>OY728167.1:596590819-597790819 GCA_963277665.1 Viscum album | reverse complement strand
ATCGTGAGTTTCTCACCAACCATTTGAGATAAATAACCTTCATTTAGTGGAATCAAGACCCATAAGATGGAAGAAATTTCCACTGGAAGGTTATCTTCATCCTTGCATCGATAGACGATCATAGATTGATCTGGAATATGAAATATGACTTCCCTTCTTTGGAAATTGATATGAGCTCCATATAAAGAAATCCAATCCATGCCAATAATCACATAAAATTCCACTATAGGAAGGATCACAAGATTTGCAGCAAGCACTTTCCCACAAACTTCGATCGGAGAAGAATTATAAACTTTTGATGCGACTGTTGTGCCATTAGGTGTTGTCACTGCTAACTCAACATCTAATTTTTGAGGTAATACGGTGATACCCTTAGAAAATTCTTCATAAATAAAAGAGTGGGTGGATCCAGAATCAAATAAACCATTTGCTAATTTAGAGTGGATGGTAAGTGTACCTTTCACCACATCGTTATCGTACTCCACATCGCTGATAGAAATTGCATGTGACTTTCCTTTGTCTTTATCCTTAAGAGTTTGTTGACGTCGACCATCATCATCAACCCTTGGATTAGGGCATTTATTGGCATAAAGTCCCATCTCCTTGCACTTGAAACATTGAAGTGTAGTAGGTTCATTATGTGTATCCCTTCCTTTGTTTGCATCATTAGACATCTTCTTCCCATCATTGCGACATTCAAATGCCCGATGACCTTACTTTCCACATTTGAAACATTTACTTGTCCCCTTAAGACAACTCCCTCCATGTTTCTTTCCACACTTTGAGCATAAGGGAAATCTCATCTTCTTTTCAGTGTGCTCTTTAGATTTTCCTTTGAATTCCATTTTCCTCTTCTTATCAAACCCATATGACTGATGGGTTACTCCAATCTCCATCTCAACTTTGAGAGCACATCTAACGATTTTCTGGTAGCTATTGAAGTCCCTTATGGCTAAGGCCCTTCAGAGACTTGGTTTTAAGCCACTAAAGAATCGATCGATCTTACTCTCAGGTTGGATAATAATACCAGAAGCGTACCTTGAAAGTCTTGTAAAATTTGATTCATAGGTACCAACAGATTCATCATCCTTTTGCTTTAGTTCAAGAAACTCCTTCTCCATCTTTTTTCAGAGAATACGAGGGAAGTACTTATTGAAAAATAAGTTCTTGAACTCTTCCCATTTCATCCCTTTGCCTCGTATTCTAAATAATATTCCACCATTGATCATCATCACCTTACAAACGATACACTGCTAGGATGACTTTATCATTCTCAGAATATTAAAGAACTGAAAATATCTTTTCAGTAGTACTAATCCATTTTTTAGCAACTAAGGGACCAGTAGACCCGCTGAAGGAAGGTGGACGCTGCCTCATGAAGGATTAAACAGAATGTTGCTCCTTCCTTTGCTCGTTTGGAAGTCCTGGATGATTCATAGCTTGAGAAAGTTGTGTGAGCATGGATACAATATTTTTCATTCCAGCTCCCATAAGGTTTGGTTGCTCAGGGGGACAATCATTGCATTGCCCATCGCATTCCACATTAACACGGTTCCTTCGGGTTCCATCCATTGACTAAAACCAAGAAGAATAGTGTGATAAACACTAATTATAATAGGAAAACCACATAATCAAGAATAAAATTTCACACTTAAGGTCTTATCTTAGGTTATTCATGGCCATTTCTAAAACACTAATATTGTGTTCTATTCTTAGAATTATCCTTAGGGTTCTTATTAAGGATTTCACATCCTAGTTTCCAAAGGTTGACTATACCTTTCCTATGATACCAACTATAACGACCCATACTTTACATACATTGTTAATACTTCAAAATTGATGCGTACTTATTACATCATATAACAAAACCATGAAAGGACCGTATAGGTATAGTGTCTTTAGAAACTGGGAAACATAAACAACTGGTTCATAAAGCGTCTACACTGTCTCCCATTTATTTCATCATATCTATAGTCCCTTCTGGAATATCTTACTTAATAACCTTCTTCCTGACATGGGGAAAGAAAACATACAAAAGGGTGAGCTCAAATGCTCAGTAAGGGTAAACAAAAGAAATATCAATCACATTATATTCACAAGAACATAACTTTTGGAAATCTTAAACTGCAAAAGAGATCATAATATCATAACATGGGATAAATCATAGTAGTGAAATTTAATCCCAATAATCATAACTTAAAACATGAAACTTTGTGGCATACACACATAATCATAGAGAATCATTTCTTATTATTCAAGACTCATTGCCAAGACTATCTTAGTGGACAAAGTCCCCTTCTGAACCGAGTTCACTCCTCGTTTCAGTCCTGTTTCACTAAACCGATATAACCTACCGTTCCAGCCATGTCTATCTCATGAGATATAAAATATTTACCCAATGCATTGGAGGGAGATACAGGTCCCACCCATCTCATAATGATACCATTCTTATGTGTGCCACAAAATCATAAATCATACATCATTGCATAACCCATGTAGTAAAAATGGGATTCTTAAACAACATGAAATCATAAAACAATTCATATAAGATAAAGGAATTCATAAAAATATTTCCATCACAACATAATCAAATCCATGTAATAATAGGGATAGAAACAGAACCCTATATTATCTTAGATGGAAAATAATTCTGATAAAACACTTGAACTCCATTCTTGAGGAAAATATCCTTTCTACTTCAAAAAAACTTTTCCTTTCTTAACATGACATACAATTATAAACTAAGAGAAGTTGATTAAAAATAAACCTGAAAACTTGCAATGGAAGCTTCTTGGAAATAATGTTTTAAAAATCCATTCATTCCGTACAAGTTAAAAAAACATTCTTTTCGTACTTTTGTCGGAAAAGTCAAAAAGTACCTCGTATGAAAAATGACAAAAGATTCATTTCATATCTTTTAATAAAAACTTACCGAAGGGTAAAATTGTATTTAAAAAATTTTATGTGGATGGAAATAATATTACATATTGAGGAAACATGGATGTGGATGATAAAATACACCCCAGTAAATTTCAAAGTATAAACAATCTCGGATAAAAATGAGATTGTGATATTTCCCTTACCTTAGGTCTGATTTGCTTCGAAAGTGTCCGAACCTCCTGTATAATGATTTAAATAATGTTATTGACTTATTACAGAATCATAATTATTGTTATGATATCATATATGGTCATATTCTTAGCTTCTTACTAGTAATATTTCATTGCCACTTGTTATTCGGGTGTTTATAACTTTTTGTTCTTATGCGTGTTTTGTCGAATAAATTATTATTATTCTCTTTAGGTTATAGATACCTCATTTACAGAATGGTATTAGTGTAATATATATCATATTCATTCATTCAATTCATTTATATAATCATTAAGAAATGAAGATCATGTAGAACGAGTTGCATCACATCGTGCAGACGGTATTCCATACGTACGCACGAGTGATGATATCGTTCCTATGATCATGGAATTGTATTGGAGTGTATGTATACTATTTCAGAATCAATATAACTTTATAATAGTCATATATAGTCATTATTTACACCATTATACCCATCCAAGTAAGGTGGTGGTGGAAAATAGATTACACCACGGCGTGGAGACGGTATTCCGTACGTACGCACGCGCGGTGATTTCTTTTTCCGTAGGATGGATAGATGGTGAAATTGGGTTGTTTAATACTTATAATAAAATATCAGTATGTGAGTGATACTGATGTTATTACTTCATAATGAAATAACTAAAGAAGAATAAGTGGAAGAAGAAATAAAGATGAAAGAATCGGTAACGAACATTACCTCTTCTTTGAAGTGCTTCTTTGAGACCTCCTTTTAGGGCACTAAAATAGGTCTTTGAAGAAAATCAGAACCTCTAGAATGTTTCTAGGGAAGCTGAGAGAAGATATTGGCAGGGGTTGGCCGAGCTTTAAGGCTCAAAGTGGTGTGAGGAAGAGGGGGAGGAGGTTCCCTTTTATAAGGGAGGAGAGGGGCACCTTTGGAATAACTAAAAATATTATTTTATTATAAAGTCAAATTCGGTTTTTAATAGCTCCAAATTGATATATTTAGAAGATAAGATGGGTAGGGGTCGAAATACTCTCATCCAATAGAATTTAGACAAGTTTAGGTATCAATTTTAACCTTATCATTTAGATTTAACTTTAAGTTAGATAATTTAACTTTTACCGTGTCTTCTTGTTTTCTTATACTATAAGGTTAATAAACATACTATATCAAGCCAAAAGAACCCCAAGTTGTTTATTATTAATATATATAACCTTATCTAATTCATTTGGCCGTACCTTAGATTTTTAGGAATAAAATAACAATTAATAATATAATATTTGTTTTAAAAACTATTTTAAGTCAATTTTGACACTATTTAGTAATTAATTTTTTTAAAAATCATAACAGAATTATTAGTTCTAACCAAGTTAATTAAACCAATAATAACATGTCATATTAACCTATAAAATTAGTTTAATTCATAAAAAGTCTCAAATTACATTTATTTGGGTATTTATAACATCAATTATGTCAATATTTCAATAATAAGATAATTACTGCATCATCGTTGTGTCATAAATAAATTAAATTATTTAATGTCTAAAAATTACAAATAAAATACCATTATGTAGGAAATATTTTTATCTTTATAATGAATATTTATAGTCGAATTTATCTTATGTATAAACCCATATTAAAAATGATTTACTTATTAAACTTTGATTTTAACTATTTAACCCTTCTTTAAATAAATTAATAATAAATGTCCTAATCTAATCCAAGTGGGCCTAAATGGTCATATTTTATTTCTAAGGTTGTTTTTGGTCGAATTAAACTTGTCCAATAGAATTATGACATGTGTTAGGGTAATAATAATATCATTTTTACCCTTAATTACCCTATTTACTTTTAACCGTGGTAAATAAAAGTAAAAAGTTACTATTCACCAAAAATTATTTTCATCTCATTGAACCACATTTTAGTCGTTGATATTAACTGTGTCTCTCGGATTTTCTAAATTACACTCACAGAAGCGGTAAAATTAAGTTTTATGAAAAATTCAGTTTTTTTAACTACCACTTAGTGGTTTCACTATTCATCAAAAATTGAAAGTTTTCAGAAAAATACCAAAATTTTACCCTAGGCTGATTTTGATATTTCGAATCCAATAATGAAGTCCATTTTGAAAAATAAAAATTATAAAATTTCAAAAAGTGGTTATTACTATTCATAACGGCTAGTTTTAGTAATATTTTAGTAGCATATCGTTGTTTAGTGAAACTCGGTATTGCGTACGACGGAAGCTATCGAGGAAGGCCGCAGTTGTGTGTAAAGCAAGCCAAGTTAGTGTTGTGTGTCGTAAAATATTCCTTTGATGATTTATATAACATAAAAACAAAATATTTCATATAAAAGTCTCGGGTGTTACATTTTCCCCTTATCCTGTTTTGCAACCATGAAATCTATTCGAGTACCGATCAAGAATCCCGAGTAGGGTGTGAGTAAAACTCAGTTGGCCACCACCTATGGCATCTAAAACAATATCTAGTCAAATAACAATGTATGTAGTTGTATAAATAATAAATCATAATGCATAAATAAATAGTTATCACATCATCAACTATTCTTTATTTAACTACATAAACACCTAAGTTCCCATTGACACCCATATCTTAATACCTACTTCAGCCTGTGTCGGAGTCTGAACTCTCCCCAGGGGATAAAATATCTCATAATTCTATTTTTACCACCATCTAATTCATAATTTAACTCCCATGTTACCATTAATATATTATATTATTGAATGACCATGCTACCATTCTGTAATTCATACTTGAATGACCATGTTACCATTCATACATTATAAAATTTAAGGACCATGTTACAATTCTTTAATTCAAAATTGAATAGCCATGATACAATTCATAATTTATATAGTTGAATGAGCATGTTATAATTCTTTAATTTTATAATTTAATGGCCATGTTTCCATTCATAATTTCACAATCTAATGACCATGTTACCATTCATCAACACATAACTAATTCAAAAATTAATTATCCACATAAAGTTCATTATTATTTCAACAATTAGTTAATCATATCAATCCCATTAATTAATTCACCAATTACTTAATCATCTAAATATCATTACTAATTCAACAACAAGTTATCACATAATTCCCCTTAATTAATTCGCAAATAAATTAAGCACATCAACCCCTTTAATTAACTCAACAATTAATTAATTACTAACCCATAATTAATTCAAAAATTAATTATATCAATTCAAAATCTCAATATATCATAATTAATTCATCAATTAATTATCCCAAATCAAATATCTCAATATCTCATAATTAATTAATTAATTAATCATTCAATCTATAAATCTCAAAATCTCATAATTAATTCAATAATTAATTATCTCAGAACCCAATTTATTATTCCAATAATTAACTCAAAAATTAATTATCCCCAAATCAATAATCTTGATTCCCTAATAATTAATTCCATAATTAATTATTAATCATCTACAATCCCAACATCCCAATTTTATATTTCCCTTAATTAATTAATTCACCAAATTAATTAATTCAACCAATAAATCAATTGATAAACATATAATAGACTTTTTACAATTTCATACAAATAATTCCAATCAAGACTATTGGATTTGAATTATAGACCACCTAACTCAATTATTTGATGAACAATCACAAAACAGAAATCCTCAATTTGAACGCAACAATGATATAGCGTGAGACCTATACTAAAACCTAATTACAAGATTGAAAAAATCAATATCCCTTAATTATATATGCAGTTCCATATATCCAAGATCTATATTCGATAATATATTTTGACCCAAACAAAAAAAGTGAATAATAAACTTCAACGGATAAAAGAAGAATGAGAAAGAGGAAGGGAACTACATAGGGTGTGATCCTCTTACCGAGAGGGGTGAATATCTTCAATAAATGATTTGGATCATGAATAATGGATGTCAAAATGGCTTGGAATCTATTTGGAGGGATCCAAAATCATGAAAGAAACTTTATGGCCGAATAGGGGTTGATTTAGGATTAATATGGGGGTTCAGAAAAACTTTAATCTAATTTTCGGGTTAATTTAATTCCCACACATGATTTGCTGCACAGGGAACACAGTTTCCCCTACCCATGCGCCTTAACCATGTTCCTCTTCTAGGGGGGTGGGGGGTGGGGGGGGGGGGTGCATGATTTCTCCCTTTAGGGTTCAAGGTTTGAAGAATTGTGCGCCGCCCATGAAAAAACTCTATGTCCAGGGTTACACAATTTATTGGGCCAAGGTGCACGATTAAAGAAAACTATTCACCACTATTAAATATCCTATTTATTTCATTTTTCTAAAATTTTCACCCCAAAATACCCTAAAGTAAAACCCAAAAAAAATCAACATATGGAAAAAGAGTACCTCTAAATGAGCCCATGATGTCTCTAGAAAATGAAAGATTTTTACAGGTAGGTTGCTTGACCACTTCTTAGTCCATTCAACTGGATAATTGGGAGAAAAATATAGAGATTAGAAAATTTTACATTCCACTATGTTTTAACTAACCTAATCATAGTATTGTTTACACCTGACAAGTGGATCACAAAAAATTATAGATTTCCTATAGTCTCAAGTTGTGCCATTTCTATCTCATGTTTTCCCCACCATGCCTCGTTTGAACTCCATCTATGCCCCAAGGTAGAATGAAATTTCAACGAAATGGTAGGATTTATGTTGGTTCATGAAACAATACCTTGTTTTATAAAACTATCATAGGTACAATGATATTTAATTTTAATTAAAAAAGGTATAGAAAATCGTAGCAGTTTCCATGGAAAAGAAAATGATTTATAGTCCATTTGGGAAATTAGAGTACAATAGTCTAACTAGAGGAGAGACAACATAGGTTCGTATCAAATCCAAAAAATATGACTAATTCATATCACGTAACACAACATGCCCCTAATAATAATAGACACATTCAAAAAAATTGGACACTATTTTAACCCCTTATCCTTATGGTATAGTGGTCTATTCAGCAGATGGTCATTTCCCATTATCAATATTTCTACCTATTAATTGTGTGGGAATGAATAGATTCACAATGTGATCCAACCAAATTTAGCTACCCCAGCCTATTAAAATCCCAACAACATTCCAAAGAATCACTACTCATGAATCCAAGCTTAATGTCAATATATTCAACTACACCATATTATAAATTATTTATAGTCCTCAAGAATCTGAAAAAATGAAGTCTTTGTGGATTAATATATAAGGGGAAATGATAAAATCAAATTAATTGGTCATGTGCCATAGGGGTAGCAATAAAATGGTTATGAAATAGTAATATCTAAATATAAGTAGTATATAGATGATTTTTTTACAACAGATTGAGATATGAATTGGTCAACCAATTCATGCCCTAGAAAAATTTATTAAAAAGTGAAAAAGTTACAATACATGCATGAGGTCTAACTAGATTACACCATTAGGGGAATATCGTAAAAACATTAAAATATGTAATTAAAACATATATGTCAGAACACACATCCTTAAACACGGTCTAATACATCATTTCATCCTTGGCAGCCATAAGAGTCCATGAACTCTAGGAGACATTTCATCAATATGGAAGAGGTTGATAATTTATATAAATGTAGCATCCATAAAAGATGGGTTGTTCCTTATAGATAGATAAAAAAAGATTAACTGGGAATCCAAATTTGAATTTATCATTTAGACATCCATGCAAAGAGCCATATCATCAAAAAATTAAAAGAACAATATTGTGCATCCTTATAATGAATGAAGAGGTGCGTCAATAGAATCTTAATTCTCTATCAAAATTGGAAAAACATATAAAGTCCAAATAAAATCCATTGAAACCAGAAAGAAATATTAAATAGTCCTCAAATAGAGCATTGAAATTCCCAAAATGCTGGTAACTAAACCATGGTTGTAAAAAAACTTCAACATTAGATCATAATAAGCTCAAAAGTAAATAGAGTGAATCAAAACAAGATCAACCCATAACTCAACATATTAAAAAATGTAAAATAAAAAAACAACCTAAGTATACTAAAGAACCAATCCAAATAGATGGAGAAAAATCCATGAAAAGAACAAAATCAAATGATTCAAAAAAATGATTCATTACCACAAAATCTCCTTTAATCTAAATTTAGGGTTTTGTTTGTATTCATCCACTATTTTGATAAGAATTATCTTTCTAATTTGGATACAGGTATCGATAGGAATTTCACATTTTTTATATTTTTGTAGAATAATTTCATCGTTCTCCTCCATCCAAGTTACAAAAGAATACTTTATTGATTCCTCAATTCTATATGCATCCCTCAAATCAGGGACATCATCAAGATTTTTTCAACTTGGATCATCATTATCAAAGGATGAACACAGAATCTCAATAGTAATCAGATGTAGAGGAATATCTTCTTATTTGTGTCTTAGCAACCCCCAAGGATCTAGTGATGATTTTTATTCCAATATTATAATAGCCTTTATGATTCTGAGTCTTCTTGGGGTTTAGAGTAATGAATCCATCCAAATAAATTAAAGGGTTTTTACCTTTCTTAGAGTTCAAATTCAAATAAGCATCATTACTCTAAAAATATTTCACCTAAATTTTGGGTAACAATTCTCTATCATTAGATTGTAATATTTTGTTTTCCAAATAGAGGTAAAAAAATGGGGGAATTATAATCATTTTTAACAACATCAATACATCCAAAGGATACTTTGTGGCTCTCAAGATGAGAACCAATTTCCTCTGTCATAATGAACCTATTTTGATATTCCACGGGCATATCAATGACATCTTTCAAACCTTCAAAAGACTTAATTCTAGAAGGGCCAACATGAACCCCAAATTTAATTATCTCTATGGTGAATTCTTCTAGGTACATCTTATGCTTTCCCTTCTCAATCTATACTAGTTTATAAGAAAGAATGTAAACTATTCTACCATATACATTGGATTTATTTCCATGTTTAAGACAACCACCAAAGTAATTAGGAACGTTTTCACAGATCAACTCTTAAAAAAATACAATGTTTCTATTTTGAATCTAGATCTGAGTTGGAAGTGATTTAGAGACATTGATCTTAGTACAGACCCTAGAGACCGAGGGTTTTGAGAGTTTTAATGTAGAAAAATATAGTTTCAATGGATATCTAATAAGACTGGAAATAGGAAACAAGTATATTTTCATAAATAAATGCATTGGCAAACCTAGAAAGCCAGGAAAAACATGAAAAATGGGAGATTCAGTGTGAGGATAAAAATTAGGGGTCCATTTTAGAACCTTCATCATACTACCACTAAAGAAACATGATCTTATAACCCATAATTTAAAATAATCATTTTTTATATGAAAACTGAAAAACAATTTTGGAAGAGTTAAGAAATCCTATATGAAATCCAATAAACCCAATATACTCAATTGTTTTCCTTAAAATTATCAATGATGGTCCAAAATTGATAAATTTTCCAACAATCACAAATCACAAGTCTGAAGATAGAAGATTAACCTTGTTTTTTGAGAAGGCAATCATCGAGTGTCCTCTGTGACGAAAGATCTTGAACCCCTTCCTAGTATCATGAATTCTAGACTCATCACACCAACCCCTTTCCAAAATTAATAATTAGGGTTTTAGGATCTCGATGATTACTAGTTCACCTCTAATTGTGACCCCCTATGAAATTTCAAAGATCCTTTCAAATAGATGTTTAATTTTTTGAAATTAATTAGGTGTAGGTGTGTTCCTTCACCCTAGATTTATTGGATTTATCAATGATTGGACAATGAATTCTCTCACTCACCTTCCCATTAGGCTTTATTACACCCCATTCACCGTAAGGGTACCTAGGTGAACATGACTTGATTAGTCACTAGGAATGATTGGATTTTGGTGTAAGATACTTTACTAACATGGTTAAGCTAACTTTCTATAATGGAAGGTACTAGGTTTCCACTTTCTGCTTCCATTTATTGCTGTATCAGCACTACTTTCGCTCCTTGTTATCATATTTTTTTATTTAAGAATAGGTATCAACATCATATTCCCCACTAATTTCAATATAGTGATGGTGTGATCATGGATTCATTAGGTAATTTTACTTCAATTGGTCATGGGGTTGGTTTTGGTAGAATGATTGAAAAACTCTATTCCAGTATAAGGAAAAGTGACAAGGCACAACATTACCACCCCATTGAATCCATGAGATATACCTTGTTGAAGGCATGGTGGCTTAGAATTATAGGTTTACATGAAGCTACCATTTTTCCATTGAACTGAAAATATGGGGGGATTAATGGATCACCCAGTCTACTATATGAAACTAGAAGATCAATTAAAATAATGTCCCTTAGGATTCTATGAGATAATTTACCTACCAAGTCACCAAGTATGGGTATGATTCATAGTCCCATTTCTTATTCAACCATCAACCCGAACCCATTCTAAATTCCTAGGTAAATCTAATCTAAAACAATATCTAATATAGCTACTCTACTACCATCTCAGCTATTTTGATACCCCCATGACTTCCATCCTTTTCTGATCTGTATATGGAGCACCATGAAATCGTGTCTACTACCAAATAAATAGAAGTATTCTCATCTTGACTAAGGGGGGATGATACCAATAAGATGATGAGTTGGTGGTATTTGTGTGTAATAGTTTTTATATGGGAGTAAACATTGGGTGGTTACCAGTATATGGTTGGTATATGCAGCTTAACAATTGAAACATACCAAATAGTACAAACCAGAAAGATCACCATTTTACCAGACCTTCCATCCCGAACCCCACATTTATGTTCCAATAATACAAATAATTTTTGTTTATCCAACTAATTTTTTCCCTTTTTCCTAGATATAATTTAGTCTCTTTGAACTTATATTGGGATTACTTGTGTCAAGGGTCTAATATTGGTCTAGCTTGAGGCATATGTTGTTCCTTGGGATGCTTAAGATCGACCTTTAATACTCATATCTTGTCAGTTCGGGTTTCCATCAACCAAAATTTTAACGAAATTATCCATATATATTTGGTTATTTTCATTGGTATATCTTCTTTTAAATGATTCATTTTGACCTCCACTTAAGAAAATCATCACTATTGAAAAATTCTATTTTCATTTCATTTTCCATCACCACATCATTTTGAAACCGAACATCAATTTTAATAATTACTTCTCTTATTCCCCCATCATCTTATATTCATAAGGTATTTTTTCCGTCCCTAGAACCCTCTAATAAAAATCCTAAATGTTCAACAATTCAATAAAAAGAATGATGAATACAATAGTGCAATTATGAATGGGTTCCATCTTGTCCAGCCACCAACCCCAATCGTGTAGTTTCCCACCACAATCACCACCAAGATAACCCTTATTTTTGTTATTTCCCTCATTCTATCATTGAATATATATCACAAAACACTGGGATTCAGTTTTAGAGACATCTTTCCAATAAAACAGTTCACTACCCCTAATACCAATTCCAAGTCAAAATCCTTTCCAATAGAGAATACTTGTTCAAATCCATACCATATGATCAACCCATGACACTCCCCAAATAGTTTTATGGAAATAAATTCAACTTTAAATATAATTTAGGTAGTATACCCACTCACTAGACTAAACCACCCATACTAAACACCATTATATCACTACACCCAACACCCATAATCATAAGTTATTTGAGACTATAACTGATGTTTAATTCGTGATTCAAATTATATAGATACCACACGAAACTACTAAATTATAACCCTATAATAAACATGATGAGGTTTTTTTATAGGTCCTCCTTGGTTATCCCCAATACATAATAGGGTGGTATGCTTCCCCCATGGGTCATTAAGAATCCATGGGGTAATATTTCAACTATATCCTTTATCTTGATTATAGGAATAGATATCTTTTTGAAAGTATTACTTGGCCTATGCTACCTTGATCATGGGGAAAAGGGGGAAAGGTAGACCAAAACATTCTAAAAAATATGATGGGAAACAGGTTAAAAACATAAGAAAAAAGGGGATTTAATGGTTTTGCTGGTCTATTGAATTTGAGACGGGGTTCATGGAACATCACTACATCGAGTCTATCCAAAACCATAGAGGACATCTTGAAATTTATTTTCAAGGATACATTATTCCAATATATCATACCCATGATTATCCAAACATCATTTTGACCTACTTCTTCCATTGGTCCCTTGAACAACCCACTTTTACCAACATTCCAACACTCTAACCTAATTCATGGCCCAACTAGTCCATGGTGTTTATATCTCATCCCAATAATCTATTGCAACAATTCCTTCAATGATCCATTTATAATCCTCAATTTCCATATTTCATTCCATACTAGTGGTCCAAAAACATCCCAATCCTATTTATTGAACTAATAATGTTTCCCTAGGTCCCCTAGACATAGACATAGATGTCTTGACTTGGGATAATCAGGAAATGACTACCTAAATAGTGAAAATCTTTCAACGACCATGAATACTATCCTATTTTACCAATGAAAATATAGAAGTGGGAAACACAATTATATTCCTAAACCACTTATTCCACCTCCAAATCAACTCCAACATAGAGTAATATTATTGGAATTAGAATAATAAGTTTGGATTGTCATTGTGTTGGCCCCATAGCTAGCCTTCAAAAGGCCAAATCCAATGAGAAAATACTATTTTTCTCATACCATATTTTTATTTACTACCATATCTATCATGAATTCCCAATAAATAATGAATACATCAAATATAATTTAATTTAATTTATGGTGAATCTTTAAGTCTCCCACCTCAGATTAAAATGAGTGATGTTCTCTTGGAAATTCTCCTCCCTAAAAAATGTGAGAAAAAATTTACATTTGATTGCTCACACTCAATAATACAATATTCATATTGGATACATTCAGGTTTTGTAGCGAAATAGTGAAAAAACGTGGGTATAATCCTTTATTTTTGGTCACATGATTTGATACTCTTATCCTAGAGTGGTTTTAATTTTCGTTGTATTGAGTTCTATTTTCCTTTTGAGTCAATTGGTTTCTTATTAGAATTTAGAGATCTATTTCATTGTGAACCTATAGGAATAATCTAAACTGATGACTTTATGACCACTTTACAAACACTAAATCCTTTAATTTTCACCACCAATTCCCTATTACACTAGTACCCAATCCAGACCAGTGTATATTGGAAGACCAAGTTAAACCACATGACAATGGGCAGTGATAGTGATTTGATCATCATGTTTATATTGACATCCATAACCAATATGACCAAATGGAAAACCATTAATATATTATAGGTAATATATAGATATCTGAAAACAAGGTTACAAACCCCCACTATCCATCTAGGACACCACTATACTTAAAAACTCCATTCTAATCACATGGAAAAACTTTTCAACTCTCTTGATCATGTTTTCATGTATGAGGATATGAGGTTTCTATCCCCACCCAATCAAAGATAATGAAACTCTCATATATGATTATGAACATCATGGTAATTAATTTGAAATCATATATATCACATTTCTTGCAAGCAAAGTTTCACACAATTTAGATGGAACATATTGATCTCATCTATCAATACTAGGAAATTGGGAAATAAGAACCAATATGATAGAATGATTGAGTATACAACCCTATATAAAATAGGATATACAATTTTACTGTTGATGTTTTACCATGTGCTACAACGATAATACATGGTTTTCCCTAAGCCCAGGTTTGTTAATGGTCTTGTATCTAGGTGAAAAAAATTGCTGCTAAGAAACAACAAGGTGGGCATGGATACACAATCAGGTTTACACATCTATTTTTCCTAAGCCCAAAGAAATTTTATCAAGAATTTACAATTCATCATTGGGAGAAACCTCTTCTCATGGTGGAACTATGACAACATTTCCATTATAGTTCTATGAAAAATGTAGACCTCAAGAGATAGTTGGATGGTATTTTTTTTCCATACAATCAATTTATGTGAACTTTAAAATTTCATTCCATAAGGTAATGACTAATTAATTCCACCTAATAGCACATCTTTTTCATTCATTATTGACCCCACAACTACTCCTAAATCAACACACATAGAACCACTACTTTCACCCCCTTTGGAACACTTTATTGGTCCCTTACACTTCTAAATCAACCTATTTCTAAACCTAATTTTAAATTGCATTTTTAGTTGTAAAATACATATTAAAAACTCTAAACTCTATCCCAAAACAAACATCAATGTTTTCAAGTTGTTTGATGGATCTCGGTGGTGATAGTGATAAGCCTATGAAATGCCTAATGATTCCATCACTCATTTTATAGAATAAGGTAGAGAGGACCCTATATAGTGTGGTATTACCTTGGATGTTATTATCTTTGGTGAAATCATGCGGTAAAAAAAAGTCATCATGAGCCCTTTTAATTTGATGATAAGATGTCAAAATCCTTTTTTTTCTCAAACAACGCCTACAACATTAGTAGATTTATTAAGTGAATATGTATATGGATGTCTGATAGATACAAAAATATAATTAGATAACAATTACATTGAGTGGGGGAGGGTGAAACTCTTAAAACTATAGGCTTTGAAGCATTGGTGAGTGGTCATTCCAAAAAAAAAATATACGGTTGGTTTCCTAGTCAATAACATCTTGTCTTCCCAATCTTGATAAATATATATCATTCATCTTAGAAGTTCCATTTGAACCATAAGTTCTATAGGATATTAAACCATGAGAGGATAGAGACACCATGTATCATTTCACTGTGTTAAATGAATAACAATAGAATAAATTTATGACTCTCACTTCTATTTCATGGTCATCACGGTAGATACTGAACAATGAGAACAATATCCCAATAATAAAAGAAATTAGTTGTATAGTGGTACACGAAACCCTCTAAAAATCTTATTAGTTGGCTACCTTCTATTTTCTACATAATTCTTAGATCTCATTTAACCCACATGAATATAGGTTGAATCCTGATGACTCCTATCCTATAATATCTATAATATGTAAGTCCATTTCTATCAATGGAAATAGTATGCATGCATGTGATCACATATTCCAAGTAGCATAGAAAAATTCGAGATCGATGAGCCTATATGATAATCATTGATGGATAATATTATCAACCACTGTGATTCATATGCTATGATGCGAGTGATATCATAATCCATTCATTCACTTATTTGTGGAATGGTCCTTCTAAACTAGTCCAACATTGAATCCCATATGTGCTTTTATATTTTCTTCTCAAGGCCTTTCCACTATTGAATCCAAAGGGTGATAAACCCCAGTTTCCCCTTGATTCCATTATCGAGTACCTACCATGGAATTCCAAAATACATAATAGAATCCTCCCATCTAGTTTCTCTTATATGCATTGACTAAATCACTCTCATTGCGTACTAAGTTAATCATAACACTATTATCCCTTGCATGACTTAAACCTATTGGTCAAGTTGGAAGGGTGTATACTATTTCTAGTATCATAGTCACTAGATATATTTTGACTATATATAATGGTTCTTATGAATACTTGTAATTTCAATGGACATGGTATAGTTCATGGGTTTGATAGTATAAGGGGGGAAGTAACTTTTAGTGTACGATATCCATTACCAATATGAACAAGTGGATTGGATGAATGAGAACACAAAGACCGTACTTTTGGGGATCTGGAACCCCATGAACAAATATCTTCAATCAAACCATGACCCCACTAGACTATCCTGGTGATAGAGTTTGTGTTTTTTACTTGGTTAAGGTTATAGATGAGAGGAATGTGAAATAACATTGGTTTTTGGGGACTGAGAACCATCCCAATCAACCCTTGGCTGGTATTGGGGAAAAATAAATCCTAAGGCCACTCTTTATACTCATGGAACTATGGTAGTTCTAAAAATAGTCTCATTTGGAGTACTTGATAATTAATATCCAATCCTAATGTGCTTAACACCTTCCATAACACACAACATCCAAACACTCAAGTCATCATATACGACATATTCCCAAAGGATATCTATGGTAACCATCCTCATAACTATATGCATGAAATGGAATATATCCAAAAATGTGATCGACTATTTCTTGAGTAAATTGATTTTATATAATATCATTTTATATTTTAGGAATTGAACACCTAATTCAATAGTTTAACCACCCTTAAAAAACCTCATTGTCAATTTAATTTGACATTTTGATTCCCATTTTATTCTAGCATGAATTTTATGATAATAAAAGTACCTTGATATCTCTAAAAAAAATAATTATCTAAATATTATCCATTTGACTAGTGTGATGAAATAAATTGAGAACCAAAGGTATAAAACTCACACGTAAAGTCCAAAAAACTCTTAGGATAGACGAGTACTAGAGGTACTAAACAAGCATATAGTAAGTAATCCCCATTGCCAAATCACTCAATTAAATTTTTCAGAACCAAATTAATTTATTCTATCATTCAACTAATATAACTCTTATTCATTATTAAAGATAGTTTTTAGGATCCAATATTGAATGAAATTACTCTTCACCTTGTAATACATAGAGTCATGAATCTATTCTAGATTGCCCTCATTTCACTATTGGGTTGTCGGGGACACCATGTTTGGTGAATCAGTAACTGTCAACTCAATGAGAGATTGAGTAACCCACCTTTTATTATCATAGAAGAAATTAATTTGATCTAGAATTATTATTTCTTTGACCGATGTCTAGTACATGTTTTGTCTCACGATACCCCCTTCACAGATTCATATTCGATATATGGATATGGTATCATTGTCCTATAAGATTAAAATGATGAAAGATAAAGGATGGGTACAGGTGAGTATACCTAGATATTCATATGGGACGACATTTTAAAATAATATCTTTATATCCATGCATTAAAACACATCAAATTCCTTGAAATCCATTCTGAACATTCGTTTATTCTCTTATCTCATTTTATATTAGGTATTTATCTCTCTCGAGCCTTATGGTTCAATCTTATTTTTTCACTCTTATATTATCACTCTAAACCATTTACTTACTTTAGAGATTTGTATATTGATCCCCTTTTCGAAGGTAATGACCTCCAAGAAGGAGAATAAGCAATAAGAAATGGAAATGTTTTTCTAGAAACTATTGAATAAATAAATATGCTTCAATTGCCTCACTACCTTTGATTTTGGTTACTTGGGAGTCCTGAGTAGTATGATAAACCTAGATAAAAAATAAATCCATATTCATCTCTCATGTTACTAACTTATAGTGACGTTGAGTGGCGGTTTCTACTTAGATACTATAGTATAGTCTATAACAAAAGGCATGGAGAATAATTTATGTTTCAACAGAGATGGATATAAAGGGGTATGAATTTACTATCACCATTGTTTTTTATTACATTCATGATCTATATATGAACAAATGATAATTGATAATGGGAAAAATAAAGTGGGCATGGATGAGAACCAAAATGAATGGGGATCATATTATTTTAATCTCTGTATGGTTGGCCGATAATGTATATCGGTGATCAAGATAATATAGAGTCACAACAAGTGAGTGATTGAGTGATTTAGGGAGAGGTAATAAAAAGGTATTTGACCAAATTATACTTTATAAATTTACCATGTAGTGTATTTATGGGAAGGCCTCAATTTTGACTTAATATTAGGATTCCTTGGAATTTCCAGACATGAGTACCTAGAAATTTTTAATGAAAAATGGGATACTTAATTTTCTATATTCTAGGGTATATTAGGAATGACTAGGAATGAGTACCTATAAATTCCAAATGAGAATAAAGATACATCATTTCATTTATTCCAGGCCCTCTATAGTCATTGAAATCACTAACTAGGTTATTACTAGGCCTAACCTAGGAATTTCATTCCCATGAAATCTCATTATGATTTCATTTTATTCAGATTTTATACTAAGTACTTCATTTGGACACTCAGGGATGAGGGAGACTAATGATATGGGTTTGTACCACATGGATACACTATACAATACCATAAACCCCACAACATCTCCATTGGTAACCTATGTTCGTAGTCATAAATAGTTTTCCACTCACAAGTTTCTTCCTGGATTCCCTACCAAGACATACCAATGTTGAAATGAAGCTCAAGGTCAATGCTTATGGTTTGATATTTGTTTCAATTGAAGGGTTAAATGATTTATTCATTCAAAAATTTATTTTAAATAACCATAGAGGGAAGTAAACATAAATAATAAAAGAAATCCACAAATCATAGTGTAAAGTTCCATAAACTACTGACTCAAAGGGTTTTATTTCAGGGGTATGCTCAACAACAAGCATCTATAACAGTAGCCCCACCCAAAATTATCATTAAATAATTGAATCTAATTAGATCCTTGTTTTTAGACCATGGTATAAGAAAATAGTGTTTCTTTATATAATGTAGGGATTAGAAGGGTTGAGTTCATTTTGATCAAGAAACCATGTAAGAGATGTGGATGTTATCCCTACTTCAATTTTCTAGTATAGAATACAAGAATAATGAAATAAATTTTAGAGATAAAAAATGATAGGGGTGGGTATATACATAAGTACACCAAATAAACAAATTTTACCTTCTAATAAGAAAGGGGATCACCGAATATGTCAAAATCCTTTTCAAGAGTCTCGTACAAAACCAGAAAGGTGGCCCATTATGAATGAGATCATGGCCAAGTATTTTAGTTTTTTTCCATCAATAATATTGAACCCAACAAAAAAATCGGCATAAATTGAATATAGGTTCATATATTTATTTTATAGGGGAAATAATTACATTTATAGAGTCTAAAATAGATTTAGAAAACATTTATAGAAATTCCTTCATTCTCATCCTTTACAGTTACACATGAAATGATCAACGTCATCAATCAAACTAGATCAATAAATTTAGGGATACATGTCTCAATATGTCAATTAAATGGACTGTACCCCACTCCTATGTTGGATATGCCTCAAACAGGTTCTTGAGATCATTTAATATAAGATACATAATCTTCAATCCTTCAGAAATAAACTCCACCCATTCCTTGAGACTTGGATTCCTCAACCTCATATCTTGTAATTTTTAGTTAAAATTTTCAACTCTTCCTTTTGATTCATCATTTCAATCCCTTGAGGGTGGTTTGTTCATCATTTTTTAAATCTTTTTTAATATTTTTCACCTATGAATCAAGAAATGAAGGAAAACCTCTTACTCTTAAAATAACCACCTGTTATCATAACATCATACAATTCATATATTTTCAAAGATAGTATCAGATTATTTTTATTCTATAATAAATTTTTAAAGGTTATAATGGGTATAAAAAAAATCAATAATAGACATTCTTTATTTCAAGCCATGAAACCTATCTTTTTTATGATCAATTAGGGGATGTTCAATATTTTTTTTCATGAGGCACATCTCTTGATTTGAATTGGCCCCTTGTCTCTGATGAGTATTACCTTTAAGAATGTGACATTGAATAATTATGATTTATATCACATGGTTAGAAAACATATATATTAAAGGATTAACTTCTTAAGTGATGGGGTAGTCAAGTGAAAATTTCAATTCTTTTTGGTAGATTTATTCTGTCATATCTTTCCATAGTTTAACTATAAAAAAACCCCTTTCCTAGATTTCACCACTTGAAATTGAAGGATAAAACTCATCAATATATATTTATTCAACACCCTTGATGATATTTTTCTCTTCCAACAATTATTTAATAATTTTAATGACAATAGGGAATGTGATTCAACAAACTTTGACTTATTTTTATAACATTCAATTCACTCAATTTATTTATGGTTTCTGATATTAGAACCAAGATCAATAGTCAATATTTGGAAATAAACTCTATATTATTATCTTTTTAATTATTATTTTAAATAAGTCAACATATAAAAGGATATATTTATATACAAAATTTATATTTATATTAAACAATGATGATATAAATTATTCAAATGAAAAATAATTCTCTTATACTATATTCACTTAAACAATTTCAAGGAAGAAAGGGATAAAGGTGAATATTTACATACTAAAATTAATTCAATAAGTTAGATAAACTATTTAAATTCATGAATTATAGGAGTAGTATGAACTACTAATATATTTACTATAAAATAATTTATCAATGACATGATACCTATTAAGATAAATTAAGGGAACTCATTCCAGATATGAATTTATTTCTTGCTAACCTATCCTTAGATTGAAAAATTGACCTGTTGATGGTGTGAATTCATTGAATTAAAAATCTTAAACCTTGATTTGATTTTAATCACTGAATTATCCAAATCAAGGACTGGATATTTGTGGTGAATTATAAGACCATCCCTTCTTAGAACATAAAACATTGATTGACCATTCCCATCATGACCCAATTCCTTTTCTTGATTATTTGTGTGTTTCCTATTTAAAAAAGGTAAATCAAATATAAAAATGTGATTTATATAGAAAAACATTCTCATAGCATGGTTGTGATTGAATCCACCATTAGTGTATCTGGTCTATCTAAAAAATGAAAGTTTCTCATTTCATAAGAGTCACTGTACCCAAAACATCAAAGACCAAGTTGGGTTGAGGTTATTATCCATGGAATAGTTATGGGAATTATATTATTAAATTCATAGATAATGAAAAAATAAAAAAATTCATATTTTTGGTATTATTTTTTATTATATAGAATGATTTAAATGGTATCAAAACAATGAAAATAATGGTTCTTAAGAAGGTGGTCATAGGTTCATCCGATTTACCACTTTCTTTATTACTATCTACTTAGTATCCGAGAATGGAATGTCTATCCAATTCATTGTAAGGGAGTAATCACCATTTATGATGTTAATTGAGTAATAGTTCCTAGGTAGGTTCATCAATCCACCTTCAAGAACTGTTTGGGAAGGTCTCATTGGGATAAAATAATCTCATCCTAATCACTTACTTTGAGTGTTTTATATATAGGAGTGAGTATTAAACTTTTAGTTATATGAATATAATTTATTGAGGTTTTTGGGTACCAGTGACTCAAGTATTTCACAAATATTTTATTTAATAAATTTTCCAAACATAGAATAATATTTTCTCTCACCTATCTATGAAAAAGGAAAATCGATGAGGATACATGGGCAACCCATGTTCGACACATGATAGATCTAGTCATTTAGATCTAATTATTTTCAAATAAAGTTAACTGGGTAGGATGCGAATGGACAATTGAGTGAGAACCCTTAATGTAGTTATACTGTCATATTTTATGGTGTAATAAATGACCATGAAGTGAAAATAATACATTTGACTCAACCCCATGTTTTTAGGCATCAACTAAATTTTATGTTAGGTAGATCCTTGGGATAAAATTTTTTTATGAATGGAAACCTTTTGAGTTATATCTTTTTGATTAGTAAAAACGTGATTATGATATTTAACCCTTAGTATTGATCAAATAATTCTTCTTTTGAAGTCGTTAATTAACTTATAAAAGGGCATGTAGGCTTTCAACCATAGGGTAAAAGAGATATTAAAATATATATTGAATGGATAAAGTGGGAATGCGATTCTATTATCAAGTAAATATATTAATAGTTTATCTTTACTGACCATAGAAATAGAAACAAGCAATCTACTAGTACTCAATGAAATCATTGAGTTTAATTTTTTTTCAAGAAATGTTATATATCACTTTCGTTTCTTATTTATAGGGATCCTTATCCAAGGTATATATTTTGTTTCACCTTGTAATTTAGTACTGCATATGAGAATAATGCCTGTTGAACAAGTGTAAGAAAAAAATAAGAAATATATTGGACTTTTTTACCATCACCTTCTCAAAACCCTATATGACATAATCCATATATCAAATTTTCTATAACATAATTAGTGCAAAATATTCTATATATTCCACTCTCTAATGTGTATTTATAAATTGAATATCAATCACAAGTATTTTTTAATTTCCCTTATTCATATTTTTTCTTCAATTTTTAATATGAATGTTCTTTAATTTGAGTTCTTTGAATCATTCCAATCCAAACAAGTGGTACATCTAATAAATCAAGAGGTATTTTCCTCCCATCATTATTATTTTTTTAGGATTGAAAGAAAGGAATTTATTATTGTAGGGACTATTGATTAGTGTCTTTAAATATTCCCTTAATCCATAAAATTCACATTTTTTGCAATATATTCAACCATTGATTATATTTTTTTAGTATCATGCACAGTATAAGTATATTATCTATAAATTAGTCAATGTAATATTTTATTCTTATCAAGTGGATGAGTTTCCTAACCAAAAGATTCACCAGTTCATTACCCAATCTAACCTAGGATTACCTGGCCTATTTCCATTTCCCAATGGTAATGGTAACCCTCTTCTATTATATGTTGAAATTCCTTTTGTATGTAAGAGAGTGTTTCTGGGTTTTATTTACTATCCCCAATATTACATCACTTTTTATTTCTTTGAGACTCAAGGAAAGGGACTCCAAGAGATAAAATGTATGAATTTCCAATTTAAAATTTATTCTTTTTTTCAAATTGGTCTGATTGAGGCTATCTTATTCATTATCTAGGTTCATTTTCTGAACCCCTTTAGTGAGGTAGCTTAACCTTTTATTATCTTGAGATGTGTTAGTAGGTCATTTTTTTAGCTTGAGTTCTTCCATGCTTGCTTCATGTGTATTATCTCTAAGTCTATTCTTATCAAAATAGGAATCTACTAAATTTAAAAGGTTATTAAGTGTAGATATAAAATTTATTAATAGTAAACTACATATAAAAAACATCACTTCGGTAGCTTTCATTATTGATGACACAACTATGAGATAAAATAAAGAACTAAAAATAATATACTTAGCCTTGATTTTTTTATTGTCGTATAACTGAGTAGCTAATATCTTCTGGTATGTCACGACCCGTCCTTGTGGCCCGTGTCGTGATTACCCCAAGCCCGCCTTCCATAGGCCAGGAGCTGGTGACTAGCACCAAAGGCATAAATCCCGATAAAAGGGAAGGCATTGCCTTTATATAAGGAAACATAAACAACAGAGTACGCAAGCTGAAGTAAACACTAAGTAAACTGAGTACAAAAGTAAGTGCTGGAACGTAAATGAGCCAGTATACAAACCCAACTGAAAATACAGTACAACTGAGAAAAGTAAAGCAACAACCGCCGAGACGTCCTCCGGAAACCCCACCTGAAGGGTGGGTATAGATGGTATCCTCAGCTCCTCGAATCCGTCCGTCCACACCGTTTATGTACCGCCTGATAGTCCACCTCCGGATACCATCCCGATCCACCAGACTAAACTACAATCAACGCTGTCTGTCGTCTGCAACCAACACAATGTAGTGCGGGCATAGCCCGTGCAGAGGTGAGTATACGATACTCAGTAGGGACCCCGAGACTCCCGAAGGTCTCCCAGAATCCACAAAGGAATAATCCAAAAAGGAATAGACAAACATGAAGTATCAACCAACACTACTTAGGTATATTCCCATACATATTCCTATGTCATCAATTCCAGTTCGGCTCCAACTCCCGAGCCCATGTTCAACCCAGTCCACACAGGAAAGTACAACTCAGTCCACACAGAAAAGTAAAACTCAGTCCACACAGGAAAGTACAACTCAGTCCACACAGGAAAGTAAGACACTCATATCGAAGATGATGATTGAAAGTCGAGACTCATCTCACACAGGTATACTACTCACAAAGAGGGGTGGAGATGATTAGATGTAGCCGCTGAATCATCTCCTCTGCCAAACCCACGTAGGATCCAAGTACAGAAGTCATCGCTAGCGAACCCACGTAGGATCCAAGTACAAAAACCATCACTACCCAACCCACATAGGACCCAAGTACAGTCATCCTCACTGCCAAACCCACATAGGATCCAAGTACAGTCGTCGTCGCTGCTGAACCCACGTAGGATCCAAGTACATTCGTCATCATCGTCGTAGTCGCAACCAGCTCTAGGGTTCCCACACACAGCACCCTCAATTCCGGGAGGGTCCGCTCCCCGAGCCAAGGGGTCAATACATCAACTGTCACGAAGTACAGAGTTGATGTATCACAAAGTTCCATCTTGTCAATAGGAACTCAACGCGACAGACGGCGCGTCAATCGGACGCCTGGTTTGAGAGTTATTGGCTTTTTCATCCTAGGGGCCTGGTTGGTTTTTAGGCTAAAACCAACCCAACCGTACTCGATCTGCATCCAAACCTTGAGTGGAGTAAGGCAAAATAACCGCCTCACTAAGAGGAATTCAACGTAATTAACGACACATCATTCAGACATCTGGTCGTTAAGTTATAAGCGTTTCTGCTCCAAGGGTCCAGTTGGTTTCGGGTTCGAACCAACCCGGACATGCCCAAACTTAGTCTAAAACTTCAGTTTAATATACCTAAATGACCATCTAGATCCAAGGATCCCAACGCAACTGACAGTGCGTCGATTGAAGGTCTGTAGCCCAAGATATGGCCATTTGAACAAAACTGATCCGAAAATAGGGGGTTTGGGCCCGGTCCGACCCGGCCCAATACCCCCTGGGTCGACCCGAACTGGGTCGAACCGACCCGGTTACAAGTCCGACCCGATTGGGCGCGGCCTGGCCCGGCTGGCGCGGCCCGACCCGCGACTAGGCGCGGCCTGTGGCCTGGCTCGGAAGCCGGTCGCGGCTCAGCTCGCGGCCGAGCGGGGTGCGAAGGGGGATGCCACCCCCTTGTCTCCGTAACGGCATACCCAGTGGGGTGCACCCTATTTGCTGGTCGGGGGAGAGTTACACCCCCCCGGTTTTTTCAGGAAACGGCCGGCCTTTAGGCTGACCGGTTTTCTTGAACCGCCGCGGGACCCTCGAGGGTCCCGCCTCCTGGAGCATCAGCGGCCGGCCGAGCCCGACCACCCCTGCTGGTGACCGCTATGGCCTTAGGCCGCAGCCCGCTCTGGCCGCGGCCTCCCTCGGGTCCTCCGGCACGGCGCGACGGCGCTGCACACCATTGCCGCGACCCAATCCGGCCATGGTCCCCTTCGTTCCTGTGCGGTGCAACGTCATCGCGCCACCTTCGCCTCAATGATCAATGAAAATCAAGAAAAAGGGGAGGAGGATCGGCCGTGTTTGTGCGGTCCTATCTCCTCCCTTTATAACGATAACAAGAGGCCAGAATTTAATCAACGAAGGTCGATAAATAAAACTTGAACGAAGTTAACCCCTACCTCGATAAACGATGTTGTTTGCCGGCGACACAGAAGATGACATCACGGGGTGAGGTTTTGAAGACAGCGTTGGCATGTGTCCAAGGAGGGGACGACGTCTCACACTATCTGTGGAGAGAAGAAGGAATGCCACGTCGTCTCTCCTTTTGGTGATGGCATTCTTCATTGAAGGGTGTCATTCTTTGCGGGAGGATGAAGTTCTTCCAATAAAGCTTGAGCTCTGTCCCCCAATTCCCAACACAAAAAACTAACCCCAAAATAAAATAAGCTTTCCCTTATTTTATTTTACCTTGTCATGTATTTCAAAAACTCAAAATTCAAAACTTAATCCAATTAATTGAAGAGGTTCAATTAATTAAATTAATGTGTGTTGTCATTATTAAAGTGGATGATGAGAAGTCACTTAATTAAATACAAAGGGTTTCCAACATTAAACACAAGAAGATTAATGGGGTGCTTAAGGGGGTTTCAGGGAATGTGAAGGGGTGGGGCTCATGCGGGCCCCACCGCACATTTATACTCACATGGGTAGTTAGGATGTTAGTGGGTCCCACCCTAACTACCCCATGTAGGATAAAACTACCTTAGTTAGGAATAAAATTTGTACCACAAATTTTATTCACCCTTTTTATTTAATCCACAGTTTTTTAACAACTCCTCCAAAGCAAACACATCTTCAGTAAAGGTCCTCTTAAGAAATTACCGATGCTACGGTTTCATCGGTGCCCTCAGATTTCAATTCTGAGCACCGGTTCAAAATATAGAAAAACCTGCTCATTTGTTCACTGAACGTACCCGAGCTAAACTTTAGAAATTTATTCCTAGAACACCAGGCCTCAGAATCAGGTTTTGTCAGAAACTGCATACTCGTAAAATACCAAAGAATTTAAGAAAAAAATTTCCTTGAAATTTACATGTCTTTAAATGGTAATGAAGAAAAATATGGATCATGTTGTTTGGTGTTATTGGGAATTTGAACTTATCATGAAATCAACAAGATATCTCCTATGATTCCATCTTGGTAGTATCAATGTACAACCCCCTTTTATTTATAATTTTTTTAGTTATCTTGGTAAAATAACTTGTTAGAAAAAACATCTTCTAGTGGATGCATTTTTATAATTATACGTTCTCTTTTATTTTAGAAGAAGTGAAAATATAATTCATCCTCTACTCATCCGAGGAAATGGAGTATGGGATTTGAGAACACTAACAGATGATGGTACTCAAATCAAAATACTTTAAGGTAATGATGGTAAAATTACACCAATAGAATAAATGTATATTCCCCTACTCATAATAAAAAGGGGTGGAAACAAAAACTTGATATGAGTAAGAACTAAAATATACCATAATACTATAAGCATGGAGGGAAAATTTCAAGGTTTTTAACTCCCCTTAAATGAAAATATAAGTATATTAAATATTTAATCCTTAGGGAAATACCCTTCTTTAACATCATCCCTTCAATACACCTCTATGAGGAGATATGACGGGCTTATCACAAGGTTTGATTTTATAAGATCCCAACCTTTTACAGGGATTTCTTGTGATTAATTTAATTTACTATTTTTTTCATTATTTGAGTACTTTTAGTCTAGGTTTTACCTTGGGGTGTGATTGGGTGAAAATTGTGAATTTTGGATGGAAGAGGGAAAGTGCACAATTGGCCCACAGTTTGCCCAAAATGTGTACCCCAGCCCAGAAAACCATAAAACCCCTCACAATGATGGATTGAAAGGTAGGTGCATAGTTTTTCAAACTATGTTCCCTGTTAGGAGAAACCATGTACCCCCTATAAGAGGCGTACATTTAAGACGTATGATTTGGAAAACCATGCACCCCTTCACAGAAAACTATGCATGAGTTTTTAATTAACTTGAACATTTATTTTAAAATTCTTGAACCCCCCTGTATTAACCCATAATTGGACCTAATTAAACCCTAAACATTCCCTATTGTTTTTGGAGGCTCCCAGATGAATTCCTAGGGCTACTAACCTCCATTATTCACAATTCGAATCCCGAATTGAAGATATGCACCTCCCACAGTAAGAGATCCTAATCCCATGTGGTTTCCTTCCCCTCTCCAATGTTTCTCTCATCTTTTGGAGGGATGTTTCATTTTTTATGGATATAGATCTATGTTTTTTTGGATCTTGATTCATTTGATATAGGATTTATGTTTTAGATCTATATAACATTCTTAGTTTTTGTTCCATTTAAATAGGGGTTTTCCATTATCGAGCATTCTTAGTCAAGTTTGAGTTAGGTGGTCTATTATTCAAATCCGAAATTCTAGATTCTAGTTACATGTATGTAATTGTAGAATTTCTATTGGATATGTAATGAACCAATGTTTTATCAATCAAATTTTCTTCTTAAAATTATGCCTTATACTATAATAACATTAAAAAACACAATAAAACATCATGATAATAAATACTATGTAACCATTAAACACAAATTTTCTAGTTATGTGTCTTGAATTTCGAATATCTGACATAAACAGTTGCGTTCATGGTAATTTTTGGGGTCTGATGGACAATCTTAATTTTTCATAAATAGCAACCTACCCTTATGAATAGTAACCTACCCTTATGACTATTAATATGAACCTTATGAATACTAAATCATCCAAAAGAATAGTAACCTCACCCATGAATGTATAACTAAAGTTTATACATCTTATAAGTGATAATATGGCCATAGTAAAAGTATCATCATTTTTATAAGTCATAAATAATTAATTTCAATTAATTAATTAATTTAAAATAAAATTTATTTTCTTAAAAGTTGTGAATAAATTAAAAATTTTATGCCTTTTGGTTTTAATATAATTTTATAAGACCTCGTATAATTTTTAAAAGCATTATAAAACCAGTTATAGTTTTAAAACCTGTATTTTTCAGTAAATTATGATTTTAATTAAATTTACATTAATCATATATAGAATTTTGTTTTTGAAAAATGGATTTCATTTTTGGATTATACACATCTAAAAATGGATAGGGTTATTTTTTGGTATCATTCTAACGTTAATTGAATTTTTGATGAATAGTGAAATACAGTAATTTATCGTATATATACATTAAGGGATAAATACACTATTCCTAGCATCATCACTGAGGTAAGAACTATTTTTTTGTAAATAAAATTCAAATATTAATATTTATGGTCATGGAATCATCACTATTTAAAGTCTTATGTAAAAATAATAAACCAATGATTAAAATATTAAGAAAACCCTCCTGCCCTCCACTATAAAAACCACCCACATTACCCTATTCTTTTCACTCCTATAAAGCCTTGTTCCTTGCCTTAATTCTTCTCAAATATCTCCCCAAGATCCTCCCCCACTTCAATCATCCCCTGGTCTCCTAAAAAGACTAAATCCTCTCCCATTAAGAGGCTTTAAAGGAAGATTAATTCAAGAGGTAAATTCCTCTTTTCAATTATGTTACTTTCTTTTCATATTTCTTCGTTTTATTTTCTATCCTTGTATCTCCTTATCCAAATGTCATGAAAAATATATTAACTTATATGTACAATAATTTTGTTATGATAATGTAATAAGTTATTATCATTTATACTTTACCCTTCTTTTTTACAAGAAGTAAAAACACCATCCGAGATGTGTTAATTTACCACATTCAAGGATGATGAGTTTTCAATTTCTATTAATATCTTCCATTATGGTCATAAAACCACTATTATGGTTTAACCAGACTATAATATTTTTATTATGTGTCATATATGGTTTTGGAATCTTTTTTACGCATGGTTTTCATTTATAAAACAAAATGTGTTCGTTGTGATCAAAAACCACCAATTAACCCAAAAGGTTATCACTAACATTTTATATAATGATTCATATTCACTAAAAGTAACCAAATGAAATTTACAACCATGTAAAATTATGTATGTTGAGTAATAAAATATAACTCCAATTCTATACAACCATACTCATTTTACATGATTATTCGTTCATGTATATAAGTAAATCGATCATGAAACAAACGAACACAAACAATGAAATTGAACATCATAACCAATCAAAAAGGTTCTGAAAAAACTCAAAAAGATTATGATAAATAAATTAAATGTAAAATAGGTTCTGTAATTATTAATTAATTATCTTAATTTAATTATTCAGGTCATTAATGTCAAGTGGAGAACACCTTCGGACTTAAGGTAAGGGATCCTCTCTTTCTCACTTCTATTCAAGAATCCCCTCTATGTTATGCCCATTTATTTTTAATACCTAATTATTGGGTATGTTTTATCACCCCCCATAATTCCAAAATGATATATAAATTATTATATACCCATTTATCTCTCATTAATTCCTCCTAAGTACACCCGTTACTATGACGGGGTTTCGTAAGGGATTCAACCCAAATCTCCATTACTCATTTAGGTTACTTTATCTTTCTTTTTACCAAAATGATGTTATCTATTTTATTCATTAAAATATTATAATTGATTATTATATGTAAGAGATTCATGTATCAATACCCTTTCATCATATATTTTAGGTATATACATGTTTTTAAGTGGTTCGCTCCACAATAATTCCTGATAAGCAAACCCGGTTTAAAGGAACTTCCTGAATTCCTTCCCAATTTCAAGTGCAAAATATCGTCTTTTTTTAATAAAACATTTTTTTATAAAATCAGCCTCTTTATTATGAAAACCATCTTTTTTAACTTCTAGTTTTATTTAAAATATCATGACCTTTTCTATTTTAAATTTTCTTGGGTATTTTCCTCAAAACCACACTAAAATGTCTTAATTCTAAAGTTTCATTAATACATCTTTTATGTTGTAACTTATATTTGAAATAAATAATCATGATATATGACATTTTCCCTTATAAATTACCTTGTATGATTTAATTCCTTACATAATTGGATACTTGTATGATACAACCATTTATTATGTATTATGACATGATTATGATACCCATTTATTTACATAGGTAACCCTTATATTTATTTATGATTGATTATGTATGATTATTTATGTGGAAATAACATTAATGAACATTTTAAGATGGGTGTTCCTAGATATAACTGAACTTAATTGGGTAAAATTGAGTCTCATTATGCATTATGTGAAACGGTCTTGGCAGTTAACCTTGACTTGTGCTACCTTGTGCAACGGTCTTGGTGGTCATCCTTGACTTCTGCTACCATGTGCAACGGTCTTGGTGGTTAACCTTGAATTGTGATTTTATATGTGAAAAGTGGCTTGAAACATGATAAAGTCATGTTTTATGTTTCTTCCACATTACTATTATTCAATGTTTATATGATCCCATGTTTATATGTTATAATTCCATATGTTCATGCCTTCTATTTTCATTATTTCATTACTTCTAAACCATTTTCTAAAGCTATATTCTTACATTTATTCCCTTACTGGGTTTTTTAGATCACACCTTTGTTCATGTTATCCCCATGTTATCCTATGCCGATGTATGAGCACAATGGAAGTTAAGAGCTCAATATGAAGATTAAATAAATAAATCTTTTAGGTTTTCAGTTTTATATACCTAGTCTTCAAAGACACTAGAATTAACATTCCTTGGCTTGTTTTAAAATTTATAATTATACATAAAATCATTTAATTTTATGTGTAAAAGTCTAGGGATTTTATAGTTGGTTTCAAAGAATGGTCTAGTTATTTTTGGAGATTATTAATAGAGAACTTTAGTAAGAAACTTATGAATAAGACTAAGTATAAGTAAGAATACCTAAATTTTGGTAAGTATTGAGTAAGTGGTTTACCAAGAAAATACATATCTGTCTAGACACAAATAAGTATAGGTTTCGCTAGTATAGATGTATCTAGGGATAAAACTTGAAAACAATTCTTTGAGCTAGACTCGAACGAGAACTGGTGCACAATAACAGGCCTTGCTACACTCTTGGTTTGACACTCCTGGGGGATATGATTTGGTAACTTCATAATCGAAGTATGAAACATTATTAAGGGCAAAAAAAATATCATTTAAGAATATAAATTAGGGGATAGATAATATATAATATAGAATGATACCTATAAACACATAAGTTAAAGATATATGTGTAATTTGTAAGTCATCCCGTTAATGTCATTGATTTCCCCCTTATGAGACACTCATCCCTAAATTTTATTTTTATTCAAGGAAATGGATGGTAATAGGATGAATCTAGAAAACAACCAATGCGAAGGGAAATGTGATGACTTCCAAAATGAGATGCTCGATAAGATGGGAGCTTAATAAGGACATATCGTGATTATGCAAAACCAGCTATAAAAAATCACGATTAAAAATTGGTACTTGGTTTAAATACCAAAGGATTCAAGGAAGAGGAAGATGAAATTTAATGAAATTCCATATGATAAAGGTGATAAGGGAAATAAGTCCCAATTTCCTTCGTGCAACAAGTGTGAAAAGAGGCACCAAGAGAAATGTCACAAAGGGATTGTGCGATTTTTTAAGTGTGGAAAGATACAAAACAAAGTAGCCAATTGTTGTGAAAAAATGAATAATGTGATGAATGGAAACAAAGTTCCATATAAGGAATCATACATAGTTCTATGTCATAAATGTAGAGAATTTGGACATTTTATAAGATGATGCTCTATTAAAAGTTTTGAGAAGCATGATGAGCATCAACAATCTCCATGATCAAGGGAACATGGAAAGTCTTATGCTAAGGTGGAAAATGATGAATAAATTACAAATAACCACTATTTCAAAGTAGTGTACATCATAATGTGTTTCAATTCATGTCCTATTAGTATATCTTTTATGATTTCTAAGAACATTGATTCCCCACCTAAAATGATATCAAATCATTAGGGAAAACTTCTATCAGTATTGTATCGAATGATGAAGTCTATGGGAATGTTAATATTGAAAATATTATATGTCTACCTTTGGTGGAATATGATGAAAAATGAAAAAATCATTGCCTACGACTCAAGGAAGTTGAAAATCCATGAGCAAAACTATCCCACACATGATCTAGAGTTGGAAACTATGATCTTTTCATTAAACATATAGTGGCATTATCTCTATGGGGAGAAGTGTGAGATTTATAATAATCACAATAGTCTCAAATATATATTCACACAGAATAATCTTAATATGATCTATAAAATATGGTTAGAGCTCATCAAGGAATATGAATACTCAATACACAACCATCTAGGTAAGGTAAATAAGGTTGCATATGCTCTAAGTAGAAATGATCGTACATCTTTATCAATGATAAGAGTTGATAAGGATCCAATATTCTTGTATTTGTAGAGGATGAACGTGGGAATCATAAAGGGATAAACATCATCAATCCTTTCTCAAATGGTTTCTTGACCATCCCTCATGGAGAAAATAAAGGATGCTCAAAGAAAAGATGTGGAAATTATAAAAAGGGTGGAAGCTATTAGAAATGGGAATTCCTTACAATTCATGATTGATGAAGAAGGATTTGTAAGATTTGGGTAACGATTATGTGTACCATCTTTTCCAGAGATAAAGAAGAAGATTTGAAATGACGCTCATAACTCAACCTTCTCTATTCTCATAGGGAGCACAAAGATGTATCGAGATCTCTGAGATAAATTTTGGTCAGAAAATATGAATATGGAGATAGTTGAATATACATCAAAGTGGCTGGTATGTCAGAAAGTGAAGGTAGAGAGGAAAAAGTCTAAGGGGATGATACAACCACTACCCATACCAACATGGAAGTGGGAGAGCATTACCATGGACTGTATCACTAGAATTCCAAGGACATCCAGAGGAAACAATTTATATATGGTTCATTATGGACCGTCTTACAAAGATAGATCACTTTATCGCAATTTGAGAGGACTTATCATTGGATCAACTTGCATGGGTATATATAAAATAGGTGTTAAGGATGCATGGATTACAACTATCTATTGTATCCGATCGAGATATGAGATTCACCTCAATGTTCTAGAATAGTCTCCAACATTCTCTAAGCATTGAGCTGAATTTCAATACAACATATCACCGTCAAACCAATGGAAAATCTGAGAAAACTATTTATACATCGGAAGATATGTTTAGATCATGATCTATGGACTTCAAAAGTAGTATGGGACTGACATATTCCATTGGTCTAATTCTTCTATAACAATATTTTCCACTTGAGAATCATAATGACACCATATGAATCTCTTTATGGGAAAAGGTTAAGAACACCGACATGTTGGGATGAAATTGGTGAGTGTAAGCTTCTAGGACCTGAAATGACCAAAGAAATAATAGAGAAGGTTAAAACCATTCATCATCAAATCAAGGTAGCCCAAAGTCAAGAAAAGTGTTATATAGATAGTTGTCGACGAGATCTTGATTTTGAATTTGGAGACTTGTTATTTATCTACATATCTCTATAGAAGAAGGTTATGAGATTTGGGGATAAATGAAAGCTAAGTCCCAGGTACATCGGCCCCTTCGAGATTCTTGATCATGTTAGAGCTATGGCCTATCAACTAGAACTTTTACCTACCATGTCTAAAGTACATGTTGTCTTCTATGTATCCCTCTTAAAAAAGTACATACATGATCCTTCAAATATACTAACTTCGGAGGTGGTATAGTTAGAGAATTATCGTTCTTACAAGGAGCATCCAGTGAAGATAATGGATCATAGAGATAAAGTTCTATGCAATAAGACTACTCACCAGGTCAAGGTACTATGGAAGAATCATAAGTACAAAGAGGCAAGATGGGAATTAGAGGAAATAATGAAAGAAAAGTACCAGCTTCTATTTATGGATTAGAATGTAAAACAAAATTTTGAGGGAGAAATTTCATAAGGAGGGGAGAATGTAATGACCCAATGTTTTATCAATGGAATTCCCTTCGTATAATTATGCCTTATAGTATAATCAATTTGAAAGACACAATGAAATATCATGATAAGCCACACTTATCAATAGTAATATGACCCTTATGAATATTAAATCATCTAAAAGAATAGTAATGTCACCTATGAATGTATAAATAAAATTTATACATCTTATAAGTGACAAAATGACCATAGTAAATGTACTTGTAATTTTTGTCAGCCATAAATAATTAATTTCAATTAATTAATTATAGAAAAAATTTATTTTCCTGAAATGTGTTCATAAGTCAACAATTTTATGTCTTTTTGTTTTAAAATAATTTTATAAGACCGTATGTAATTTTTGAATGTATTATAAAATCAGTTGTAATTTTAAAACCTTTATTTTTCAAGTAAATTATGATTTTAATTAAAATTAAATTAATCATATTTAGAAAATTATTTTTGAAAAATGGATTTAATTTTTGGATTCTACACATAAAAAATGGTTAGGGTGAATTTTTGGGATTTTTCTAAAATATTTTAAAATTTTTATGAATAGTGAAAAACGATAATTTACCGTATATATACGTTACGGGTTAAATAAACTATTCCTAGAATCATCACTATAGAATAATTAAAATATTAAGAAAACCCTCCTCCCCTCCACTATAAAATATAAATCTAATTCTATACATCCATCCTCATTTTACATTATTATCCGTTCATGTATATAAGTAAACCGATCATGAAACAAACGGACCCGAACAAAGAAATTGATCCTCATAACCAATCCAAAAGGTTATGAACAAACTCAAAAAGGTAATAATAAATAAATCAAATGTAAAATAAGTTATTTAATTATTAATTAATGAACCTAATTTGATTATTCAGGTCATTAATATCAAGTGGAGAACACCTTTGAACTTAAGGTAAGGGATCATCTCTTTTTTCGCTTTTATTCAAGAATATCATCTATGTTATGCACTTTTAATTTTAAAACCTAATTATTGGTTATGTTTTCTCAACCCCCATACTTCCCTAATGATATATAAATGATGAGAGACCCCTTTATCTCTCATTAATCCCTCCTATGTACAGCCGTTACCGTGCCAAGGTTTTGTAAGGGATTCAACCCGAGTCTCCTTTACTCCTTCAAGTTTTTTATCTTTCTTTTTACACAAATGAAGCTATCTATTATTTTTATGTACATATTATAAATTCTGTTTATATGTAACAAATTCATGTATCAATACCATTTCATCATCTATATCAGTTATATATATGTTTTTAAATGGTTCCCTCATCAATACTTCTCGATAAGAAAACCCGTTTTAAAGGAACTTCTTGAATTCCTTCCCAATTTCAAGTGCACAATATCATCTATTTAAAGAAACTGTTGTTTTGATAAAATAATCGTATTTATTATGAAAACTATATTGGTTCACTTCTGGGTTTATATATAATATTATTCCCTTTTCTATTTTAAATTCTCTTTGGTATTTTCCTCAAAAACCGCACTAAAATGTTTTAATTATAAAGTCTCTTTAATACCTTTTTTTAAGTTGTCAATTTAATTTGACATTACTTATCATGAAATATTAATTTTACCTTATTAATACCAATTTATGATTTAATTCCTTACATTCATGGACACTTTTATGATACGACCATTTATTATGTATTATGACATGATTATGATAACCATTTCTTTCCATGGGTAACCCTTATGTTTTTGTATGATTTTGAATGTATGATTCTTTATGATGGAAACATATTCATGAATATGTTAAGATATGTGTGAATAGATATCACTCTAATGAGTTGAGTAAAGTTTAGTCTCATGAGACATTATGTGCAATGGTCTTGGCGGTTAGCCTTGACTTGTGCTCATCTATATAAAACGATCATTGACTCATTATAAAGTCTTGTTTTATGTTGAATCAACATTACTATGATTCCATGTTTTTATGATCCCATGTTTATAATTTATGATTCCATATGTTTCGTGGATTCTATTTTCATTATGTTTAGATTTCTAACCCATGTTCTAAACCTCTATTCTTATGATTATTCCCTTACTAGGATTTTTAGATCACCCCTTTTTTCATGTTATCCCCAAGTTATCCTATACCAATGTATTAGAACAATAGAAGTTAGGATCTCAATATGATGATTAAATATATTTTTTTATGTTTTTAGTTTTGTGTACCTAGTCTTCAAATACACTAGACTTCATGATCCTTGTCTTGTTCTCCAATGTATAATTATGCATAAAACTAGGTAATGTTATGTGGAAAAGGCTAGTATCACTATATGATGATGATCAATTGAGCTTCTAAAATTTAATTAATTAATTTGGTAAAATAATTAATTATGTAATTTTGAAATTGAGGTTGTTGATATTATTTAATTAGAATAATTTATTGTTGAATTAATTCTGGGGATATTGGGATTTGTGAAATATATTAATTAATTATTGAATTAATTAATGGAATTTTTTGTGCTTATGAAATTGATTGATGTGAATAATTAATTATTGAATTTATTAGTGGAACTAATGTGATTAATTAATTGTTTAATTAATTAATGAAATTGAAGTGGTTAAATTATTGATGAATTAATTATGGAATTGATGTGATTAATTAATTATCAAATTAATTAATGTAATTTATATGATTAATTAATTATTTAATTAATTAATAGAATTGATGTGATTAATTAACTGTTGAATTAATTAATTGAAATTATGTGATTAATTAATTATTGAATTAATTAATGTAATGAAGTGAATATGTATTTGTTAAATTGGATTAATTAATTGGTGAACTAATTAATGGGATTTTTAGGTACATGTGATATTGTGATACATGTGATATTGTGGTATTATGATATATGTGATATATGTTTGTGGGACATGGTCTACCCCATCAAAAGCCCACAGTGAGGAATTGATTGATAAACAAGGTGTGGGATAGGGGATGATGCTCCAAATACCCATATGAGATACGAGTATGGGATAAGGACTAAGGATCTAAATACCCATGTGACATTGGGGTGTAAGATTGGGAATGAAGCTCCAAATACCAATGCGGTGTTAGACATGGCATTCTATGCATATCAGTTGGCATTATACTATGGTTACAATTGTCCATTGTATGAATTGACATTATGAATTGTAATAGTGGGATTCTGATATATGATATCCCTTAGGGATATTTTAGAATTCAACATGATCCAAAGTAGGTATTGAGAGTTTGGGTGTCCTCAGGAACCTAGGGGTTTTATGTGGTCAAATAAAGAATAATTGAATAAATGTAAATTGTTTACATTATTTGTTTTATTTTATTATTTATACAACTGTATACACTATTATTGACTGGATATTATTTTAGACACTATTGGTGGTGGCCTCTAATGTTTAACTCACACACTACTCAGGCTGCCTCATCGGTACCCAAATAGATATCATGTTTTCCTGATAGGTTAAGGGAAAAGGCCCTGTGTTAGATTGCTAAGTCGGGATGGAGCATGGATGAGGGAACCGTACATGGTGTCAGGACCTATTTGTGAGTTTTCAACATCTTTATTTATGTTGGGTTTTAACTATTGACACTTGGCATGGAATATCTACTGTTTTAGTTGGGATATTATATTTACTGTTTTTCTCATCATGTGATATTGGTACTATTCTGGTTATTGGTTATATTATTTAGTTATTATATTTTATTTACGCTATGGTATTACTCTTATAAAGAGGTTATAGTCTCTTTATGGTTTATATTAGACCCTCACTACTAGTAAGTAGCCTCTGGTGTATGGGGAGGTGTGCTTGAGGTCACATAGAGATCTGGCTCAGGGCACCGGTGCATAACACCTAGGTCAGAATGTTACATAATGTTATCAGAGCCCAATTTTTTTATTTTCATTTTTATTGCTATTTAGGAAAGGTATACATGAGACTTGGAAGAGACGATCCATGGTTATGAGCTCATTCATGTGAGTAGCTAACAAATTTATGTGGGAAAAACCAAATACCCATGGTGGGATTTTTATTATTGACATTTTCTGTTACAGTTTGATGTTATCTCACCTTGGTTAATACACTTATTATGTGATGTGATTATTGGTTCTGAGTTTTTTTGAGATTTGACTCATGTCTTGGTATGGTAAGAGAGTTGATTATGCATGCATCATTCTAGGAACTCAGGATTATTTTGTGACCTGCATCAATTTAGGTATGGATGAAAAAATAACGTTTTGGGTATGTTGATAAATGAATATGTTGTCTTTTCTTGTGTGGTTAAATGTAAAAAGGGAAAAATTTGAAATTGAATTTATAAATGGTGCAAGTTGATATAAATTGAAATGGAAACTGGGTTTCTAATGTGAAACTTGAATAATGGGAATGAGTTTACCCTTTGTTAACAATGACCAAGATGTAGGATGGTTAAGGGTAGTGATAGTACTTTGGTGATGACCACGTGGGAAAAAGGGGGGAATGAATTGTTATGGATTTGAGTAAATCCCTCTTTTTAACTTTTTTAAAGTTGTGTTATGTGTCCTAATACATGTGGTTGGAATTGTAGAGATATGACTTCACAACGATTCTCGTTGATAGGATGGAAAAAGGTTATAGATGGAGATTCTCCATTAGTAGTGGAACTGAAGAAACCGATAGTGCCGAGTGAGGAAGATGGAGAGAAATTCCAAGAGAACTTTTCTCACTTCATGTAGTTTATAGAGAGATACCCAGATCGGGTGATGAAGAGTATGTCTGACTTAACATGGTTGTTTCGGTTACAACACCCTACGAATTTCATTAGAGAGGGTGGACCTGAGGCATCAAAGTTATAAATTGAGTCTATCTAGACTATACTTGACTATTTAGATACCCCTGACAAGAAAAGGGTCAATTTTGAGGCTTACATGTTTTAAGGATTAGGAAATCCCTGATGGGATGTTTAGGTTTGGACAAGGCAGATAGACGAGATGGCCTAGAAGGACTTTTTGGAGAAGTTCCTGGAATACTTTTATCCATAGTTGATGAGATAGGAGAGATCATCTAAGTTCATGTGATTGAATCAGTGGAGTATATCCATGATGGACTATTCTAGTCACTTTATAGACTTTTATCATTTTTCTCTATCACCAATAGAGTATGATACAACTACTACAAAGAATTTCTAGGACGTGATTACAAGTGATATTTAGTCTCAAGTTGTCCTCTTTATGGTAAATAAGATTGATGAGGTGGTGGATCAGGATATCATAGATGAGGGGAACCTGAAGGAGGATTCTAGTGATGGAAAAATGGTTTCTACTAAATGATTAAGAGGTACATCTTTCTAGAGTAGAAAGTTTCACTATGATAATGTTATACAGGGGATAAAAGGAAGAGTGGCCATGGGGGGAGGATTAGTTACCATGATCTTATCTGAGTTTTTTTCCACCAGTACGGTAGGAAAATACACTATAGTAGAAACTATCCTGGACCACTAGTAGAGTTTCGATATTACCAAAGGATGGGACATTTATAAATGTTCTGCAGGAACCCACAATCGATGGGTAATGATGGAGGAGCAAGATAGAATTGGAGTACGAGAAGGGGATATTCTACATCGTATCATTATGGTAGCTAGAGGTCTACTAGACATGGAGGTAGAGGTAGTGGGCATGTTACTTCTAGGAAATAACACCCATTTTAGTATAGTAGTGCATCTTAGGGAGCTCAGACTTCATTTCATGGAAGAGGGGCTATACAGTTACATGCAGTTCACCCTGTACTAGTGGACAACGAGGTTGGACCATCAACAGTGAGAGGTAATATTCTTGTATCTTCTACATTATCCAGTGACTTATTTTATACCAGTTCCTCTCATTATTTTATATATTCCCAACTTGTGAACAGTTTAATCCTAGTGGTGGAGTTCATGAGAAGGGTGTTGACAATAGATAAACTGTTGGGAGTACATTCGAGAGAAATCTATTTGTGCAAGGGGTGTGTTCTCTCGAGGTTGGAGAATATCATTTCTTTTAGGATCTTTACAGTCTAGATATGTCAGGTTTTTACCTAATTATGGGTATGGTCTGGTTATTATCATGCTGATCTCATATAGATTGTTATCGAAGAAGATTTACATTTACATCTGCTTAGGATGAAAAATATATTCACTGTGGAGAATGCATTATCCAGGAGGGATGTATAGGGAGAGTTCACTAGAAACTAGTGAAGATTACCAGCTAGGTTTCAAGTATATTTATATATTGTGGAGGTGTGAATCATTATTTCTTTCCACCCATAATGGAAAGGTTTCAGGATGTGTTTCCTAAAGAATTCTTTGGGATTCAACCTAAGAAAGATGTGTAATTTACCATTAAGCTCATACCGAGGCCTGAGCCAGTCTCTATTCCACCATAAAAAATAGAACCAATAGAGCTTTGAGAAATCAAAAATCATTTATAATATTTTTAAGAAAAGGGATTTATCCATCCAAGTATGTCTCCTTGGGGTTCCCTAGTTTTTTTTTCTAAGAAGGTTGACGGGAATCTGCACTTGTGTGTTGATTATTGGAAGTTGAGCTGGATTACTATGAAGAACCGATATCCTCTTCAATGCATTGAATATATATTTGACTAGTGGAGGGGAGATTTTATCTTCTCAAATATTAACTTGAGATCATGATATCATTAGCTGAGAGTTAGACCTTCTTATATACCAATGTCTACTTTTAGAATCAGGTATGGCCTTTATGATTTCATCAAGATGCCGTTTGGGTTAAATAATGCATTAGAAATGTTTATGGACTTGACGAAAAAAATATTCCATCTGTACCTAGATCATTTTTTTGTTTCTATTAATGACGACTTTTTGTACTCCAAGAATCATGGTGATCATGCTCAATATCTTGACATCATTCTGAGTACACTGAAAGATTATCTTCTATACACCAAGATATCTAAGTATTAATTTTGGATTTATTAGACACATTTATTAGGTCACATCATCTTAGAGGAAGGTGTGTTAGTGGACCCAGATAAGGTTGAGGAAGTTGTATCTTGGGAGTATCCGAAGAACATTATTTATATCCGTTGATTTTTGGGTTTCACAGGATATTACCAAAGGTTTATCCAGTACTTTTCCCATTTGGAATCACTGCTTTTAGGCTTGTCCAAAAAGGGTATAAAGTTTTAATGGTCAAAAGCATACAAGAATTACTTATAGTATTTTAAGAAGTGATTTACATCAACACCTATCTTGATCCTATCTGAGATAAGTGAGGAGCATACTTTGTATTACGATGCTTCTGGGATAGGGATTGGAGTAGTGTTGATGCAGGGAGATAGAGTTTTGGTATATGGGTCATGGAGGTTGAGGCCTTATGAATGGAACTACCCTATGCATGACCTTGAGTTGGCTATAGTGTTTTATGATTTGAATTATTGGTTACATTATCTATTTGGTGAGAAGTTTACTATTTATAAAGATCACGAGATATTGAATTATATATTTTAGTAGTGAGATTTAAATATTCAGAAGCGGAGATGGGTTGAGTATATACAATCATTCAACTTTGAACCAAAATATATGCCTAGAAAGGGGAACAATGTTTCTGACACTTTATATAGGAAAAATCAGACTCAGGTAGTCCAAGAGTCTATTGTCGAGCGGAAGATGATGGATTTACTGGATGAGATGCATGTTATAGTTCGGGAGAGTCAAGAGAAAATGACTCTCGTAGTAGTATCAGTGGAGTCTACACTTTTGAGATGGGTCAGGGACAAAAATTATTTGTATTTAGAATTCTTGGACTTGAGGGAAAGCCTTCAAGATGGGGAGACACCTTCATACTAGATTTTAGATGAGGATGAGATCATCTATGTCAGAAATCATGTTGTTGTGCCTATGAGCATACTAGAGAAGATAATGCATGAATTTCATGCCTTTAAGTGGGTGGTGATTCTAGGTGTGACCAAATTACATGAATACCTACATCAATAGTTTTGGTGGCTAAGCATCAAAAATGATATAATAAGGTTTATGACTGATGCTACACCTGTCAACAGTTGAAGACCGAGCATCAACAACTTGGTGGTTTACTAAAACTATTTCCCATTCCAGAATGGAAGTGGGATGATGTTACCGTGGACTTTGTAGTGGGTATCTTGAGGAAGCCTCAAAAGAATGAATCTATTTTGGTGATGTGATAATGTTTGAAAAATGTATCTCATTTATTACTGGTATGTGAGACTTTTTCAGTGGATCAGTTGGGAGAGTTATATGTTCAGGATATAGTCTGTCTACCCAGTGTTCCATAAAATATTGTTTTAGAACATGATTCACGGTTTACTTCACACTTTTAACAGGGCTTATAGAAGGCACTTGGTATATAGGTTTTTCTGAGTACAACTTTTCACCCACAGATGTATGGGTATTCAGAGTATACTATACTTGTGTTGGAGGATATTATTTGGGTGTCTTCCCTAGATTTTGGTGGATCTTGGGAGTAGAACCTATATTTTGTGGAGTTCTCCTATAAAAATAGTTATCAAGTAACTATTTATATGGAACCATATGAGGATCTTTATGGTAGTCCATTCAAATCACCTCTATGCTAGATAGAGGTAGGAGAGTCAGAGTTATTGGGAACGAGTCTCGTGCCAGAGACATTGGAGTATGTTTATATGACTTAGAAGCATATGGATACAGCTTATAGTAGACATAAGTTTTATGATAATAGGCATTAATGAACCCTCAATTTTTAATAGGGTGATCATGTATAACTTAGGGTGTCACCTAGATTGGGTCACCACAGGACACATAGGTATGGAAGGTTGGCAACTTGGTTTGTTAGACTATTTGGAATTTCGGAGAGATCAGGTTGGTGTCATATCTATTGGATCTTAAATAGAGGTAAAATTCTATACATCATGATTTTCATGTGTCACAACATCAAAAGTATCAACCTAATCCTTCTCATGTGATCAATGTGGATGATGTTGATCTTGAGACAGATGCGTCATTTTAGGGGCATTCCATTTTTGTTTTGGAATTCAAAGAGAAATTATCTCAGGGAAAGACAATGAAAATAGTTCATGTATTATGGAAACATGGGATAGTTCAAGGGAAACATGGGAGAGAGAAGAAGATATGTGAGCTCAGTTGCTCAATATTTTTGACTCAGAATCTTAGAGATTCTAAGAAGTATAACTTGAGGATGAGATGTTATAATGTGGGAAGATTATAAGACCTAGAACTTTTATAGGGATGTCTCAAGAATTATTTTAGGTGGTATTTTTACTTTTTTAGAGTAATTTTCGATTGCATTTTACCTTGGGGTGAGTTTGGGTGAAAATTCGGAATTTTGGAAGGAAGAGGGCAAGTGAACAGTTGGTGCATGGTTTACCAAAACCATGTTCCCCATCCCAAAAAACCATGAAACCCCTAAAAGAGATGGATTACACTACTGGAACATTGTTTGTGAAACTATTCACCTTATTAGGAGAAACCTAGTACCCCTATATAAGAGGCACACAATTTGGAAAACCATGCACCCTTGCCCAGGATACCGTATATGGGGTTTTAATTAATCCAAAAATTTGTTTTAAAATTCCCCAAACCCCCTGTATTGAATCCTAATCAACCCTATCATGACCCTAAACATCCTATCTTAGTTTTTGAGGCTCTGGAAAAAATTACTAGGGCTAACGACCTCTGTTATTTGTGATTTAATGCCTGGATTGAATATCTAAACCTCTTCTGGTAAGAGATCCTAATCCCATGTGGGATCCTTCCTCACTCCTGTGTTTCTATCACCCTTTTGAGGTATTTTTCATATATTTTGAGGGATCTATATATAGGGTTTTGTATCTTGACTATTTTGATCTTGGATTTAGGTTTCAGATCTAGATCTTGTTCTTCGACATTGTTCCGTTTCAATAGGGGTTTTCCATTGGTGAGCGTTCTTCGTCAAGTTTGAGGTAGGTGGTATATTATTAAAATCCCAAAGTCATGATTTCAATTAAATGTATGTAATTATAGAATTGATATTATATGATTATCATTTTATTTACTTAATTTGAACTAACTAATTTGGTAAATTAATTAATTATGTAATTGTGAAATTGGGGTTATTGAGATTGTTGAATTAGAATAATTGATCGTTGAATTAATTATCAGGATATTGGGATTGTTGAATTGGATAAATTAATTGATTAATTAATTATGATTTTTTTTGTGATTATGAAATTTATTGGTGTGATTAATTAATTGTTGAATTGATTAATTGAATTGATGTGATTAACTAATTGTTGAATTAATTAATGAAATTGATGTGATTAATTAATTTTTTAATTAATTAATATAATTGATGTGATTAATAATTTTTAAATTAATTAATGTAATTGATGTGATTAATTAATTTTTGAAGTAATTAATGGAATCTATGTGATTAATTAATTGTTGAATTAATTAATAAAATTGATGTGATTAATTAATTGTAGAAATAGTTAATAGAATGAAGTGAATATGTAATTGTTAAATTGAATTTATTAATTGTTTAATTAATTAATGGTTTGTTGAGGTACATGTGATATTGTGATACATTTTTTATTTTGGAATTGTGATATATGTGATATATGCATGTGGTACATGGTCTGCTGCATCCAAATCCCATAGTGAGGAATTGATTGATAAATAAGGTGTGGGATAAGGAATGATTCTAAAAATACCCATATGAGATACAACTATGGGACATGTAATAATAATTCAAATAACCATGTGACATTGAGTTGTGGGATAGGGACTGAGGGTCCAAATATCCATAGTTTGTTAGACACGATGCTTTACACCTATGATTTAGCATTAGACTATGGTTACAATTGGTCGTGGTATGAATTAAGATAATGAATGGTAACAATGTAATTATAATATATGGTATAACTTAGGGATAGTTCATACTCTGACATGGTTTGAAGCAATTATTGAGAGTTTTGGTGTCCTCGGGAACCCGGGGGTGTTATGTGGTAAACTTTAGAACAATTTAATAAATGTAAATTTTTTACATTATTGCTTGTATTTTATTCATTATACAACTGCATACACTGTTATTGACTAGATATTGTTTTAGATTCCATTAGAGGTTTCTTACTAAGTTTTAATCATACCCTACTCAGGATTGCTAATCGGTACCCAAATAAATTTCATTGATATAGGATAGATTAAGGGAAAGGGCCCTCTATTAGATGTCCGAGTCAGGATGGAGCATAGATGAGGGAACCGAACTTGGTGTTGAGACCTTCTTGAGAGTTGTCAGTGTCTTCATTTATTTTGGGTTTTTCTTATCTACAATTGGAACATACTTGTCATAGAATATCTACTATTTTAGTTGGGATATTATATTACCTATTCTTCTCATCCAATGATATTGGTACTATTCTATTTATTAGTTTTATCATTTAGTTATTTTATATTATTTTGTCTATGGAATTAATCTAATAAAGAGGGCATAGTCTCCCCATTATTGATATTAGAGCCTCCCAACTAGTCAGTATCCTCCGACATACTAAGAGGTGTGATTGAGGCTATATAGCAGTCTAGCTCAGATCACTAGGGTGTGGCACTCAGGTCGCGATGTTATAGAGTTAGTGGTCTAGTTTCATTGTAAGAATATCTGTAGTAAATATGAGTATCATGCCCATATTTTATTTACCGATAATGAATTATCAAGAATTTATGAGGTTTTTTATGTATATGTGACTGATCATATCATGAAAAGCCTCTAAATACACTGATTGATCTAAATAATTGAGTGTTGGGATCAAAGGCCCCAGCTCGATTGATCTAGTTATTTTATTCTGGGGCATACTTAAGAGAAAGGCTTAGTCAATATTATATAACTCTATGATAAATAAATACATATTATAGAATAGATTATATATGGAATTATTCAACCTTTTTTTTGAGTGTTGTTGGTCCATCTTATGCTAGGCACATCAACTCTCTATCACTCTTTCTGACATATAGATCAACATAATCTAAGGCTTCTTCAAAAGGATGAGAATGATCATAAATGATTAGTTATCTTTTTGGGTATTATTGATTAGTATTAATTTATGGTTAATGTAACTGAGCTCTAAGATAGATATATATTTTTCAATAATAGAGGAATCAATCTTGTTTACTAGTCATTTCTCACTACTAATAACCCACCCTTTATAATTGAATACACGGAATACAACTTATGGTTCATTCCAGTTAACATAAGGATGCTACATATTTGATTATCCAATTATATTTTGATAAAATATTTATAATAAACCAATATAATCATTCATATCACTATAGTTAACACATAATTGTTCAAAAACACATTCGTATAATATATTATTTATATTTTAAATAGGGGTTCCACTTGAGTTTGAGTGAAAAATAGATGTGTTGGATGACATAATTCAACATTCAACTACATTATGGACTAAATTATAGTTAATTAAATTTGTTACCAAGGCCTTCATCAATAAGCGGTGTCCAAAATCTATGTCCGTAAAACATCATTGTAGTGTTTGGGTACTTGAAATGGCTGGAGTTGCATTGAATTACTGGGTTGATATTGAATTAATGACCCCCTCAATTAAATTTTATTGGTTGTGATCATACAATATATTATGTGATGGAACATTAATTATAGTGTATTGGCTCACCATGGGTGAGATATGATGGATCCCTATAGTTTCATTATGCAGTTTTTTCCACAACTCCAATAAAGTCTGGTATAGAAGTTTTCTAACAATATAGGTTGAATTGGTACTCCCAATTGACTTTTTTGTTTTACCTTAACCACTCCAAATAGTTCAAAATAGAGTTATAATTTTCCCAAATCTTATTATTATTTTTCATCATCCACAACTCACCTATATGATTCTTATTGGCTATCATGTGTTGGGTGTATTCCCTAAAACTAGGTTGATGGTAGTTAATCTCAATTGGAAAATAAGAAATTACTTCCTTCTACATTTTTCTATCACCATGGATTTGGTACGAATATTTCATCAGTTTTGACACTCTAGTTTAAAAATGAGTGAATTTTGTGGTAGCCTCATTGTATAGGGCGCTTGATAAAACACATTCAACCAATATAATTATAATACACATATTACTCTACTAGAATTTCAACCACTAACTCAATGAAAATGGTCATGTTTTTTTCACATCTTTTCTAAGGAACTCTCTATATATGATTGAAGACCACTCCATTCCTAAATATGCCTCCTAACTTTTCTATGATGTTCATGAATAGGGTAATCATAGATCATCTAGGTGCCCATATCCATCAAATTATGGGATATGTTTGGAAGTAAAATATGGATCACAAAAGGACATTCCTAAGTTAGGGACCATTTTCCAATCTTTTGATATATTTTATAAATACCTCAAAATATTGAGGCTTTACTTTCTTATTATAGTATATAACTATTATAATCTCCCAAAACATGATATAATAAAAGTCTAATAGCCTCAGTTTATCAATTCTATTCTATATTATGAATATATAAAAATTTTAGTCTCCTATCCATACAAAAGATACTTCATTGTGATCTTCATTGGGAGTATGAAAGCATGACCATAGATTCTTAAAAATGGAATCACTTTGAGTAATAGGATATAAGATCTCATCCAATTAAAATCATTTTTTCAAATAAATATTTCTGAATAGAGACCACCTCATGGTCCACTACCATGGAATATGAATTTTTGTTTTTTATAGTTATATTTAGTAGAATAAATTTGTGTCTTACATTTTTTTCACTTGATCTCTTCCTTCTTCTCCTCAATATATGTGTACACCCCAGTGTCTATCCCACATTCTTGATCACCTTTCACCAGGTAATTTTATTTAATGAAAATTGGATTTACCTTTATATAAAAGAGGTTCACATATTCCTTACTTTAATAGATATTTTTAGATCAAATTTTGTTGGTTATTTCTTCTTTTCATTTAACTAAAATAGACTCTAAAAAGATCTCACATCACTCATTGATACAACACCGAGGATAGTTTAGATATTTAGATTTCTGGAAACTTCTTGGATCACTAGTGCTCTCAAAATGGATTGATATGTGCCAGGTTTTCACTTAGAATGACCAGGAAAGGCGAGTCCCTCTTGACTTAGTGAGTTACCACCTTTCAATGACTAGGGTTGTGACAACTGAATTGAATGAAATTTAGGGAAATTAAAAAAATTAATGATATACTAGGAACCATGATGACAAGGGGAATTATTATATGACTTAATGTATTCTTATTAGCAATGTTAGAATAAATTTAATCATATTTGAATACTTTGACTATTAGATAGATATGGTCTCAGGTGAGGTAAAATGAAAAAAAGAACCCAAAATCACAAGGAAAATATGTACTTTATGTTTACTACTGAAAGTAAAATTAAATTTTTTTTATGTTATTCCTTTTCATTCATGGTTAGAATATTTATGGGCTTCATAGATCAAGAACCATGGATCTTCTAGGGAATATATACTTTATTATGAATAAAACAGAGGTTTTGATCCTCCTTTTTGATCCCCCTAGAATGTCATCAATTCAGTGCCTTGAATAAGCACTTGAGATTATTAAATGAGCTCTTGGAAATCCTAATGAATCATGAAAAGTTATTACTGGAATGAATCCTAATAACCATATTGATATTTGGAGTGGATAAAAGAATCAAACCTGATTTTTTTATGATCCCTAATTCTTAACTAAAGTATTTCAAGTGTATAGACATGTTGGGGAACATTAGGTTATGTTGTGGTAGGTATTCCACCCCCAATCCCAACCCCAAACCCAATGTGCCCGGATGATTTCAGTTAGCGAAGACTTGGTGAACATCCTAGTTATCTATTACTAATACTCTTCAAAAGAAATGAAATTATTTGTTTGAATTCAATTAGAAGATAACTATATAAAGAATTAGTAGAAAAATTCAAATGGAAATAGAGATCTAATAACCTAATAACCAAATAGTTTGAACAATTGGGGATGTGAACTAAATAGTTTTTAATTTTGTTTTAGAATATATGACATGGAAAATGTTTCCACTATTAATAAAGTGGAATTTTCTTTAGCCCTATTTTCTATTTTATAGTGGTTCTGTAACTCCTAAACCCTATTCAATGAAAATAAACACTAGTGGAATGACTCATACACTCCCAAAATTCACAAAAAAAAGATAATTCACCATTGATTTCCCAGATACAAAAGACCCACCCACCATTTTTATGATATCATTCCCCAATCAACATTGTATAAAATTTTGAATGGTATTTTTCAAGCCCGCGTATAATTTCAAAATTTAAATTTAAGGTCCAACCCCATTTATTTTCATTTCACTTGGTGGGCCAATAATGCTCAACTAATTCGGTAAACTAATTTGGTCCAATATAGACAAGGCTAAATGAACAATATTCATGTTTAGGTTAATGAATACATTTGAAGTAGATAATTTTGTAATAGATAAGACTATGTATAAAAAAGTTGAATAAATGAATAGATTCATTTATTTTCATAGATGGACCAATCGAAATGAGCTCAATGTGATGGGTCATATTTGGAATTTTCAAATGGAATAAGATGAATAATGTTTTTGAATAAATCCTATTCATAAATAACTAATTTATTTGGGTTATCTATTCTACTAGGGGGTTCATCATACTAAAAACTACATGACAACACATTTTGGGAATGTTGTTTGAACCCTCTAGGAACTCAAATTCCCCTTATCCAATTCGAGTGGACTAGGGTGATTTTAAAACTCGTAACATTGGCGAGTGGAACCCACATAAGTGCCCCTCATACTAATACTAACTAGTATCGAATCCACTGACATAGAAATCATACATATTTCCTATTTAGATTATGGTTTTGGTAGATGTGTTCCAAAACCTATCTAGGGCTATTTAGTGTGTAGATGTTTTTGATAATCCATGATTTTGGGGTCCATGGAGATGGATATGGATAATTAAAGGAAATGAAATTCACAATAGAGAGTCTTGGTGGTCGATAACAATTATTTCATCAAGTTAAAAGTATATCTCAACCATCAAAGAGAAATGGATAGTCACATCAGTATTAACTTACATATATTTATTTCATGAGTTGGAATGGTTATTTTTTCACTCAGTCAATAGAGTTGAAAATCTAACAACAAAGTGATTCCATTTTTCAATTCCTAAACCAATGCGACAAAAATTATATGAAACATGCAATTGAACACTGAATATCTTTTGGGGATATCCCGAGGCTTTCCAAAGTGATCAAGGTATTTACAATAGAAATGATGATAATTCAGAACAACAATGGCGTGGGAGGCATTCCTTTCATTTTTTCACAATGTCACCTTATCTATGAAGGAAATTTATTGATTTGACATTCCATTAGTGCTACCAATTAATGAAAAACACCTTTTAAATAGTATCTTCATTGTGTTTTTGGTTACTCTCTTTTTAGTGCATTATTAAAAGGGGTGGATATGAATGTCTTGAAAATTACCTTCATCAATAGGTCCCAGTTGTCCACTCACTATGATACCATCTCCAAGGTCTATTCTAGCTAGTTTAGTTCTAGTGATTACACCGAGGTCAAACCATTAACTCAATTGTGATAGTAACACTACTTCAACAACACTGATTGGTCCAACAACCTTAAAAACATTAAGCTAAGAAATAGTTGATAAAATTTGAGATTTCATAATTTCCTTCCCTTTATTATTCCTATGGGACATGGATTTCTAATTCATGGAAAGATATGGTCAAACCCCCATTTTCTATGAGGAGTGATATTCTGATTCAAATATAGTGAGATAATAAACTCTATATTGTGACTATGTGAAATTTATAGTTTAAGATGGGTGACTCTGTCCCACCAACTACTACATTTGATGAGGGTCACTTGACTTGTTCTGAAACATCCAACCTAGTATTTATGATAAAAATAAAATTTACATTGTACTCAATACCCAAAGCCTTAGTCACTGTAGCTAGGTAGGAATACAATTACCACTACAACTACATATATAACTCAATCATAGTTATAGTATACTCATATAATTTAATACTATTTCAATAATTTATTTTTTTAATATTTATTAATATTTAATAATCAATAGATCCATTTCATAAATACAAACTTTGAATTTTAATTCGTGAATTTTATTAACTATTCAATTACATTCCACAAATATTTCATAGTTTTATTTCTTTGTGGGTAATAAATAGAATATATATTGAATTTTTAATAAGAAATTTTTTGAAGGAAAAAAATATTCTTCTCATAAAAGGGTAAAATGTGGCATAATAGTTGGCCAAGTATTGGGGAGAATAGGACCAACATGGCACATAGGTAAGCCGTGACACAGGTCGACAATGGGTATACATAAAGAGGAGTATAGGTAGGTTGCTCTATGCATATAAGCTATGGTAAAGTGTGGGGATGAAAGTGCCAAGGGAACCCTAGAATTAGTTTTCACCTGAATGTATTTTTGAGTGGACCATGTTACATAAAGTTTTATTAATCAGTTTATATAAATTGAAATAAACAATATGGGATGGGGTTCAAGTAGCACTATGAAAACATTTTCATCTCGATGTTGTATTCCCATCTTATTACTTATATAGATCTTATTCCACTTGTCCTACCCATTTCGTGATCCCCATCATCATTGAAGTGGGAACTCGAACCCATGTACATTGAAGAAAAAATTTCACTATCAACTACTGTATTTTACCATGAACCACTGTGGTTTTTAATAGATTTAAAGTCGGCTCATTGGTTGAAGTGAATAAATTTTTCTACAACATAAACCTTATGTCATATCTCCCTAAAGAGAAATATGAATGCATGAAATTATTGTGACATCACCCTGTTGTAATTTCATGAACATGTGTTGATATGATAGGGGTTTATGCTTGCATGAAAGAATTTACAACATAGGTTCTATTTATGATATGAATATGTGATTTTAGGTAGAGACTTAAGTGGTTTAATTCAAGGATTTTTTCACCACTGATGTTCTCATTCACCATTGAATCCAAGAAGATAACAATATATGAATATGGTTGAAACATGATGATTTTCATACAATATTTGTTAAAAAAATATCGAGATATGATTTACATGGATTTATGGATATATGAAATAGGGTTTTATTACACCATGGAGGTTCATGTGATGATAATGACTTGGGTTTTAAGAGGAGGTTATTTTCACTAAAGTTAATTTATTCACATTTTATCTTGGTAATTGAGGGTTTCAGTATGTTCAACAAGTACAATTTTCACTTTAATATTTATATCTAAATAAATATAGTGTTTTTGTTATAATTATCCATGAATGGAGTTATAAATATATTTTAAGGATATATAACTAACACTATAAATGGGTTTTACAATTTATTTAAGTGGATTTTGAGGTGAATTTATATTTCTAAAGACATGGAGTAGATATATATTGAGATATCAAGGAGATACAACTAGAACATTCTATATATTTAAGGAGTAGGTCAGTTCTAAGTGAGGGGAGATTCCAAATTATCAAAGCATATTTTTTGAGTGATTTTTTCTAGAGTTGTTATTTTCTTGGTTTATTTCTTTTTTTTACTCTCCCTATCATATATAGAATGTAGGGGTTATATTTTTATTGCTAAATATGTAAAGATACATGACAGTTTATTGTGGAGTGATATTTTTATCATTAATTCATATGATTTTTTATCATTCATTATATTATTCTAAATATTATCTTCCTTCTCCTTGCATGATAACTGTAGGTTGAGGTTTGTATACTTTATAATAAATTAACTATGTACCTTTTCTCATTCATGAGCATTGGTGGGTTGCAAGAGTCTTATTTAAATAGGGTTTTGGTTTACCTATTTCATTTATCAAATTAAGTAATCAATAAATAAAGAGGGGTGGATTTAGAGTAGAGAGTTTTTACCTAATGAGGGGACTCACTAGGATCAAATTTTAACAATGTTTTGATTAAATCATTATGTTTTTAGTTCACTAGTTTATGGAATTCAATTTACCATTATTGGTGGATTTTTCATGACATATTATCCATTTTTACCTCTATTAATTGGGAAATTTATTAGGCATTTAGTGTTACAAGATGGACTCAAATGGTCTATTTCAACCTCTTAATCCTTCTATGCATCAATGGGATAAACTACTCAAATACTTCCAACCATTAATTTGACATAGTTTCCTTGGTTTGTTTCTCATTATCCTACCCCTATTTAAATTTATTCATCCTTTATTAATCATCATTAGTATAAAAAAATATGAAAGTATCAAAAACATTTAAATTATAACTTACACCATACTCACGTGGAAAATATATCATGTAAGATTTTTTTTTAATCTTCCTGGGCACTCAGAATGGTAAATCTCCACATGGAATGGGTTTCAATTTTTGTATATTGGGAAGTATTTCCTTTAACATGTGAATATATACTAAGTTAGTAGTCTTGAAAAATAGTTTCTTTCAACCCATGTTTGCATTATAAATGTATTTATGGGCCATTCTCTAAACATTCTTCCTTGTCTTGTCATAGAGTTTCTTAATGAATTATTTATGAATTTTCCCATCCATATTAATTATTTCATAAAAATGTAAATGAAATAGACCAATAATGGAATTGGGATTAAATACATAAAAAATTTAAAAATGATAAAATTGTGTTATAGAATGTTTTTCCCTGTTATATTAAAACTCCACATGTGGTAATCACTCAACCTAAGTATTTAAATTCTAATTTATGGTTATTAATAGGAATAATTAAAATGTGTTATTCACTACCTCCATTTTTCTATTAGTTTGGGTAATACATGTAATAGAAAAAAATAACTTTATCCAAATATACTACATATGGTATTCCAAAAATAGTTGTAGAATTTAATATCTTGATTAAAAATAATCATTTGAGGCATCCTATGAAGTTTCAAAATTTCTGGAAATAATAAATGGTAAATGTTAGAGGCATCATTAGTCTTTTGATAAGGAATTAAATGTACTATTTTAAATAACCTATCTATGAAAATAAATATTTAACCACTCCACCTCTTGGTCTTTGGTATCCAAGAACAAAGTCCATGGATATATCCTACCAATGAGAATTAGGGATAGGAATGTATACATACAATCCTTTGAGGCTGAACTTATATTTTTATTTATGGAACTCAATACATTTCCCCATAAAATTTTCAATATCCTAGGACATTACATGCTAATAAAAATTCTCACTAAGAACACATTATGTTTTAGAAATTAAAAAATATCCCATTAATCCACTAGAATATGACATTCTTAACAAAATAAAAAAACAACGAAATTGGGAATATAAAGATTATCCATATTAAATAAAAATGCATTATTGAAATTGAACTTTTACCAACTAATTCAGAGTTTACAATTATTAAAATATTCAAAAAAATTATGGTCACTGGAATATAAATCTTTAATTAATTCAAAACCAGTGAGTTTATATTCCAATAAATATAGAAAGTAATCAAAGCATAAAATTGAGTTAACGAAGACCTTTTCTTTCCAATTTTTATGCTTGTTGTCATATGGAAATGTTTTAATAAATTCTAGCCACCTAGAATACCTCTTATTTAACTTATATCATCTTTTGATGTGTTTAAGATCCTTATAATAAAAATGAATAAAAAATTATTTAGGTCAAAGATAATTTTCCATGTTTCTAATACTATAAAAAATACATAAAATTATTTATCATATGAAGAATAATTTATATTTTTTCAATTTAAATTATCACTAAAATAAACAATAGGCTTACCATATTATGTGATTACTCCCCCAATACCAATTAGAGACACATAAATTCTAATCTCAAAGGTATTACAAAAAATAGGGATTTTAAGTAGGGGTGTGTAGGTGTGTTTCTCTTTGAGTTCCTAGAAATACTTCTCTTGAGTCATCCTGTATTTGAATGGAATGTTCTTGTTCATTAGATCATTTAATTTGACTACTAGTGTGATGATTTCCTTCACAAATCTCTTATAAAAAATAGAAATCCCATGAAATGTTTTTACCTACCCAATGAAGGTTGGAGTCAGCCACTCCTGAATGGATTTGATCATCTTAATATCTACCTAAACCGCATCACCACTTATAAAAAAATCCAAGGAGAAAAACTATTTAGAAAAAATTCACTTTTTTAATGTTTCCAAAAAAATTCCCTTTCTTGACACATTTAGGGATTTCCATAAGTGATCTACATGTTCTTGAAAATTCTCACTGTACACCAAAATATCATCATAGTAATGTACACAATTGTTTCCAATATATGCATGAAATACATAATTTTTTAACCACATAAATGTGATTAGTTCATTTTTGAGACCAAATTTAATGACTAAACATTCATAATTTCTATGATTTTTCTTAAATATAGTTTTCCAATCATAACCTTCTTTCATCCTAATTTGATGGTAACAACTTCTCATATCAATTGTTTGTGAAAATTGTAGAACAATTTAATTCGTCTAGCATATCATATAACCTATGTATATTATAATACTGATCGAATATGATTTCATTGATGGATCTATAGTTAATTCACATTATTTATGTTCTATCCTTTATGGGAACCAGAAGCATAGATACATCATATGGAATGAGGCTCCCTCTAATATATCCCATGTCTAGTAACTCCTAAACTTGTCTTTGAATTTATTTTATCTTCTCCGTGTTGGTGAAATATTATTGGTGGTTCTATAGGAATGTATTTTGTACGAGGTCAATTTTAATCTCAATAAATATAGTGGGTGAAAAACCATGTGGATACTCATCTACAAAGATATCATAATACTCCTGCAATAAAGACTCGAAAACATTTGGAAAAGGGGGTAAGTTATTAGTATTTAGAAACACCTGTATTCACATTGTTAATATGAGGGTTTTTATGAAAAAAATATTCCTTAACCTCAATCAGTTTTTATAATAAAAAAAATTTATCCTCAATTACAATATTTTCCCACTTGATTTTGGTTTTCACTCAATTTATTTTACATTCTCATGATTTTATTTCCACTCTCCTTATTCTTGATTTCTTTATTTCTCACCCATTTTCATTTAGACACTCACTATTTTATTTTCTATCAGGATATTAACTTCTAGAATTTGGTTTGTGGATATGGGGTTGAGGGTTATTGGTTCCCCTCAGAGTAAAAAAGAGAAATGATTCAAGAAACCATCCTCAGTAACATATTGATCATACCACCATAGTTTACCAAAAAAATGGAACACATTTATAATAAAAACATACCAAAACACCTATCCTTGTATTTTACAATGGTAAAAAATACATTTAAATGTTTAGTGACCTTTATCTCTCCACAATTATTCAACGACTAAAGCTGGTGTGGATGTTGAGTCTTCAAAGTTAAAATTCCTAACTTCTCCAATAACTCAGTTCCTAACCCATTACTACAGATTACTCTATCAATAATAACACTACATACCATCACATGGATCTTACACTACGTATGGAAAATTTCATACCACCTCTCCTTCCTTATAGTGGTCATTTGTGAGCTTAGAACTCTCATAATGACAAGGATCTCCCAATATTCCAATATTTATCCATTAACAATTCCCTATGAATCAAATTATTCTTCCTACAATATCTCTTGATCAGTATCCCATTATCCATACTTTTATAGGGTCATGGTGCATTGGTTTGGTCAAACAGTTTCGATGTGAACCCTAACTTGACATTTAACACCTTGAATATCTTGATTCCTCATTCAGTTAGTCTCAAAAGTAAGTTTCTTAGGTGAAATAATTACCTTATAAATTTTGTGATCAACCACCTATTTTGGATTTGATTAATATTTAATCTAATTCATCAAATTTCATTATATAGTGAAAGGGGTAGTGGGGTTCCTCATGTTTATCCTCCTATTTTATTTCATTCTAATTCTTGGTTTCTTAGTGGATCATATCATGTATCTCTATATGGTGGTGCATCTACACTTCATAAAAAGTATCCTAATTGAGCTTTTGTAAAACAAATTCCATGTTTGACTCCAGATCCTCCTCAATATCTACTCAAATCATAGAAAATTTCATCTCTTTATTGTAATGTTTATCACTCTTACTATTTTGTGTGAGGTGTTAATGATTTCTGTAAATATTTTTATGATTGTGTAAGGTAGAAAACTACTTCCCCATGGAAAATCTAATTTCTTCCCAAGTATTGATTAGATTTCCTCTATATTAGGCTCTATCATTTTGAACTTGATCCCACCATAATAATTCATAATCAATGATATCATGGGATATTGTTTTTTAACTTTTTATCCGCATAATAGGTATGATAAGAGAAGACTATATTGATTCACATTTCCACTCCAAGTATAACTCCAAATCACTTTTTCCTTGAAAAGAGGGGTCCTAAACCATAATTCTTCATGGATTTCATCATAAAGTGGTATCGTTTGTCCTCATTTAGGTATTTGGAACATCATTAAAATCATTATCAAATTTTTCTATCTCATACTCCATAAGGTTGGGGAGATGAGGTAATAGATCACTCCACAAGGTACCATGAATCATCCTCAGGATATAATGGATCACTATGTGGTTGATCCATTCATGAAGTACCTAAAATATTCTATCAAAGAGTTTATCAAAATGTCTCACCAAACCATGAATTTTTATTTGTGTAGTTTTCAATATGGGAGATATAATTTATCTTCCTTTATTGGTAACATGAGAAATTATCTTCCTATGATATTATTCCTTTATAAGTAACATAAAAAACAAACATGAAGAGAAGCATACACATTGATACACACACAATCAGACAACCATAAATTAACACACACTCAAACATGTGAAGAAACATGCAAAAAAAATCACACTTACAAAGATAAATAACCACACAAAAGGATATACACTCACAGACACAAGATATACAGACCCACCTAAACAAGATATACACACTCACACACACAAAATATACACAATCACACACACAAGGATACAAACTGAACAAATTTTTTCCTTATTTCTCTCAACTCTCAATGATCGATACAAATCCTAATCTCTTAAGTAATTTATTAATCTTTTTGGACAAATCAATGCGGGTAATCCTTTTACAATCAAGATTGTGTTGGGAGATGGATTAACACACCCCTTTTTAATGGGAAAGGGTTAACAAATGTTCAAGGGAGGAGAATAATTATTGAAATATGGGTAAAGGTTGGAAAATGGTGGATTGGTGTAGTAAATGAGGTTTTTACAATGGTTATGTGAGATAAAAATTAAAAAACAATAAGATCCAAGTATGTTTTTAGATGAGGTGAAAATGAATAGTGCAAAAAATATAAAGAACAAAGGGGTGAAAATGAGTCATCTATATTTTTTTGTTTTTTTATACTTTATATCTCACAAAATTATTTCACGTAATGAATTATATTACAAGATTGAGGATATAGAGAATTTATTTTTTATTTTTTTATTTTTAAGAATAAATTGGAATAGATTAAATGGAAATAGAAATAAGAATTCATGAATTTTGTATCGAAATAAAAATTTAAATCTTAAAAATTTTTAGCCAAATTCTGGTGGTTTTCATGAAAAATGGCTTTTTTGTTTTTTTTGAATGGGTGGATAATATGGGAAGATAATAAGGGTAATAGATAAAAGTAATGTACATAAAGGGATATGTGTATACTAGGTCTACTATAGCTGTGATACCAACTAATACGAGATGCATGGGGGTGGACTGATCTTCAAAATATAAGATGATAAATTAAGGGTATGGTTTGGGGCTAAGTGATAGAAGATGGGTTTGTATAGTGGATGAAAGTATAAAACTAACACTATAGGGATCATAACCTACTACATAGACAACACAATCATTATAAGGATTTTATGGAAAATACAAAAAATAATACACTTGGGTTAATGCATGGAGTAGGGGGATTTGTGATCCTAGATCACTAATATAATATATAGACTGAGATGGCTTGAATGCATAAGAGAAAGGGTAGTAACAAAGTGGTTCCTCACAATAGTAAGAAAACAAATGCATAGAGTTTAACTAATATAATATTGAATTTCATACAATAACCCTGGATTTGGATATTTATAAAATAATATACATAAAATGGTCAAGGGTATAAAACCCAAAAGTCATAAATACTAAATAGACTTGTTCCTTTAAAGTAAAAAATATAAATTTGAATGAAGAATTTCCATAATGTAGCACATGGTTTTATACCTTGGTTTTTGACTTCAAGGAGGTGTAAAAGATTATTTCCACATAGATTACTTAATTTAATTCCATATCTTACTTAACTTTCTCATGAAAAATCCCCCAAATCTAGTATATAACATCAAAAAAACTATTTACACTAATTTCCACATCTTTGTAAATAAATAATCCATAAAATTATTTTTAAAACAAATTCAACATAAGAATTATATTATTAAATATCATGATATCCCATATAAAATTAATTATATCATCATAAATTAATAAAAAATGTATGCTATCATTCAATGAGAATTAAAATATGAAAAATTTATAAAAATAAAATAATTTGAAAAAAATTAAAATTCACTCAAATAAATTAAATTTTCAGGATTCATTTCATCAAAACCAAGATAAAAAAATCTATATTTATGTGTTTTATTAATCAAAATTATAGAAATAATATTCTCAAATATATTTTATAATCCTATAAATCAATATATAATATCCTATCATAATAAATGTAATCCACTAGAGCATAAGTATAATCTCGGTATTTTATCTTTAATATGATGATGATATAATCAGTAAACATAATATACTATTTAATCCATTTTAAAGACCCTAAAAAATCATCCCAAAGAAGCCTAAAATTTCATAAGAGTTATATATGGTTGATTAAGCATGTTAAAATGGGGTTTTGGGTGGTTCAAATTCAAATTATGTAACATAAATCTATGTGCACAATTTTTCTGCACTGTTACTTTTACCATGAAAAAAACCATATAGAGGACATTTCCATGAATCCTAGAATGCATGATTTGTTTGTTTGACATCACTAAATTTGAAATTAACCATATATCCTTGGTAAAATTTGATCAAAACTTCTGAGAGAAAACTGGATTTCCATAAAACATTAACCTAACATAAACACCCATTTTTAAGTCGAATGGTGAATTTTAATATTACATGAGTGATAATCTAGTCCACCACTTCACCATTTCACTATTTCAATTATCATTATCTATGAAACAACCATTAAAAATAAAAAATTCAATTAATGGAATTTTTGGATCACTAAATTACCTAACCTCTAATAAATATTCATCCTTAAAAAACATAGACATACAAATTTTAAAATAGATAATTCAATATAAACTAATCAATACAAAAAAAATTTATTCTTTATGTTTTAAGGATTTTTTTTATATATTAGATCTAAAGGTATATTGAGACTGTCATTACATAACGTTTTCCACTTTATGCTATGTTTATATGACCTATTTGTTATATACTTTTAGGTAAACCTATTAAATTATGTTAATATATTTTAGTCTCACTGTACCTTTTAGGTTGTTTTGGTTTAGTCCATGTCCATCAATCATATATTTTTTTTGGTTTTTAATTTGTTTCAGTTTATTATATGGCCTAAATGTCCAATTTTATATATATAATTTTTTTTGTTAAATGTTTATTTTATATTATTTTATATTTATGTATAGGACATTAAAAATTTTTAATGGCCCCGACGGTTGTTTTTTTAGTCACTTGATAATTTATTTAATGGTAATGACCATGTAGTTATTGTACATAAATGTTTTAAAATAAGTTATCTAAAAAAATTAGTATTTTAGTAACTCTAGATCATTACTAATGAAATTAGTGGATCCCCACAATAAAAAATTATAAAAATTTATAAAATGGGATAGAGTAGATAATATAAAAGATTTATTACCAATCAACAAAAACTAACACAAGGTAATAAATTAAAAATTATAAATAATTAAGGAGATAAAACATGATCAACCTTGTGAATTTCCATACATGGTCCTATTTTATTGATTTTATTGATTTTTGTTAATATAATTTAATCCTAATTTATAAAAACTATTCTTATGATAATATTTGAGTTTATACTTGGCCACCTCATAATATTTTCATAGTTACATAGTTTTAATTTACTAGAAGTTTTTGGGGGTCAATGGATTATTGTAAATTTTAATAATTTATACAAGATCAAGAAATATATAATGTACATAATATTAAAATCAAAATTAAACATTTTAAAACATGATATCGTAAAATATATAGTATAGGTAATGATCATATTCATGAGGAATTAATTAACCAATATGATTCAAAAACAAATTGAGTGACACAAAATGAGAAGTGAAGAATTTAGATGTAAATTACCACGTAGATAAGTATTATATTAATTTATTCCTATCATTAAAATATTTAAATTCTAAAAATAAAACTTAATAAAATAAATAAAAAATATCTAAATAAATATAAAAACATAACTTTACATTTATCTACTAAATTTTACAAGTCTAAAACCTCATAACGATCCTTTTTTTTCATCCTGAAGTTCGTCACTAAAGTTTTAAAACATCATAGGAGGTGAAGAAAATCAAAGTGATGAGATACATGGTTTGATTAAATTCTATATACAAATATAATTAAAGTATTTCTATTTTATTCTGCCAAAATATTATTTCATAATATTTTGTGTGTGGATAGGTTTATAAAATTTTCTGAAAACTTTTAATTTTATAACATACAGTAGGGAAAAAATTGGCCTTGATATTATCATTTTATTTACGTGGGAAAAAATATAAAATTGCAACACATATTTTTAGGCATGAAATTAAATAAATAAATAAATAAATATTAATTTTTTGAATTCATATTTGGATAAATTAATGACACTATAATCCTTCTATTAAAAAATATAAACTCTTGATATCCTTTCTCAGTTTTAACCCATATATTTGGGTTTGGTTTGTAAATATTATATGTTGGGAAATATTTTATCATTATAATGAAATTAATAGTATCCAAATAATATTTTATACCCTAAATTTATGTAAAAAATTCTTCTTCTTAGATCTTATTTCTCTAGAATATATGTATTTTTCAAATATGGGATATTAACACCACAACATATCATGAAAATAACAAAGGTAATACAATTTTAGTTTTTTAAAAAAAATTAATATTAAACAAATGATTTATAATAAGAGTTAAAATTGTTTTATAGAAGATGAATTAACCTGGATAAACTTGTTTAATTTCAAATACAAGGATGAAAAACTTGGTAAATCATTGTGTGGTCAAACCCATACATCGAAAGCCTCATGAGATATTCACTATAATGGAGATCAAATAAAAATAATTGATTTATCCTAATTAAAAAAAATCCAAAAGTATTTTAACATATATAGGTGATATAACATAATAGAGTAATTATAATAATAATTTCCATTTTATTTAATTCATTTTAAAAACATGGTAACCAAATTTTAAAAAATTATTCTTTGGAGAAATAAAAAAGGATTATTTTTTAATGAATTCTATCCATATATTAACAATGTAATTAAAACAATTAATTTGAGTGTGTGTAAATGATTTCTAAATTTATTTATATTTATTAAATTAAATTTAAAAAAATTAGTTTAATTACTTTGGACTTCATTGGTTATTCTCAAACTAACCTATTATTACTTATAAAAACCGTGGTTAAATAATTATTTTACATGAATTGCATGTGAATATAGAAGTCAAAACTTGGAACATAGATATAAATATATCAATATTATCCATACTAGTTATTTTATATTTTTTTATTTTCTTTTTAAATTATAATAAATAGGTATCTCATTACTTATTTTAATTTATTTTACCCTATGCCTCATACCTTTTATACAACTTATACAAAGTTATAAGGGTTATTTTTCTACAACCCTCACATATATTTATGAAAAGGTAAAAGGGATAAAAAATATGCGTGTTAACTATAAGTTAATATAATATTATTACTTTTTTTTAATTATAACCCAATATCATATATTTCCAAGAAATTCACAAGTAAATTAAATTTCCTATAAAAATAGAAATAATAGTGATCTATGAATGAATTGATTATTAGAAAAACGCAAGACCTAATATTTTCCAATTATAAATAAATAATTAATTAGAATATCCGTCACATAATAAAATCCCTTTTATTTCATCATAGTAGTACAAAATACACTAGATTGTTACATTTACTAGAACAATACAACTTTTACTACAGAACACATCACAATATAGGGAAGATCTATAATCATCAACTCTAAACAATTATACTCTATGAAGAATAAAAGGAAAAAAGTTAATTTTTTATTATAAATAAAATTATAAGAAATTAAATTTACATGATAGAGAAAATAATAAAATGGAATGAATGATTTTAGAAGATTGAATAAAGCGTATTTATAATGTGTTATATGACCATGGTAAGGTTAAACAGACTATTAAAATAATAATATAGTAATATGACCATTACAATAGTAATTTGATTGTTATATATACAATTATCAAGTAAATATAAAATTAGTCATTATATAATTAATTAATAAACATGTTTTAAATAGATCAATAAATAAGAATGCAATCAATCACGTATGTATCATAATAATAAAAAAATCATTTTTAAAGTGTTTAAAATTTTGGTGCAAAATGCATGATTATAAAATAAAATTTGTGTTTTAATTAATAATACAATTTATCACATATATAAAATTATTTACATAAAATGGATTAAAATTTAGAATCATCATGTAGTAATTATCCAATGGTTTTTTGATTATTTCATGAAAATGTTGATTTTTAGGAGAATAGTAAAATACAGTATGTGTATATGTTATTATTATGATTTAATTTTGATGTAAAAATAAATTAATAATCAATAAGAATAGTTCCATGACCTAAAATATACCAAATTTGTCAAATAATGTATTTTAATATTTTATAATTAATTTAAAAACCTATAAGGACTTCCTGAAGTCCAAAATGGAAATTAAGATTTTAAATAATGTTATTTTTGGGAAAAATGATATTTCTATGGAAAAAATAATATAATTAAAGGGTGTTTGGTTCCTTAATGTATATATTTTAAAACAAATTCCCTTATTTTCATTTAAAATGATTTAAAACCTTAGTAAATTCATTAGTTTTGAATTTTCCACAACTAATACTTTCGAAGACTATATCCCAAAATTAATAAACAATTCTGCCACAATTTCTCAAAATATCAAATCATCCTCCCATTATACTTTAGTATAAAACCTTTGATCATGAATCTCCTATATTTACCTCTTAGTAGTCATTCCAAGTATCTATTAAGGTTATATGGAGGAATTTACTAGATGTTTAGAAGTTACATTGCAGCGTTAGGGTTCTTAATCGGCTCTTTTCCTTTATCTTTTATAATAATTTTTAATTTCATTAATTTATATGTAAAATGTTGTTATTTTATACTATTAGACATACTTTATTGTAATATTAATTAAATATTACTACTACCTCTCATTATAAAACCTTTATATATCCTTATAACGCTAAAACAATTCCATATCTATAAACTCCATTATTCAAATCCCTTTGTATGCCATATATTTTTGGTTATATGGATACACTCTTTCTAAGATTAGAATAGTTTTAAATTAATTATTATTGTCACATGACTTTTGGTTCAACTATTAGATCCATGGTAGATTAAACTCTATTTTTTCATAAATTAAAATTTGGAATCAAAACATACCAATGTTGAAGTTTCTCGGTAAGAAAATTTTGTATCCCCAATAATAATCAAATATGTGTGTTACATTATACAAATTTTTAGAGGGTATTATTAAAATAATTGTTTTAGTCTTATACCATTATAAATTACTTTAAACATTAATTAATCCTTATTATTATTATTATACAATTAATTTACCCCACCTAATTACTCAATTATCATTCCATTGATAAGGGTAATTTTTATTACATTATAAATATATTATAGTTTCTGATTTTAGTGATGTATATTCACATATATATCAATATTATTCCATTAATAAGGGAAATTTATATGATATTATAACCATTATTTCTATATGGATAACTATTTATTACTTAACCATGTTTATCTAAGAGGTTCCTTAGAGAACATTATGAAATGTATTTTTAACCTTTCATTTCATATGATGGATGTATTTAACTTATGATGTGACATATGGGGACAAAAATTATATATTCCCTTTATTAATAGGTAAGTATCATGATAAAAACCAGTTTTTGGATTCGGTGTATGGAAACACATTTATATATAATGTATTAGAATTAGTCCTTAACTGTATGGTTATGATGATCAAAATTATGCATTCCATCATTATGATATAATTTATTATTATCCATGGGATTATTTATTTTCATTCTTATGTAATAAATGTATATATTTTTCACATATTATTAGTTCTATATAATCATATTATTTTTATTCCTATCATATTATTTATTTCTTTTTTATTGCATGATAAATTAAACTATATGCTACTTCATTCTGAGTGATTGAGATTACCCATTTATATTATTCCTCCATTCCCTAGGAAAACATAATAAATACTATACCTCATATAAGGATAATAAAATGATTAATAATTATATTTTTTATATTATAATGATGCTTCTCAAGTAATTTATTGTTCATGTATATATCTAGTCTCTTGAGACTAATAAACTCTGGATCATATATATTATGATCTATGTGTTATTTACCAATTTAATAAATAACCATTTACTATAGGTTACTAGATTCGAAACTATTATAATTGGTATTTGATAATGTTTATTAGAAACCTAAGGAACTAGATTTAGAATAACATTGTTTTAAAAGAGTACCCTATAAGAAAACCTTATGTAGTTCCAGATATTTTTCTAGGATTGATATTATACTTTATATGAATTTTAAAAAATTCATGAGAATTATTCATAATTCATAATTTATCCATTAACTAATTAAGTATATTACATTATTAAAATATATTTCCTAATGGAAGGAAAGGATCTAGTTTCAATACCCATAATTAGTGTAGGGATTTCCCTCCCGAAAAAACTGATAAAGCTTGTGTTGGATTTGAGAGGACTATCACCATATTAAGGAAATTGACTCAGGTAATGATGAATGGACTTTTAAATGTGGATCAACCAATGGACCCTTAGAAAGGTGTAATAATATTAGATCATTTAATGATGAAACAACCACTATATTTTAATGGAATGAATAATTATTTAGTGGAAAAGTGATGGATAAAATTTTTAGATATGAAATTTCTTACTTTGGGATATAGTGAAAGGAATAAGGTTATCATTTATTATATATTTTCTAAGGGAAGACACTGATAAATTTGTTTCATTGATCCTAAACCCTAATTAGTGAGAGATAAAAGGAATGGAATGCAATGATTTTATGGTGAAATTCATTGAAAAGTATTTTCCTCAAGAGAGAGGAGCTTAAATGGAAAGGAAATTCCTAAATTTAAGAAAAAAAGGATGAGGAATTTTTTATAGTCTAGAAGACTAACTTTACAATGTTATTGATATATGTTATGGAATATGTAAGTAATATAGAAAGAAATATTGATAATTTCTTTCATGGGTTAATACACTCAATATTTTTCATCATATATGGTTATTGTGATATAGGATATCAAGATTTTAGAAGAATTATCAAATTATTATAGTTTCTAAGGAATATAATTAAATAAGAGTATGAATGAGTACTGTGCTATGTAAAAAAGGGAGGACTTCTTGACATGAAATTATTTTAGAATGAAATTATTCGTGATTACTTGAAAGGCTTGGGAGTTCATCTAATGTGTTATGATAAAGGTCATCGAGCTCATCATTTGAAAAGGAAGAGGGAATCAACTAATGTAAAATTATTTAGTTGAAAAGCTACGAGACACTATTCTAATAAATTCTCCATCTTTAATGAAAATATATCTTAAAAATGTCAAGGGAGAAAGTTATAGCTGATGTAATTAATATGGAAGAAGTTTAAGTACCAAATGATTTGATAAAAAGTAATTTGATAATAAATTAATTTTTTTTCCAATTAATTATTTTATTATGGATTTCACATTCATTTATATATTTTATGTTTTCTAAAATTATTTTATCTACCCCTAATAAATTAAATAATTCATTTATAGTCAAATAATATAGTTTAAATATTATTTAAAATAAAGTATATTGGGGTGTTTTTATAATAATGCATTAATTTTTTCTAATCGAATATATGATCGTTATACTAATGGTTAAGTTTTTCGTAATTCTTGGTATGTGTTTTTTCTTGAAGTGCAATAAAAGTAATTACTACCGAGTAAAAGAGATTACAATTTGTGGGGCTAGAATAAATTCCCATATTTTTATAGGATAGAATTCATTTCCAATTTCTTTTCATTAACAACCTACAGTGGATTATATTAATGATGTTCTTGGAGAAAAATAAGATAAAATAAAATCAAGGAATTAGAAGGATATACTAAAAATAATGGAATAAGTGGAATTAGTGTAATCAAATAAGAAAGTACAAGGGTTTTATGATATGAAATTTATATGAACTAGTGTATCACCGTGGATTGAACCCATCCAATTTTTAAATATGAAGGATGAATTTATGTGATCATGTATTGATTATAGGGAAACCAATATAATTTGTAATAAAAATAAGTATATTTCACCACATATTGATGATATTTTTGATCAAATTCCATTGGATAAATACTTCTTAAATATTAATACTTTTTTGTGGTTTTCATCAATTAAAATTTATGAAGGATAATATACAAATGGAAACATTTCATAGAATGTATAGGAATTATGATTCAATAATAATTCCTTTTGTAATAATAAATGATCCTCTGTGTTTTTATATTTGAGGAATAAAATATTCAAGGATTATATTGATATTTTTTGTTTTATTTATTGATGATATATTTATATAATTTAGGATCTATGAATATTATGATGACCATTTATAGATTGTTCTTAACACATTTAGAGAAAAAGAGTTATATGGAAAAATCAGTAAGCATGGATTTTGACTTCCAACTGTTTATTTTCTAGCCATATTGTCTCCAAAGATGAAATATTATTTTACTTTTAAAATTCCAAGGTGGTAAAAGAATGACCAATACCAATGAATATGACTGAGAAACACATTTTCCATGGATTATATAGTTTATATCTATGATTTATTGAAAATTTTATCTCATTAACTAACCCATCAACCAAGTTGACACGTAAAGTGGTAAAATTCATATGGTTAATGAAATGTTAAGATAGTTTTGAAGAACTAAAAAATATATTAATCAATGAACTGAAAAATATAGTTTTTATATCAACCTTATCATTAGGAATAAATGGATATTTCATATATAGTGATGCATCAAAGTAAGAACTGGGGTGCGTTTATAGAAAAAATTATATACTTGTTTCTTATGAAATGAAAAAATTAATGAATAATGAGAAAAATTTTCTAGTGTATTATCTGAAGTTGGAAACATTAATCTTTTCCTTGATTATATAGTAGTATTATCTTTATGGTTAAATATGTGACATATATATAGATCAAAGTAGTTTTTAAGTATATATTCACATAGAAAGAGCTCAACATGTGAAAAATGATATGAATAAACTACTCATGGGATATGACTATGTAATACAATGCCACCCTAGGAAGGAAACAAGGTAGCATATGCATTGAGTAGAAATTATCATCGTGTTATATCTATGACACAGATAGACAGGGACCCAATTTCCTAGTATTTATTAAAATTCGACATAGAAACTATTAATTAAATGAAAATATCTTTCCTTTTCCTATTAATTTTCCTATTATCTTTATATATAAGATAAAGAAGTCCCAAAATGATGACAAGGGTCAAAAAATGAAAATAAAATCCTCAGAAGATAACAGATTGATGGACATCAACTATGAATATGGAATTTCAATGTTAGAAAAGGGAAAAAACATACCATTAGTACCTAATATAAAGAGGAAATTTCTAGATTAATCTCATACTTCATATGTATCTATATGACTAGGTGTTACCAATATGTATAGTGATTTAAGAGATCACTTTTGGTGAGACAACATGAAGAGGGAAATTTCTAACTATCTTCCTTGATTCTTAGCGTGTAAACAAGTAAATTAAGGGAGAAAACATACAAAGGGATTCATAAAACCTCTCCATATACTAATATAGAAGAAGTAAGATTTCAAAATGGAATATTTTACTTGGATTATAAAGACATCCAATAGGAATGAATCAATATGAAGGATCTTCCCCTTGAAAGGCTTTAAAAGTTATATATTATTGAAATAGAGAAGCTTCATGGTAAGCCTATATCAATTGTATCTGATTTTTTACATCAGTTCGCATTGAAATTTTGGAAGAGACTTCAGAAGGATCTGAACACCGAGTTAAATATTGTTATTTACTATCACCCTAAAACATATATGAAGTCAAAAAAAAACTATCCAAACATAGAGAACATGTTTAGGTATTTAATACTAAACTTATAAGGAACTTGTGACTGTTATATTTATATAGTATAATTTACATATGAAAATACATTTCATTTGATCATACAAACAACACTATATGAATCTTTTTATAGGAGAAGATGTTATACTCCATACTATTGGTATGAAGTTAGTGGACAATGCATAATTGGTCTAAAACTCAATCATTAGTGAAATAAGAAAGTATGAGATATCAAAAAACATATCAAGATAGATTAGAGAACATAAAATATCTATGCTGATAATTAGAGGGAAGAGATGGAGTTTTAATAAGGGGACCACATGTTATTGATGGTATCGCCACAGAAAAAAGTTTAAAGTTTTGGTAAGAAAGGGAAGATAAGTCCATGGTATACTATTCACTTTGATATTTTATATAGAATTATAGTTATGAATTATTATTTTTCTATTCCACCTGACCACTCTATAGAACATTATGTCCTCTATGTCTCAATGTTGTAGAAGTATGTGTCAGACCCAACACACATACTCAACACTTATGAAATAAAGAAGGATCATAACTTGTCTTATAATGAATAGTATATATTGATTGATATTATAGAGTGATTATTATGTAAAAGGATGATTTTTATGGTTAAGGTACAATAGAGGAATCGAAAACAGGAGGAACCAACATCAGATCGTGAGGAAAAAATAATGAGGAATTACCCACATTTCTTTTTAGATTAATGTGCACCCCAAATTTCTTGGAAAATATTATTCAATAAGGTAGAATCTAAGACATGGGATTCTAAAATTACAAATAAAAAATTTATTAAAAATTCATAAAAAACTAATGGCCCTTTTATTTCATCATAGTAGGGAAATACACACTAGAGAGTTACTTTACTATAATAGATACAACTAGTGATACATAACATATCACAGTATAAAGAAGCATCACAATCTTGAACTATGGAGGATAATATTCTATAAATAATAACATAAAAATAATATATATTGTTATTATAATGAAAAATATAAGCAATGGAACAGAAATTCTAGAGAAACTATGGGAATATACTAAATGATTTTAGAATTTAGAATAATGTGTAATTATAATGGGTAATATGATTGTTGGATGGGTAATGTGACCATTTTTATAGTAACATAATAATATCATTATTTCAATATTAATGAAACTATTATATATATAAGTTTCTAGTAAAAATAAATATAATCATTCTTTAATTTATAAATAAATATAATGTATACTAATCAATAAATAATAATTTAATCATAAACACATGCCTTTATATAATATAAAAATAATTGGAAAGAAGATTTTAAAATTATGGAATAAAATGAATGATTTTAAAATACAGTAAAAGTTTTATTAAATCATTTCATTTATAATATATGTAAAATTATTTTCATAAAAATTACTTCAAATATTTAATCAGTACATCAAAATTATCAAATGGTGATTTTTTATAATTTTTAAATTTTTTTTGGGAAATAATAAAATAATGAATGCATATACAATATGTATTATGAATTCATTTTGACATAAAAATGATATAATAATTAATAAAAATGAATACATGACATAAAATATATTAATTCATAAAAAACTAATTTATTATAATATTTTACAATCAATTTCATATTCTATAATGGGCTTTCTAAAGATTAAAATGGAAATTAAGATTTAAAAAAAATTATGGAAAAATAAAATTTCCATTTAAAAAAGTATAATTAAAAGGATCATTTATTTAGCTTATATATTTTAAAAAAACTCCATAAATTTTAAAAAACATTATTTAATACTTTGAGAAAGCTAAGGGTTCTTTTTTTTAAAAGCTTGATTTTTATATTCTGTGTCCCAAAATTAATAAATAATTCACCCAATTTTTCTATAAATACCTCCACCATCCTCCCATTCACCTTCATTGTAAAACCATTGATCATAATTTTCCACTTCATTTCCCGCTCAAGAGTCAATAAAATTATCTCTTAACGTTTTTAGGAATTATTTCTAAAGTTTTATGAATTTATATTGCATGATAAGGGTTATTGATGTACTCTTTCCGTTTTCAGTTTGTAATCCTTTTGAATTACTTAAATTTACATATAAAGTGCCATTATTATCTATTATTTAACATCCATTATTATAATATTAATTTTAGATTACTATTGACCCTAATTATATTTCCTTCCCATATTTTTATAATTCTAAAATATAACCATATACATAAACTCCACTACTAAAAAGGGCCTATTACCATGTAAACAAACTATGGTAACAATACCTTGTACCATGGTCATAGCCTATGGATATGGTATGGTGGCCTATGATTTCACGAACCAACCCAAGCTAGGGCTAAATCCACAACTACCCCAAGCCCACCTCCATAGGCTAGGGGTGGCGACAAGCACCGAAGGCACAATTAACTCAGGGAGGCCTTTACCTAAGTACCTGTACACATGCATATAGCCAACTCAATGAAAAGTACAGAGGGTAATAAATAAGAAGTGAGACACTTTTATAAATATACCAAACATTCATGTACCTCTAAATAGTACAAAGTACGATAGTGTAAAATAAAAAGGAAAAGGGGAAAATACATTCCCAACCAGAAATGTGTCCTAACGTGACAAAAAACGTGAAAAGTAAAATTGCTAAGAGAGTCCAACTCATGGATCCCAAGTTGTGACCACCATACAAAGTCCAAGAACTCCATATCCCTAATCTCTTATTAAGTCACGATATAACATTCCGTCTTCTACAAAAGGCACAAAACATGTTGGGTGAATCCCATGAATGGGTGAGTATATACATGCCCATTAGAATGCCCTGAAAGGGTGAAGGGGGATAAGTAAGAGATAAAACTAAAGAGGAAATTAGTAGATAGAACAAGGTTAAATAAAAGAGTACATATTAACATAACTATTAGGAGAAAGTGAACTCATCCAAACATAAGGAGCATGATGTGGTGAGAAAATGAACTTCCCGTCAAGTCTTTGATACCTATAGTAGGAGAGTGGAATCATCCAACCATGAGAAGATAACTATGAAAATCACGTGACATACCCTGCTCATCTTCGCCTCTTCTGTAAAGATAGTATCTAAATTCAAAGGGTGAATCTTGAATAAAAAACATATATATTATCATTCAATGAATCCAAAACAAGAGAGTAAGGGGATATCCATCTCATAGTTCATCCCAAGTATAAGAGTATCCAACAATTCCAAAAGAAGTCTATCTATGATTCCTAGTATCTCACTCATTTTCCCTAAACATTGAATTCTAAGGGACTCAATTATCACAACTTGATATAATTCTATTTGGGCGACACTGATGTCCCCGCATGGTTTTAGGTTGCATCACAAAAACATGTCTCATTGGGGAAAGCATACCTCTTCCTCGTGAGTCCAAAGCTACGTCAAACCACATCTCATCACTATTCTACACATTCAAGGGGGTACAATTTCCAAGTAGAGGGACCATGATCCCTACAGATAGGGAGATTCCACTATATGTCTATACAATAATTATGGAGGATCCACACCGTGGTATGAAAGGGGAGTACAGTCTCCATCGATAGAGGACCCACACACTAGTATGACAAGGGAGTATCGTCTCTATCTATAGAATGAGTATGGAGGACCCACAACCTGATGCGACAAGGGAGTACCATATCCAGGGATAGAGGAACTGCACCCTGATGTGATAGGGGAGTTCCATCTCTATCTATAGAATGAGTATAGAGGACCCTCAACCTGATGAGATAGGGGAGTACTATCTCTATGGATAGAGGACCCACACCCATGTGCCATAGTGGAGTACCATCTCTATCTTCATAACAAGTATGGAGGACCTTCACCCTAATTCAACATGGGAGTACTGTCTCCATGTATAGAGGAAATGCACACTGATATGATAGTGGAGTAATATCTCTACCTCAAAAAGAAATTTGGAGAACCCAGACGCTTATATGGGTGCAGAGTAGCATCTCTATGGATAGAGGACCCCCACGCTGATATGAAAGTCCTGTAGCATCTCTCTATGAACTCTATGATTATCCTCCCCGATCATTGCCATTTTGAAGCACCACCTAAAGAAGTGTTATGCTCGGAAAATCTGAAATCAGATATCAAAATCTACTACAAAGGCCACCATCATGTTCTACTTGAAACAAAACACCAAATAGGCTACTCATGGGCCATAATCTGAGTCCAAACGAATGAGATACAGAATATTGAAGATTCATAAAGGAGAACACAAAAATTAATGGACCCACACGACATGTGGTCCCACTTTTCTATCAGGATAAGTCCTTTCCAGCACATGGATTAATGAACATGTAGTACTATATGATGTGTAAGGGTACTACATGAAATGTATCGACTAAAATCAAATAGAACACATGAGTTTCATCATCGGTTTGAGGAAAAAAACATAAATTCACTAAGAATACCCTTCAAATTTATATGTATGGAAAAAAATCACATCATTTTGGTCCTCAAGGAAAAACACTTGAGATAGGATTTTCAATTTCCCCAATTGGATACCCGGTACAAAATTCACATTTCACCGCATTACGCTCGTATGACGTTTCATGGGAATGATCCACAAGTCTTAATTAAATACCTAATATTGGTCTTGAAATGTCTACCTTAATTTTAGGGTCACAACATCTAAGAAATTTCATCATTTTGACATATTATGAGAGTGATATGTCAGATAAAATACCCCGCAATAATAATAATTTTATTATTATTGGGTGTTTCGTTAACCCAAGACACGAGTCTGAAAAAGGTATCCAACATCACTCTTAAAATTAATGCCTTAATTCCAAGGTCATGCTTCCACTGATGGTTTTTTAATAGGACATCCCGGTTAAAAGATATAATCGATACAAGATTTCATGACTAAAAAAATATTATTTTATTTTTTCATTTTTTTGAATACCTTATTGAAGGGGATGTCCAATTTTTTCCTCCCTTCTCATTTTTCTAGACAGGCACACCACAAAGGTCCTCCCTATAATTTTATTTCAATTTATTAATCAAATAAAATTAAATCTTAATCAAATAATATTAAAAATTTCACAAAGGGAGAAGATATTCACCCCACTCTTCATGCCCCAAACTCTCTGCTCTATTTAATTTTAAATTTTAAAATCTAAATCTCATTTAAATTTTATTATCCATTATTTCAAAGTTAAATGTAATTTAATTTTTTTAAAATATGACAGATTTTATGTCACCATTATTATTATTATTTAATATAATAATAATAACAAGTCTGCCTTTAATTTTTAAGAAGTCATCACCATTATTATCATTAATAATAATATTTATTATTAATGCATGTCACATTGACCACATCCGAACACCTCATTGGATATATGAGTCTGGTCATTGTCACATCCATTCCAAAAAACCTCCACCATAATATCTCGTGCAAGGCCTCCACTTGAAACCAAACCCATAATAGAGCACATCATCACCGCACGCCAATTGGGAAAATGGGGGTTATCGACCCAATCTCGAACATCCTCCAAATAAAACACACACCTACAGTGCAAATCAGATCCATTAACCAAACACCATCCCCATTATTTATCGATCCATCCCCAAAACATTGATCTTCATGACGTCTGTGCCGCCACAATGAATCTGGAGGTTTGACCGCGTTTGAACCTGCCCCAAAAAGTCGAATCTTTACCCTATGGTCCAAAAAAGAAGAATGCAAAGAATAGTGGTGGAAAAGCACCAATATCCAATGTGATAATAATTTTTGGTCAAGAGTTCTTGTATAATGATTTCATAGAAGGTAAATAGGGGTGAGAAACATGGTATAACAAGAAATAAATTGAAAGGATAATTTATTTCAAATCACAATCTCTTGCAAAGTCTCAAATTAACATAAATAAAAGAGGGAGAATTTATCATGGTCAATATTTTCATAAAAAGGGGTGGAAAAAAATTCATAAGTTCCACTATTTTTGATTGATTGTTGGTGAAGAATGTTCTCTCATAACGATTGGAAGAATCTGATGTGTTCATCATGCTTTGATTTTCCTTGATCTATAGGTTTGTTTTCATTTATTGAAGGGTTCTCCAATGGAGGAGAGGAGGAGAGTTTCTCTAAAGGTGGGAGTATTAGGATCCAACCATATGAATTCTCCTTAGATATATATTTATAAAAATATTTTCAGTTCAAGTTATAATTAATTATTTATCAAAATTAATCAAGTAATACACTTAAACGCACCGCCAAGGAATGAGGGGTCCAAACATCCCGTGATGACTCATTTTATGTCTCACCTAGGGTAAAAACCACGTTCCAGACCCAAACATGATCTCAAATTTCTGATCTGATCAAAAATTTAAGAGTTATCTCATTTTATTTAATTAACTCTGCATGAACAATATAATGTATATTTATATTTTTATAATATTAATTCTGAGAACACAGGGAATCAAAATCGCACATCGTCTTAGTTCCTATCTATGTAAATATATATAAAAATATTTCAAAGTCTTTCAAGGAAAAACTGGGTCTATACACCATTCTATCCTTTAATATTTTCATCCCTGAAAAGAAAAACTAGGAAAACAACTGAAGATACTTAACCTACATCTAGATCTCCCACTCCTAGGAACTCTCTTGCATGTTCTCGTACTTCCAGGACATGAAAACCAATTGGATTGTCTGTCCATGAAGGGTGTGCTCTTGTCAATACTCAATCATCACTAGGTGCTCTAAAAAGGTGGTTCCATTCTCGAGGTCCATATCTCCCTAGTCAATGACGGGCATTGGATCATGTACATATTTCCTCAGCTGTGACACATGGAAGAAGTCGTGCACCTGCTCCAAATGTGGGGGTAGAGAAAGGTGGTAGGTAACCTCACTAACCCCCTACATGATATAAAATGGACCAATGAACCTCGTGGATATATTTCCATCCCTGGACATACCTCCACATTCCTCGTCGTGGGGAGACTCTCAAGAAAATATGGTCTCACTGTTTGAACACCGTGTGCATATGACAGTGATCTGTATATGATTTATATCTGCTATGGGCCATCCTCATCCACTCATAGATGATCTTCACTTTCTCCATTACCATCATAACCAACTCTAGGCCCATAAGTGATGACTCACCAATATCTTTCTAGCATAAGGGTTACCTGAAGGGTCTCCCGTATAGGGCTTGAAAAGGTGTCATGCCAATGGTAGAGTGGTAGCTATTGTTGTATAAAACTCTACCAAGGGTAGGTGATCCTCCCAGCTCCATCCAAAGTCTAACATGTAAGATCTCAACATATCCTTTAACACATGGATAGTTTTATTGGTCTCTCCATTAGCCTCAGGGTGAAAGGCTATAATCCTTCACAAATGGGTCTCGAATAACTCATGCAGGTCTCTCCACAATTGTGATGTAAACCAAGTTTCAAAATCGGAGAAAATCATTGAGGGTACCCTGTGAAGGTAGACGATATCCCACACATAAAAATTCCCCAAGCTGTGCACGTAATCCCTGTGACGAAGTCCATGGATATGCCATCCCATTTTCACTCTGGAACATCAAGGGGCTATAACAAACATTCTAGAACTTGGTGCTCAGCCTTCAACTACTGAAATGTGAGACACTGAGAGAAGAATTCAGATATACTTCATGTCATGATGAACCACAAAAACTACCGCTGGATGTCTCTGTACATCTTCCCCACATTAGAATGTACATCAAGGGGAGAAGTGTGGAACTACCTCATCACCTCCTCTCGTAATGTGACTAGAACCACCATTTTCCCCTGGAATATGATGACATGATTCCCTCCTTCAGAATATCCATCTGTGGAGTCTCATGTGGATATCTAGTAACACAAAACCTTGTAGTTAATTTATCCTAGATGATACTCTCTCACACACTCATGAATATATGTAGTCAAAACCATTGACTACAGAAAAGATGCACCGTCCTACTCCGCTATGGTCACCCATAGGGAAGCTAAGTTCTCTAAATCATCATGCACCATGAGATCTTGGGACTTCCTGCTAAGGTAATATTCTACAATGTTTCCCTTCCATGGAGTATACACTATACCAAATTCATAGTCTGTAAGGAACTCCAACCAACACCACTATATCAGGTTCATGTCTCTATGTGGAGTCCCTGATAAAACTTTCGTGCTTGTAAGTAACCATTCCAGATCATGTTGAGGGAGTACCACATAAGGACTATGATCCTAGATGTGTACTCTGCCACTAGCATCACTCCTTTTTGAATCTCTAGAATCTCATAGATTTAGACTGAGTGTAAGAAGGAGGGGTATTTGTACACAAATAATAGTCATAGGAAGTCATATCATGAGCGTGTCAACTCATCGTGCTTCTGGGTAACAAGGCTCCAAAAACACCTAACTTCTCAATGGAAAAGTTTGTCTAACAGTGTCACCACCTAATGAATCAGGGTATAGATAAACCTAAAGAAATTGACCACCGAATATAGCCAATCCTCTAATACCTGAGGATATAGCTCTCCATATAACCTCAGTGGTCTCTGATGTTAGAACTCGTGGAGCACTCTAAGACTGTGCGCATCCTCAGCTATCTCTACTGGAATGATCTACTGCTTGACAGGGGGAGGTGCTGCTAGCTTCCCACTTGTAGGAATGAGTCATTGGATATACCGTGAATTGAGGCCTCATCACTCTTAGGATATTCTTCATGAACCAGAGCGGGTATCCTAGATGCATGCCATCGCAGAGGCATCCTGACAATTATCAAGGTGCACAGTTGTCAGATGAGCATATATATATTAATAACAACAAAGAGATGGCTCGAAAAGGAATGTTAAAGTCTTTAATCCTATACGATTTGTGTACCATTGATCCCTATAACAAATGTCTTGATATATCGAGTTGAAAATATGGTGGTCAGGGTCCTGTTGAATGGTTACGTCAGCCGCCCGCACCATCACTGGACTCCCTAGCCTGAGAGACACACTCAAGACACCTTAAGACTGTTTCCCTAAACCCAACCAATCCTTTTAAGGGAAAACATCCAAAAATAATGTCCCATGGAAAGAAATTACTCTAATAATAATTTTTCAAGACCCGACCCAAGCCGGAGCTCGATCCAAAACTACCCCAAGCCTGCCTCCATAGGCCCGGGGGTGGCGACAAGCACCGATGGAATAACTAACTCACGGAGGCCTTTTCATATTTACCTATACACACTCAAACAAAAAACTCAATGAAAAATTATAGAGGGAAATAAATAAAAAGTGAAACATTGCAATAAATAAACCAAACATGCATGGACCTCTAAACAGTACAAAGTACGTTAGTATAACCTGAAAAGGAAAAGGGAAAAAATACACGCCCAACTAGAAATGTGTCCCAACCTGATAGAAAACTAGAAAAGTAGAACAACTATGAGAGTCCATCTCCTGGATCCCAAGCTACAACCACCATACGTGGTCTAAGAAACCCATATCCCTAAGCTCCTATAAAGACATGATCGACCTTTCTACCGTCTATAAAAGGCATGACAAGTGTTGTGTGAATCCCATGAAGGATTGAGTGTATACACACCTAGTGTAATTCCCCTATAGGGTGAAGGGGGAGTAGTAAGAGATACAACTGAAGAGGATATCAATAGATAGAAAAAGGTAAAATAAAATAATACAACTAAACCCAATAAAAGAGTGAAAATGAACTCATCCAAACAAACAGAGCTCGATACGGTGAGATTATGAACTTCTTGTTGAGTCTTTGGTAACTATAGTAGGAGGGTGGACTCATCCAACCATGAGAAGCTAAACATGGAAATCACATAGAATTCCTTGCGTGTATTTGCCTCTCCTAGAAGGAGATTATACAAATACAAAGGGTGAATCCAGAAGAAATAATATATATATGCTCAGTCAAAGAATCCCAAAAAAGATGGTAAGGGGATATCCATCTCAAAACTCAACCAAAGAATAAGAGTAGCCAATAGTTACAAAATAAGTCCATATACGATTCCCAGAATCTCACCCTTCTTCCCTGAACACCCATGTATAAGGGAATCAATCACCAAACCTTTATACTATCTGATTTGGGCGGTACTAACTCACCTGCATTGTTTTATGTCACATCACAAAAATGTGTCTCGGTGGGGAAAGTATTCCTCTTCCTCGTGAGTCAAAATATACATCAAACCACATCTCGTCATTGTACCACATAGTCGAGTTAGGGAACAACTTCCAAGTTGAGGAACCATTCTCTATACCAATAGGCGGATTCTACTCTATGTCTATAAAATAAGTATGCAGGACTCTCGACCTGGTATGATAGGGGAGTATCATCTCTATAGATAGAGGACCCATGACCTGGTGTGATAGGAGAGTACCCTATCTATCAGTATAATGAGTATGGAGGACCTGTGCCCTGATGCGATTGGGGAGTACTATCCTAATATATAGAGGAATCTTTCCTTGGGGTGAAAGGGGAGTATCGTCTTTATCTGTATAATGAGTATCAAGGACCCCTTCCCTAATGCAACAGGGCAATATTGTCTCCATTGATAGAGAACCCTCACCCTAGTTCCACAGGGGAGTACCGTCTCTATCTGTACAATGAGTATGGAGGACCCACACCCTAATGTGACATAGGAGCACTATCTCCATGTATAGAGGACCTGAATAATGATACGATAGTGGAGTACTATTTCTACCATGATAAGAAATTTGGATGACCCACATGCTAATAGGACATCATAGTACCATCTCCATGAATAGAGAACCCACATGCTGATATGACTGTAGAGTACCACCTCCATTTAAACTCTCTGAAAATGATTCCTGATCACTTCCATCATCAATCACCACCTAAAGAAGAATCAGACTTAGAAAATATCACATAATATGTCAAAATACACTACAAAGTCCACCATCATGTTCTACATTAAAAAACACTCTGTATGGGCTTCTGATGAGCCACAATCCAAGTCCAAATGAAGGAGATACAGAATTTCAATGATTCATAATGGAGTAAACAATAAGTATGGGACCCAAATAGTGTGTTGTTCTACTTTATTATCTGGTTGTGTCCTTTCCATCACATGGATTGGTGACTATGTAGTACTATAGGACATGTAAGTGTACTACATTACATGTCTCGACCAAAATCATAGTGAACACATGAGGCGCATCGTCAGTCAGAGGGAAAAAATTTAAATTCACTAATATTTCTCGTTAAATAGATTTGGATGGCGAAAAAAATCACACCATTGTGATCCTGATGAAAAAATTCTTGAGATAGACTATTCACTTGCCTCAATCGGGCAATTGGTAAACAAGTCGCATTTCAATGCACCATGCTTAAATCACATTTCATGGGCTCGATACACCAGTATGAATTAAATACCCAATATTATTATTAAAAAATCCACCTTAATGTTAGGGTTGTAGAGTCATAGATGGTTCTCATTTCGACACCATACGAGGGAGATATGTCAGATACAAGATCATGAAATAATAATAATTTTATTATTATTGGGTGTTTCATTGACCTGAGGCATGAACTGAAAAAGGTATCCCATATCGGTTTTAAGATGAAATCCTTAATTCCAGGGTCATGCTACAGCTGATGGTTTTTCAATTCGACGTCCCAGTTAAAAGATATACCGATACAAGATTTTCCAACTTTTAAAAAATAATATTAATTTTTAGTATATATTTTTTTGTAAACCTTATTCAAAGGTATGTATAATTTTTTTATCCCTTATCATTTGGATGGACGCACACACCACATAGAACATCCCTATAATTTTATTTCAATTAATTTATGAAATAAAATGAAATCTTAATCAAATAAAATTAAAACTTGCACAAAGGGATATGATATACTCCCCACCCTTCATGCCCAAAACTCTCCGCTCCATTTAATTTTAAATTTAAAAATTTAAATATAATTTAAATTTTTTATCGAATATTTTGAAATTAAATATAATTTAATTTTATTGGAAACTCACAGATTTTATGTCACCATTATTATTATTATTTAATATAATAATAATAACAAGTCTTCCCTCAATTTTTGTTGAATCATCACCATTATTATCATTAATAATAATAATTATTAATGCACATTTCCTTGACCACATATGACCACATCATCAGAGATATGAGTCTTTTCATCATCACTTCCACACCAAAAAACATCCTCCATGATATCCCACACACAAAATCCACTTGAAACTGACCTTGTCGTAGCACACATCGTCGCTGCACACTAACAAGGAAAACATGGGTTATCGACATGATCCTAAACCATATATAATAACAAAAGTCACACGTGGTTCTGATATAATCCGTTCAACAGAAAACATCCCAATAATTTATCAATCCATCCTAAAACCATTGATCCACATGTCGTTTATGAAACCACAATGAATCTGGGGGTTCACCGCATTCGAACCCGCCCCGGTAAAGTCAAATCATGACACCATGGTCTAATGAAGAAGAAAACAAAGAATGGTGGGGGGAAAATCAATAATAAATTTTATAAGAATCATTTGGAAATCGATTCTTGGAAAATGATTTCATAGTAGAGAAATCAGGGGTGAGAAACATGTCATAAAAAGAAATAAATTGAAAGGATAATTTATTTCGATACATGGACTCCTGAAAAGGATCAAATTAACACAGATCAAAGAGCGAGAAATGATAATGATCAGTATTTTTATTAAAAGGGGTGGAAATGAAAATTGAAGAGTCCTACCTCTATTTTGGATCGATCATTGGTGAAGAACATGCTTGCACAATGATAGGAAGAAGCTGATGAATTCTGCGTGCTTCGATTCGACTAGATCCATAGGTTTTTTTCATTTGTCGAAGGGTTCTCCAATAAAGGAGGGGAGGAGAGAATCTCCAGTGGTGGGAGAATTATGATCCAACCCTATGAATTATCCTTATTGACATATTTACAAACATATTTTTAGTTCAAGATTTAATTAATTAATTATTTAAATTAATTTCTTAATCCACTTAAATGCACTGCCAATGAGAAAAGGGTCTAAACGTCCCACATAAACTCATTTTATGACAGGAATATGGTAAAAACCATGTTATAGACCCAATTATGTGTAAAGTCCCCAAAATTTCAAGGGAAATTTTTTCTTAAAGAATTTTACCAGTTCGCGGTTTCTGACGACACCTGATTACGAGGCCCCATGTGCCCGGAATCAATTTCTGAATTTTTATTCGGGTACGTTCAGTAAATGTACATGCGGGTTTTTCTATCTTTTGAACTGGCGCTTGAAATTGAAATCCGAGGACACTGATGAACTCGCAACACCGATATTCTTCTAAGGGGACCTTTAACGCAGTTGCGTTTGGTTGGGAGTAGAAGATATATTTTGGTGATTCATAATAAATTAAATAAATTGTTGTGTTACACAATTTATTTAGTTGGTGGTTATTATCACCAAAGGGAGGTTGATCGTGGGGCCCACCCCCGAATAACCTCCCATGGGAGGATAATGTGTGTGGGGCCCACAAGAACATCAACTCTTCAACTCCCCCATTAAACTCTTGGACTCCCCTTTTAAATTAATGAATCCACCACCCTTCATTTAAATGGAGTGAACTCTCCACCTCCCTTTTCTATTAATTAAGCCAACACTACAAATTAATATCTTCATTAATTAAATTTAAAGGATTTGAATCTTTTTTAAGTGCATGGAAATATTATATTAGGGGATCCTTTCTATTATATTTTCCTTGGAAAATATTCGATGGTGGAACCTTTGGAGAATTAGAGGAGAGATTCATCCCTCACCAATGAAGAACACGAGGAAGAATATCCTCTCAAAAACCGAGGCAACAACGTGAGGTGACGCTCATAAGGAACACCATCATTCTTCTTCTTCCTCCGCGTCAAGGGAGAAGAAACCATCCACGAGGAACATCGACTACGCTTCCTCCTCAGACGCACCACGACGTCAACGAATCGACGTCGTCTTCGAATCCTCTTTCCGTGACACAGACAAGCGAGCATCAGAATCAAGGTAGGGGTTGTTGTGTGATTTTAGTTTAATAAAATTATACTCTTTTCATTGATGAATGATAGTGGTCATCTATGGCCATTTGATATCACCTAACATGGAGGGCGCGGGCCGAATAAACACGGCCCGTCAACCCTCCGAACATTGTTCTTTATTTCGGTGTCTGTGACCGGAGGTAATGGCGGTCGTGCGCCGGCCACGTGCAGAAGAACCACGAGCCGCAACCGTGGGCCGCTTGGATAAAGAAGGACCGACCAGTCTCATGACCAGTCGGGCAGGAAGAAATGGGCGTCTTTAGCCGGACAGGATGGAGAACCGCAGGGCCTCTTGGCGCCGCGCTGCGGAGAACCGCAGCCCGCTTCCGCAGGCCGCTTTAGTGGGAGAACCGGACGGCTGCCTGTCGGCCAGGTTGAAGGAGGCTGCGGCACCTGAAGGGGCGGCATGGGAGAATAGCGGCCCGCTTGTGCGGGCCGCTCGCACCGGAGAAGACCGGATGGCTTCGGCCGGTCGGGTAGGAGGTGGGGCTCCGCTCGGCGCCGCCGTTTCAGAAAACCGGGGGGGGGGGGGGGGGGGCTCGCCCCCCGCTCCGGTTGGCCAAATGGCCGAGCCGAGGCCCGCCGCTGGCCGGGCTACCTGCAGTCGGGCCGGGCCGCACCTCGCCGGGCTGGGCAGCACCCCACCGGGCCGGGCCACACCCCGCCGGGCCGGGCCACACCCCACCGTGCCAGGCCGACCCCCCCATCCGGGTTGGACCCGCCGAACCGGGTCAGGATGACCCGCCAGCCCACAGGGCTTGACGGGCCAAGCCCGTTTCAGTTAAACGCGAATAACTTAATGACCGCGTGTCCGATAGATGCGCTGTCTGCAGAAATGGGACCCTCACGAAGAGGCCGTTCTTTTGAGATACTCTAAATTAGTTTTGGACAAATTTTAAAAATGGCTGGGTTTGGAATGAGCGTAATTCCAACCGGGCCCCTCGAACGGAAAAGTGAATAACTCTCAGACCGGGCGTCCGATTGACGCGCCGTCTGTCGCGTTGGGTTTCTTTTGATGAGACGGAACTTCGGGATACATCAACTCAGGACTTAGTGATAGTTGATATATCGAAAATTGACTCGGGGAGAGGACCCTTCTGGAATCGAGCGTGCTTTGTGCGGGAACCCTAGAGCTGGCTGCGATGAATACCGTACCAGAATCCTCTGTGAGTTCAAAGACGATGGCTACTATTCTGGAATCCTCTATGGGTTTAACAGAAACGAGACTGTACTGAATCCTCTGTTGGTTCGACAACAATGAGACTATACTGAATCCTCCGTGGGTTCAACAGCAATGAGACTGGACTGAATCCTCCGTGGGTTCGACAATGAAAGATGGTTTAGTGGATATAACCAATCATCTCTTACTCTCATTAAGTTGTGTATACCTGGTGTGAGCTGAGTCTTGACTTTCAATCATTATCATCAATGTGGTTGACTTTATTTCCTGTGTGGATTGGGTTGTGCTTGGGAACAAGAGTTGGAGCCGAACTGTGATTGCTGGCTTAGGTATATGTATGGGCATATACCTAAGTAGAGTTGGTTGATACTTCGTGATCGTATCTTTCTTCAGTGGTTTGTACTTCGTGGATTCTAGGAGACCATTGGGGGTCTTGTAGTCCCTACTGAGTAATTTATACTCACACCTACATGGGCTATGCCCGCACAACGTTGTTTTGGATGCAGACGACGGAAATCACTGATCGAGGTAGAGACCTGCAGAGATGGATGGTACCCAGAGGTCGACCACTTGGTCAGATGTACATGGAGCATATGGACGGACCCGAGGTGCTGAGGAGACCATCTGTACCCACCCTTCAGGTGGGATTCCCGGAGGAAGACTCAGTGGTTGCTATTTTACTTTACTATAGTTGTACTAGTTTTTCAGTTGTACTGTACTTACTGTTGGGATTGTATTTCCAGCCCCTTTCTTTTCAGCACTTACTTTTGTATACAGTTTTACTTAGTGCTTACTTCAGTTGCGTACTCTGTTGTGTTTGTTTACTTTTATAAAGGAAATGCCTTCCCAGTATAGGGATTTATGCCTTTGGTGCTAGTCACTAGCCCCTAGCCTATGGAAGGCTGGCTTGGGGTAGTCACAACACGGGCCCCGAGGACAGGTCATGACAAATTGGTATCATAGGAATCATTTCTATCATAGAACTCAGGACTCTGATCATTATTTGCTGTGAAGCAATAGTGTTAAGAGTATTGAGTGTGGTTTTTAGTCCAGGGAGTCTAGTATTGGGGCGGCGGCCGACGTATCCACACACCAGGACCCTGACCTCTGATTTCCAACTCAGTGTATGAAAACACTGATTGAATGCGTGTTTCAAAAGTTTTCTTTTTGATTAATTTGGGTCAGCTCACCAGGTATACAGTTTTGACCATGGCACACCTATTTCTTATCAGGATGGACCCATGAAGGCAGCCATCTAGGGTTCCGAGTTACGTACGAGATGGTATCCCACCGAGCGACGAGGCCTCAGTGTGGGGCCACATTACAGTGGAGGCACCATTGGTACCACTACCCACTGTGCCACCGATACCACCAGCCCCAGCAGCAGAGAGTTCACGCTACCTGAGTGCGTTTCACGAGTTCCAGTGAGAGAGGCCACCCAGGTTCCGCGGAGAGATGGACCCACAGGTAGCTGAGGATTGGATAGAGGCTGTTGTCATAGTTTTCAGATTGGTAGGGTCACCATTCGACCTTTTGGTGATCCTTGCAGCGAGTCTCCAAAACATAACAATAGGTAGATGGTGGAACCTGATGCTCCAGGTGCATGATGAGGAATCTTTACTCTGGATGGACATCGAGAGTCTCTTTCGCTCGGAGTTTGTTCTAGCCACCCTTCATGTGGTGCGGATTCAGGAGTTACTTCATCTGCAGCAGGGAAACATGATAGTAGCTCAGTACTCAGCGAGGTTCACCAACCTATCTCGATACTCCATGGATATGGTGCGAGACCCGTTCTTCAGGGACCGAACCATCGAGAAGGGAATCAAGAATGAGATCAAGGATTTGAGGATTCCCCTCAGCATCCCGACATAGGCGGGGGTGCTGGAGTGAGCCCTTCTATTGGAGATTTTTCTTACTGTGCAGTCACCTACAGCGAGACCCACCGCAGGACGAAACGTAGTAGATTATTCTGCAGTTGGCAGTAGATAGTTGACACAGAGGTCCACGCGGACCAAGCCATCAGGTGGGTGACCTCAGGATATAGGTTCGGTTGTGAGAGTCACGTGAAACAGAGCCATCTATATGAGGAGCAGACAGTGCTATGCATGTGGTGGGGAAGGTCACATGGCTCGAGATTACCGGACCCACCATGAAGATGAGAAGCATATGGTAGAGAGACCTCACCAGTAGAGGTAGAGGTTTGACCGTGGTGGTCCGCCAGGATCAGGCGGACGAGGCAGAGGAGCTGTCCGAGCAGCGGGTGGTGGATGACATTTTGAGGCTCTACCACCACCATCACTAGATGGTCCACCCCGACCACAGGGAGTTGGCGGACAGAGTGGGATCAGCTCCAGGAAGTCAAGGCCTACGACCACGGTGCACCTGAGATGATTCGAGGTACTATATGTGTCGTATCCACCCTTTCTATAGTACTTATAGACACATGTGCGAGACATTATTTTATTACCGCTGCCCTTTTTTGGAGCTTGATGATTCAGATGGATCCGTTGGCTCGATCCTTACGGGTAGAGACTCCTATGAGAGCAGAATCGATGATTACGCACTGGTGCCGGCAGTGCGAGCTTACTCTAGGAGGCGAGAGCTTCAGTTGGGATCTTCGTGTATCAACGTCGGGGCCTTACGACATTATCTTGGGTATGGATTGGTTATCTACAATCCATGCTTAGATAGACTTTATTGGGTGAAAGGTGCGATGTGTCCGCATGGATGGGACCAGGTTTACCTTCAGCGGCGAGAAGGGAGCCTATGCAGCGTAGGATGAACTTATGCATAGGAGAGGGCAGCTGATCACACATCAGTTGGCTAGTCACATCCTTGGAGTAGTTGATGTGGGGAGTGTGAGTTTTCCTGTTGTGGTGGATTAGTATGAAGATGTTTTTCCTGACGACGTTCCAGGACTACCTCCTCACAGAGAGGTAGTCTTCTACATAGACCTATACCCCGGGACAACATCGATATCTAATTCAGTATATCGGATGGCTCTTATTGAGTTTCGTGATCTGTGGGTACAGCTGGAGTACTTACAGGGGAAGGGATTTATCCGACCCAATGTTTCACCATGGGCATCTCCGATTTTGTTCGCCAAGAAGGTGGATGGGAGGTCGGGACTGTGTGTCAACTACTGTCGCCTGAATCAGGTGACCATGAATAAAATGTATCCACTCCCATGTATTGATGAACTCTTTGATCAACTCAAGGGAACACGATGGTTCTCGGAGATAGAGGTTAGGTCAGGCTATCACCAGCTCAGTGTTTGAGAAAAGGATGTGCAGAAGACGACCTTCAGGTGTCGGTATGGCCACTATGATTTCTTGGTTATGCCCTTTGGTGTAAACAACACTCTATTAGTGTTCATGAGCCTCATGAATAGGATATTACAGCCTTACCATGATCGAGTTTTCGTAATCTTCATCGACGACATAGTTATTTACTTGACTACAGAGGAGGAGCACTCCTACCACTTGTGGGTTGTACTGGATACACTCTGAGGGCACCAAATTTATGGTAAGCTCTCGAAGTTCCAGTTATGGATTCGAGAGGTTCACTTTCTAGGACACGTGATCTCAGAGTCTGGAGTTGCAGTGGATCCAGTGAAGATCGAGGGGGTACTTTCTTGGGAGCCACCCAGGTGTGTGATGGAGGTGTGGAGTTTCCTGGGTCTGTTTGGGTACTATCGGAGATTTGTGCCAGACTTCTCAAGATTTGCAGCATTGCTTTCAACTTTTATGAAGAAGGGGAAACCCTTTCGTGTGGTCAGATAAATGCCAGCATAGCTTTCAAGAGCTGAGACAGAGGTTGACTAGTGAGAAGATCTTGAGGCTACCAGAGGAGGGCGTTGGGTGCGTAGTTTATTGCAATGCATCAGGGACCAGACTCAGGTGTGTCCTGATGCAGGAGTGAGAAATGATCGCATATGGTTCGCGACAGTTGAGACAGTAGAAGTAGAACTATGCTACCTATGACCTGGAGTTAGCAGCAGTGGTCTTCACCTTGAAGATGTGGCGGCACTATCTGATGGGCGAGCGCTTTACAGTCTATTCTGACCACCAGAATCACATGTACATATTCTTGCAGAAGGACCTAAACATGAGACAACGACGATGGATCAAGTTCCTCCAGGGCTATGACTTCGAGATAGTCTATACTCCTGGAAAGGGGAACATTGTAGCAGATTCTCTTAGCAGGAGATCAGGTATTCAGCTGTTGGGAGAGGTGACAGAGAAACTAGCCGCGTTGTAGATATCCTTTGTGGATAGAGATGGAGTAACATTTCTTCAGTCTCTCACAGTCACTCCTCCAATTCTTTAGCGAGTCAGAGAGGCACAACATGGGGAGGTTGACTTTGAGATGCAACGTGCTCAGATATCCCCAGGGGCATCGCCTGATGGATTTGCTGATGGTGGGAAGAATGTCATCCTCTTCAGAGGATGTACCATGGTACTAGTTTCATTATATTAGGAGGTGTTGAGGGAGTTTCACACTTCCCCTCTAGCATTACATCCAGGAGTGGTGAAGATGTATCAGGACCTCAGACGACAACATTGGTGGCCAGGTATGAAGAAGGCTATAGCAGAGTTTGTTTCACGATGCCTCACTTGTCAGCAAGTGACGGCTGAGCACCAGGTACCAGCATGCTTGGTTCATCCCTTAGAGGTCCCAGAGTGGAAGTGTGATGGGATATCCATGGATTTCGTGATGGGGCTTCCACATACATCTAGAGGAAATGAATCTATTTGAGTGATCGTAGAATGACTCACTAAGTAGGCCCACTTCATACCGATCAGAGAGCAGGGCTCAGTAGAGATATTGGGACGCCTCTACATTTAGGAGATCGTACGACTTCATGGTGTGCTATCGACTATCGTTTCCGATCGAGATGCTCGTTTCACTTCCTGGCTATGGAAGGGGTTACAGGAAGCTTTAGGGATGCAGCTACGTCTGAGCACCACCTTTCATCCTCAGACAGATGGTTAGACAGAGATGACCATTCAGAATCTCGAGGACATGCTCCGTGCATGTGTCCTTGAATTTGTTCACAGCAGGGAGGATCATTTACCCTAGGTGGAGTTTGCGTACAACAACAACTACCACTCCACCATCAGGATGGAACCATACGAGGCACTGTATGACCGACCTTGCAGATCACCTCTGTGCTGGACTGACCTTGGGGAGTCAGCACTTGTAGGACTAGAGATGGTGCATGCTACGACGGAGAAGGTTCAGATCATCCAAGATCGGATGAAGAATGCACATAGAAAACAGAAGTCTTATGATGATATGAGACGGAGACCACTGGAGTTTGAGGATGGTGACCACGTCTTCCTACGGGTCTCACCACGATGAGTTCTACAGAGATTTGGCCAGGGTGGAAAGTTATCTCCGCGTTTCATCAGTTCGTTCCAGGTCCTCAGCAGAATAGGTGAGGTGTCTTACCGCCTAACCCTTCCACTTCAGTTGCACTGGGTGCACAACGTCTTCCACATATCTCAGCTGAGGAGATACGTGCACAACCTGTCCCACATCATCGGCCATGGGGAGCTCGACATCGATGAAGGGGCGACATCCATAGAGGTCCTGGTGGAGATCGAGGATCGACAGGAGCATGTCCTACGAGGATGCTCGATTCCTCTGGTGTGCATTCTCTGGTAGCACAGGAACCTCCAGGAGAGCACATGGGAGTGGGAGGCTCAGATGCATGCTCAGTACACTCATTTGTTTACATAGTGTGTGTTGTATATTTATGGGGACGTAAATCCCTGAGGTGGGGGTAATGTAAAGACCCAAAAATTTCAAGGAAGAGTTTTTCTTAAATACTTTGTAATTTTATGAGTCCGTGGTTTCTAACGGCACCTGATTCTGAGGCCCGGTGTGCCCAGAATCAATTTCTGAATTTTTATTCGGGTACGTTTAGTAAACGTACGTGCGTGTTTTTCTATCTTTTGAACCAATGCTCAGAATTGAAATCTGAGGACACTGATGAACTCGCAGCGCCGATATTCGCCTAAGGGGACATTTACTGCAGTTGCATTTTGTTGGGAGTAGAATATATGTTTTGGTGATTCATAATAAATTAAATAAATTGTTGTGTTTCACAATTTTTTTAGTTGGTGGTTATTATCTCCAAAGAGAGGTTGATGGTGGGGCCCACCCCCACATAACCTCCCATGGGAGGATAATGTGTTTGGGGGCCACAAGAACATCAACTATTCAACTCCCCCATTAAACTCTTGGACTCCCCTTTTAAATTAATGAAGCCACCACCCTTCATTTAATTGGAGTGAACTCTCCACCTCCCTTTTCTCTTAATTATGCCAACACTACTAATTAATATCTTCATTAATTAAATTGAAAGGATTTGAATCCTTTTGAAATGCATGGAAATATTATATTGGGGGAGCCTTTCTATTATATTTTCCCTGGAAAATATTTAGTGGTTGAACCTTTGGAGAATTAGAGGAGAACTTCATCCCTCACCAACGAAGAACACGAGGAAGAATATCCTCTCGATGACCGAGGTAAGAACGTGAGGTGACGCTCATGAGGAACGCCATCATTCTTCTTCTTCCTCCGCATCAAGGGAGAAGACGGAGTCCACAAGGAACATCGACTACGCTTCATCCTCGAATGCACCCCGACGTCAACGAATCGACGTCGCCTTCGATTCCTCTTTCCACGACATGGACAAGCGAGCATCGAAATAAAGGTAGGGGGTTATTGTGTCATTTTAGTTTAATAAATTTATAATCTTGTCATTGATGAATTCAAGTGATCGTCCATATCCATTTGATATCGCCTAACGCGAAGGGTGTGGGACGAACAAACACGGCCTGACGACCCTCCAAAAATTCTTGTTTATTTCGGTGTCGGCGACCAGAGGTAATGGCGACCGCGCGCCGTCCGCGTGCGGAAGAACCGCGGTCCGCAACTGCAGGCCTCTTCGCCGAAGAAGAACCAGCTGGTCTCATGACCGGCCAGGCAGGAAGAACCTACCAGCTTTAGCCAGACGGGATGGAGATCCGCGACGCTCTTCGGCAGGCGAACTGGCCAGCCGCCTACCGACCATGTTGAAGGAGGCCGCATCACCCAAAGGTGCCTCGTGGGAGAATAGCGGCCCGCCTCTGCGGGCCGCTCACACCGGAGAAGACCGGCCAGCTTTGGCCGGCCGGGCAGGGGGCCGACGCCACTTGGAGCTTCCGTTTCATTAAACCGGGGGGACTACGCCCCCCACTGCGCTCGGCCAACTGGCCAACCCGTGGCCAGCCGCGGGCCGAGCCACCTTCTGTCGGGCCGGGCCGCACCCCGCCGGTTCGATCCGCACCCCACCGGGCCAGGCCACACCCCACCTTGTCGGGCTGTGACCCACCGGGCCGGGCCGACCCCCCCCCCCCCCAGCCGGGTCAGACCCGCCGAACTGGGTCGGGCCGACCCGCCAGCCCACTGGGCTTGACGGGCTGGGCCTGTTTCACTTAAACGTGAATAACTTAAAGACCGCGCATCCGATTGATGCACCGTATATAGAACTGGGACCCTCACAACGAGGTGGTCCTTTTGCAATACTCTAAGTTAGTTTTGGACAACTTTGGAAAACGGTTGGGTTTGGAATGAGCGTAATTCCAACCGGACCCCTGGAACGGAAAAACCAATAACTCTCAGACCGGGCGTCCGATTGACGCGCCGTCTGTCGCGTTGGGTTTCTTTTGACAAGACAAAATATTGGGATAGATCAACTCAGGACTTTGTGATATTTTATGTATCGACCTTTGACTCGAGTAGAGGACCCTCTGGGAATCGAGTGTGCTGTGTGCGAGAACCCTAGAGCTGGCTGCGATGACTACCGTACTAGAATCCTCTGTGGGTTCGATGATGATGGCTACTGTTCTGGAATCCTCCATGGGTTCAACATCAATGAGACTAGACAGAATCCTCTATGGGTTCGATAGCAACGAGACTGGAATAAATCCTCTGTGGCTTCGATAGAAACGATACTAAACTGAACCCTCTATGGGTTCGATAGTGAAAAATGGTTCAGTGGATACAACTAATCATCTCTTACTCTCATTAATTTGTGTATAACTTGTGTGATTTGAGTCTTGACTTTCAATCATTATCATTTATGTGGTTGACTTTATTTACTATGTGGACTGGGTTTTTCTTGGGCATGAGATTTGGAGCCGAACTGTGATTGATGACTTAGTTATATGTATGTGCATATACCTAAGTAGAGTTGGTTGATAATTCGTGATTGTATATTTCTTCAGTGGTTTATCCTTCATGGATTCTGGGAGACCTTCAAGGTCTCAGGGTCCATACTGAGTATTGTATACTCACCCCTGCATGGGCTATGCCCGCACTACAATGTGTTGGACGCAGACAATGGACAGGACTGATCGACGTAGAGACTTGTAGAGCTGGACGGTACCCGGAGGTGGAACAATTGGTGAGACGTAAACAGAGCAGACGGACAGACCCGAGGTGCTGAGGAGACCATATGTACCCACCCTTCAGGTGGGATTCCCAGAGGACGACTCAGTGGTTGTTGTTTTACTTTACTGCAGTTGTACAAGCTTTTCAGTTGTACTGTACTTACTGTTGGGATTGTATTTCTGGACCCTTTCTTTTCAGCACTTACTTTTGTATAAAGTTTTACTTGGTGCTTACTTCAGTTGCGTATTATAATGTGTTTTTTTAATTTTATAAAGTAAATGCCTTCCCAATATAGGGATTTACGCCTTTGGTGCTGGTTGCCAACCCCTGGCCTATGGATGGTGGGCTTGGGGTAGTCACGGAACTGGCCCTGAGGACGGGTCGTGACACTATTGTATCCGATTTATAATATGATTAAAAATTTAAGAGTTATCCAATTTTTGTTAATTAGTCACATGCGTGAAATATAAAATATATTTAATATTTTTATAAAATTAATTCCAGGAACATGGGGACTCTCAATCACATTCCATCTCAATTGCTAGATCTCGAAATATATATAGAAATATTTTAAAGGATTACAATGTAATAAAAATGTCTCTACATATAGATATTATTTTCATTTCCTTAACTTAGGAACACAGTCATAGACTATGGTCGTATGCTTAGTTTTATGTGGACATATAGTGGCAATAGGTCTATGGAAATGGTTAGCGATTGTGGCCATAGCCACCCTAGGACTAGCCTTTTTAAAATTTTTATAATTATCTAGTAGGGGAGGTATAATACCCAATACAACGTATATATTTTCCATAACCTTCTACCAAAAACCTACAATGCACTATGTGTGTATTAGTTATTATATATTTATGTTTATAATTATTATATGTTACAAAAAATTAAAATATCAGTGATTTTTGTGGGCCTATGGCTATGAAATAAGTAGACTGTGGCTATAGGTGTTTCAATAGTCACCTATGTCCATAGTACACATGGATCATGGCCATATACATGTCTTGTTCCCATGGTCTATGTAGACCATAGCCATATGTATGGCCTATGTCCATGGTCTACATAGACCGCGAACATAAGTATAACCCAAGGCCACAATCTATGTAGACAATGTCCATAGGTGATATTATGCATACCAATGGCCATGGTCTAAGTAGACCAAGCCCATAACTATAGTATAAGGACATGATCTATGTAGACCATGTCTGCAGGTGATTGGATACCTACCAATAGACATAATCCACATAGACCATGACCTTATTCCACTTACAACGATAGTTATTCTAACTGTGGCTTTTGAACCTTGACCGTATGACCATTTTACACCTTATCTAAATCCCTATGTGTAATATGTATTTATGGAATTATATATGTATTATTTTTAAGAGTATTAGTTTTTCTAATAAAGGATGATTGATTTATATTTGGAATATCCTCTATCAATTCCATGGGTGTTAAAACTCAATTTTGGCACAAGTTTACCTTTGAAATAAAAGTATACCAAAATGAATGTTTCTCCTCAGAAAATTTTGTATCCCTAATAAAAATAAAATATTTATTTTATATAAAAATTAATTTTATAGGGGTTTTTATATAATTTCCTTGGTTTTCTACCATTGAAAACTATTGTAATCATTGAATAATCCTTATTAGTACCCTTAAACAATGAAATCACCCTCTTATATTTATCCATTATCATTCCTTTGTTAAGGGTACTTGTCATTACATTGTAAATATACAGTAATTTCTAATTTTATTAAAGGATATTCACCTATATGTCTATTTTATTACATTTAATGGAGAAACATTAACACTCTATATATCCATTATTTTAATTTGGATAACTATTCATTACATAGATATGTTTTTATAAGAGGTTACTTAGGGCGTATAATGATATTCATTATTATTCATTATTTTGATATGATAGATTTATTGGAATTATTATATGATATGTGGGGCCAAAAATTATATGGCCCCTTGATAAACTAGTAGGTCTCATTAGATAAACTAGTCTGGGTATTTAGGAAATTTCCACCCATTTATATGTGATGTCATGGCATAATGCCTTGACATTATTAATTTGATATCTAAAATTATGAATTCCATAATTATGAGAACTTTTATTATTATCCATGAGATTATTTATTTATATTATTATATCATCCATGGATAAATTACGCTTATGTTATCAGTTATATTGAATAATTTGTTTATTAACCCCAATCTTATTAAAAAGATCTTATATATATCATGATGAAATCTAATGTACACTTTCCTTTACTATTAATTTGAGATTACTATTTTATATTATTTCATTGCTTCCCTAGGAAAGCCTGAAGAATACTATACATTATCAAAGGATAAAAAAAGGATGAACAAAAATGTTTCATTTATTGTCATGGTTTCTTGTGTAAGGTATTGATCATGTATGTTTATAGTATTTTTAGACCATGGAAAATTGGATACTATATATTGTGATCTATGTATTTTATACCATTTTTTTAAAATACCAAAAACTCTAGTTTACTAGAGTTAGGGTTGATATAGTAAATCTTCCTAAAGTTTAAAATATTTATTAAAATTTCTTATATTGTAACATTGATAATGAAAAATACATAATCCTGGTTTTGTGAAAAATATGATTTAATAACAAAACAATAGAGAATAATAAATCTAGGTAATGTTTTTAAACACTAAAATGTTTCTAAAAAACACAACCAATAAAAATAAATAACAGATTTCCATTTTTTCAAATATAAATACAAATAAAAAAATATATATATTCATGATTATATTTTTTAATATATATAATTTCAAAAAATTCTTGATTAATATTAACATATGGATAAATTTTAAAAAGTAATAAAATAAGTATTGAACACTAGGGAAAGAAATTATGAGCTATTATTACAGAAACCACCCTAAAAAATATAATATTACAATTTTTTAATTTTATCAAAAAAAATTTAAACTCAAGAATAATTATCCAAGGTATTTTTTCTCCCCACATGAAAGATTCACTATACCTAATAAAATCAATATAAATTAATGGAAATATAAAAAAGGATATAAATAAAGGTTTATATGATATAAGGTGGCATAGATAATGACTTTCAACTAGAGATCCTCTATAGGATGCATTCAAAGATCATTATAGAAGTTCATCAATTGTTTCTCATTAATATTATAAATCCATCCACTTTGGTTGTTAAAGACAAATGTTACACAAATTAGATAAACATATATAGGTATATAAAAATTAATAAAAAATGAATAATGATTAATTTGGAGTGGATTTAGATTAAAAGTGTACAAAAATACCTTCTACACACCATAAAAGTAATTTTATGACACATTATCATCATAGATCAAATTGGTATTGTGTTTGAAGATTCATATGTTTTCATACTCATAATGATTGGTATAATTTTTCACATAAATGTATAACAGATAGTGTGTAACTTTAAACGATAGGTTTATATTTCATTATTTATAAATAATTTTTACCAATGTTCTATATTCCTAAGAAGTGGGAACACCTTAATAATTATAATATTATAATGAAAAATTCCAATAGTGGTCCTAAAACATGTACAATAATCCCATAATACATTATATAAGAAAATGATGTAGTTTTTATTATCGAGATGTACCTTTTTCAATTATCTTCTTAACTTCTCTATTGTGTATTTTAATCTCTCAATTTTCCATAGTATAGTATGCACTTTAAAATTTATAAGAAACCTTATGATTATATTTTTTTATTTTTGGACATATAATATTATAAAATATATTAGAATAAACCCCAAAATATATGAAAATAATTTATTAGAGGAATATGAAATTAAAAAAATTTGTCAGGAAATATTGTTTTTTGGGACTTCCAATAACATTTAATTTTTTTCATTGATTCTCATAATATACAACGATATCAATAAAATATTGGTATCTATAAATGAGAAAAATAAATATTTGTATATAATAAATAAATATTATGATTTTATTATATTATAAATAGTAACATATGAATTTGAATTAAATGGATCAATACTAATTAGAATTTTTATATAGTTGCTTCAATAATTTTTTTCAATTAATTTAGGGGGAAAATGCCTCCAATATATAGTGGATGGTATAAGTATAACTCTTACACCATGTAAATAATGTGCTACCCCAAAAATTACATCCTATAAATTGGCACACAAAAATTACAACACTTACTCTTCTTTATAAACCTTTTAATATAACATAAAATTGTGTATGTATTATTCACATATCCTACATCATATTATAACAAGAATATTAATTATGAAACATTTTAATGATTAATTTATTGAAAATAAATTTAATTTCAATTATTTATTTAAATATATTTTAATAAATTTCATATATTTAAATATCATTTTTTATATAATGAAAGGTTGAGGTAACTCTTGAGAGTGTTTCACTCTCAAAAGGATAAGATCTAGGGTTTTAAGCCCTTATTCAGTGATGGTAGAATCATATGGTGCCTTAATATGGTTTTGGGAGTTTTTTTGTGGTGAGATAGAATGGCCATTAACTATAAATAATAAAATGGAATGAAATGAAAAAAATTAAAAAAAATCCATTTTTGGATGCTTTATAATGTAAATAGAAAGGACATGTACAATGATTATTTGAAAAAAGTGGAAAATAAATCCAAAAATGTAATTTTTTAATTTTTATTTTCATATTTTTTGTTATAATTTTTATCCAATTTATTTTTTATATTCATTAAAAATATTGTAATTACTTTCAATCAATCCATTCCATACGTAACCCCTCAATTTTGAGGGTTGGAGAAAATTTGGTTAGGGTGAAAATAATGGCTGGAAGGCTATTAATAAACATCCCACACCCTCATAAAAAATCTCCAAAATGATGGATTGTTATATGAATCCACTCCATCCCAGAAAAATTTAATCTCCCAAACAAAACATTATTATTTCTTCATACCCTTCTCCATAATCCAAAAATATTCATGTTATTTTCTTTTCTAATGCACTCATATCCATTGTGATAAAGGTCACCGATGACCCTATTTTCAGCTCAGTGTATAAATTTATCTAAATTGAAGTTCAGTTCCTTGTTAACAACATCTCTTATAGATCTATCCCATTTTAAGTTTAGTGGATTTCTATCTAGGTATATGGGTAATTATAAATTGGGTTTTGTTTCCATTGTATTCTTATTCCTTCCACCACCTTCCACTCTTATTGTGTTTCCTATACATTATATTCTTTTATATTATGATTAGGGATTCTACATTGTGTATTCCAGGAAAAATCCATGGGTATAAGAGTGCTCAATTCATGTGTTTTTGTGGTTCATATAATGATGTTAAAGGCTTCAGTAATCTTTAATGTTCAGATCTCGTCATTAGGTGATTGGGTCCTCTCCTTTAAGCTTCATTCCAAATTTCCCTAGACTATATTTTTGGAAATAACCCCTTGGTTTTCCACGGAATGAATTTCCCCCTTGCTTGTAAAGAAGACTGGAAGATGGGGTATAGTGAGGTGGGTTGATAACTTCACCCATTTGGCGGTAATATAGGAGGACAATTATTGGAAGAAACCTATAAAATGGGAGACCCCCCAATGATTTCACCATCTCTTCTTGTATCTTACCTGCTCCCATTTAATCATTTATTTGAGTGCTTATTTGTGAGGTTTTTCTCAATTTATTCAATAGATAATATTTTGATTTTTTTCTCATTGTAACAGTGAGAGAGTGTGTACCCACATTTTACTATATTGGGTTCCTTATATTTGTCTATGGTTTTTTCCCATCTTTACATGGGGGTTTTTTACATTATATTCGATGATTAGTTTTATTTGTTTTTTAACTTTAATTTTATCTCATTATTATCAATGCATAGAAGGTAAAATCATTTTTGGTCATAACTAGTGGTATTAGAGTGGGGTTTCTATCCAGTGTTATTCATTTTTTTGGGTAATAATATTCCTCATTAATTTATGAATGTTGTGTTATTGAGATTTTGGTTGATATTTCACACTAGAAAAAGCTAATTGAGAATATTAAATACACTATTCTAAAGCATAGGAGGTTTTAGACTTTTGGAGTGTCTAGATGGTGGAAAATTTTGAGATCAATAAATTTAATGGGAATAATTTTAAATGTGGAAAATGAAGATGAAAGCAGTGTTGTGGAATGACAATTTTATACTATAGATTGGTGAAAGGATGGTGGGTGTGACAAAATAGAAATGGAATATCATAAATGAAAAAGAAGTTACCAATGTGCATTTTTGTTTTTTATACATGGTCCTATAAAGTATTTTGGATAAAAAGACAGTGAAGGAAATTTTAGATACATTAACAAAGATATACATGGCCATGTCACTGCACAATAAAATATTCCTAAATAGAACATTATGAACTATTTGAATAGAATATTCATCATTAGTGATCAACCATATCAAAAACTTGAATAACCTATTTTCTCATCTCATGAAATTGGGATATAAAATTTGGGATACTGAACATGTGTAGATTCTGCTCTAATGTTTTCCAGATTAATATGATCAACTCATTATGAAACTCAGAAACAATATCTTGATAGATATATTTCTCATCAATTATTTTGTAGTTGTGGTTATTGAAAGAGAAATTCAGTGAAATAATAAATAATAAAAGAATAAAACTTTTCACTAAGAAAATGATCTATCATCAGAGAGATAAATGATGGTAGAGAATAGTTCTAGAAGGATCTAAAATCATGTTAAGTCTAAATAAAAGAGAAAGAAGAAAAATGTCACATATTGCAATTTTGGAAAGATTGGGAACATCAAAATGGGTTTTTCGAATAGGATGATTCTTATAAATAATTATCAAGGAAATGGGGTGAGTAATTCTAGAAATAGATGCATGATAGTCAGTGAAGAGACAAAGGTTGTTGAAGGTATACAATATATCCATGATGCATAGATAATCGACTCAGGGGAAACATGATACATGATGTCTTGATGAGAATGGTTTTGTCATTAAGAACATATACTAGAAATATTTTTGTACATGGGGAATGATCACACATTTAAGATAATTGGAGTTGGTATAAAAGAACTAAATATACATGATGGTTTTGTTCGAACCATCCAAGGAGTATGACATGTTAAGGTCATAAAGAAGAATATATTTTATTTTGAAAATCTTAATGAAATCATGTAAAATAATCACACCAAGAAAAAAGTACTGAATATTATGAAGGGAAACTAGTGATGATGAAGGTGGAGAGGATATAAAATAACCTATACGTTCTAAATGGTGAAATGTATATGGAGGAAGAGATAGTTGTCAAACCAACTAACTCAATGAAAGAGTTGATAATGTCATGGAATTAGAATCTTGGGCCATATATCTAAATGAGGCATAAAGATTTGTATTGACCAGAATTATTTTTATTGAATAATAAAGGTATTCAAACCATTTTTCAAGAATATATTTTGACAAAATAACACAAATTAATGATTATGACTTTAATGTATAGGAGAATGGTTATCTTCAAGCTAATATATTATGAAATTTTTCTAGCACCGATTATATTCTTGATGGGAGAAAAATATATTATATCATTTATTTATGATTATTCTAGGATATGTTGGGTGTACCCAATACATAAGAAAAAATATATTTCTGAATTACTCAAAACATTTAAAGTATAGAAGGTGATTGAATCAGGGAAGATTATAAAGTATTTGAGGAATAAAAATTTGGTAGAATATTTAAGTGAGGATATTAAAAAAATAAGATGATAAGAAGATAGATCTCATGGAATCATTCACTTCTCAATAGAATGGAGTAACAGATTATTTAAAAAAGAACCTATTGGATAGAATAATGGAAATTTGAAAGAGTGCAAGAGTTTACAAGACCTTATCAGTAGAAGTAATTAAGACCACTTATTATGAGATCAATCAATATCATTCAGTGGTGATTGATTTGAAGACACCGATGAAGATGTGGATAGGTAAACCCGTCGACTATTCTCAGCTACATACTTTTAGAAGTTTCGTATATGCATTATTTAATGACCAGGAATGATAAAAGTTGTATTTTAGATCTAAGAAATGTATCTTACTAGGATACGTTGATGGTTTAAAGAGGTATTGATTTTGGGATCCCACTTCTAACAAACTTATAATTATAAACTATTTAATTTTTGTAGAAGAAAATGTAAAAATAATTATTGATGGAGACATGGACAAAGAGAATACAAAAACTATAATAGTCAAGTTAGATGATGAATCAAAGGAAGGATATATTTCCTCTAAGTCATTACTATAACATGATAATCAAGTACTATTTATTCCTAGACCATGAAGGCCAACTTATGATAAAATATAACTAATATGGAACTCATAATTTTTATTGAGAGAAATATTGTGAACTTCTTATTGACGGTTTTAGAGTTCCATCCTCTCTTGTAATGTTGAAATAGAGTCTAGACATATATTCATGGGTAAAAATGATGCAACAAGAACTTAACTCCTTACACAAGAACGATATTTTGAATTTTTTTCAATTAAATCTTGGAAGGAAGGATATTTTTAATAAATGAGTCCTTAAATTCAAGTAGGATTGAAAATAATATGTGGAATGATATCATGAAAGGCTAGTGGTCAAAGGATATGATCAAAATGTAGCTATTTATTTCAATGAAATATTTTCTATTATTGTTACACTGATGATTATTTGGGTAGTTTTGGAAATGTGTGAAATATAATGTTTATATATAGGGCAGCTAAATGTGAGGACATTATTTCTCCATAGTGATCTCGATAAATAAATATCTATGCTCCAACCAAAATGTCTCATAGAATAAGTCCAAGATAACTTAGTTTAATGGTTGAAAAAATCATTGTACAGTCTTAAGTAGGCACCGATGTGTTGGTGTAAGAGATTTGATTCCTATATCACAAGCCTTGGATACAATAGACTTCATTCAGATCCTTGTTCATATTTCAGGGGTTTAGATGGTATTGATTTTATCATTGGTCTATTAAATGGGGATGATATATTGGTTGTAGGCCCTAATAATGATCAACTATAGGAGATGAAGGAATAATTGGATAAAGTGTTTGATATGTAAGGAATTTGTCAACAAATAAGAGTATTTGGATACAAATTTACTGAGAACGAAATAATGAGAAGATTTGGATATCATAAAATAATTACTTTAGGAAAGTATTGAATAAATTCAACATGAAATATTGTAATATAATATCTACCCTCTTCCTATTAATTTCATGGTATCCTCTATGATGAGTCTTGTAAGGGTAGATGAGAGGATGGAGATGTATCGTGTACCATATAAACTAGTAGTGGGAAGTATGATGTTATATATAGTTTATACTAGACCAAGAATTACACAAGTAGTGGGATTAGTTATTCAATACATAGAGAATTCAAGATGAGATCATTATAACACAGTGAAGAGGATCCTATGATACATCAAATAGATCTCAGATACTACATTATGTTATACAGATTAGAGTTTATTATCAACAGTTATGTTGATTCATATCTTTTAGAGGATTTATACCAGAACAAAGACACAATAGGATAATTTTTTATGAGAACATGTGACCTAGATTTCAATGTAACAGTCAATTGTCTCCTCATCCATGAGTAAGGTATAGTACATGAAAGTGACACTATCTTTAAAAATAAAATTTTATTGAGAAGTATTTTGGAGAAATTCAGGTAGATATATGATCTAATTTCATTATTTTGTGATAGTCAGAGCACCATGAATATTGAATAGAATCCATCATTTCATTATATAAAAAATTTCATTAGGGTACATTATAACTTTTTTTGAGATGTAGTGGAAGAAATAAGTGTGTACCTTTATAAAATTCACACTAAATAAAATTTGAGATATCTTCTAAGAAGATTATTAACTTTGATAAGTTTAGATAGTGAAAATAATCTAGAATACTCATAGATATATGATAAGGATGGTTTAAGAGATATAAAGGATGTGTGTAGTTGTGATTTCTTCTCAATTAAATATCCAAGAAGAAGATACATATGCATTAACCCCATGGTTTTACATGGATGGAACTGACTCCATTCTTTGTCAAGAAGGGGGTAGATGAGGGTTGGTTAGGTGGGTGACTAATCCAAACTGCTTGTCTATGATTGAGGAGGAGAATGGTTTTAAGCAACCTATAAAAGGGTATCTTCCCGATTTATTTCATCATCTCCTCAAGTAGCTTCCCTTATCCCATTTGATCATTTATTTGAGTGTTATTTTGGGAGGTGTTTCACTATTTATTCATGAGATATTATTTTTGAGAATTTTATTCTTATAATAGTGAGAGAGTTTCCACCCATATTTCACCACAGTGATATCATAATATTTTTCCATGGGTTTTCCCCTTTTCATTTGGGTGTTTTTCCACATTATATATGGTGTTCATTTTTCTATATATTTTTTCACTTTAACATTATATCATAAATATATCCACACTAAAGGGAAAATAATTTTCCATCCTAACATATATATAGGACCTCTTATAAAAACTTTTACTATTCTCTAAATCTTTTCCAATGATATTCGACACTCAAACATTCCTTCATCACCACTCGAACACATTTTAGACTATCTTCTCATGTTAGTTGATTCTTCAGTTCATCATCTTGGTGGAAGGGCTTTACCTATTAGGATATTGTGGTCTCCATAAATGATTTGTTTTATAAATATCTATAAATTGGCAGTAGAATCTTTATCTATGGGAAAGGTTGATCTATTTTTAGATCAGTGGTGGCAACTATTGGTTATGTCTAATGTAGGGTTGGGGTCTCCGATGGGAAACAACAACATTGGTGGGCCAGTATAATGCTTCTTATGGACCATTATTTATTCCCCATTTTTTGATCCTAAATAATGGATTTTGGATATAGATCATAATTTTATGATGTGGTTTCATTAGTCTAGATAATGCATCCATGCATTCTTTTATGGGTGGCATGAGTTTTTGGGATATGTGTGGATGGACATGCTGGTTAGTGGGGGTGTTTGTCTTCTCCATCCACTACTATTACCCATTATCCTATGACCCATTTTTATTGAATGAAAAATAACACATTTTAAATAATATATATTTAACTTCAGGTGAAAAAAATAAAACAATAAGTTCCAAATTTTTCTATACTTTTCTGCACATGTATTTGTAAAGCAATTTGAATTATTATATGTTTAGTTAATTATATAAATGTAAAATATTCAAATAATATTTTTAATTATAGATATTAATCCCTTTTAGTTTAAATACACAATAATTATCATGTAATTTCAAAATATAATATTATAATTCTATATAACATATAACTAAAAGTGAAACCAAGATCCAATGCATGAAATTTTTATTGTCAATTTTTTAAAAATAAATAATGCAAAAATTAATCTATATTTATATAGTATTAAGTGTGACACAAGTTCCTATCAATATTTTTTATAATCACGAATTACCTACTTTATAATCATATGAAAAAGTGATATCTATTAACATATTAATATACTAATGTTATAAAGGGTTGGGTGTCATCTTAATCAAACACATATATACTAGTATAATCCTTCTTTCCCTGAAAAAAAATTTAGACACAAAACACGGAACATGCTAATATCATATAAGAATGATATTTAATTCTCTATTCAATGTGTAGATAGATAAAAGAAAAATAGACTCATACCTGTTGGTGAGGACTCATAAAGTGAATCCAAGAGACCCGAGATCAAATCCGGGTGGAGATATATTTTTTGGGTTACTGTAGCAGCACTATAGTAACACTATATCAGGCGATGTTCGGTACTGTAGGCCATAATTATTCATATGTTTGGGCTTTTGGGCCATCAGTTTTGTTCTAGAGTCCTTAGAGGCCATTTTGCCACCCAAGGCCTTCATGCCAGTAAGGCTTTCGGGCCACCTCAAGGTCTTAGGGCACCTCCTGGCCTTAGGACCACATGAAATAGTGCTTAAATAGACCAGACAGACTCTACATGGAGCCGGATCCAGATGAGGATTCATAGAAGGCACATTCACTAGAGCAGAGATAACACATTTAGAAGAATGAGAGGCCATGGAAATTTCCATTGGGACCAACCTGTGTATTCATGGGAAGCCAAACCGAATAGTCATGTGAAGGTAGATAGCTAACATCACGATATAAACGCTGGGAAGGGGTAGTTCCAAGTAGTTACGGTCTGGATGATTTCCTCTAAGACCATATGGTCATGTAATATCATGAAGACAACGGGCCATGTAAGGGTTCCCCATGAACCCTTAAAAGGGGGATTATAAAAAATGAATAAAATTAGAAGGTCTTCGGGTGATTCAGGTAGATAGATAAAAGTAGATAAATACATTACACTTCATTTATATAATCATGATCATGAATTTATTTAATTTTACTGAATCTCAAAAATTGGTATTGATATTTTAACCCATTATTTGGGTAAAAAATAATGCATCAGTTATAAATAACCCTATTTAAATCAATTCTATATATAATATTCTTTATTATATCACATTTAAGTGAATATCATATGACTGACGCCAAATTATTTTATTTTACAAGTATGTAACCATGATAACATATAAAAGAGGAAAATATCTATTATATATGTCAACTAACACCAATTAAATTTACATAAGAAATCTCATGTGGTGTAAAAATGTTAGATTAGTCTAACTAAAATGTTATCGAACTTATCCCCATGAGTAAAATAATTATCTTCATATGAGTTACAACTTATTATAATATTGATGTATAATTGTAATCCATCACTTTTCATTATTATAATAAAATTACGGAATTCAATGTAATTTAACACAAGGGGTTTAGTATTATATAATATTTTCTGTCAAAAATAAAAAAAATAAAAATCAATTATGATCTCGATTTATATAAAATTTATAAATGATAAAACAATGTTCCTAATGTAACTTCGCATGATTGTATTTATTCATTAAGAACCATTAATTAAACATTCATGAATCTTATTTCTCAATGTGTCTAATTACCATAGAAAAATATTTATTTTTCATCTGATGAAATACATTACCATCTATAGGTTTCAAATTTATCATCAAACCATTCTTATTAGTATTTTATCTAATGATATAGTTTCGATGAATACTATGTTTTGAATTCTAGGGAGATTGAGGTTCCTTATATTATGTTAGAATTACATTTTTATCACAATGGTGTTCAAAAAGATACACTATTAAAATTACAACCCCATGTTCAATTGTGAAATTATTGATCCAAACAACTTCTTTTATTGCATGGTGTTTTCATGGATGATGTTGAATCCAAATAACCCAAAATTTATTATAAATGATAGTTACCCATTATACCAAGAAAGGTATAACATTGGTATGGTGTTGACTCCTTGTAGATGATGGTGTAATTTTAATCCTTGGGTATTTTTCAACTAGTTGGTATGAAAATCTATATTAAGATAAAGGAAATAAAATATAATTATGTACCTAATAAAAAACTAAATAAAAAACTAAAGTAAAAACATGTTATAAAGTTATGTTATAAAATATGTAAAGGTTTCAAATTAATTATAGACTGGTTTCAATTTAATTAACATATATAATAAAATCAATCCATTAATTATTCTTACCATAAGGATTCAAAATTTCCGTAACTATTTTATTTCTATAATTAAATCTAACCTTGTGGAAAGTTAATCCCTTTGTGTAAAGAATAAATTATAATATATTTTTTAATCAAAAATCTAATTTTAATGGTGTGTAAACTTAATGTTTATGGATTTACTATCCACTTATTCTATGACCTATTGTAATTTAAAAAAATTATATCTCAATATATCATAAAAAATAAATACAAATTATGATTAGGACATAAGTTAAAATCATATATTTATTCGATTTTAAAAATAATCATAGTTTACTCAGAAAAAAGCCACACATGTTTAGATCCCGAAGACTAGAAGGATCTAATTTCAAATTATTAAAGAAATTTAATAATAATAAGATAAATTATTACCTAGATAAGAGGGAAAAAATAAAAATGAACAAAATTTACACCTATAATTCAATATTAAAATATTTCCACATAAGAGAGAAATTTACCCTAAAAACCAATTTTAACCCCACATTTTAGCGTGTAATTTTGAAAAATTTACCCCAAAATTTTGAAATTAATTATTTTAGAAAAATATCAAATCCATTAAATCAAACACACACACACACATATATATATTCACGTCAATAAATATACCAAAATACATACATATTCCCATGAGTTGGATTTTATTCTTAAAATAAATCATAAAGTGAGATCTTTATAGAACTTAGTATCATAGATAACTAAGGGAAAAGATGTAGTATAAAGTATGAGGAAATTATTCCTAACATTATTGGAAATATTATAAGAAACATTTACAGGAAATACCTGTAGGTGACGAAAAAATAAGTTAAATCTTGGGGTAATGTGAATGTTTAATTGAAATAAATAATGGTAGTAATAAAATACTCCCCTCACATGGTTGTGTATTGTCTCATAGTAAATATTTTAGGAGACAATGGTGTTTCTTTATAGGCATGTTAGGTTTCCCAATGGTTTTTTTATATTTTATGACAATAAGGTTTTAAGTCTGAATAATACCATCTTGGAAATGGACGAGTAATACTTTTCCTTATCATAAGGCATGATGTGTTGAAGTTTTTTAGCATAGGAAATGACATAAAGTAGTTTGTGGTTCTTGTGTATATGGATAACAATCTAGGAGTATTCCATTCCAATATCAAAAATAATATTGATAAGGAATTAAAAATATGAGCAACTTGGATAGGTACCATACTATAATGGTCCCTCTGATCACTATGCAACATGTTTCATCCCAACAAGAGTGTAATGGTTCTTTTGGTTCACTGATATATCTTTTGTTAATGTATTTAGTTTTTTAAACCCAATACGGTCAGTCCCACACCATAGAGGTGGGTGTGGTGGTTGAGATATCTTCATGTGTAACATGGGGACGACCAAAATGGTCATATTGGTGATCATGGTAAGATAGAGGAGATCTTGTGAAAAATAGGCAATATGAGAGGACCACACTATAGTGGTAATTGCGTTGAGGGAAAAATGAACAAGGATTATTCACCATGCCTTGGTGAAGTACGTGTCCATAGGTGACATGTCAAAATTGAGAGAACCCATTATAAAGATGATTGAATGGTTATTAAATGTCCCAATAGTCATGGGACTCAGTTTAAGGACATGATTATAGATTTATTTGAAGCTAGTGAGTAGTGGTAATTTAAGTGAATTAAATGGAATTAATTCGCATGAAAATGAATAAAATGTTGATCCATGATACTGTTATGGATTGAATGAAATAATGTAAATCATGGGAGGTAATAGAGTAATTATGGGTGGTTTCTTATAACCCATGGTGAATGTATATGTGTCCAGCCTATTTGGTAGTTGTGTTTCTCTATTTATAGGTGAATAAAAACCTATAAAAAAGATAAACAATGTGAGGGAGTTCCTAAAAATTGAAGAAAATAGTGATCCTAATATATCTAGTATTAGGAGATAAGTGAGAGAGCTGAATCTAGTAGATATTTAGGAGGAAGATAAGTCCTAATACATAGAGTATTCATCAGGTTGAGGAGAATCCCTATCACACTAGATATGAAAGTTTTTTCAAGGTGGGTAGTCACACTCAATGACAGTTGAGGATCCTGAATAATGAGTACATTTTTAGTCCTAATAATACATATATTCATAGAGTAATACATCACCATAAGACTTTTTAGTTTGGAACTTTATTGTAGTGAAGTTTTATCTTTTAGTGGACTCTAGAAGTAGTGTTGATACATTGTAGTCTTTTTTGTAAGAAATTGATTATATAGCAATGAATCCCTGTTGGGGGAACTATCCAACTTGGAAAGGAGTAGGAATGAGTAATCAAAACTTGTAAATATCACGTTCTTTGATCTCTTTTATCTTTGTATATGAGTCAAGGTTCATATATTTTAATAAGTGGATCTAAAACCTTCACTGGTTCAAGATGTTGATTTCAAAAGGGAGTGACTCATAAAATAAAATGAGGATCACTAATTTTCCCCTAGTGATACAATCAGATCCTAAAGGTTGGTATTGTAGAGAGTCACCTCTCAAATCCAAAAAGTATATAGAATCAAAATTCCATGTAAAATAGGTGAGTTCATATCTTTTATGGAAAAAACTACCACAATTGGATGAATAAGATATTTATTACCCCCTTTCACTTGTCCTTGAGGAAAGAGATGCTGCTATAGTGTGATTTAAACCCATTCCTAAAAATTGATCATTTCACACATACTTATTAAAGGATATTTGATATGGATGGAAGGGTATAAAATTATATTTTTATGTATTTATTAGAAAATTTTTAGACCAATGTATTGGGTTTATCAACTATAAAATAGATATGGGAAAAATAGAGAATAAGATATTTGGAAAACATCAATGTGAAAGAAGCCAAAATAAAATATTGGAGGATCATATTTGATGATATTAGGATGGATGAGGATGAAGATATTGATATTTATTTGACAAGGTCAAATGAAATGGTCACTAATAGTCTTGTATTTGTAGATAAACTTAAATACTCTAAAATTGTGAAGAAGTTTATTAAGAACATCCTTATTAGTTTGATCCCAATTTATATGCTTTGGAAGATTGAGAATACCCTTTATTGGATGAACTTCACAATATTCTTATTTCATATGAAATGAGAAAGGAACAAAATTCTAAAAGGAAATAATAATTTTTTATAGTCTTTGAAACCATGAGAAAAGGATAAGGTATTATAAGGATGATGAATATCTCAATTAGATTATTTATCTCTTGTAAAAATATTCTTTAAGGGATAAAGGAAGGTAATAAGAAAACAAATTATTAGATTTTTGAACTATAGTAATATTCATCATATTTGAAAATTTTCCCCAAAGAATAAGGTTGTGGAAGAAAAAATATATATGGAAGAAAAAATACCCTGAAGGAGGTAAATAAATTATAAGATAAAATATTTCATCTCCAAAAGAAGAATAAGCTTCTTGAGAATTGATGAAGAATCATCCACCCATTATGAAAATGAAGGAACTCTTGTTTCTCGTGCGGGGAAAGGTTTAAATTTTTCCAAGTAGTGATTATGATGGGTAATAATGAATTGAAATTTAATGGTAATTAAAAGTTATGTATTAATATTGTCTTGATAAGACTTCACATTTCAAGAAATATAAGAGAAATATAGAGAAATATAACAAGACAATGGAATCTAATATTAATGCATTTGGTAAAGAAAATGTGCATATTGATAATGAAAATGAAGCACTAATCAAGAATTAATAAGATTTTTTTATGACATAAAATAGAACAAGTTGAATATTTATGGACAATAAAATATGATATGTGACCATGAAGAGAAGTTTTATACTATGGATGATAATTTATTCAAGACACAATATATTTTTATTGAATTTAAAAATGAGTTTATTTTAACTATAGAAGATTTCAAAAAATATTTTGATATTATAGGATAATCTTTTTATATAGGTTAATATATAAGATCAAAGAAACAAGGTAAACCTACACCTTTACAACATAAAAAAATTATTATTATTTATAAGGGTTCATATTTTCAAAGAAAATCTATGAAGATTCAAAGAAATAGGTATGAAAAGAAAACGTCAACATTGAAGTAAAATATGACTATTCTAGGTAAACCATAGTCCACCATAAATAATAACTCTAAAAGTCGATAATAATAACACAATTGTAGATAAGTTTGGAATCGTTCAAGGAAATAAAAATTTAATTTATAATTTTGGTGTTGTGAAAGGTACGGATAGAAAACCTATTCATGTTGGTTTAACATGTATTTAACTATAAAGATTCAATAATAAATGGTTCATTAGGGGGGTGGGTTAGTGAGAAAAAATATATGAGAACTAAAATTAAATAGGATGTCTCTAAAAAATAGGTAAAAGCTCATGAGAAGTTTTCCACAAGTGGATATTTGAAAACATGTTAATGTTGGGACAAATATGGGCATGTCTCAAAGAATAGAAGAAATATTTTTCATTCTCAAGAATAAATATTAAAAAATTCACTTGAAACACAAGTAATTAAATTTTTATTTAAACCTCATATGAATTTAATTTCTTAACATAATAATGATATTGAGATTGGAAGGAAAGAATGTCCAATGTTGAGAGAAGAATCTCAACCTATGTGTTACCTATAAAGGCATAAGAGGTCTCTCCTTATTCCATTAATGTTTTTGTATCTTGTGATAACATGTGGTGAATTGAAATATATTTTTGAGGTTTTAACTCTTATATAGTAAAAATTAATAATTGATCAGGGAGTACCTCTCCATGATAAATATGATATGAGTGAATCCCATTAGGGGGATCTCTTTTGCGATGAAATTTGTCAAAATATAGAATATTTGGTAAATTTTAATAAATAAGGAAATAAGTGATGATAATCACACTTTCACTCCATTTTTTAAAATATATTCAATATATTTGTCAAGGGATAGTGTTGGTTGATCAAATATATGAAATAGGGGAGTTATATTTTATACACATAAACTATTTTGATAGTTTTTTGAGGTATATATAGGATATTCTTATTAAATTTGTTTATATTATCCCCATTATAAGAAATATAAAGTTGTCTAAGAATTTTATCACATTTTTTTATAAAAAGATTTTAATACCTTGATTATATCTTTATTGTTTTCTACACTGAGTATTCCCATTTATATTTAGAGTGAATTAATCAATGCCACACTGCTAAGGAATCGTGTGATATCATACCTCTCTTTAAAGTGAAAAAATATAGGATAATATATTTATTTGAAGAAACACTAAGAATATCACATTATTTAACCATTGAATTTCTTTTCCCATAAGGGGAAGTAGTAGTTGGGAATATGAAGATACATATAATCATGAAGATGAGTATTTTTAACAAAATAAAAAGGGGGAGATTATTATGTTCCCTAAAGGATTGTGTTGGATTTATTTATAATAATGTCTAAAGTATAAAGAAGTACATATTGGAAATGTATGAGTAGGACTATGGCATATCATAAGGCATGATGTGTTGAAATTTCACAACATAAGAAATTCAACACTATTGTCAGGGTTGTGGTTAATATAGAAAAGAATCCATAACAGGCCATGCCCATATCATATGGTGTTTTGAGAAGAAATTTCCAACAAGGGCAGCCTATATAGGTACCATGCTATAGTGGACCACATGGTGAATCTTTAAATCACTATACAACACAATTCAGCCTAAAACAGGCATAATGTTGATCATGGTTTGTAGAAGTAGTATGTATTGATGTCTTGAATTTTCAAATAAAAAAAATGAATCCCACATATAGAGGTGGGTGTGTTTGTTAATATGTATTCTTATGTAACATAGGGATGGAAAAAATGGTTGTAGTGGTGAGTGTGGTATGACGGGGGAGAGCCTGTGAAAAATAAGAAACATAAGAGGACCACACCACAGTGTTCGATGTATTAAGAAAAAGGACAAGAATTATTCAACATTCCATGTCTAAGGGCATGTCAGTAGGAGACACATCAAAATGTATAGAAACCATTGTGATGATACTTGAATGGTTATTCAATGCCTTAATAATCAAGGGCCTTGATTTTATTCCATGATTCTATCTTGATTCGAAGGTGGTGATTTTTAGTCATTTAAGTGAATTAAATGGAATTAACTCACATGGAAATGAAGAAAATGTTGGTCCATAATGTAGTTATATCTTTAATGCAATGATATACGTTATGGGAGTGAATAGAGGAATTATATGTAGGTTTTGATAAACTATAATGCGCTAGTAGGTGTCAAACTTAATTGGAATTTGTGTTTCTACATTTACTGGAGATTTATCTTTTTCAAAAATAAAAGAAGAGAGGAATAACGTGTGGGTGTTTCTATATATAAAATAACTCAGAGATCTTGATATATCTTGTATCAAGGAGAAAAGTGAGAGACACAAATCCATGAGATATTCAGAAGGAAGATAATTCATGATACTTTAAGTATTTATAAAGCCAAGGATAATCTATATTTCACTAGATATGGAAGTATTTTTTAGGATAGTACCCATGCTAAATGATAGTTTAATATCTTGAAGGAGTGAAAGTGTGGAACTACTAATCCAAGAGGTAATACTACTCTCTATAATTATTACAATATTATTTATAAAGATGAATTTTTGATCATAGGGTCACTCCCTCTTCTTCCCTTCTTTCACTTCTTTATTAAAGGGAAAAATTATTTTATAGACTTAACAGTGTTATTTAGAAGCTTCTATACATGATGGTTTATACTAGGTAAGTATAGGTTACTAATACACAATTCATTCTCATATATGGAGAGATTCATTGATGTGATCCTCATTCACCACTCTAATATTCTTCAGATCCAATGGGATCAACTCCTTGTAGAGATTTGAGTCTTGTGTCATCTTCTTTTAGACTCACATGAGAGTGTCCCCTATCTATTAAGATTTACTATTTTTTATTATAGAATATTATAGTAGAAACACTTATTCTCCAGATGAAGATGAATCCTAAAATTGAATTAACATGTTTTACATTGTTCTTCTTCTATAACCAAGTATAAAAGTGATATTCTGTTTTCTTTTCTTGAACCTTCTATAATTAATGTAAAAAAAATGTATTGATGGGATCCTCTATCTCTCTTATTTCTCCCTCTTCATAGATTTAGATATAAAAATATTCTCATTCTCTCTTTTTTAGATGTTAAATATAGTTCCATTTTTATACACTTTTTCAAATCAAATATGAGAATTTATATATATATTCCATGAATACAAACATTTAATCAATGATTGGGGATCAATTATCCTCCAATCATACTCTAATATTATTATAGTTTTACCACACAATTTTATTTTGGTTATTACAATCAAGTCAAAAAATGTAAAACCCTAAAAGACTCATGTCATCTTTTTATTATGAATTCCAATTTAATCTTCCATATTTTTCTAGAAATATTTTGTATATAGTGTGACTCCCATTATCATATCGTGTGCTTATTCTTCTTTAATTGATCATACTGTTTCAATATTATACATAGTTTTTTCCTAAATAAAAATTTAGATCTAAAAAATTCACCAAATATCTTCTATTTGTTTCACTAAATATCATTGCATGATATTTTAAATTCTTCTAGATCCATCAACTAGCGATGACATGTATAACTTATTAACTACATGAATCACACTATATTGGTAGAACCATTATTATAAAAAAATATTTGTGAGGAAATAACTCATGGAATAACCATTCTACCCATAATATGAGCATTATCAATCATATTTTATGTTTGATAAGGCATATCATAATCCAAAAACCTATCACGATGTGCTCATTCCTCCAAAACATGGTGCTTTTCAAGGAACCTATTATACTATATCTTATATACATATCATAACATTATTAAACATGATTTTTATGGGTCTCACAATTTTTTATAGGTATAAAGTAATCCCCAAATGGGATATTCTTTGACATGGTTCTCATCATATCCCCTGTTCATAGACACCATGAATTTTATTATGGTGTGGCATTCATTATCTCATTTTTTCAACTTCTATAGGGTTTTTATAATATGATGGATGAATAATCTTTACAGTATTTCCCTTTGATCCATGTCGTGGAAGACTCTTCTCATTCCCTATTTACTTTTATAATTCCATGTATTTTCTATTTTTTGTTGAATCTTAAAAACTTTTAGCTTTACGTATACAAGGAATGATCAACACTTAATCAATTTTTAGAAGCCTAATATCACAAAAAAATGGATATACCATGGTGTAAAAATATATTATTCATTAAATAGAAACCTTACAAAGGATAGGACCACCATTTTTTCTATTTCCCAAAAACCTTATGCAAATAAGGAAGATTTTGAAAATACCTTACGCATATAGGGTGTTTCCTTTCCTTTTTCAAATTTCTATCCCAACAAAATATTACAAATCCTATAAAATTACGATTCCTTTACTAGTTCATATTATTATAATTTCTTATGAATCACAAAAAAAATCACATATTATTACAAATATGTTACATATCAATGATAGATTCAGGCCTTTTAGAGTTTTAGGTCTTGCAACAATATATTATACAACTACCAATATCATACACATCCATGGAAACCTCTAATAATTTTTTAATTTATCATAAACCCAAATAATATATTACTTATCATGTAAGATATCTTCCTATACAAATTTTTAGTGATAACATTAACAAAATCATTAATTATGAAACCAAAACCTTCTATAATGATTCTAAAACTATTGTATTAATATTTTTTACTTCCAAATTATCTTTCATATCTTTTGTTTAATTCTGGAATAGCTTTGTATCCTATATCAAGATAACTTTCATACTTCCAATAGGACCACTGCATCTTCCAGAAAAGATTCTATATTTTTCAAACACTTCTCACACTTCCTATATTTCATGATTCTTTACATTCGATATTCTTGATATATATATAATTATAAAGGTGTATCTTTACAACTCTCCATAAGTTCTTCCATGTGAAAATATTCCATAACAATCCAAAAATTCTAGTCCCATAAATTATAATGTCAATAATTCATATATCTCTATCCCCATGTCTTGGAGTTCGATCACACCAGAATTAATGCACCATGTCCCATTAGAACTATCCATCCCATGTATTATAATATCATCCACAATTCATTAGAGACATATTAAATAGTTATTTTCATCAAATCCAACATACAACCTCTTGGATGCAACATTCTATCCTGTAGATTTTTTTTGACAATAATACCATATTTATGGTGAATTAAACTCACTCCCATTCCACTCATTTTCAGAATTTAATAATTTAATTCAAAGGGGATACTTGTATATTTTTTTGTAAACCCCATTTTGTAAACACATATCTTACTCTAGATATTATCTAAGTTATTCACATAGGTTTTATTAGGGAAATATAATTCATCTCAATTTTTGGAATATAGATTTATAGGTTTTCTACCCCTCTTTCATGCACTTATTACCCTACTCGTTTGACATTGGGCTATTTTGACCTCTTCCAAAAATAAAATCCTATTCAAAAACCCAATTGATACCACTAATTAACATAATAAACTCTTGTAACTAGCATCCATTTAAAATATATACCTTAAAAACATTAGATTCTCTTAAAATTTTCAAAATCAGCCACATCACTTGAACTATTGTGTCTATTGGTCATCTCTAAAAGTTTAGGCTCTTCCTCAACGTCTTATTGAGGGAACCATTAACTCTTTTACCAATTTAGTTATTCCATATTTATCCATTCATACTTGACTCTAATATTTAGATAAAATAATTATAGTTTTTTATTTTTCATTCTCTAGATAATTTCCCCTATCCAGTTTCATTATATTCAAAAAATTTCAATGAGTAAATTTACTACATTGAATTGATTCATTGAAAAAATATATAAGCATACTGGGTTAAAAAGAAGTGTGAGAGACATGATTTTAATTAAAAAATATCAATGGTGACCATGTCACTCACTTACTTCCATAAAAATGTGTAGCATGAAATTTTACTCCTTCCAAAAATAAATCATTTGATCTCAATGAAACTTACAAAAAATAATAATAAAATAAATAATAAAGTGTCATGTAAGTGAGACATACCACATTTTCAAAAAGTTAATACACCTTGTTTGTGATAAAATTTTCATATAATTTGATATCTATGAATCTTTATTTCCTGATGGGGATAATTCTCTTCTTGGATGAGGATAACTGTAACACCCCAAGATTTCATAGTGTGTTATTTCTTCAAAATAATTCAATAACTTGCACTACACGCAACACCGAGTTCAATCACACCATGACTTACAAAAAAAAATCCATTCAAAAGAGGTTATGAATAGTATTATCTAAATTTTAAACTTTATATAATCCTTATAATTTTAGAATCCATATTATGAGTTTCTTAGATATAATGCAAGAACAAATTCATTTTCAGTATTGCACTTTTATCAACTTTTAATAGTGAACCCTTTTTAAATACAATATTTTAAAATTTTTGACTAAATGGGGACATCAAAAAATTTAAAATGAAGCATCCCAAGCTTCCACGGTACGCTTTCCTTTGAATAATACAGTAGTGTGTGTTGTACGCAACTTCGAGTTTTAACACACACCACAATCGATCAAACTAGCCGTTATGAATAGTAATACCTAATTTTTGAAATTATATATATTTTATATTTCAAAATGGAATTCATTTTTGGATTCAGAATATCGAATTTAGCCTAAGGTGAAATTTTGGTACATTTCGGATAACTTTCATATTTTGATGAATAGTGAAAATTACTAAATTTTAATTAAAAACAACTTTTTTAATCAAAATAATTAATAGTGATAAATTATGAATCTGAGAGGTTTTAAAGTATATTTAGAATATATTTTTACCATTTAATATAATGTTGGTCATTGGACATAATTTTACAATTAAACCGAACATAAACAAGAGTCAATCTTTTGATAGTTATTATCTCTTAAAAACACGCTTTTTGTTTTGACAGCAGGAATTAATTTTAAATTAATTTCTGCCACTTCTGTGTTTTGAATTTAGAAAAATGGATTCCATATTTTGAATCAGCATGTTCAAATTGTGTAAATAGGTAACTTTTATTTTTCGACATTTTGAATAATTACTGCGGTAAATATTTTATTTACCATGGTTAAGGGTAAATCCGGTAAATAAGGGTTAAAAAATAATATTATAATAATACTAAATTACCCTAAAACGTGTCTTAACCCTATTGGTTGATACATGGTCGACCATGGGAATCTTTGGGTCTATTTTGGGACCCCATGGATCCACTTGTAAGTGATAATGACACTTTATTTTAATTAAGTTAAAATGAATACAAAAATGACACAAGCATATATCTTTTAGAAAAACAATTGTTAAATAGGGTTATATATGTTGGATTTTAGATTATAAATATTCATTAGAAAGCTAAAACGATTTCCTACATAATGATATTTTATTTATAATTTTGAGACATTAAATAATTTATTTTATTTATGACACAATGATGATGCAGTAATTACTATAATAGTGAAAAATTAAAATAATTGATATTATAAATACCCAAATAAATATAATATGAAACTTTTAATGAATTAAACTAATTTTCTAGGATAATATGATATATTAGGATTGATTTAATTGACTTTGTTCGAAGTAATCAATCTGTTATGAGTTTCACAAAAATCAACTATTGAATAGTGTCAAAATTGACATAAAAGAGTTCTTAAAACAAATATTATATTATTAATTGATATTAAATTCCTAAAAATCTAAGGTTCGGCCAAGAGACTTATATCATGATAGGTTCATAATTAATGTACCACTTTGGGGGTAGCTTGGATGTATATAGTAAGTTTATTAACCATATTATATAAAAATACAAAGAGACATTGTAAAAGTGAAACTAATTAACTTAGAGTTAATACTTAAATATAAGGTTAATATAAGTACCCAAACCTGTCTAAAATCTATTGGTTGAGTGGTTTTCGACCTATACCCACCTTAACCTTTGAATAATAATCTTTTGAGCCATTAGAAACCGAATATGAATTTATTATAAATTAATATTTCTAGCTTTTCCAAAGGTGCCCCTCACCCCTCTTATAAAAGGGCACTCCTCCTTCTCATTTCTTCACACCTTCAAAGCCTTTTGGTTCGGCCAAACTCTGCCCAAATACTCTCCCAACATCCCTCACTACAACCTAGAGGCCTTATTTTGATCAGAAAGCCAACCTAAGGAGCCCTTTTGATCAAATCAAAAGGAAGAACCCGAAGAAGAGGTAATGATTTCACCACCCTTCTCCAAGTTCATTTCTTCTTCCACTTCTTATTCCTTTGTTCTTACCATTCTAAAATAATAACTCCAGTATCTGACATATACTGTGATGTTATTATAAATATGGTACAACCATATTCAGTATTCTATCCACCCTTTGAATAACATGTCACCATACGTGCGTACGTACGGACTACCGTCTCCACGTCGTGGTGTAATTGTTATTCAATATAATATTATTTGGATGGGTATAATAATGATGTGTAAATCATGTAAATAATAAATATAACATGTTAATGATTCTGTATATATGATATACCATCCATTTATATATTATTTTAATATCAAAAGAATGATATTGTCGCTCGTGCGTACGTACGGACTACCGTCTCCACGAACGCGATGAGATTCATTCTCCATCGTATCCATTCAAGTATAATTATCATTTGATGATTTAAAAATGATGTTTAAGGACTAGATATCATTCTGGATATGAATAAGATACAACAACCATGGCTTATGTAACAAAACATATAAAAGAAAATGAGTAAGTTAACTCCCGAAACGACGATAATTCTAAGATATTATTAACAAATCAATGTTAAAAGATCATATATGATATCATATTATTATATATGATTCTTGTATAATTTAATAACAACTATTTCACCATTATACAGGAGGTTAACCTACCCCAACCAAGGAAAAGTACAAGGTAAGGGTTATTTCACAATTTCTTCATTATTCGAGGTTGTTTATATGTAATAATCTACTGGGATCTCTTTACCATCCACATCCATGTTTCTTAAAAATGCATTTCAAAACATTTTTACTATTTACTAGAATATGAGTTAAAGTCATTTATACCCTTTTTGACTTTTATAAGTGGTTTATAAAGGAATCTTTCGGTCGTTTTCAAAACAAGTTCCTTTTTAACCTTTTCGACAGAATTAAGGTAAGAATGTTTTTTAACTTATACGGCGGGTGCGGCTATTTTCCGCCATTATAAAATCTTCAAAGCTTCCCTTACAAGATTATAAGAATATTTTCAAAGAAAATGTTTTATTTTATATGGATATTAAATTATTTCAAAATAAAAGGAGATATTTCTTTAAAAATAATTTTGATTTCATCTATGTCAACATCCTTTGATGGATTTTAAGATTATTTGAAGTTGATTTATTATGATACAAAACTTCTATATTGTATTGAAGGTTTTGTGATATGTTTGACTGTGGATGTGCTATTTTTATACCATTCATAGTTTATGGTGAAAGTATTTACATTTCATATTCTAGTTTTAATATGAATGTTTATGTTATGTTTAAACCTTTTCATATGGGAATGCATTGGACTTAATTTGTGACGGGTGGAGCCCGTTATAGCTCCTCGATGCATAGGTAGGTCTCATGAGACAAACTAGTGTCTTGGCACAAGTCCTTGACAAAATCTTATTTGTATTCTTGGCACGAGGCCTTGGCTATGTGGTTATGATAGTCTGGAATTATGCATTCCAACATTATGAAAGTGGTTATTGATTTTTGCATGTGATTATTCGATTAGTAGAATATCCATGTGAATAAGTAAATGGCATTATTTCATTTTATTTATGCCATACCATGTTGAAAGTTCATATTTAAAAGGTTTTTGTTTTAGTTATACATTGCCTTAAATTTTTATTCTTATTTATGAAAGTTTCCGCTATATTGTTATCCTTACTGGGCATTTGAGCTCACCCCTTTTCTATGTTTTATTTTTCCCAGGATGTGAAGAAGTAAGTTATGAATGACCTGCAGGGATTTTATGAGGGGTTAATAGTGTGGATTGTGGAAACATTATGTTGTTGTAGTAGTTTTTCATTTTATGATGTAATGTAAAACTTATGAATATATCTAGTGTTTCCAAGGCTACTAAACCAATCGGTCTTTCGAGATTTGATCTTTCTTGTGATCATGCCAATGTTATGTAATAATGCACCGACTTTGGGTAACTGGGGTCGGGGCGTTACAGTTGGTATCAGAGGAAGTTTAGTACAAACCTTGGAAGCTAGATTTAGATAAACTCTGATTAGAGCACGTAGACCTAAGATGAACTTTGAGGATTAGTATAGAAGAACTTCCTAGAATTTTGGTATTGTAGAGATTTTGTGAGTTTTCCAAGCAATACATCCCTCTCTGGATACGTGCATGTAGAGGCGGCTCTGGCACAGATGTACCTAGGGGTAAAACCCGAAAACACCGCTTTGAGCTAGACTCGAACGGGAACTGGTGCACGACAACGGGCCTTGCTGCACTCTTGGTTACGACACTCCCGGGGGATATGCTTAGGATAACTCTCATTTTCTTTACAAATCATTTTGAAGGGATTATGAGTATATACTTCCTCAAAGAAAACATTCTTATGATTATGGATTATATCCATAAATATTTCAATTTATGTTAAGTGTTTTATAAGTATGGGATTATGTATTTTGATTCATAAACTGATCTAGTGTATGCCATTGTTTAGAAATGGCGCCCAGTAGAAGGAATGAGAACTCCAAGAAATGAACATGATCAAAAGAGAAGGAAGGATAATATCTTTCATGGTCTTAAGCTAGAATTTATAAGAGAAATAGTCTCCCATGTATTATCATCATATGAAGAAATAATATCATGTGTTGATAAGATAAGTAAAGAGTTTACTGAGTCCTATGGCTTTGAAGGGAAGCAAGAGAAGAAAAGGATGGAAGAGAGAAAGATGGATAAAGGGAAGAGGGAAAAGAAGAATTTTCCCATATGTGGTAACTGTGGAAAGAAACACCCTGGGACTTGCCTGAAAGGAATGGGAGTTTGTTATAAGTGTGGAGGAAAAGGGCACAAAGTACGTGACTGCAAGGGTAAGAAAATGGTTTCAAATGTACAATGCTTCGTTTGCAAAGAGTTTGGACACTACGCGAACCTATGTCCCAGTCATCAGACTATGCCGCAAATGATGTTATTGGATAATAATCAAGTTATGATACTACCACAGATGAAGAGGAATGATTAGAGTTCTTATGTTGATTATGTCAATTGAGTGTTGTATCAACAATGTACTTGTTATAATAATTATGGAGTATATAAGGATTGTACTGCAGTACTATTTCATTAAGGACTTGAGATTGTGTGGAACAAAGAAAAGCGACTCAATAGCAGGATAAATTTTTGGAAAATATATGGTTGAGAGAATGATAAACCATAATATAGTTCTGATACCAAGGTAGTGATTTTCGAATAATACATGATTATTTTGGAAAAATTATATTGGATATTCTTGACTACCTTGGAACTGATTAATGATTTGTATATCCCATCATTGTTGGGGTTTAAAACATTTTTGGACTGATGAAGTATATCCATCATTCTATATGGAATAAGGGAGCATGAATGTAATCAATAAAGAATATGGTAATTTAGGATGTTTCAGTGTATTAAAAGAATACATGATGAAGGTATTCATATGATATTACGGGGTAAAAAGGATCTAAATTATGTTTACCTTCCTTCTAAATGTTGGAATGTGAGTTTGTACAGAAGTATTTTGGATAGTTCTAGTTTGGATTATTTTGGATTGCCATAAAAGGACAACCCGGAGGTCGGGCGGCAACCCGTCGCGACCGGCAAGGCCGCGAGACTTGAACCCGCAACCGAAGGGCGACAAGGGTGTATCACCTACCACTGGCCCACGAGATGTCCTGGATTAAATAATTTAGTTTTTATTAAAAGATCTTGTAGATGAATTATAAATTCGTTTATTTTGGAACCCTATACGAATAGTGTAAATAGAATTTTTTTTATTCTATTATCTTTTAGAGTGAAAGATGAGTTTGTGGTTGAAATTTATTAATGGATAAAACTCTAATTATAAAGTAAGTATATCTCCTTATGATCTTAGGAAATCTCATAAATAAATTCCTCAACATTAAGAAAAGCAACTTAGAACAAAAATGTTTTCCTAGATGGTACCTTAAATCATCACTAATTCATGGCTTTGGGATTGTTGGCCTTTTCATAGCCATGTTCTCTACCACTCTCCATCAGATAATTGATGGTTAGATTTTTCTTCCATATCCAAATTTTCCTACATGGAACCCTAGTATGTGTTATTTTCGGTAAACTTCATACTTTCGACTCTTTATTTTAAATAGAGGCCTCGTTAATTCATTTTTTGATGTGGGATTTCAACTAAGATATTTTGAAACGTCAAAAATGTGTTATCCTAATACCCTATGTTTTGTTGAACCGATGTTATTTCAAATCATCATAGATTGATGAATTTAAGGACCTAAATTTTATACTTGTTTGTGATTGATGACCTCAATCACTACCTATAAATATTTATGTTTTTCCTCCAATTATATGTATCTAATTGCCACCAATGTTCTCCTAATCGAGATCATAATTTGGTGGTGACCCTTTCATTTCTCTTTTCCTCATATTAAGACTAAATTTTAGTAACCCAATTTTCGATGTGGGTTTTCCCACAAAGATATTTTCTATTTTCAACCTTTTATTTTCGAAGAACAATTTAAAATTGCGAGGACGCAATTTATTGAAGGAGGGGAGAATGTAACACCCCAAGATTTCATAGTGTGTTATTTTTTTCAAAATAATTCAATAACTTGCACTACACGCAACACCGAGTTCAATCACACCATGACTTACAAAAAAAAAAGCCATTCAAAAGAGGTTATGAATAGTATTATCTAAATTTTAAACTTTATATAATCCTTATAATTTTAGAATCCATATTATGAGTTTCTTAGATATAATGTAAGAACAAATTCATTTTCAGTATTGCACTTTTATCAACTTTTAATAGTGAACCCTTTTTAAATACAATATTTTAAATTTTTTGACTAAATGGGGACCTCAAAAAATTTAAAATGAAACATCCCAAGCTTCCACGGTACGCTTTCCTTTGAATAATACAGTAGTGTGTGTTGTACGCAAATTCGAGTTTTAACACACACCACAATCGATCAAACTAGCCGTTATGAATAGTAATACCTAATTTTTGAAATTATATATATTTTATATTTCAAAATGGAATTCATTTTTGGATTCAGAATATCGAATTTAGCCTAAGGTGAAATTTTGGTACATTTCGGATAACTTTCATATTTTGATGAATAGTGAAAATTACTAAATTTTATTTAAAAACATCTTTTTTAATCAAAATAATTAATAGTGATAAATTATGAATTTGAGAGGTTTTAAAGTATATTTAGAATATATTTTTACCATTTAATATAATGTTGGTCATTGGACATAATTTTACAATTAAACCGAACATAAACAAGTGTCAATCTTTTGATAGTTATTATCTCTTAAAAACACGCTTTTTGTTTTGACAGCGGGAATTAATTTTAAATTAATTTCTGCCACTTCTATGTTTTGAATTTAGAAAAATGGATTCCATATTTTGAATCAGGATGTTCAAATTGTGTCAATAGGTAACTTTTATTTTTAGACATTTTGAATAATTACTGCGGTAAATATTTTATTTACCATGGTTAAGGGTAAATCCGGTAAATAAGGGTTAAAAAATAATATTATAATAATACTAAATTACCCTAAAACGTGTCTTAACCCTATTGGTTGATACATGGTCGACCATGAGAATCTTTGGGTCTATTTTGGGACCCCATGGATCCACTTGTAAGTGATAATGACACTTTATTTTAATTAAGTTAAAATGAATACAAAAATGACACAAGCATATATCTTTTAGAAAAACAATTGTTACATAGGGTTATATATGTTGGATTTTAGATTATAAATATTAATTAGAAAGATACAAAGATTTCCTACATAATGATATTTTATTTATAATTTTGAGACATTAAATAATTTATTTTATTTATGACACAACGATGATGCAGTAATTACTATAATAGTGAAACATTAAAATAATTGATATTATAAATACCCAAATAAATATAATATGAACCTTTTAATGAATTAAACTAATTTTATAGGATAATATGATATATTAGGATTGATTTAATTGACTTTTTTCGAAGTAATCAATCTGTTATGAGTTTCACAAAAATCAACTATTGAATAGTGTCAAAATTGACATAAAAGAGTTCTTAAAACAAATATTATATTATTAATTGATATTAAATTCCTAAAAATCTAAATTTCGGCCAAGAGACTTATATCATGATAGGTTCATCATTAATGTACCACTTGGGGGTCTCTTGGATGTATATAGTATGTTTATTAACCATATTATATAAAAATACAAAGAGACATTGTAAAAGTGAAACTAATTAACTTAGAGTTAATACTTAAAGATAAGGTTAATATAAGTACCCAAACCTGTCTAAATTCTATTGGTTGAGTGGTTTTAGACCTATCCCCACCTTAAACTTTTAATAATAAGCTTTGGAGCCATTATAAACCGAATATGAATTTATTATAAATTAATATTTCTAGCTTTTCCAAAGGTGCCCCTCACCCCTCTTATAAAAGGGCACTCCTCCTTCTCATTTCTTCACACCTTCAAAGCCTCTTGGTTCGGCCAAAATCTGCCCAAATACTCTCCCAACATCCCTCACTACAACCTAGAGGCCTTAGTTTGATCAGAAAGCCATCCTAAGGAGCCCTTTTGATCAAATCAAAAGGAAGAACCCGAAGAAGAGGTAATGATTTCACCACCCTTCTCCAAGTTCATTTCTTCTTCCACTTCATCTTACTTTGTTCTTACCATTCTAAAATAATAACTCCAGTATCTCACATATACTTTGATGTTATTATAAATATGGTACAACCATATTCAGTATTCTATCCGCCCTTTGAATAACATGTCACCATACGTGCGTACGTACGGACTACCATCTCCACGTCGTGGTGTAATTGTTATTCAATATAATATTATTTGGATGGGTATAATAATGATGTGTAACTCATGTAAATAATAAATATAACATGTTAATGATTCTGTATATATGATATACCATCCATTTATATATTATTTTAATATCAAAAGAATGATATTGTCGCTCGTGCGTACGTACGGACTACCGTCTCCACGAACACGATGAGATTCATTCTCCATCGTATCCATTCAAGTATAATTATAATTTGATGATTTAAAAATGATGTTTAAGGACTAGATATCATTCTGGATATGAATAAGATACAACAACCATGGCTTATGTAACAAAACATATAAAATAAAATGAGTAAGTTAACTCCCGAAACGACGATAATTCTAAGATATTATTAACAAATCAATGTTAAAAGATCATATATGATATCATATTATTATATATGATTCTTGTATAATTTAATAACAACTATTTCACCATTATACAGGAGGTTAACCTACCCCAACCAAGGAAAATTACAAGGTAAGGGTTATTTCACAATCTCTTCATTATCCGAGGTTGTTTATATGTAATAATCTACTGGGATCTCTTTATCATCCACATCCATGTTTCTTAAAAATGCATTTCAAAACATTTTTACTATTTACTAGAATATGAGTTAAAGTAATTTATACCCTTTTTGACTTTTATAAGTGGTTTATAAAGGAATCTTTCGGTCGTTTTCAAAACAAGTTCCTTTTTAACCTTTTCGACAGAATTAAGGTAAGAATGTTTTTTAACTTATACGGCGGGTGCGGCTATTTTCCGCCGTTATAAAATCTTCAAAGCTTCCCTTACAAGCTTATAAGAATATTTTCAAAGAAAATGTTTTATTTTATATGGATCTTAAATTATTTCAAAATAAAAGGAGATATTTCTTTAAAAAGAATTTTGATTTCATCTATGTCAAAATCCTTTGATGGATTTTAAGATTATTTGAAGTTGATTTATTATGATACAAAACTTCTATATTGTATTGAAGGTTTTGTGATATGTTTGACTGTGGATGTGCTATTTTTATACCATTCATAGTTTATGGTCAGAGTATTGACATTTCATATGATAGTTTTAATATGAATGTTTATGTTATGTTTAAACCTTTTCATATGGGAATGCATTGGACTTAATATGTGACGGGTGGAGCCCGCTATAGCTCCTCGATGCATCGGTAGGTCTCATGAGACAAACTAGTGTCTTGGCACAAGGCCTTGACAAAATCTTATTTGTAGTCTTGGCACGAGGCCTTGGCTATGTGGTTATGATAGTCTGGCATTATGCATTCCAACATTATGAAAGTGGTTATTGATTTTTGCATGTGATTATTCGATTAGTAGAATATCCATGTGAATAAGTAAATGGAATTATTTCATTTTATTTATGCCATACCATGTTGAAAGTTCATATTTAAAAGGCTTTTGTTTTAGTTATACATTGCCTTAAATGTTTATTCTTATTTATGAAAGTTTCCGCTATATTGTTATCCTTACTGGGCATTTGAGCTCACCCCTTTTCTATGTTTTATTTTTCCCAAGATGTGAAGAAGTAAGTTATGAATGACCTACAGGGATTTTATGAGGGGTTAATAGTGTGGATTGTGGAAACATTATGTTGTTGTAGTAGTTTTTCATTTTATGATGTAATGTAAAACTTATGAATATATCTAGTGTTTCCAAGGCTACTAAACCAATCGGTCTTTCGAGATTTGATCTTTCTTGTGATCATGCCAATGTTATGTAATAATGCACCGACTCTGGGTAACTGGGGTCGGGGCGTTACAATAACTAGCCTTTGTGTTCTCATCACTCACTCCTCTTGAATTCCTCCAGCACTTTACACCAAGTATTGAGATAATATTTAATTCAGGGAATCCCTGGTTACAAATATTTTCCTTAATAGTTTTTAATATCCTGAAGATCAATCAGTTGATACCACTTTATTAATACAATAAAAAATAATAATGAACTCATAAGTGAATGTCACTTATTTATCTCCTAGATCCACCAACGTCTTTGTTTAGTGGTAAAATACAAATTGATATATGGATTGATACCAATTAGGAAATTTAAAGAACATGACTCCACTTGTTTCAATTTTTTCCTTTTAACCCATACAAATTTATTATTTTATTAGAATCTTACAATGATTCATATCTCCCAATTAAGAATTCACTAATTCTAACTACAATTAAGAATATTTTAATATATGTGGAGGGGGTACTTATGAAATCCTCATGTTAAAGATTTTGGTTGGTCTTAGTAAACCAAATGCTAACTTATAACTTATTTAAAAACCTTATTAGTTGTTCTTATTTGGATAAATCCACTTGTATATTCTTCAATATGGATATGTGATATTGATTTTTCCATATTTAGACTAGTCATTTCCTTCATTGTGAGACTATTGTCATTTTTTCAAATTTCCTACAATAGTTAATTTTTATTACTTCCAACAACATTATTCATAATCCATATGTGGGCTCTTCCACATGTATTTTATTCTATCATATTGGTATGATTTTTGGAACCACTAAGTAATAATTCATGTATGTCCTCTTTAATGGATCTAATAAAAACCTAGTAATTATCTCTACTTAGTGAACCTTTATTGATAAATTGATCCATCTTTTACAATGCTGGAGAAACTTCCTCTTCTTCTTTCCAAAATTTCTTATTTTCTCTCCTTGAGAGTTTTTATGAGTGTATTTCCACTAATTCTGATTAGGTTGGAGATTTTAATGATATAAAATCAACCTCAGGGGGAACTTTTTTCTTGGGTGAATGTTGTGTGAGTTTTCATAGTAAGAAATTTTTTTAGTAACTTTGAGAACAACTGAATCCAAATATGTTGCATTTACTCAGGCTTGTACTCAAATGATATGGATGAAATTTCAACTGGAATTTTTGAAGTAAAAGTCCATAAACCATTGAATATCCATAGTGATAATCAAAATGAAATTGATCTTTCTAAAAATACTATTCAATATTAAAGATCAAAACACATTAATATAAGCATTCAATTTTTAAAAGAGAATGTTTCTACTGGAGATGTTTTACTAGAATACATTTCAACAAAGTATCAGATTGTTGATATGTTTAAAAAAGCAATGCCGAAAGAAATGTTTTTGGAACAAAGTAAATAAATTCATGTTCAACCTCCTCCAATGTCTTCCAAAACCTCATAAGGAAGAACCCCCCATCATGCTTTGGATTATGTTGACAAAGAGTGAGAGAAATTAACAACTTTGTACTTTGTAATAAATTTTAAGTATCTTTTCTTTATGAATATGATGTTATGGTTATCATAAAATTGGGGAGTGAAAAAGAAAAGTTATAATGGGGGATAGAAAAAGAAAGAAAGAAAATAAATGTGAATAAATTTTATATTTACATGGCCACAAAATGTTCTTCTCACTGAGGGATAGAATTCCTTCAAAAAAATTATATTATTCAGTTGTGTGATGTTAGGATACTCTATTCTATGAAAGGATATGTTTTCATAAGAATTCAAAAACATGAGTTGATTAAAAAAGTTGAGTTATGAGAAAATTTTTGAGTGTTTAAATGGTTTATAATGAGGGTTTTCAACAAATCCAAAGGGGGATATTGAAGATCCATTGTGATAAATTATTTTAACAAAGTTTTTGTATTTTTTGACAACTAAACTTTTTTTGTATAAGAATGATTTTGTTATCTATGAATCATATTTAGATTCATCATAAGGAGGGATTCATAAATAATGGCGAAATTTTGATTCCCCAGATAAAGGGGGAGGATATTTTTGTTTTAAAGAAATATTGTTTTTCCGGACTCAAAGGATCATTCTGGGAAGCACCAAACTTAGAGTACTAGATCCTTCTACATCATATTCAGATCATCAGATAAAAAATAATTTGTGGTAAATTTTTTTTTTGGAAGTTTTTCTTTTCCGTATTTGGAGAAAGAAATAAGTTTTTGAGTAAGAAAGAATGAAGTTATTGAGTGAATAACTCATATTGTTGTGGAAGAGGTTTGTTGAAGAAAGGGAAGTCAAGAGTTAAAAGTTTTCATACTATCTAAACAAATTCAGACAATTCCTTCCTGATCATAATGTTTTGGAAAATCATGAAAAATTTCATGATAAAAGCCTTTGAAGAAATGGTGGAGAGTTTTGAAAAATTTCCGAGTTTAAATTTAGATTATTCCATTTTAATGGGAATTCCATCATAATAAGAATTACATTATTTTGAGATGATAAGGATACAGAATTAAGATTCACTAAGAAAGAAATAGAAATTAGATTCACTGAGAAAGAAATAGAATTCAGATTCATAGAGAAAGAAATAGAATTTAGATTAACTATTAAAGAAACATAAACCAGATTCACTGGGAAAGAAACAAAAATTAGATTCATTGAGAAAGATTTAAAATTCAGATTCACTAACAATGATAAAAATTTTGGATTAATTGAGAAAGAAATAGAAATCGTATTCGCAAAGAAATAAATAGAAATTTTATTCACTGAGAAATAAATAGAAATCAGACTCATTGAGAAAGAAACATAAATCATATTGAGATGATTATGAAAAAGACTCAAAAAATAAAATTCACAGAAGTTGTATGAATATTTGAGGAAGTAAAAATTGAAATTCAATTTAGCATAAATATCGTAGAAATATAAGGATGTTTGAAGAAGTCAGTTTTGTAGTTTTAAATGTGATAGATTTTTAGAGTTTTTGAAATTTGAGGAAACGAGGATAGTTTTCAAATTTCTCTCTTTTGTTTTATGATTTACATATAAATTCTTTCTCAGATCATTCATTTAGTGGGGGAATCTATACACAAGAGGAAAAGGTAGAGTGATGAAGAAATCAAGTGAAATTATTGTTTGAAAGAGATCTCATGAGGAGGATTATACATCTGAATGTTTTCTAGATTGAGAAAGATCATATTGAGAACATCGTATTCAGTTAATAAAATTGAGACAATCAGAATAAGGTTCACTGTATTAAATATTTGAGCATAGTTTGATTTTTTAAGACTGAGAATTAGTTAATCATATTGAGTCAATCATTTTCAAATAATTATATCCAGACACATCATATTTAGATAATCGGATCCAAACTCACTGTATTAATAAAATCGGATCCAACATTATGGGATTGATAAAATCGGATCCATCCAAATCAGACTGAGGATTCGAACTGGTTAATTGTGGATAAGTTTCAAAAAATTCTTTATTCATTTGTTTGGATCAGTTATTTTTTAAGAAAATAATTGTAAACTGATGGGAGTCCATATAATCTTTCCTATCAAGAGATAAAGGTGTCAAACGGGAGATGGCACAAATCTTATTGACTTCTTCATAATAGTGTATTTTCATAGACCCACAATAGTGGCTATAGAAAGGATTTCGGTTCTCACACTATAGTCAAAACTTGTATATATTTTGTTCTTTACATTAATTCATACTTTTTCATGTATGAGAATTTATTAAAGGTTGATAATGAAAGAAATCTTAAAAGGTTTCATGGGTTAAGTTCCTAAAAGTTTTAAATCTCATAAAAAGTGAAAAACTAATTCAACCCCCTTCTCAGTTGTTATTAAATCCTCAGAAATTAAATTGGTATAAAATCTTAGGTTCCCTTATTGAATCCTTATCATGGATAATATCAATTTTTTCAATAGTAGTGGAATTCCTACATTTGTTAGAAAAAATTATTATGGATTAAAAAATAGGATTATTCCTTATCTCTCATCTCTTGGCATCAAAGTTTTTGATATTGATACTATTTGTTCTCTATATATTGATAATGATGCTCCTATGATGTCTTCTGATAAGAGAAATACAGAATTTTATAGAAAGGCTAAAAATTAAATCCTTATATCCTTATCATAGAATTTTTATTAGAAGGTGATGGGTCTGAAAACATCAAAAAGATTATTGGACAAGCTAGAAAGTTTTTTCAAAGGGAATACTAAAGTAAAGGAGGAAAAACTAAAAATCTAGTGTAGTAAGTATAAATACATAAAATGAGAGATGCATAAACAATTTATAAATATTTCAGCAGAGTAAATGAAATTGTTTTCAACATCATAGGATTCATATATTTCCAGGAGGATTCTAAAATTGTGAAGAAACTTATGAGAAACTTTCTGGATCGGATTGATTCAAAAATTTCTTCTTTATAAGATAAATATAATTTATCTCTTGATGAATTGCATAAATTTATTGTTTCTTATTAAATGAGGAAATCTCCAATTGGTAAAAATAAGATTAAAGAGTGAAGCTATGAGAAAGATGAAAATATAAGATATTGAAGAAGATGATCCTTGTGAGTTCAAAGAAAAACATGATAATGAGTTGAATGTAAAAATCATGTCTCTTATATCCAAGAACTATCGAAGAGGAAGGGGAATGTATGGAGCTAAAATTACTATCAAATGTTTTTTGTGTGGTGGAATCAGACACTTTTCTATGAATTTCCCCAATAATAAATTTGTAGAATATTGAGATGATTCCAATGAAAAAACATGATGGAAGAAGTTGAATAGAAATTATAAATAATAAAAGTTATCTATAAAATACAAGAATAAGTTTACTGGAAACAAAATAAGTATGTTGAGTAAAAAAGTTAAATCAGAATCAACTGATAACAATTCTTCTAAATATGAATGTTCAAAAAAATTAATAACCTTCATAGAACATGTCGATAAAAAAAAGATTCATCATAGAGATAATATGGGGATGAAGAATATTATAGAGAGTATCATATCAGAACTAAATATGTTGCATATCTTGAGAAAAAAACTCTAAAGAAATAAATTATAGTAATGAATAAATATTGTGAAGAATTTTTTGATGGAATAAAAGAAGTCATCAAGTATAAGGAAGAATACATAGAGGATATTTTAAGTTATAAACATAGAATTGCGGAATATAGAAAGATGATTGAATATCTTAGTAAGAAGCTGAAAACTAAAGAAGAAGAATTTAATAAGTTTCAATAAAAACTTATTGATTCTGAAAGTAACTTGAGTAAGATGTATGAAAACTTCAAAAAATAATCAGATGTAAAATATGAGACTTCTAATGTTGCTGGGAAGGCCTAATATGAGAATATGATGAAATCATATCCTACTAAAAATTATATTTCATCTGATTCTTTTAACATTTTAGGTTTTAAAAAAAGTATTGTAAAATATTAGGTGTATAAAGGATGTGAGAAACCTAAAAAATGCACCAAAGTATAAAACTCACTCAAAAGAAAAGATGGTCCACGTCCTGGGTATGTTAGAGTTGAAAAAAGTTACCAACCTCCATAAGGTTTCTACAAATAATGATATTTCTTAAATAGAAAATAAAGATTTGATGGCTATTACTGGTTTTGTGGAATCTATGGGAATAGATATTATAATTGTTGGCATAACATATCTCTACCCGGAGAAGTATTGAGCAAAGTGGAAGAAATAATGAAAGTAAAATGATAAACTTTCCTAACTTAAAGAAAGTTGAAAAGTTGAATTCTTCAGATGTTATAAAGTTTCCAACAAAAATAAATGTTAATGGTTTGAAGAAGTTTGAGGAAGATGTGATCAAGCTCGTCATCATGCCAAAATATGTATAAAAATAATTCTAGAACAAATTCCTTATGATAGAAAAGAAAAGGAAGTGGAAAATAAGAATGTTCAGTAAATACCTTTTATTATTGAGATTTCTTTTAAAGAAATTAAAAGGAATAAACCATGGATACTTGATAGTGGATTTTATTCACATATGAAAAGTGATATAAAAATCTTAAAACATTTTTAAAGTTCTTATGGGGGAGTAATTACCTTCCGTAATGATAGTTCCTTAAAAATAAGAGGAATCAGAATGGCTGAGATTGAAGTAGAGAAGATGAATTCCAAGAAAGTTTTTTTTAGAAAATATTTTGTATCATAAAAAATGTGAATGATGGAAAAGTTATTAAAAATGAGAATGAACTAGCAAGAATCTCTTTTAAATAGGATAATTAAATAACTCATGTTACTTGAGTGTTGAAGATGAAAATAAATTGTGGCACCGAATACTTGGAAACCTTGGGGAGAAAAACAAGATTAAACTTTCTAAAGTTGATGCTATCTGGAATTTTCTAGAATTAAAAATAAGAGATGAAGATGTTTGTATTACTTTCTAGAAAGTAAAGATAACTAAAAAAATTCATAAGAGAATTGAGATTTAATATACCAGACCTCATGATTTTATTCATTATGATTTATGTGGGCTGATGAGACATCAATCAATAAAAGGATATTTGTACCTTTTCACTTTTATTAATGATTTCACTTGGATGAAAAAAATCATGTTTATAAAACATAAGTAAGAGGATATGGAAATTTTTTAGTTTTTTAGAAAACAATTTGAGAGAAAAATTGGGGCTTATATAATGAATTTGAAAATGTATAATGGTACTGAATTCAGAAACAATACATTTGAAACTTATCTGAGAAATCATGATATAAAAAATCAGTACATTGATCCCTATACTCCCCAAAAAAATGGAGTAAGAGAAAGAAAAAATATATGTTTGGTGGAAATGGGAAGAAGTATGTTACAAGAATATAAACATTCAACACCAAACTGACGGTTTAGCGACAGTTTTTATCAATGGTTTATTAAACCACTTTTATATATTTTTTTGAAAATTTAGCGGTGGTTTTTAAAAAACCGCTGCGAAAACCTTATTTTTTAAAAAATGTAACTCTCCCCCTCCCCCGACCCCTCGAACCCCCGACCCCCCAACTCCTTGACTCCCTACCTCCCCCTTCACCACCCCTCGTCACACCTTTCCATCACCCTCACCGCACCTCATTGCCCTCACCGCGCCTCTCCGCGCCGCACTGCCTTCTCCGCACCTCACTACCCTCACTGCTCTTGCCACGCCTCGCTGTTTTTCTGCGCCTCCCTTACTCTTTATCCTCCATTTAATCCTCCTCAAGGTTCTTAGGAATGTTCTTCTTAGTTTTATGGTGTTTTTATCTTCTCCCCTTTTAACTACCTTGGTTCTTAGCATATGTTTTATGTTTTGTTTAATTTTCATAGATTATATGGTGTACAGATTGTTCCTCAAGACTTTTTTTCCTTCTATGAGAGTTTTATTTCATTATCACACTATTGAGGTATGTGTCTCTATCTATTACCTTTCCAAAATAATATTTCAATTCTTGACCATTCCTAATTAAATTCTAAATGAGTTTCTCATGATTATGGTGTGTTTTTATGGGTTATAGTGGTTTTTTCATGTTATATTTTTGATGACAAAAGGGGTTCCAAAGGATTTAATTTAGTCAGCCTAAATATGTGTGCATCTAAGGAGTTTGATAAAATGTAAATTTACCTTCTAAAGTGTAATTGAGTGTTTTTTAGATTATTTTAACCTTGGTTGGATTTTTTTAGTTAGTTCTCATGTGAAATTGAGTTGGGTGAGTGATTTGGTTTCCTTTCTTTTGGTCTGAGGACTATTTGTAAATTTCTATAGATGGTTACAATGTTACTTATGGTTTCTAAATTGGAGTCTATTATGTTTTTGAGATACCTTATGGGAATTCCATTAGATTTGGTCATATCTATATGTGAATGTAGGCATATATCCTATATGTGTATTTTTTTATTCCACCATGACCAATCTCAACCATGACCAATCTCAACCACACAACCATAATGATTATAAAATATAGGTACACAAGATCTCAATAAAATTACAAGAACTTAGTCCTTACCTAACTTAAAATGATGAATAATAGGTCATATCTAACGGAACTAAACATTAATCCTCTTGGATTACACACACACCCTCAAATGTAATCATGGAGTATATTCCATCACCAACTCCCATCACTAGAACTACACTGGGATCCAACCTCAAACTAAGGGGTATAACTAGTTACATAGATTCCATCTGATTCCCTCAGGAACCAAGAGGATAAGGAATCCTAATCATCATCTTCATTATCACCAATTTTATATAGGAACATTATAGTGAGTGGTTAATCACCTCTACAATATAATCCCATGATCTTCCCAAGACCAACAGCTTATCACAAGATACTAGACTCTTTAACAACATCCTACCCCTATCAATTAATGTGTTTCTATGTAATAGGTCATTTCTTATATATTTTCCTAGAAAAATCCCAATCTCCAATTCTAAATATTCTTTTACTAAAGGGTTAACCACTTGGATACCCCTAAATGATCCCACTAAGGCTCTCCCCATTCCAAACATTGGCCATCACACCAATAAACACAACACATAGGTACATCAATTTGTTTATGACTCCATTATCCCTACCGGTATAACCATTGGGAATTTCTAAAATTCATGGACCAAGAATGAAATACCCATATTTATTTTATATGGATCAACCCAGGACACTTGAGGCACTTTGAGCCCAACTAATCCCTACCCACATTCCTAAACCCATTCCCCTATCATTCACATACATGCACATTCATGAATGAATATTTTTATGTATTAAATGGGATACCTAACTTGAAGTTAGATTAACCCCATTCCATAGCCCGTTTAATATCTCTATCCATGATCAGACTAATAATCACTATACTCTTGAGCCTCTTTCTCATACCTCAAGGCTCCAATAGTTCTTTATGAAAATGTATAAATAATTAGACAATTTTTTCCAATTTTAAATAACCATTGATTAATCACCAATAATCATCATGACAAAAAAATATCGACCAATGATGTGTGAAAGGCTCATATCATTCCTCTATAAATCCTTTGACCAAAATACCAATGAATTGACCATCAATTCTAGTCTAATCTTGTTGAATTCTAAAAATAATACTTTGGAAAGCCATTTTTATAATGATAAGAAACAAGAATAATTTATCCTCCTTAGGAATCATATAGCCACAATACCATAAATCACCATGAATCAAAGATAACACCACCATGATTTGGTGGAATTTTCATTAAATCCATATATGAAAACATCCAAAATTAGAGGATGAACCACAGAGAAAGAGAGAAGATGGGCGAAGAAGATTACATAAATTTAGTATGAAGAAAAAAAAATCAATATCCAATAAATGAGAAGGTGGGATAAAAATAGGGGAACAATGGCGGAGTGGGATAAAGAAATTACCACTTTAAAGAATCCACCTAACTGAAGAAGGAATAACCAAACCCTCAAGTAATAGGTCTGAACCTTCCAAAAAATAAGACCAAATGACCATTTTGACATAGCCCATGGGGGAATGGAATAATTCACCACTTATATGGTTTTGTTGTATAATTACCCAATGGATCATGGAATGAAAATAAACCCTAGAAAAACACCCATAGCATCCTAACAAAATATTACAGCATGACCAGGGAATCAAGGCACAACCAACCACCCAAGGGAAACTTGATAAAACTCCACCAAAGAACCCTTTAGTATTAAACCATTTGGTTTTAATTTGACACATTATACTCAAGTATAATTTATATAAAAACACCAAGGTTGTGGTGTGGTTTCCTATAACCACCAATTTAATCTTATGGAACAGACACAACATACCATGATGACCATTGTTGTATTATGATTTAGATACCCCTTCAGTCAACCACGATAAAACAACAAGAAAACTGCTCATAATTGAATCAACATACTTGAAATGTATTTCACTATTATATGTTGTTGAATAACTGACTATTATACCTTAAAAGTTCCTCACACCATGGGAATAGTCTTTCTGGATTTGACCATTTTATATCATACTCCACCTATGAACCATTCCATTATTTACCATGGGTGTCGTGTCTTTTTTTAGTCATTTTCCAACTATATATCAACATGTTAAACACAACCTTCTTTGATGCTTTATTTTAGATCTATAAAACATTTTATTAAATTTTTTTATATTTTATAAATACAAAAAATATTTGGATGGAATACCCAAGATAAGCCTATACAATTGGTTGTAGAAATAAAGAAATAGAAAACCTTATTTAAAATGCTTCATTATTTACCACATTTATTTATATAAGAAAAACTTATTTAACATATTTTTTTAAAATAGTATATATGAATCTATTTACATATTTAGTAATAGTTATGTGTTTTATTTTTTTAAAATTGTGTAGGAACATTGTGATATACATGTATAAAAGCTAGATCAAATTACAGAGGAACACACCTCAGTATGCTATGGGTTTGGAGAAGTTTTTAGAATTTCCAATTTACAATCAATCCGTTGAAGGGAGAATAAGAATTCCATGTCCTAAATGTAAATTTATAAGATGATTGAAGATATATGAATTTTATGAACACTTGATATTGAAGCAATTCCCTTCTCAATATTTGTATTGGATTTGGCACGAAGAATCCAATATTATAGAAAGGTTGAGCACTGATGTCAATCCAAAGAATGAGATCCCAAATTTGTTGACAATGGAAAATGAAATGTAAAACCTTATAAATGATGCATTAAGAATTTAAAGACACCAAAATCAACATAAAAAGATATCAGAACAACCAGTTGGGGGTGATACAAATAGAAACGTGACAAGTGATGTTTTTGAGACTGTAGGACAACCAAATCAAGATTGTAACATATCATTGGATCCTCCTCTTGATTATATGGAGACTAATTTAAGAGAAAAATTCACTAAGAAAAATACATTCCATGGTCTATTTGATGATGGAAATCAAGATTTATATAGTTGATGTTTGAAATATTCAAAACTTTCTTTTCTGCTGAAGTTTTACCATATCAAATGCCTATGTGGAATTAAAAATAAGGCAATGTCCATGATATTGGAATTGTTGCATGATACATTTCCTGAAGAAAAAATACCCGAGTATTTTTATGATATGAAAAAATTTGTTAACAGGCTTGGTATGAATTATTCAAAACTACATGTGTGTCCCAATGATTGTATTCTTTATTAGCGATAGGATTCAAGAAGACAGGATTTCAAAAAATGTTCTTCTTCTATAGGATAGTCAATGGCTGCTGTTGGAAGTCTGAATCCACATACTACCATGAAGAAGAAGAAAAGGAACATACCTGAAATGGTTCTACGTTACTTTCCTTTAAAAACTCAATTTCAAATATTATTCATGTCATCAAAAACCACCTAACACATGAAGTTTCATTCTGTAGATAATAACAATGATGGGTTAATTAAAATCCACAAGATTCACAATCATGAATACATTTGATTCATTACATCCATATTTTTCATCTTATCCTAGGAATTTTTGATTGGGATTGGCTGCCGAATGATTTAACCCATTTGGGACTTTGAGTGCCAGTTATAGCATTTGGCCAGTTGTTATGATCCCTTAAAATCTGTGTCCATGGATGTGTATGAACCAAACATATTTTTTTCATTTCTATGTTTATTCCTAGAATACAAATTCCTAGAAATGATATTGATGTATAATTGAAACCTTTAATTGATGAATTTCAGGTGTTATGGAGGTACAATGTTGAGACATATGATGCTTGTTCTAAAACAATGTTCAAAATGCATGGGGCTCTAATGTGGACCATTAGGGACTTCCCTAGACATGGGAATTTAGCTAGTTAGAACACTTACATGGGTTTGGATTGTCCTATTTGTAACTTTGATTTTGAGCCCAAATGGATATCTTATAGTAGAAAATGTTGCTTCATGTGTCATCGAATATTTCTCGATGCATCTCATAGATTTGAGTTGAACATGTCAAAATTCAACAGTTTTATTGGTCGCAGACCACCTCTAAATTTGTTAACTGGTTTGGAAATATTGGTACAACATGGAAATATTGAAACAAAATTTTGGAAGGTGCATCATTTGAATGATATTGGGAAATGAGTTCGAAGTGAATCATCAAGTGAAATCGACACACAACAATGGAAGAAAAAAAGTATGTTCTTCAAACTTCCGTATTGGGAATTTAATTTGTTGTGTAATAATCTTGATGTGATGCATATTGGGAAGAATGTTTGTGACAATTTTATCTTAACATTTATTAGTGATCATGGAAAGTCTATGTATCATCTAAATCCTTCGAGATACTTACATGTAATGAACATAAAATGTGATATCTGGCCAGATGAGAATGAAAAGTATGCTCTGACAATTTTTTCAATGAAAATAGTGATAAAGATACATTCCTTCAAAATTTAAATCATTTGAAGGTATATGATCTTTATTCAAGTAAAAAATCAATGTTTTTTTGACTTAAATCATCATAGGTTTCATTGATTCAAAATTCACGATTCACATATTTTTTTACAGCAGTTACTACCATTGGCATTACGTACATTATTACCTAAAAAGGTTACTATTGTTGTACTCTAATTCTGTACATTTTTTAGACAACTATGTGAGAAATTTCTACATCCATATGATCTTGAAAACCTTCAGGAGGGATTTTTATTGACACTTTTTTAAATGGAGATGATCTTTCCTCTATGTTTTTTTACTATCATGATGCATTTAACTATGCATTTGGTTGAGAAAGCTAAATTAGGAGGCCCCATACATTATCGATGTATGTATATAATGGAGAGGTACTTTATTTATATGTTTTTTAGTTAAGTTAAAAATTCTTGGAACTTAATTAAATACATAATTATGTTGTTTTTATTTTATTTCATAGATATCTTAGGCATTTTAAATCATACACGAGAAATAAATCTCAACCTAAAGGCTCTATTTCTGAATGCTATTTGGAAGAGGATTGTCTTAACTTTTGTTCTAGATACTTGTATGATATTGAGAAAATATTTAATAGAGTTGGAATTTTTTACAACACATCATCTTAATCTCAAATATATGGGAAATAAAAAAATATTTCATGCTATTGGTCGATCAGTTGGGAGGACCTCAAATGTTACACTGACAAAAATTGAATTATTACAGGCACACAGATATGTGCTGCTGAATAGTGAAATTGTAGATCCATTTATTAAAGAGTTGAGGATATAAACAGATAAATGAATGAGAGTATAAACACGATATGAGAAATATATAACTAAAGATTTTAATAAAGTTATTTTAGAATGGTTTTATTGACGTTTAAGTTCATAAATATTGCAATAAATATGAATACTAGGTTAACACATATATTTTTTAAATCTAATAATGTATATTTTTTTGATCAATAATACTGAAACTCAAGTAGAGTTTTTAGAATATTATATTTTTCTTACTTGAGGGATTCTAAAAAAATTTAGACAGTTTGACGCTTTCAATGTGAAAGGCTTTAGATTTCATACAATCGATCAAGAAGAGGGTTTGAAAACACAGAATAGTGGTATGTTTACATTTTTTGAAGTGGGATACTATGGAAAGTTGACTGATATTATCTAATTAAACTACCACATATATTTTTCAGTTGTTTGATTAAAATTAAATTGGTCTATATTATCATAGGTGTTAAAATATATTCCTTGAAATTTACTTCTATGAACTTCTCTAACGTGATGGATGTTTATGATCGTGATCTGCATGATCCATATATCTTATCATCGCAAGAAAAAATGTTGTATTATGTGAATGATATTATGGATGAATTGTGGAGTGTAGTTGGTCACGTAAAACAAATATATTTTTATGATATGGGTTATGAAGTGTAAGATTAGACCTCTGACATTGAATCTCATCAATAGCAATAAGTAGACTTATTTTTCCATCATGATATTTAAAATATTAGTCTAGCATGGGTGGATTAAGTGGGTGAAGTAATGGAGTAGGAAAATGACACGATTGAAGGGGAAAAAGATTATATGTACAGTTATGCATTCATTTAGTAACCAATTATTTCATTTGTACAATTATTCATTATCATTGTTATGTATGTTTTGTTTGTTAGCATTATGAATCTTCTATCATTTGTACTCATTTTCCTGCATAATTTTTTTTTAAATATTTGTTCTGAACTTAATTTTATTTGATTAAATGATAGTAATTCCATGGAGGAAGTGGGGTGCCACTTCTAGTTCTTCATGGGGATATTGTAGGGTGAATGTTATAGGAAGAAATTTTAACATGAATAAATTTATTACAATTTTTTATACTAACTATTTTTTCATAAAATATGGAAACAATTCAAGTGTGGAGAAAAATATGAAATGTTCAGATGTATAGAATCTGACTGGAGAGAATATAGTTATCCCATTTGATTCTTATGGGGTCCCTACAATGACGCCATAGGAATACTTGGCCAAATTCTAAGTCAGATGGCCGCATAGTCGATTTCCCTTCTGATTGAGTATGATGATTGGAGATTGTGCAGTGATGTCAAGTTGAACAGAAAGGTGGATGTAACTTGTGGATCTTGGATTGCTTTTATTGTGTTATGAATTTAGTGGTGGTTGTAAAAATGGTGGATGTAATTTGGGACTCCTGTTATGAACTCATAAGATGGGAATATATGTGGATATATATATACGTGCATTGTATGTTTCTTTTGTTTTATATATCTACCCTTCCCATCCAAGGTGTTATATGAATTTTTCACATGTTTTTATAGGGTATTAGTACTAGGGAGATAAAATTAGAATCATTTTTTAATTGTAAATATACCTTTATGGGTAGTTTAAACCTCCTATAAATACATACAGTGTACAATTTAGTGGAATTTTATTGTGGTTTAGCGGTGGTTTTCGTGCAAAAAATGGATATTTTTTAGCACTAGTTAAAACCGCTGCTAATGGATCCTCATTTTCTGTATCATTTAGCAGAGGTTGGTGTGGTTTTCTCAGAGTTTCCCGTTGAAAAAATTAACATTTTTTAGTAGCGTTTAAAACCCCCTCTAAAAAAGCCTTCATTTTTTTGGCCAAACCCCCATGAAACCACACCAACCACCACTAAATGTTTTTACTAAAAATATTACTAGAAACCACTGCTAAATTGAAGAAACCACTGCGTATAGAATGAAAAAACTAAATTTAGCGGTTGGTTTTTGAAACCACAGTAGAAGCACAAGGCATCGGCTTAAACCACCTTCATAACAAAAAAAACTATCGCTATTCAGTGAATGTATTCCAGTGAATGTTCCATTGGAGAGAAGTTGTTAGTACTACTGTACATGTTGAGAATATATGTTTTTTGAGACCATAAAAAAACATCAATCCTTATAAAATGTTGTATAATAGAAAAACTTCATTTAAATAGTTAAAAGTTTTTGGAAGTCCATGTTTTCTCATAATAAATAATTTAGATTTGGGAATTTTTGATGAGAAAGAGGAGGGAGGAAATTATTTGGGTCATTCACCAAATGGAATATATTACAAATTTTGGAAAAAATAGTTAAAAATGTTGGTGGACTCATATGATATGAATTTAATTGAAAATCAACGTTCCTCAACAAAATTTATTGAGAATAATGAGGAGGATAAGCTAGAGAATTCCATCAATATTGAATGTAATTAAAAACATCCTTATCAAGATTCAGTTGAGTCATGTGGAAAAGAAAGTGGAGCCATGAGAGGATCTTTGAAATTTCTTACCATACAAAAACATGTTGAGTTTGAAAACATTATTGGGAATCAAAATGCTCTAGTTCATACCCGAAGGAAGTTGAGATTAGAAAATAACACTTCAATTATCTCAAAATTTGAACAAGAATCAGTTTCAAAGGCTATTAAACATAAATAATGTGTGAATGGTATGAATAAAGAGTTAGATCATATTGAGAAGAATGAAACATGGCAACTTGTTCCAAGGAAAACACATAAAAATTTTGTTGGAATAAAGTGGGTTTATAGAAACAATTTTAATGAGCATGGAGAAGTTTAAGAGACAAATAAATAATTGTTTTTAAAGGATATGCATAGGTGGAAGGTTAGTATTTTGATGAAACATTTTCCTCCATTATAAGGATATAAATGATTTTAATGTCTCTTGAAGTGGTTGCTAATTGGAATAAAAAAATTTATCAGATGGATGTAAAGCCATATTTCTTAAATGCAGATATTGAAGAAGATGTTTACATTAAACAACATTGTGAAATTCTACTTGATAATAATGAAAAAAATTTGTAAATTGAATAAATATTTGTATGGGATGAGATAATATCCACATGTTTGGTATTTTAAACTTGATAATTGTTTGAGATTGTTGAACTTTTATAAAGGAAAAGTTGATATAAACTTGTATGTGAATGATGTTGACTCTAGAACTCTAATTGCAATTGTTTTTGTGGATGGTATAATTTTTGTTGGGGATGAAGAAAAGGGTTTAAAAGAGTTTTTTGAAAAAATGAAGAAGAATTTTTAAATGTCAATATTGGGAGAATTATCTTTCTTCCTTGGATCAGAAGTTCAAAAAAGGGACACATTTTGTTTTCTCAAGAAAAATATTCCATGGAATTTCTAAATAAGTTTAGGATGACAAAATACAAAGAAGTTTCTACTCCTCTATCTATGATCACAAAGATGAATAAATATGAATCCAGAATAAGTGTGAATTGGAAAAACTTTTAGAATCTAATAGGAATTCTTCTTTACTTTTACATCCCCAAGGACTGATATTTTTATTCTATGACATTATGTTCCAATTATCAAAATAATAAAAAAGAATCACATATATTGGAAGAAAAAATAATTTTTAGATTTGTCAAAGGAACAAATTCATATGGTTTGTTATACAAAAGAAAGAGTGATAAGATGTGTCATAGTTATACTAATGCCGATTGGGTTGGAGATTTTAATGATAGAAAATCAACCCCAGGAGGGACATTTTTATTAGTTAAATATTGTGTGAGTTGTCATAGTAAGACGCCATGTTTAGTAACTTTGAGCCCAGCTGAATATGAATATTCTGTAACTACTCAGGCTTATACTCAAATGTGGTGGATGAATGTTCAGCTAGAATATTTGAATGTAAATTTTTCTAAACCACTGAAGATACTTTGGGGTAATCAAAGTGAAATTGATCTTTCAAAAAATACTATTCAACATTCAAGATTAAAAAACATTGATATAAGGTTTCACTTTATAAAATATAAATTTGTTGTTGAATATGTTCTACTAGAATACATTTCAACTAATTATAAGATTGTTTATTAATTTACAAAAGAAATGATGAAATAAAGTTTTGTGGAATTGAGGTTGAAAAATCATTTTCATTCTCCACCCATGTCTTCTTAAACTTCATAAGGAAGAATCCTGCCACCATGCTTTGGATTATGTTGATAAAGGGAAAGTGAAGGTAAAAACTTTATACTTTATAATAAGTTTTACTTATCTTTCTTTTATGAATATAAAGCTATGTTTATCATAAAATGGGTGAGATAAAAAGAGAAGTCATAATGTGGGAGAGAAAAGTAAAGTAAGAAAAGAAATGTAAGGAGACTCTATCTTTACACGGACAAAAAAAAAATTCCATCACCAAGGGATGGAATTCCTTTAAAAACATTACTTTATCTAGTAGTTTGGTGTCAGGAAACTCTCTTATGAGAAATTTTATGTTTTTATATGAAGTTAAAAAACATGATTTGATTACAAAAGTTGAGTTGTGAGAAAATTTCTTAGAGTTTAAATAGTTGTTAACAAGGGTTGTCAACAAATACAAAGGGGGAAATTGAATAATTTTTTTTGATAAACTGTTTCAATTTTTTTATATTCTTTGAAAACTAACCTTTTTATATAAGAATGTTTTTGTTATCAAGGAATCATATTCAAATTCATAATAATTAGGTTTTTATATAGAATGTTGAATGTTTTATTCCAAATATAAAGGGGGAGAAGAGTTTTGTTTTTTAGAAAGTTTGTTTTTCCAATATTAAAGGATAAGAATAAGAAGCATAAGACTAAAAGAATAAGATCAATATGTATCAGATTCTGATTATTAGATCCAAAATAATTGGAGGCATAATTTTTTGTTTGTTGGAAATTTTTCTTTTCCATATTTAGAGAAAGAAATAAGTTACTGAGTAAGAAATAAATAAGTTATTTATTGAAGAATCCATATTTTTTCTGAAGAGGTTTGTTGAAGAATGTGAAGTTAGGAGTTATAAATTTTTTATACTTTATAAAAAAATTTATAAGATGATTTTCTAATCGTAAGGGTTTAAAAAATCATGAAAACATTCATATAAATGCGTTTGATGAAATGGTGGATATGTTTGAAGAATTTCAGAGTTTCAATATGGATAATTCCATTATAATGGGAATTCCATCATAATGAGGATTCCATAAGATTAAGATGAGAATGATACATAATTCAGACTCACTAAGAGAAAAATTAAAATCATATTCACTCAGAAAGAAAAAAATTCCAATTTATTGAGAATGAAATAGAATTTTGATTCATTGAGAAAGAAAAAGAAATTAGATTCAATGAGAAAGAAATTGAATTTGGATTCACAAAGAATGAAACATAATTAGGATTCACTGAGAAAGATATAGAATTAAGATTTAATGGGAAAGAAACATAAATATTATTCACTAATAATGAAATAGAAATCAGATTCACTAAGAAAGAAACAAAAATCAGATTCACTGAGAAAGAAACAGAAATTGTATTGAGATGATTACGAAGAAGACTCAAAAAAGAAAATTCCAAAAGTTTTATGAAGATCCAAAGAGGTAACACTTGAAATTAAATTTTGTATAATTATTATAGAAATATAAGGAGGTTTGAAGAAGTCAAATTTGAAGTTTAATATGTGAGATATTTTTGGAGTTTTTGATATTTGGGGAAGCGGGAATGGTTTTCATGTTTCCCTATTTTTTTCCAAGTTTCCAATAAATACATTCTCATAAAATTCATTTAGTGGGGAAACTTATAAACAAGTGGAAAAGTTGGAGTGCTGAAGAAATAAAGGGAAAGTCTTGTCGGATATAGATCTTATGAGGAGTGTTAAACAACTGAATGTTTTTTGGATTGAGTAAGATCGTATTGAGAACATTGTATTCAGTCAATTGTATTGAGACAATTAGACTGAGGTACATCGTATTGAGTATTTGGGCATAGTTTGAGTTTTGAAGATTGATAATGATTTTATTGTATTGAGTACATTATATTCATAGAATCAGATCCTGACATATCATATTCATAAAATTAGATCCATACTAATTGTATTGAGAAAATTGGATCTAGAATCATCATATTGAGATAATTGGATCCAGCAAAATTAGGCTAAGGATTTAGACTGAGTAATTGTGGAGCAGTTTCAACAAAGTATTTATTATTTTTTGGATCAATTTTTTTATAATAAAAAATTGTTTTTTAAAAGGAGTCAGTATAATATTCCTATCAAGAGATATATGGTGTCAAACTGGACTTGGCACAAGTTGTATTCACTTCTTCATAATAGTGCATTTACATAGACCCATGATAGTGGCAATGAAAAGGATGTTGGTTCTCACAATGAGGATGGACCTTGAAAAAATTATGTTCTTTACTTTATTTTCTACTTTTTCATGCATGAGTATTTACTAAAAGTTTATAAGGAAATAAATCATGACAGGTTTCAGGGGTTAATTTTCCAAAAGTTACAAAAATTATAAAAAGTAAAAAACTGATTCAACCCCCTTATCAGTTTTCATTTGATCCTTTGAACTTTAACCACCCACAAGGAAAATAACATATACAAATAAACAAAATAAATATGAAATAAGGATCTACTACCATAACTAATCCATACCTCATCATTATATTCAAATCCCCATCTAGATTATCTAGTCCAATTATGCAACATTGGGCCTCTACCCTACTTGAACCTAAAACCAAGAGGTCTCCTTGAGTACCAATGTTGTGAGTAAAACATTGAAGGTTACCCTCAATAGTGTACCTAACATAACTAATAATTATTGAATGTATAATATGACATGATTATAATTAATATAAAATTTGATAAATTGAAATAAAATAAACACTGTTGATCTTCAAGTTCTAAGGTGCCACCTGGGATTGACAAAAACCTACTTCGACCAGTGTAAAATGTCACTAAGAATAATTATACCACCTTGGGGGAAACAAATCCAACCCTAGAATAGTAATATGAACATTTTGGGGGAACACCATCCATAAAAAGAGCCATAAGAATATTGTACACCAGTGGGGACCCATTTCTTTGATGAGACTAAATCAAAATGCACTCGGAGGAAACTCATCTATAACACCCCGAACCTAGTTACCTAGAGTCGGTGCATTATTTCATAATATTGGCATTATCACAAGAGATCAAATCTCAAAATACTGATCAGTTTAGTATCCTTGGAAGTACTAGATACATTCATAAGTTTTACATTACATTTTGAAATAAAAAAACAACAACATTGTGTCTCCTCTGGACACATTGATATCGCATAGCCTATCCCTATAGGTCAATCATAATATACTTCTTCACATCCTAGGAAAAATAGAACATAAGAATGTGGTGATATCAGATTCTTAATAAGTATAACAATATTGTGTAAACTATCATAAATAAGCATAAACATTTAATGAAATGTATAAGACTAAAACACAAGCCTTTTAAACTTAAACTTTAACATATTATGGAATATATATATATATCAAATAATCACCTTTACTTATTCACATGGATATTCTACAAGTCTAATAATCACATGTAATATCAAAAACTAATTTCATAATGATATAATGCATAATGACGTACATCATAACCACATACTCAAGGCCTCGTTCGAAGAATAAAAATATAAATTTTGTCAAGGCCTAGTGCCAAGACACTAGTTTGTCTCATGAGACCTACCAATGCATCGAGGAGATATAGCAGGAAACAACCATCACTTACTAATTCCAATTCATTATTCATATGAAAATGTTGAAACATAATTTAAACATTCATATTAAAACTAGCATACGAAATGTCAATACATTAACCGCAAACCATGAATGGTATAAAAATAGCACATCCACAGTAAAAAAATAACTCATTTAATAAAATATGGTAGATTGTATTATAATAAGTCAACCACAATCAAGAATATAATATAACGAATGATAATGAAATTTATGAAAATAATCAGTAAAACTATTTGATAAAAATATCCCCTTTTTCTTGAAACCATTAAAAAGTCACACTATTTATTAAAGAAGTTATTTAAAAGAGATTTTTGAATCAAAGTGTCCCTTAAAACATTAAAAAATTTGAAAGGAATTTTAATTTTAAAACATTAATGTCCATATAAATAAATCCTTAAAACTATTTTTAAAGCATATACATTAATGAGAATAATTTAGAAGAATAAATCATTAAAGTATTTAAAACGATATTTTAGTTAAAGAGTTCCTAACCAAATGAAAGACACTTGAATAAAAATACTTGAGAAATAACATTAATCAAAACATTATAATATCATGAGAATAAAGGGATTCATTATATAATATGTCAAATGGCATTATATACACCATATAAAAGTGAAGTGGCGCATAATAACAAAAAATTCTCAATGTAATGTAAATTAAGATGAAATCCCTTATAAAGAACGTGCCATTAGATTAAGGATAAATCAATGACATAGTTATGTGTGAAAAATATAAATACACTCAATATGATTTGATATTCAGTGTAAATCAATCATAGGACATTAACACGTATTAGTGTAACAAAAAAACCAATGACATGGATATTTAACTCAATGAATGGAACTTGAGTTAAGATTACACTTATCAAGTTCATATAAATGGATTGGGAATTTATCAATGGAGTGATTATGTGTATCAAAAGTATATCCCCACAAAGGGGAGTGGAAATTACTACATAAGTAAATAAATTTTGATTTTACACACAATCTTGGATTAGAATAATCAATAAAGTGTATGTAAAAATCAATGAGTGGAAATTGAAATCAAAAATTCCCTTACTGATTTAGAAACTTACCAAAAACATATCCCATTAAAGAATTATCATACAATGAAAATTTAAGTACCAATAAATTAAATTATATTACACAAATAAAAAAATCCTGGGAAGTACATACACCACACAAAATGAAAATAGTGGAAAATATAGCATGAATCTCACGGTAATAAAAAGTGAGATCAAAACCGCTTACCTTGTATTATTAATTATTTAAGGGTATTTTAACCTCCTGTATAATAGTTAAATAATTGTTATTAAATTATATGATAACCACATAAATAAATATGATATCATATATGATCTTGTATTATTGCTTTGTTAATAATATTTCAGCAGTATCATTGTTTCGGGTGTTAACAGATTCATTTTCTTTTACATGATTTGTTAAATAAGTCATGTTTGTTATGGATATGATGTATTTGATTCATATAAAAAATTATATTAGGTTCTTAAACATTATTATTAATCATAAAATGAATATTTTCTTGAATGGTTACGAGGGGGAATGAATCTCATCGTGTTCATGGAGACGGTAATCTGTATGTACGCACGAGCAACAATATCATTCTATTGATGGTGAAAATGTATATAATTGGATGGTATATAATATATACAGAATAATTAATATGTTATATTTATTATTTACAACAATTATACTCATTATTATACCCATCCAAAGATCGTGGTGTTGAATAACAAACTACACCACGACGTGGAGACGGTAAGCGGTACGTACAGACGTATGGTGACTTTGTCATTCATATGATGGATAAAATAATGAATATGGTCATACCATATTTATAAAAACAACAAAGTATGTATAAGGTTCTGGAGTTATAATTTTTGTATGGAAACAACAATGAAAGAGGAATTGGAAGAAGAAAAGAACTTTGAAAGAGGTGAGAAATAATTACCTCTTCTTCGGGCACTTCCTTTTGATTTGATCAAAAGGGCCCATTAAGATTGATTAATGATCAAATTAAGGCCTCTAGGGTGAATTGAGGGTAGTTTTGAGGATATTTGAAAAAGGTTTGGCTGAGACAAATATCATTGGAGGTTTGATTTTGAGAGAAGGGGAAGTGCCTTTTTATAAGAGAGGTGAGGGGAACCTTAGAAAAAGATTGAAATATTATTTTATTATAAAATAATTTTCGGTTTCTAATGGATCCAAATGGATTTTTTTCTAGGATAATATGGGTATGGGTCTAAATCCTCTCAACCAATAGGTTTTCAACAACTTTAGGTCACTGTATTAACCTTATCTCTTACATTTAACTCTCAGCTAAATAGTTTAACTTTTAACATGTATTCTTGTATGATTATAATAAATAGTTAACAAACATACTATAAAAATCCAAGTGAACCCCAAGTGGTTCATTATTGACATATATAAACTTATCTATGTCCTTTTTCTGAACCTTATATTTTTAGGAATATTATATCATTTAATAAAATATTATTTGTTTTAAAAAAACACTTATGCCTATTTTGACACTATTTAGTATTTTTTTTGTGAAAGTCATAAAAACTTTGTCACTTAGATTTTTTTTTATTTAATTAACTATAACATGTCATATTAACCTAGAAAATTCTTGGAATGCATAAAAAGTCTCAATTTACATTACTTGAATATTTATAATATCAATTATTTTAATCTTTCATTAATAAGGTAATTACTAAATCATCATTGTCATAAATAAATTTAATTATTTAATGTCTGAAAATTATAAATAAAATACCATGATGTATGAATTTTTTTTTTCTAATTAAGATTTATAGTCGAATTTATCTTATGTATAACCCTATATTAAAAAAGATTTAGTAATTAATCCTTGAATTTTACACTTTTAACTTTTCTTTAAATAAAATAATATTAAATGTCCTAATCTAATCCAAGTGGATAAAAAGGATCATATTTTACTCCTAATGATGATTTTGGTCGAAATACACTTTTCCAATAGAATTAGGACATGTTGTAGGGTAACTATAATATCATTTTTACCATTAATTACCGTATTTACTTTTAACCGTGGTAAATAAAATTCAAAATTTACTATTCACTAAAAATTAATTTCATTCTATTGAACCGCATTTTAAATACTGATTTCAACAGTGTCTCTCGAATTTCTAAAATTTAATTCACAAAATTGGTAAAATTATGTTTTATACAAATTTGCAGATGTTCCTAGAAGGTGGGTAAAAAACGTAAAAAAGATCAATAAAAATTTATATATCTAATTTTATTATAAAATGACTCTAATGAATTAAATTGAATTTATATAAGTATTATGTATATATTTTTACTTAAAAATAAATCTAAATAAAATAAATAGTTATTTAAATAAAAATTAGGTTTTAAACAATTATGCAGTGTTTTTTCACTATTCATCAAAAATTGAAAGTTTTCAGAAAAATACCAAAAAATCACCCTAAGATAATTTTGATATTCTGAATCAAAAAATTATTTCTATTTTACAAAATTCAAAAATATAAGTTTTATTAATTAATTTAAAATTATTTCTCGTTTGCAAAACCAGAAAACATGTTTTTGAGAAGTAAAAACTAGGAAAAGATTGATTTGTGTTTATGTCCAATTTAAATGTAAAATTACTGAAAATGACTAACATTGGAATAAATGATAAAAATATAATCTAATTATAATTCAAAACCATTTAAATGTATAATTTAACACTATAAATTATTTTGATTAAAAAATTTGTTTTCAATTAAAATTTAGTGTTTTTCACTATTCATTAAAATATAAAAGTTATCAGAAAAACATAAATAATTTATCCAAACTAAATTTTCATGCCCCTATTATAAAGAAGAAATTTATTTTTTTAAATTGAATATATAAAAGTGTAAAATATTTGATTTAAAAAGGGTTATCCATTAAAAGGTGGTAAAATTGTATTTTTTGAAAAATACATCTTTTGTCTGAAAAATTGAATTTGTTCTTATATTATGTCTAAGAAACACATAATAGGGATTTTAAAATTATATGGAGTTTATAAAATTCAAAATATAGTTAATACTATTCATAACCTCTTTTTGAATAGCTAGTTTGGTAAGTCGTGGGGTGCTCGAACTCGGTGTAGCATTTGGCGCAAGCTATTGAATTACTTTAAATAGATAATGTAATATGAAATCTTGGGGTGTTACATTCTACCATCATTTAAGAACATTTCATCCTCGCAATTTAAACTCAGGATTGAAAACTAGGGTTTTGACATTTCAAAATTTCTTAGTTGAAATCCCACATAGAAAAAATGGATTAATGAGGCCTCTATTCTAAAATAAAGAAAGGTATGTATGAAGGTCACTAGAAAAAACACGTACTAGGGTTCCATGTAGAAAAACATGGATATGGAAGATAAAAAAACCATCAATTTCTGATAAAGAGTGATAGAGAGTATTATTAAGAGAAAGTTAACAATATAAAAGCCATAAACTTATGATGGGTTAAATGACATTTGATTACCCAGTAGGAAGAGTAAACAGACAACATTTTTTCTTATGTTCCTTTTCATAATTTTGAGAAATTTATTTAAGTGATTGAATAATATCATAAGTATATATGCTTACTTTTTCAAGTAGATTATCATCCTTTAATAAATTTCTACCACCAACTCGTCTTTTCCAAAAACGATGAGTATTCAAGATGACTTGGTCACACCAGAAGAACTAAAATCAACTTCTAGAGAATCAAATAATCCACAAAAGATGAAATATATATTTCCATTTTCTTTAGAAATTAACCAAAACCAAAATGGTTTGTACAAGATCAGATGATCCCCAAAAAGGCTAATCCTTTATAGAGAGAAATAATACTCTTAATCTCCAAAATTAAACAAACAATACCCAAAGTTCAACAAGAACCATTCAATAAACAATTGTCCTTAAAATTCTTCAACATAATACAAACTAAGTTTGAAACCCAAAATTCAGAAGGATTTGATAACATAGTCTTCCATGATAAATTTTAACAATTATCCCCAAATAGCATCGACTACTCTTAAAGGACCATACTTAAAGTTAATTAACCTAATCACATATTCTCTATGATAGGTTAATCATTTTCATAAATAACCCAAATTTATATGTTTCTATAATAAAAACGTAGATTAATACAAAATAAAAGTCCACCATTACTCCTAAAATTAAATCTCATAATATTCTATTTTCCTTAGGCATATAGTGTTCCCAAAAGAGAGAACGTCTTCCAAAATAACATTTATTACTTAATCACTAAATCATTTTCCTATAATAAGGATATCCATATGATAAATCATAATTTCTAAAAACCAACATATTTTTGTTCCATAAAATCATTTAACTAAAAAGAATTATTCATACAAACCAGGGATTCACGTAGTCCAATGGTAGGAAATAAATCCAAATCGCACTTTGGTTGTGTGTTCGATTCCCGCAGATTTGTCTGACACGATGGGTTATCACACGGTTTGCGTGTTTCCCTTTTTCAAAAACTTTATAATTTTATAACATTCCAAAAAATGAGATAAATTCCTCATAAATAACCATAACATATTTTAACAAAAAATGTTATCTCATACTCACATTTTCATCCCAAAAATTAATAACTTGTATTTCCCTCAAATTCAAGGATCATATAAACCGAAAGGATTATTTATAACCATATCCAAAAAAGAAAAGATAATTCTTCATCAAATATCACTTTCACTTAACAAACTGTAGTGTTACACATACAATAGAAAGGTCTTCCAAATAAATCCCCTCAAAAAAGAGAATTAATACTTTTAAACATTTCTGCATCCATTAATTGCCACATAGGTTCTCCCTTGACCTAGAGGATATCCTATATAATAGGGCATTGAATTAGGTAATGTCCAGGTAACCTACAATTAAAAAATTACTCTAAATGGATTCTTAGGATCATTTTTATTTTTTTCCATAGCAATATTCATTTTTCCTTGGAAATTCTTTACTTTATGTCCTTCTCTCCCACACATAAACAATTTATTTATTCCATTGAGACACTTTCCTGGGTGTCTCCTTCCACATTTCCATCATGATGGAATTTGAGGTTTCTTTTCTCCATGGTATTCACTGCTGGAGCTCTTATCATTCTTCATCTTTATCTTCTTTGTTGTGTTCGGGAGTTGGTTAATGTATATGTTTTTTATCATAATTTTTAAAAACTGATTCGACATGAACAAAATATCTTTTACGCCTATAAACAATCCATTTTGTTTCTCATTTCCACCACCATTCCCACCATTTACTTCATGTTCAATGTTACTATGACTTCCTTGAAATCAAGCCATGGACTAAAACCAGAAATCATAGTGTGAGTATCAATAGTCATAAAATAATTTAAAAAATATCATGAAACATTATTTTCAGTCTAAAACCCCTTAGGATTAATCAATGTTATTTATTATCATATTATACAAAAATCCTTCAAATTGGTTTGTAAAAAAATTTGAATTATCTTAAGCATATCCCCTGGGAGTGTCGTAACCAAGAGTGCAGTAAAGCCTGTTTTTCTGTACTAAGATACCCCAAGTCAAGCCCGAAACTCCTTGTCGAAGATTTTAATCCTAGGTACATATATGCCAGAGACATATCTACTTTCTCATATGAAGATGGGGATTTATTTCTTTAAAAATACACAAAATATCTACATTACCCAAATTCTAGGAATTTCATCTATACTAATCCTTAAATTCTATCTTAGGGTAATGCTCTATAATCAGAGTTTTTCTAAATCTAGCTTCCAAGGTTTGTAATAAACTTCCTCTGATACCAACTATAACACCCCGAACCTAGTTACCCAGAGTCAGTGAATTATTACATAACATTGGTATGATCACAATAGATCAAGTCCTGAAATACCTATTAGTTTAGTATCATTGTAAATACTAGATACATTCATAATTTTTTCATTACATTATGAAATAAAAAAAACGTGTCTCCTTTGGAGACACTCATATTCCATAGCCAATCAATACTAGTAAATCATAATATACTTCCTCACATCCGGGAAAAAATAAAACATAAGAAAGGGGTGAGCTCAGATACTCAGTAAGGATAACAATATTGAGGAAACTATCATAAATAAACCTAAACATTTAAGGCAATGTATAAGACTAAAACAAAAGACTTTTAAACCTAAAATTCAGTATAATATAAAAAATATAAATCAAATAATTCCATTCACTCATTCACATGGATATTACTAGTCAAATAATCACATGTAATATCAATAGCTAATATCATAATGACGAAATTCATAATGATAGACATCATAACCACATAGTCAAGGCCTCATTCCAAGACTACAAATATAAATTTTTTCAAGGCCCTGTGCTAAGATACTAGTTTGTCTCATTAGACCTACCGAGGAATCGAGGATCTATAGAGGGCTCCACCCATAACTTACACTATCCAATGAATTCCTCATATGAAAAGGGTGAAACATAATCTAAACATTCGTATTAAAACTAGCATAAGAAATGTCTATGCTTTAACCACAAACCCTGAATGGTATAAAAATAACACATCCACAGTCAAAAATAACTCATTCAATACAATATCATAGATTTTATTCCAATAAATAAACCTCAATAAAGAATGAAATATAATGAATGATATTGACATAGATGAAAATAATCAGTAAAACTTTACGAGATAAATGTCCCCTTTTTTCTTGAAAACATTTAAAAGTCGCACAATTTATCAAAGAAGTAATTTAAAAGATATTTTTGAATCAAAGTATCCCATACCACTTTAAAACTTATGAAATGAATTTTAATTTTAAAACATTCATGTAAATATAAATAAATACTTAAAACTATTTTTAAAACATGGACATTAATGATAGTGGTTTAGAAGAATAAATCATTAAAACATTTAAAAAGAAATTTTAGTTAAAGAGTTCTTATCCAAATGAAAGACTATTGAACAGAAATACTTGAGTAATAACATTAATAAAAACTTTATAACATCATGATAATAAAGTTATTCATTATATAATATTTCAAAGGATATTATATACACCATATAAAAGTGAATTGGCGATTAGAAACAAAAAAGTCTCAATGGAATGTAAATTAAGACAAAATCCATTATAAAAAACATTTCATTATATTAAGGATAAATAAATGAAATAGTTATGTGTGAAAAATATAAATACACTCAATATGATGGGATATTAAGTGTAAATCAATCAAAGGACATTCACACATATTCTTGTAACAAAACAAAACTAATGACTTGGATGTTTAACTCAATGAATGGAAATTGAGTTAAGACAATCCTTATCAAGTTAATATCAATGACTTGAGAATTTATCAAAGGATTTATCATGTGTATAATAAGTATATACAAACAAAGGTTAGTGAAAATTAATACATAAATAAATAAATAGTTATTGCACACATAATCATAGATTAAAATAATCAATGACATGTACGTAAAACTCAATGAGTAAAAATTGAAATTAGAAATTCCCTTACCTTTTTGGTAACTTACGAAACATACATCCCATGAAATAAGGATCATAAAATGAAGATGTAAATACACATAAATAAAATAATATTACACAAATAGTACAATCATGGGTAGTACATACACCACACAAACGGAAATAGTGGCAAATATAGTATGAATCTCACGGGAATAAAAAGTGAGAAGGAAATACCTTACATTGTATTATACCTTATTTGAGGGTAGATTAACATATTGTGTCATATGTAAATAATTTTTATGAAATTATACAAGAACCAAATAAATAAATATGGTATCATACATGATATTCTAATATTTCTTTGTTAATAATATTTCAGTAGTATCATTGTTTCTGGTGTTAACTGATTCATTTTCCTTTACATTATTTGTTATGTAAGTCATGTTTGTTATGGATATGATGTATTTTATTCATATCCAGAATGATATTAAGATCTTAAAAATTATTTTTCTATCATAAAATAAAAATTATTCTTGAATGGTTACGATGGGGAATGAATCTCATCACGTTCGTGGAGACGGTAATCCGTACGTATGCACGAGCGACAATATCATTCTATTGATGGTGAAAATGTATATAATTGGATGTTAGATCATATATATATAATCATTAACATTTTATATTTATTATTTAAATCAATTATACTCATTAGTATACACATCAAAAGAACGAGGTGTTGAATAACAAACTACACTACGAGGTGGAGATGGTATGTTATACGTACACATGTATGGTGACTTGTCATTCATAGGATGGATAGAATAATGAATATGGTTGTACCATATTTATAATAATATCACAATATGTATATGGTACTATATTTATAATTTTGGTATGGTAACAATAATGAAAGAGTAAGTGGAAGAAGAAAAGAACTTTGAAAGAGGTGATGAAATAATTACATCTTCTTCGGGTTCTTCCTTTTGATTTGATCAAAAGTGCTCCTTAGGTTGGATTTCTGATCAATGTAAGGCCTATAAGTTGAATTGAGGGTAGTTGGGAGTATATTGGATCAGGTTATGGCTGAGACAAATTTCTATGGAGGTGTGATTTTGAGACAAGGGGAAGTTCCCATTTATAAGAGAGGTGAGGGGCACCGTAGGAAAAGATCGAAATATTATTTTATTATAAATTCATTTTTGGGTTTTAATGGCTCAAAATGGATTTATTTATAGTATTAGGTAGGTATGGGTCTAAATATTCTCAACTAATAGGATTTCGACATGTTTAGGTCACCATATTAACCTTATCTCTTAGATTTAACTCTTTATTAAATAGTTTAACTTTTAACATATCTTCTTGTATTATTATAATTAATAGTTAATAAACTTACTATAAAAATCCAAGAGAACCTAAATTGGTTCATTATTAACATATATAACCTTATCTATGTCCTTTATCTGAACTATATATCTTTAGGAATATTATATCATTTAATAAAATAGTATTTGTTTTAAAAAATCATTTATGCCTATTTTCACACTATTTAGCATTTGATTTTTGTGAAAGTCATAAAAAATCATCAGTTATAAAAAAAATTATTTAATCAACCATAACATGTCATATTAACCTATAAAATTCACGTAATTCATAAAAAGTATCAATTTACATTACATTAATCTTTATAATAACAATTATTTTAATCGTTCATTAATAAGGTAATTAATGCATCATCATTGTGTCATAATTAAAGTTAATTATTTAATGACTAAAAATTATAAAAAAAATACCATGATGTAAGAAATAGTTTTATATTTCTAATGAAGACTTATAGTCAAATTTATCTTATGTATAACCCTATATTAAAAATAGTTTAGTTATTAAAATTTGAATTGTACACTTTTAACTCTTCTTTAAATAAAATAATATTAAATGTCCTAATCCAATCCAAGTGAATAAAAAGGATCATATTTTATTCATAATGTTGATTTTGGTCGAAGTACACTTATCCAATAGAATTAATACATGTTTTAGGGTAATTATAATATCATTTTTACTATTAATTACCCTATTTACTTTTAACCGTGGTAAATAATATTCAAAAGTTACTATTCACAACAATTATTTTCAACCTATTGAACCAAATTTTATGTACAGATGTCAACCATTTCTCTTGTATTTTTTAAATTCAATTCACAAATGTGGTAAAATTTCTTTTTATGCAAATTTTTAAATGTTCCTAGAAGGTGGGTAAAAGACGTTAAAAAGTTCAATAAACTTTTATACATATAATTTTATTATAAAATGAATCCAATGAATTGAATTGAATTTGTATAGGTATTATGTATCTATTTTGACATAAAATAAATTTAAATAAAATAAATAGTTATTTAAATAAAAAGTCGGTTTTAAACAATAATGCAGTGTTTTTCACTATCCATCAAAAATTGAACGTTTTCAGAAAGATAACAAAAATTCACTATACGATAATTTTGATATTTTGAATCCAATAATTATTAATATTTTATAAAATTAAGAATATAGAAGTTTCATTAATTAATTTAAAATTATTTCCCATTGTCAAAACCAGAAAAAAAGTTTTTGAGAAGTAAAAACTAGCAAAAGATTGATATGTGTTTATGTCCAATTTAAATGTAAAATTACTTCCAATGACTAAAATTGGAATAAATGATAAAAATATAATCTAATTATACATAAAAACCATTCAAATGTATAATTTAACACTAATTTTTTTTGATTAAAAAAGTTGTTTTCAATTAAAACTTAGTATTTTTCGCTATTCATTTAAATATGAAAGTTATCATTTTAAAACCAAAAATTTATCAAAACTAAATTATTATGTTATTATTCTAAATAATAAATTTATTTTTTCAAATTGAATACTTACAAGTTTAAAATATTGGATTTAAAAAGGATTTTCCATTAAAAGGTCGTAGAATTTCATTTTTTGAAAAATACTTCTTTTATCTGAAATATTGAATTTGTTTTTATATTTTTTCTAAGAAACACATAATAGGGATGTTAAAATTATATGGATTTTATAAAATTCAAAATGTAGTTAATACTATTCATAACCGCTTTTTGAACGGCTAGTTTGGTAAGTCGTGGTGTGCTCGAACTCGATGTAGCATGTGACACGAGCTATTGAATTACTTTAAAGAGACAATGTACTATGAAATCTTGGGGTGTTACATTAGATCACTATGAAAATAAATCTCATACACACAATGGAACTTATCTCACCTCAAAACCATATTAGAATACACTAGGGGGGAAATTAGCTTACCCTAGAATCATATCTCATACAGCTCGGGGAAGCTCACATCGCCCCTCCATAGAATAGGTACCAGGAAATCATTACTCTAGGATATTTTTCACCCCAATGTATAAACTATCACACACACATCAAACTCACATACATAGATATATATATGTGTGTGTTTGTTTGTGTGAGAATTCATGCATGTGTGTGTGTCACATATACCTAAGGGTACAAACTCCTCAAAACCTAATGTTAAACAAAACTTGTTGGACACTTACCCAAATCCTACACACTTCTCCTAGGATATCCTCTCTAGTGAGCAACCCATAATCATAACTCAAGCCCTTGATTATGCATTAATGAACTTGTTTCATTCATCTAGCCTCACATGTTGATTCCCTCATGACAATCCTGACCATGAAATAATGTCATGCCAGACCTTTCAACATTCTCGCGTTTCCAACACGGGTGTCCCCTAGGGTACCTCAAACCCATCCTAGTCTATAATCATTAGAACCGAGAAATATACAATTCCCTAAGGTGTCCTCACATCTCATATCCCATATACAACCTAAGTCTCAAGAGTCTAGTCCAAAACCTCATTAAAATCCCACATCATAACTCGATCTTGCTTAATAGAGACCATCTAGAGCTATCCCATACCATAGAACTTGGAAAGACCATGATAGGGCCTTAACAGTACCCACAACCCTCACTAGGTCCATCTCACATCTCCCCTATAAGATCTCTCTAGACATAAACAAGAGGAAAATACCCTCCCCCACACCAAATATATTCTATAATGACCTATCCTTCCCACAGAACCATCCAAGGCTCTGAAACACTCTATATCCAAGTATAGTATGTTCCCAACTTGTATTTTATTTATAACCCTATGATATATATGTGTAATATAAAACACTCCCCTAATAATTCCCTTATCCATCGAAGGTTGTGGCATTCTCCTTATGTCAAGGGTGTATCATGTCCTAAGGCACTGTCGTTATACTCATGGGAGTTCAAGGGAAACAATTGTTTTAAATTTTTTGGTCAATCACATATAAAAGTCGAGACATCATATCACATGTTGCAAGAAAAAATGTATAAACTTTAGAGACATGTTCAGGTACCACCCACCTCATATGGAGTTATTACCTTTGAGAAATCTCTATCATCATCACCTAAGATCATCTAATCCTTATATAATCTCATACGAACTACTAAGATCCTATATCAATCCATCTCATAAAAAAATAGTTAACTTTAACAAATTATAATTAATTATTCAATTCAATAATTATAGGAATAATTTTCTAAAAAATCACTTCATATATTCCACTCACAAAATCCTTGAAGAATGACATGCCAACATCCCATGGTATATTCCTACACATCTCCAAGAGAAATACAAAACACTCAAAACCCAATCACTCTCAAATTTCATCCATTTCATTAAAACCCCCTGAAAAATTCATAGGGTAGTGTACATATAATCAAATTGTGTGCCCATATAATCCAGATGTCCTCTATCCACTGTACACAATATAATCATCATTAAGGATTCTTCAACCATGATCTAGTGGAATCATCACTCAAACCCCTAAATTTAAGATAATGAGGTTAGTATTCAAAATATAAAAGGAAAATCGAGAGAAGGAGATGGAACCATAACTCCAAATTCCATGAATATTTCCACTGAGAATACCCCATATGAAGGGGTAATCAAGGAAGTAATTATAGTGTAATGAGATGACCAAATGGATCTCTTTAAACCATCTCTGGACCTAAAATTCAAAGAGGAATAATCCTATAATTATTGGTATTCCCATATTAAAAAATTGTACTACAATTCATTCATGGAATGACTATGAGAGTCATTCCATAATGATCGTTTTCTTGGCTAGGTTGTTGTGAGGCACCTATGGGCCATAACATGAACACCACAGACTGAGGTTCCATCCTCTTGGTTACCACCATCATGGAATAACCCCTATAGATAATGATATGATAGATATCACTCAAGTGAGGATTGAACCCCGAGACATGACCTTTCTATATAATGGTGGAACACCTTTTCCCTACAATCCATGAAAATTCTCATGATATGCCTTCATGGAATGAAATAAGCTTCACAATATGATTAGTCTTTTTCTGTAAAAAAAATCAACGGGAAAATCATAAGAGTCCAAAAAAACATCATAATACTTATCATCATGGTAAGAAACCCCCTTTCATGGAATGACCATTTCATAAGAGTCTTTCCCTAGGAAAAAATATTCACAAAACCTTTCACACCATTAATCCCTTGGACACTATGTGATCCATTGTCCTTCCCTCAGCACGAACTGACGTACACCTGGTATGGTGTAACGAGTTAACTATAATAAAAATTTAGAAAGGTGATCACCTTAACCGTACTCCAAAAATCACCTAACAACCAAAAACACCTATTATTCCTTAATCAACATCAAAAATTATTTCATGTAAATGTTATATCCCTTAAAATTATAATATGAATCTTGATTCTCAAAACATCCCATCCTCTAGGGAGAAAATCCAAATTCTCTCTAAATTTCACAATCTACAAAGACATAAGTCTTTATAACATCCCCACCATAACACCTCTCATACCTAAGAGGAATTAGTGTCCCTATTACTATTTAAACTTACCTACCCCATTCATCAATTAACCTCTAAATTATTTTGATGTATCCCCAAAGTTTGAATGGGATTTTTTGTGAAACTCTAAACATTAAGGGCACACTATTCACCAAAAATTGAGATAATCATTCATCACCATCATAATATCGGCATAATGCTCAACCACACCCATATATCTCATGGAACTAAAGTTTCATTGATTAATTCATCCTCAAGTTCATGGATCATCCCATTATAAGGCTCTAATCATGAAGGTCGATCCAAATCATGACGCTCCCCAACATAGGAATCAACTACCAACAAAACATTTATAGTGATCCATAAACATGATTAATGTGGTTTCCACCTCCCCACATCCAATTTCATGAAAAAACATTAGTCATTACTCATATACCTAAATTTTACCAAAAATTATTAGCCACGTCCATTGAAACACCATCACACCACCCACATGGTCCATCACACTATCACCACAATAACTGAATCTCCATTGATATAGATCACCCTTGGATCATATAAACTCCATAAAAATCCCAATTCTAATATATTGATTCCATCAAACTATTTATCTCAACACTAAAAGGGGAGACTAATTAGAAACAAGAAAAAAATGAGATTTACATACCCACCGACATCCCAGTTCCATCTCAACTATCTGTCAACTGGTCTCACTACATCCATGACCATATAGACATAAGAGTCTCACATCCATGATGGATTAAATTCATCCCACCAAAGGAGTGTCTTTATCATCAATCTAATAAACTGAAACACTGAATCATTATAGATCATGTTCTTTCCACTATCCCTTGAAGTGATTGTGCATGGTCATTCCACTCATAAATGAATGTCAGTAAAAAACTCTAATCTCCACTCAATACCAACTTACTATAAAAATTATCCTTGATATATGTAATAATCCCATTCAAAATAAGGGACACTCCCTCCAATGACTAATTGAGTATTACCCACCATAAAAATTTCATTATACCACTTCTCAAGCATAATTCATGATAGGTTCAATATCACACACCTATCTCTCCTCAAATTCCATTCTCACCCATCTCTTCAACCCTAGTATCCATCCATCCATGATGTAACCAAATATTACAAAGTAAACACCTCATGTTATCAATGAAACCCTAGGCCACCATTCTCTTGAGAACCTCATTAATTCATTTGGTCCTAAATCATCTCATAATTTATCACCAATATATAAATCAAATGGGAACATTGTATAAACAGTTCACAATTTCCCTTACACACCAAGTATTTCTTAAAAAAAGTTACCAATACTCATTTACCTCATCATAGGTAGAGTTTACCACTAAGAGACTTCATAATAGAAATTCATAAATTATCCATATCAATAACATTTTATCCTAATGGATGTATGCTCTCATACCACTTGATCAGTCAACTTGACTCACACTCCCTTGAGTCATATCTCACTAAATTTTTTTTTCATACACTAAAATGACTAATCATAGACCAATACATGTTAGTCACATCTATCCAAAAGAAAATTAATTCTTTCCATCCACCAATACTGAGGAATATTACTCATGATAAATAATAACACATGATTAATTGCCACTCGAGCATCATCCATAAACACCAAAAGCACTAACCCGTGCTCTATCCATCCCAGATCCGACTATCTAGGATCAAAATACATAATATATAAGGTATATACATGTTATAAATATAGATATAATATAACTTCTCATTCATAAATCTCAATATAAGAATCTACCCATGTGTTTCATCTTTAAGGGAACTCAAAAATTTGTACTATCCACTCTATCAAGTTACCCTACCATATTACAGCTCATAGGGGAACATCTTTCCTCCCATGTCAAATATCACAAGTCAAATCACACTCCAACACACCCACTTTAGGTTTTTATCCTACATATTAGACATCACATACCAAGTCAACTACCCACTCTTGGGTTCTCATCCTCACTAGTAATACACATATCTGACTACCCCTTTGAGGAACTAGTCACATCCCTACACATATAATGAAACCATTCTATGATGCATCATATTGAGTAAAAACATAGTCAAATGGTTTGGTTAAGTAAAATTACACAAAAAAGCTATATGGGGAAAGAACAAAAAATTTATTGCTGACATGTTATGTAATCAAACCTTATCACAACCACCCATAAGGTGTTCATTACCAAGGAATCCAATGACTATACTATCCCTCCAAGGGTTACTATACATACCTTCCACAGATGGAATGTATAATCACCATCTGTGAACATCCCTTGATGGGATCCATATTATCTTTCATCAGAAAAAATATACCATGGTTTGGATGAGTAGAATAATACCAATAAGTCATATAGGAAATCACCATATAAGGTTTTTTTGAAACTATAAATAGTTGAACCCTTTGTAGTCAATGATATAAATCACACACAAGCATACACATGTCATGTGAACCCTATATTCAAAAAATGATTTATGTACCTGAGAATATTAACAACAAGACAAGAGAAAAACCATAAAATCATCTCAAATATACACCATTTTTGAATATATATCTCAACTATAACAGTGAAAACCAAGAACAACAATCCTGTAACCTTTGCAACTAGGACTACAGTCAGAAATGGTTTTTTTGATACACCAGTACGAGCTTCATCACAAGTTATGAGATGTCCTTATTCTATTCATACCATTAATAAAATAGTAAGACAAGGAAAAGGTGGGATGATACCACTTTGTGATACATCATTGGTCTAAGAACATTTAATGGTGTTTGGGTGGGGGTTTCATGTGACCTCAAGCATTCCTCCCCATATATTAGCCGAAGATAACTACAAGTGATGGTATAAGGGCTTACCAAGGGAGAACTATAACCTAATATTAGAGTAAATAATATACAATGATTACTAGTCAACATCTATAGAAAATTACAAGAGTATTCAAAAACCCAAATAAACAAGAATCATACCATATAAAATGAAATGAAAAATCATAAAATTATACTTCCCAAATATCCACCCACTGATCCAATAACATATAAAAATATCCAAAAGAAGGAAATAATCAAAGGCTCTATTACCATTCCCTCACCTCACCTCATACTCATCTCCAAATACTCATCGAGTAGATCCAACCTGATTATGAAACAATAGGACTCTAACCAACCTTAATGTTCGAATATGAGATTTTATTTGGTACCAAAGTTCTAGGGAAATATGAGAAGGGCATGAGTAATAATAAATAGGACACTACCAGTGAAATCCCAAACATAACTAGTAAGTAGTCTATAAATAATTCGATGTGATTAAAATAAATAAATAATGTGTGAGAGAATAATAAAATAAACACCATTGATCTTCAAGTTCTAAGGTGACATCTATGATAAATGAAACATATTTAATGAATTATTAGATTAATTTTCGAATAATTTATACGACCTAGGGGTACTATTTTTTCCCCATAACCATAATAGGAACACCCAGGGGAACTATATCATACCATAGAATCATAAGAATATCATACACCCGGGGGACCCATGTCCTACCGGGTACCATATCAAAATACACCCATGGGTAACTAAAATCACCCAAAAACCATGTCTCATACCCTTGGGGGTAACTTAAATATTCTCTAAACCACACTAGAACACACCAAGGGGAAACCCAAATCATCCTGAAACTATATATCTTACACCTGGGGGAAACATAGATCACCCTACTCTAGAACATGTACCTTAGAATCACTACATGGGGTTGTATCCCACCCCAACACCCGAACCCTTATTCACACATCACACACACACACACAGATATATATATATATATCATATATACTTGAGGGTTAAATCCTATCTTGAACCTAATTTAATACAAGATAGGTTGGACACTCTCCCAAAACTAGAACACATATCCCAGGCTATCCTCTCAAGAAAAAAACCAATACTTATCACTTGAGGATTATCCTACACCTTAAAGTGTTTCATGTCACACTCTAACCTTGGAATCAATTTTATTTTATTATTTTATTAGAGTTTTAAATTATGGTGGAGATTCAGGCTGAGTCACGGTTTACATTTTTTGAGTTATAATAGAAAAGTGATGTTATTGGGCATGGAAGAAGGTGGTTCATGGTTTGTGCAGAGTTAGGGGAAACCATGTTCATTCACCCAGGTAACCTTGCAACATGAGGGTTATTTCTAGGGGCATGGTGAGCTACTTGCGCCAAGTTTAGGAAAATGTTTGTTAAGCATGTGGTGAGGCTTTGTGTCTTGGAAGTACCATTTTTCATGGTTGGAAAATGGGTTGGGAAACCATGTCTCTAGCCAATTCAGGGTGCCCTAATCTCTTGTAAATATTCTCACGGTTTATGTACGGTTTGGAAAACCTTGTGGAAAAACTATACGGGTTATCCAAATTCATAAAAATGTGAAATTCCAAGCATCCCCCTCCAGTGTTTTAACCCTATTTTAGGATTTACTCCCCTTGTTTAAGCTAGACACAGTAGAGATTCCTCAAAGATACTCCTCACTTTACCCCATTCCATTTTTAATCCACTTAAAGGTTCCTAAGGTGATTTCTTAGGATTTTTGGTTGATTAATTCATATTACTCCCCTTCTCTTTTGGATTCCTGTTTCTTCCATGGTGGGGTTATATTAAAACACTATTGGTTTTGGTTGTTATACCATGTGTTTTCAAGTATTATTATTATTATTATTATTATTATTATTACTATGGGATTCCTGGGAATTATCTAGAGTGTCATGTGATGGTTGCCTGTCGACCCCGATTAGACGAGTTGGTACCCACTTGACATGATAGATCTAGGTGGGATGTGCCACTAGATTGGCTAGTTTAGATTGGAAAGTTGGTTGTTGACTATAGAGATGCACCATATTCTGATAGGTGAGTCTAATACGGGTACATATAGGTATCTCTCTAGGGATTTTCATGAAATAATAATGAGTTACTATTTATTTATTCTGTCTATTTATGATGAACATTGGATTTTGGATTTTGGATTTATTCTTATTTATTTGTTTTCCTTTACTTTATACATAACCCCTTTTGATTATCTAGCTTGAATTTATATTTTAGTTCTGGATTTGAAATGGGTTGTGGAAAGTGAAACTATTTTTGAAAAGGAAATTTGTGTGTGTTATTTTAAAAAGGGAACTTGTATAATGGTATGATTGTGTGTTTAAAGAGAGTAAAAAATATTTTCTAAATGTTTTTAAATAGTGTTTATAGACTATTTCAGGAAAGGAAATTCATGGAATCTATGTTGATTAACTGTCGAGATTTTTAATATCACACCCTTCTTATGCCACTCAACATCAGTATACCCAATCATTTTTGCAGGTTTAGGTTTCTGGTTCAGTTGTGCCTTTGGAGAGGGTTTGTCTTTTGGTTGGCGGTGACCAAGAGGTCTTGTGAAGTTCATGTTAGCATGGTTCGTTCTCAGTATTTGTATTCAATTTTGTTTTGTTTAAAAGTTTTTGTGTCTGTATCATTTTTAATATTTATTGAGATTTAGTTATTGTTTGTTCTTCTTCCTTTTCATTTTATTTATCTTATCCTGCATTTTCTTGGAAAAATAATTCCCATAGCGATTAATTTTATTCCCAAAACTAGTTGACAGCCTGTGGGGATCGGGAATGCCCTTTGGGCCATGTCTTGGATCGGGTGTCAGGTTTGGTCGAATTCGAGCTTGGTTTGTGAAAAAATAGTAACAAAGTAGGCCCTTGTTATTTAGGGTGTTTGGTAGATTAGATATTAGGGATTTTGGGACATGAGAGGTAGATACATGAAGGATGTCATGAACCCTTGTTTGTTATTTTCCCCAAGTTTCCATGGGTAGTATAATATTTGAGTCTTTTTTTTGTGGATGAGGAATGACAATGGAGGTGATTAGATGTTATTTTGTGATCTAACAAGGAGTAGTGACCCATATGGAATCCGAGCACATGGATCAAGGTCCACTTAGTTAAGGATTATTACTTGGGGAATGGTCCACTAACCATGTCACCGGGTTAAACATGGACATTGGTTCCTTATTCAAGTGGATTGGTGTGAGTTGTGTTTTGTTTTGGTTTCGGTTGGTGAAAGTATTCTTTTAAAATGAAAATGGTTTTGTAAATGGATATTATTTCGTTCCAGGGATTTCATATTGAAAGGGGAAATGTGTTTTTTAAAAATAAACTGATTTGGATTGAAAATTTAGTAAAATATTGGGTTTGATGATTAAATGGCATGTGTGACCCTTGGTATTCTATAGGAACATTTTCATATATGTAATTATATGTGGAAATTTCATGTTGGAACAAGTGCATGGATGATATAAGTGGAAGTGGAATGAAAAAATATGAAATGGTTAATAAGATACTATGGGTGAGTATTTGGAATTGTCTTGGTTTTTCCAAAATGAATTTTTAAATGGTTCGGAAAATGGTTTCAGGAATTGGTTTTTCATAGAAACGTGTAATTTGGGTGTAAATTGTTTCTTTTGGATTTGAAAGGTGGCCTTGGAAGAATGCAGTTTTGAAATTAAAATGAAAAGGTGGTGGTGTTATTGAGAGATCCCATGTTGGGTCGATATGAAGTCATATCAGGATGCTAGTCAGGTTCTTATAGTAGGGAGAACCCTCACGTGTTCTCCCATTGTTTCTTGTGTTGTGGTTTTCTTTAGGTCTGGTCAGGTGTGACTTGTGAGATAAAAGTTGAATGCAAGGTACATGGCTTTCTTAATATTATTCCTGATTTGGGATCGAGTTTTGGTAATCCTTCAGTTGGGTGAATTTCTGGGGGAAGAATGTTTTTGTGGTGGGGAAAATTTTCACACCTCAACCTTGGAATACTTTTTATTTTATTCTTTTCTTGGATTTGGAAATTATGGTAGAGGTTCGGGTTGATTCCTTGTTTATATTTTTTACTTATTAGAGGAAATTAATGTTTTTATTAATGGTAGAATGTGTTTCATGGTTTGCGCATGATTAGGGGAAACTTCGCGCCTTCACCTAGGTAACCATGTGTAACGTCCCTGTTCTGGGTGTTGGCCAAAGGTGCACCGTACCTGGTTGGTCACATGGCCTTCAGTGAATTTCCCCAAATGTCAGAGGTTTCTGACTAGAAGCAAGGGACTTGGGTGTGATAATGGGGAAACTATTCCTTCATTGGCAGATTAACACATCGGAAAAAATAGTAAACAATAGAGGAAGAAGTAATACCACAAAACAATAAATAGTGGAAGATTGATAGTAATAAACAAATGCAGCAGGTATATATAAATCAATGATGCATGTCACATGTGTCTAAAAAAGTATCCAAACAAGTCACAATTTTGTAAATACAATACCAAAATCAAAGTACTAAAAATTAAGTAAACTCCAACAACATCACAAGCCTCATCTTGGTTCCATGCTCTCCAGTTCCAACAACATTCAAGTACCTGATGAAGAAGGGTGATTTCCCATATCTATACCTGAAACCATATAATCTATTTGGGTCCAAAAGCATGAACCAAACATGGTGTGACACTAATCCCAGTAGGCAACCGCCTAATGATTTGTGCCTAATAGTTAGTGAATATATATAGCCGGAAATATGCAGAAATGAATCAATAAAATAGGAAGTACTCACAAGTAAACAATCCTATAGTTTTCAATTACATTCATTTAAATTTATTATTAAACCATTGCAACAGGTAAACTCTGGATCTAGACTAATATTTATGTCCCCCAGTGTAATAATAACAAAAAAAAATGTCTTATAAGAACATCTTAACAAACAAGTGAGGTCGAGTCCAAGCATGTGATTTGGCTTGGCAGACTCGCCACAATCATTCAATCATTTTAAAACAATAGTATAGGAAATCTCTCATGGTCTAACCCCTTTGGTTTAACATAGCACTAATAAATTTCAAATGACCACCTAGGAAGCTCTCATGGTCAGTACCCATGGGTGCACATGTCATCAATAATTTACACACATCCTTCGAGTAGCTCTCACGGTCAAAAACCTCTGGGTCCACATAGCATAAATGATAATAATAGACCTCTGGGCAGCTCTCACAGTCAATACCCCCTGGTTCAAAGTCTACAATAAGGATCTCATGATTTTTTGTAATAAATATGGAAACCACCATAGTTTTACTGGTCCAGGGCTCTCAAAGACCATTAGAAGATTAGTGCGCATACAACATTCATTAAAGGCTCTACATACAATTAAAACTATTACATAGCTCAACTTCAATCGAAGAATAAAAAAGGAATCACATATAACCAATATAATCTATCCAAACAACACAAGGTAGGGAAACACGGTATGCCTTATAGGAAACCTTATCCAAACGGCCAAATTCAATCAAACAAGGGAACACACCCATGGGGTGTCCCAAAAGCAAGGGTATAAAATCTTATGCATAGGAAAAAACCCTCAATCAAACAACCAAACCATAATAGGTATTAAATAGTGTCAAAATCCAAAACATGTAATACCCCGAACATTGGTATTAGGAACTTTAGGCATATATAATTCAAATATGATCAAAGAAAGGTACAAACCACCTACCTAGATGTTTCACTAAGAACAATCATGAACATTGGACCTTGAATCGGCCTAGAATGACGTAGATCTAGAAAAAGGATAAAATCATTCGAACTTGAATAACCCGTGAGAGAGGAGAAATCACGAAGAGAGGCTTTAGAAGAAGGAATAAATCACCACAGGGATTCCAACTCACCCGTTGGAGTTCGAATCAGACCTTGGATGGAGAAATGGTGGCTCAGACATTGATCATCGCTCAGGGATGAACCAAGGTTAGAAGAAGGTATTTCTGGAGATGATACATGACACAAATCTGACTCATCAACTAAAAAGAAAATTACATGGTGTGTTCATTTAATGTACACGCCATGTACTAGCCTCAGTTTTCCCCTGCTTTAGGTGGTATCTAGGTCATCTACATGACCAGTACATGACTACATGCGATAACTTGGTACATGACATGTACTCAAAAGTACATGGTGTGTACTTATAAAATTTCCAAACTCTTCTTTTTACTAAAAAATAACCCAAAATAAATATCCATATCTGAAATGAAGATCCATGTTCTTACAAAATTCCTCCCTTAAAGAAATTCATCCCCAAATTTCCCTCCCAAGGGTGGTGAAAAAGAAGATTCAAACAACTATGGCCACTATGATTGTACATCGACCTCCCTCTCCCATGTCTCCTCTTATACTTTCCCATGCTGCCATAAAATCAATACTAGAGAAACATACCGACCATATAGAACCTTCGTTCTACGATCCACAATTCTAATAGGGTGCTCCTTGAAGGATGCATCTACCTCCAACTCAACATCCTCGGGATTAAAAACATGAGAAAAGTCTGAAAAGTAATGTCTTAGATGAGAAACATGGAAGTTGTCATGCATATCCTAATGCCTTTGAGGTAACTTCAACCTATATGTAACCGACCAGACTCTCTCCAAAACCTCAAACGACTCGATGTATCTTGGTGAAATATTTCACGGTCTCATAATCTTCCTGTGTCCTAACCTCGGTGTGACACATAAGAAAACTTGATCTCTGACCTCTAACTCCAGAGGTTGTCTCCATCGATTAAGAAAAGGTTTTCTAGTGATATTGTGCAGTAGCCATCCTATTTCAAATCAAATCCACATACTTAGTGGTCTCCTGGACAAGACGAGGTCCCAACATAGCTGCCTCTCCTTCCTCCAATCAATATAGGGGTGATTGACATGGCCTACCGTACAAAGGCTCATAAGGTTCCATCTGTATTGTCTCCTAAAAACTGTTATTGTTGGAAAAATACTCTAAGGTTTGTGTTTATCCCAACAACCCCCAAAATGTAGAATGCATTCATGTATCATGTCCTCTAAAACCTAAATTGTGTGATCAGACTGGCCATCTATCTGGGGATGGTAAGTTGTAATCAGAAGTACCTCTATACCCAAAGCCCACTATATTCCCTACCAAACATGAGAAGTAAACCGGGTACCCCTGTCTAAAAATATAGAGTATGGAACCCCATGAAAACGTACAATCTCTTGGATGTACAATATTCCAAGCATGTCAACGCTGTAGGTTTCCTTGATCAACAAGAAATGTGAAAACTTCATTAGTCTGTAAATAACAACCCATATCACATCATTCCCTTTAGGCGATCTCGGTCCGTCACAAAATCCATCACGACATCATTTAACTTCCACTTGGGAATGGGTAACTGCCATAAAATCCATTCTGGTCACTGATGCTTTGCCTTCACCTACTGACATGTGGAATATCTCATAACAAAACCAGCAACATCCTTCTTCATCCCTGGACACCAATGCTGACACTGTGGATATTGATACATCTTGGTAACACCAGGATGAACTGCCCAAACCGAGGAATGAAAATCTCTCATCAACTCCTCACGTATATATGCTGATACCCATACACATCCATGAAAATGGAAGACCTCATCATCACCTACTGTAACACCCTGAGATTTTATGAGAAATATTTTGTTTTTTTGTATTTTGTTATACGCAACACCAAATGAATCCTCCACTACACAAAAAAATGTCTTGGCTTCTGTTACACGCAAGAGAAACCTTCCTCGATAGCTTGCGTTGTACGCAATACCGAGTTTCACTAAACAACGATATACTATTAAAATATTATATAAACTAGTCGTTATGAATAAGAATACCCACTTTTTGAAATTTTATAAATTTAATCTTTCAAAATGGACCTCATTTTTGGATTCAGAATATCGAAATTATCCTAGGTTGATTTTTTGGTATTTTTCCGAGAACTACCAATTTTTGATGAATAGTGAAAAATACTAAACTTTAATTAAAAACTAATTTTTTAATAAAAATAATTTATAGTGATAAATTATACTATTTAGTGGTTTTAAATTATAATTAGATTATATTTTTACCATTTAATCTAATGTTGGTCATTGGACGTAATTTCACATTTAAACTAGACATAAAAAAGTGTCAATCTTTTGATAATTATTATTTCTTAAAAACACGCTTTTTGTTTTTACAGCGGGAATTAATTTTAAATTAATTTCTGCCAATTATGTGTTCTGAATTTTGAAAATTGGATTTCATATTTGGAATCAGTGTGTCCAAATTGTTTAAATCGGTAAATTTTATTTTTAGTCATTTTGAATAATTACTTCGGTAAATATTTTATTTACCATGGTTAAAGGGTAAATCTGGTAAAGAACGGTAACAAAATAAAATTAAAATAATAATAAATTAACCTAAAATGTGTCCTAACCCTATTGGCTGATACATGTACGACCATGGTCATCCTTGGGTCGATTTTGGGACCCCATGGATCCACTTGTAAGTGCAAATGACACTTTATATAAATTAAGTTAAAGTAAATACAAAAATGACATAAGCATATATCTTTTAGTAAATTAATTTTTAAATAGGGTTATATATGTTATATATTTGACTATAATTATTAATTAGAAATATAAAATGATTTATTACATAATTTTATTTTATTTATGATTTTTAGACATTAAATAATTATATTTATTTATGACACAATGATGATGCAGTATTTTCCTTATTAGTGAAAGAATCAAATAAATGATATTATAAATGTTAAAATAAATTTAATTAGTATGTTTTGATGACATAAACGAATTTTATAGGTTACTATGAAATGTTAGGATTGATCAAATGAGTTTATTTCGAATTAATAAAGTTTCTATTACTTTAACAAAAATCAGTTACCAAATAGTGTCAAATTTGACATAAAAGAGTTCTTAAAACAAATATTATATTATTAATTGATGTTTTATTACTAAAAATATAAGGATCATACAAGAGGCTTATATAATGATAGGTGTATCATTAATCAACCACTTGGTTTTCTCTTGAAAGTTTATAGTAAGTTTATTACCCATATAATATAAAAATACAAAGAGACATGGTAAATGTCAAACTAATTAACTAAGAGTTAAATCTAAGAGATAAGGTGAATATAATGACCCAAACTATCTAAAACCGATTGGTTGAGTGGATTACGACCCATCTCGGCCTTATCCTCGAAATAATCCACTTTGGAGCCATTATAAACCGAATATAAAATTATTATAAAATAATATTTTAAGGTTTTTCTAAGGTTCCCCTCACCCCTATTATAAAAGGGCACTCCCCCTTCTCCCAACTTCACACCTTCAAATACATTTGGCTCTTCCAAACCATGCCCAAATAATATCTCAAATATCCTACATTCATCCTTGAGGCCCTCCTTTATTAATAAATCCATCCTAAGGTTCCCTTTTGATCAAATCAAAAGGAAGAACCCGAAGAAGAGGTAATGATTTCTCGACCATCTTTCAAGATCCTTTCTGCTTCCACTTCCTCCTTCTTTGTTGTTTCCATTATAAAATAATAACTCCAGTATATAATATATATTGTGACGTTATTATAAAAATTGTACAACCATATTAGTTATTTTATCCATCCTACGAATTAAAAAGTCACCACACGTGCGTAAGTACGGCTTACCGTCTCCACGTCGTGGTGTATTTTGTTGTTCAAACATTTCATCATTTGGATGGGTATAATAATGAGTATAAATGATATAAATAATAAATAAAACATTATTATTATTATTTATATATGATATAATATCCAATTATATATGATTTTAATATCAAAAGAATGACATCATCCCTCGTGCGTACGTACGGCCTACCGTCTCCACGATGTTATGTGACTCATTCTACATGATCTTCATTGAATAATGATTATATAAATGAATTTAACAAATAAATATGATATATATTACACTAATACAATTCTGTGAATGAGGTATCTATAACCTAAAAAGAGGAATATGAATTTATTCGACAAAACATGCATAAGAACATAAAGTAATGAACAACCGAATAACAAGTAGCAATGAAATATTACTAATAAGAAAATAAGAATATGATCATATATGATATCATAACAATGAATATGATTATGTAATAATTCAATGAAATTATTTAAATTATTAAACAATATGTTTGGATAAGTATGAAGCATATCAGACCTAAGGTAAGGGATAACTCTTCCAATCTCATTTTATCCGAGATTGTTTATTCGTAAGTATTAACTAGGGTTATATTTATCATCCACATCCATGTTTCATCCATATTTAATAATATTTATATCCTCATAAAATTTATTAAATTCGATTTAACCTATTGGTGAGTTTTTGGTAAAGATATTAAATGAATCTTTTGTCTTTTTCAGAATGAGGTACTTTTTGACTTTTTTGGAAAAAGTATGAGAAGAATGTTTTTTTAACTTATACGGCATGAACAAATTTTTATGTTTTCATAGATAATTATTTCCATGTAGATTCCATTACAAATTTTCAAGTTTATTTTCAATTAACTTCTTTTAGTTTAAAATTTTATGACGTATTGATAAAGGAAAAATGTTTTTTATGAAGAAAGGATATTTTCGTCAGGAATGGAGTTCAAGTGTTTTATCAAAATAATTTTTCATATAAGCTAATATAGGGATCTATTTATATTCCTATTATTACAATTGATTTGATTATTTTATGATGGAATGATTTTTAATAATTCCTTTTATCTTATATGGTTTATGTTATGATGGCATGATATTTAAGAATTCAATTTTTATTACATGGGTTATGCTATGATGTATGATTTATGATTTTTTGGCACACATAATAATGGTTTCATTATGAGTTGGGTGGGACCTATATCTCCCTCTAATGCATTGGGTAAATATTTATATCTCATGAGATAGACATGGCTGGAACGACAAGTTAATCCGGTTCAGTGATACAGGACTGGAACGAGGAGTGAACTCGGTTCAGAAATGGACTTTGTCCACAATGATAGTCTTGGAAATGAATCTTGGATAATAAGAAATGATTTTCTATGATTATGTGTGTATGAAAAAAAATTCATGTTTTATGTTATGATTATTGGGATTATATTTTCAATACTATGATTTAGCCCCTGTTCTGATATTATGCTCTCTTTTACAGGTTTAGATTTTCAAAATGTTATGTTCTTATGAATATGATATTTCTTTTTTTTACCCTTATTGAGAATTTGAGCTCACCCTTTTGTATTTTTTGTTTTCCTTAGGTCAGGAAGAATGATATTAAGTAGTATATTCCAAAAGGGACTCTAGATATGATAGAATGAATGAGTGACAATGTAGATGTATTATGAACAAGTTGTTTATGTTTCCAAGTTTCTAAAGACACTGGACCTATATGATCCTATCATGGTTGTTATAATTTGTAATAAGTATGCTTCAATTATGAGGTAATAATAATGTATGTAAAGTATGGGTCGTCATAGTTGGTATCAGAGGTATTGTATAGTCAACCTTTAGAAACTACGAGGTGAAAGCCTTAGTAAGAACCCTAAGGATATGTCTAAACATAGAACATAATATTAGTGTTTTATAAATGGCCATGAATAACCTATGATAAGACTTAAAGTGTGAAATTTTATTCTTGATTATGTGGTTTTCCTATTATTATTAGTGATTCTCACACTATGATTATTGGTTTTAGTCAATGGTTGGAACCCAACGGAACCGTGTTAATGCTGAATGCGATGGGAAATTCAATGATTGTCCCACTGAGCAACCAAATGTTACAGGAGATTGAATGAAAAATCTTTTAGCCATGCTCACACAACTTTCCCAAGCTATGAATCACGCAGGACTTCCAAACAAGAAAATGAAGGAGCAACATTCTATTGAATCCTTCATGAGGTAGCGTCCACCCTCATTCAGCGGGTCTACTGATCCTTTAGTGGCTGAACAATGGATCAGTACCACTGAAAAGATATTTTCAGTTCTACAATGTTCTGAACATGATAAAGTCATCTTAGCAGTATATCATTTGGAAGTTGAAGCTGATCAATGGTGGAATCTTGTCAAGAATACCAGTCAAAGGGATGAAATTGAGTCCATGGAATGGGACAAGTTCAAGAACTTATTTTTCAATAAGTACTTCCCTTGTATTCTTCAAACAATGATGGAGAAGGAGATTCTTGAACTAAAGTAAAAGGATGATGAATCTGTTGGTAATTACAAAGAAAATTTTATAAGACTTGCAAGGTATGCTTCCGAAATTATTATCCAACCTGAGAGTAAGATCAATCGATTATTTAGTGGCTTAAAACCAAGTCTTCAAAGGGCGTTAGCCATAAGGGACTTCAATAGATATGAGGAAATTTTTCGATGTTCTCTCAAGGTTGAGATGGAGATTGGAGTAACCCATCAGTCATATGGGTTTGATAAGAAGAGGAAAATGGAATTCAAATGGAAATCTAAAGACCACACTAAAAAAGAAGAGTTTTCCCTTATTCTCAAAGTTTGGAAAGAAACATGGAGGGAATTGTCTTAAAGGGACAAGTAAATGTTTCAATTCTGGAAAAGAACGTCATCGGGCATTTGAATACCACAGTGATGGGAAAAATATGTCTAGTGATGCGAACAAAGAAAAGGATCCATAGAATTTACCTCCTACACTTCAATGTTACAAGTGCAAGGAAATGGGGAATTATGCTAATTAATTCCCTAATCCAAGGGTTAATGATCATCGACATCAACAACCTCCTAAGGCAAAGGACAATGTAATGTCACATGAAATTTCTATCAGCGATGTGGAGCATGATAATGAAGTGGTGAAAGGTACACATACCATCCAATCTAAAGTAGAAAATGTTTTATTTGATTCTGGCTCCACCCACTCTTTTATTTCTGAAAAATTTTCTAAGGGTGTCACCGTACTACCTCAACCATTAGCTGTTGAGTTAGCAGTGACAACCCTTAATGGAAAAATGGTTTCATCAAAAGTTTATAATTCTTCTCCAATTGATTTTTGTGGGAAAGTGCTTCCTGCAAATCTTTTGATCCTTCCTATAGTGGAATTTGATGAGATTCTTGGAATGGATTGGCTTTCCTTATATGGAGCTCATATTGATTTCCAAAGAAGGGAAGTCACGTTTCATATTCCTGATCAATCTATGATCATCTATCGATGCGAGGATGAATATAACCTTCCAGTGGAAATTTATTCCATCTTATGGGTCTTGATTCCAATAAATGAAGGTTATTTATCTCAAATTGTTGGAGAGAAACTCACAATTAAGAATATGCACATTGTACGAGAGTTTTATGATGTCTTTCTAGAGGAATTTTCAGGTCTTCCACCAAATCTTGAAGTTGAGTTTTCCATAGAACTCATACCAAGGGCTATGCCCATTTCAAAGACACCTTATAGAATGTGTCACGAACCAGTCCGAGTCGACCCTGAACCGGTCACCTAGGCCAGATCGCGACAAGTCCCGAGGGGCGTTCCCGATCATCTCGGGATGGCGACAAGAACCAAGGGCATCAATATAGTACACAAGGGAATGATTTCGCCCATATATGAACAATCAAACAAACAGTGGAATGAAATGGACAGTCCAAAATACATTTATATAAAAATTGAACTGAACATTATTTGTACATGAAACTAAAAGTACAACTAAGACAACAACTCAACTAACCAAAACCGATAACCAACTAACTCCATGTGACCCCACTGGTCACTCTCCAACAAAAAGATCACATGTCGCCCAAGGTGATCTAACTCAAGATGAAACCTGCACAAGGGCTAAAAACAGAAGAAGACTATAGACGTGAGTATTAAAAATCAGTAGGTTAGCCCGTTATTCTATTCCCAATGCACATCCTTTAAAATAAAAGAAACATCAATTTCTAGTTTTAAATAAGTGATATAAAGTTATTTTTTTCAAATGATGTTCCAAGCTATATAAAACAAATTACCAGAATAAAACATGCCTGTTTTATAAACAAGAATGCTAGTAACAATTTTCAAAGAGGTGAAACTTTAAAATGAAAATAGTTTTAAAGAGGGTTGTTTTAAAGAATTTAAACTTTTAAATGAATCACACACACAACTGAATTTACCAATCAAACACATCGTATGCCGACAGTGAGTACAAAATAGCCAATGAGCACAAGTCATAGGAACACCCCTAGGCACTAGTTAGTTGTGAGCCACATGTACCTCATATCTTGGTGAAAGTAACCATAATAAATATCAATTCTCGTGCACACGATCTACTAGTAGAAAGAAAAACCATAACCGAGTGGCCCCCCAACATCATCATCATCATAGTTTAGTTATTTTTGTCATCGTCAAACTTGCTACGTGAAAAATGGGGCAACCCTCACTACCACAAAAATAGTTTTTGGCAGCGCCCCCCCCCCTTTATCAGCGCTAATGAAAAAATGCTGATAAAGGGGGGTGCCTTTATCAGCCCTCCAAAAAGCGCTGATAAAGGGTGCCTTTATCAGCGCTAAAAAAAGCGCTGATAAAAGCACCCCTTTATCAGCGCTTTTTTTAAAAGTGCTGATAAAGGGTAGGCTTCAAAAAAAAATTTAAAAAATATATTAATATATTAATATATAAATATAGTTATATTGATATGTAAATATAATATATAATTTTTAAATATATTTTAGATAAGTATAAATGTACAATTACAGTTATTATACTTAATATATAAGATATTTACTGAAAATGGGTTCTTAAAAAATTAAAAAAATATTTTTAATAAATAATTTTCTAATCATTATGGAGTAATAGTCATTTAATAACAATTTGAACACTCAAAAAAATTAAAAAAATTAAAAAAAGATCCAAAATATTTTGAAAACGCAACTCAAACTTCAAACGGCCATAACTTTTGATCCGGGTGTCCGTTTGAGCTCTACCACATATCAAATCGAAGCCGGCAACGAGATCTACGTCGCTATGATTAGGGAGGACCACGATCAAGGGATTTTAGAGGCCAAATGAGGCCCAGAAGGCCTCCAAAACTGAGTTTTTAGTCAGGGTACCCCAATTTTTTAACATTTTGTGGATTTTCAGCCTCTTTTAAGGGGGTATTATTGGATTTTTTGGGTGGGGTCTGAATTTATTACAAGGTATTAATTTCATATTGATATTATTTCTTTGAAATTTTATCGTTTTTTATAATTCATTGATATTTATAATCAAATATATAACTATATGTACATATTTTTTATATATTCACACCGAAAAATTTAATTATAAATATAAATAATAAAATATATTTACATATAAAATATATTAGATTTATCTAAATAATAACTAACATCCATTTTTTTTAAAATACAAATATATGAATATTTATATACCTATATATTAATCTAACTATATATATATATATTAATCTAACTATATATATATATATTAATCTGACTATATATATATTAATCTAATAACTATATATATATTAATATAACTACATATATATATCTTAGTATTACTATAAATATATATATTAATATCACTATAAATATATATATTAATATCACTATATATATATTAATATAACTATATATATATTAATATAACTATATATATATTAATATTACTATATATATATTCATAGAACTATATATATATGTTAATATAACTATATATATGTTAATATAACTATATATATGTTAATATAAGTATATATATATATTTTAATATAACTATATATATATTAATATAACTATATATATATTAATATAACTATATATATATATATTATTATATATATATATATTATAATATAACTATGTATATATATATTATAATATAACTATATATATATATATATTAATATAAATACATATTATTATACGAATAAATATAACTAAATATATATATATATATATATATATCATGAATTGGAAGAAAAATCAAAATAGAGTAGTGGTAAAGGCTTAGGCACGCAGGGGGGAGGTCTCGAGTTCAAATCCTGAGGGAGGCAAGGGCGCGCGTGCATGAGGGCATATAGCAACAAGTGCTGTTAAAGGGTGAAGGGCATGCGTGGGGTGCGTGGGGTGCGGTATAGGGGTAGAAAAGCGCTGTAAAAGGGGGGGCTCAAGTGCTATAAAAGCCCCCCTGATTGGTAGTATTTTTTAATTTTTTTTTAATTTTTTTTAAATATTTTTCATTTTTTTAACCTTTATCAGCGCTAAAACGAAAGCACTGATAAAGGAAGTGCTGATATAGGACCCTTTTATCAGGGCTAAAAAAAGCGCTGATAAAGGGGTCTTTATCAGCGCATTTCGGAGTGCTGATAAAAGGGACCCCCCTCCTTTTCTTCACTGGCTTTATCAGTGCTTTTTCTAGCGCTGATAAAGGCCATTTTTAGCGCTGATAAAGGACGTATTTGTAGTAGTGCCCCATGGAATCACTAGCGTACTAGTACACGTCTGCCCACCTAGATACCTGGGATTCACTTTAGTGCTCAATCAAGTTACATATATTATCAAATACACATTTCAAATCCAAATTCCATTACCAAACCACAAAAACACAAACATCCCACAAACTTTCTTCACAATTCTTTCACGAATCAATAAACCACTAAAAAGTTTCGTAAAACAATATCAAGGAGTATAACAAGGCCTTGCACATAAAATCCATTCAAAAATGATTTTTAAGGAAAAAAACCCATCAATAACATATCAACCTAGTTTTTTCATCCCCAAAACCAATTAATAAATCGATTTCATGGACCATAAAATGGTCCCAAAAGATAGAACATAAAATACACATGGAAACCATTTTAAAAAAAAATTCCAAATGGGCTTTTAAAGATTTCTCAAAACTAACATTTGTCAAAGGTATGCATTTTAATTTTAATAAGGATGTGTATACACACCATTTACATCAGAAAACCACATTCATAAATCACTTATAATACTCAGGTTACATATTCAAAAAATAACCATTTTCATAAAGATGTGAAACGGTCCATTTTTGGCAACTCGGTCCAAAATATGTTATAAACCAAAACCCATTTGTTTGTAAAAACAAATCCAAATTGGAAAGCCATATAAGGACCCAAAAGTACCATTTATCATTTTACTAATTCATTTATAAATACAAACAAATAACTTTTAAATCACGCATCACACATAAAATCCAACCGGGCAATTTACAGAACACATGACATGCCCTTTTTAAACAAAACAATTTGTTTTAAGTACATGAAAAGGAATAAAACACCAATTGAATGCCATATTTAATTAAAGCTACTGTAACATGTTAAAAATACCATAAACCAGATTATAAACCTTACAAAATAGTTGAAAATATAACGGAACATTTAATCAAACACTTGTTGAGCACTTTCATGATAAAACCACAGTACCTTTCACAAAACAATGATTAAATGACCACTTTTCACACCCAGAAAATTATAAAAAGGCTTAAAAAAATAATAAACATTTATATCAGTTGAGGAAAATATTAAAATTATGAAACTTGAATGATAAAGATATGCTCAAGGGATATCCTACCTCAAATCCTTGGCGTAATTGAAACGCACACCCGAAATCACCCGTCGTAGGTTTATAAACCCTAAAACTAAAAAGACCATACCTAAATTAATATAAACCCCATAAAAAAACATTTTATAACTGAACCCTAGGTATATCTTGGCTAGGGTACAATATAAAACCAAGAAATAATGAATGGAGGAGGAAGAAGAAGGAGAAAGGAGAAGGAATCTCACCTTTTCCACTAAAAAACTCTTCATATTCCACTAGATCTTCACCTTTAGATAAAAGTGAATGGATTGAAACTTCGTGGAGAGACTCCTATGGTCTGGAAGAACCTGATAAAGATGTCTAGTGATCAAAATAGTTCTAGTTGATTGATTTATGAATGCTACAATTTACCTTGTCAATTCTGGATGATTTGAGATACATTGACATTGTTTCCACCCTACGAGACTATTCTGATATCCAAAGAGGGAAATAGATATTGGGGGTGAGGATAGGGATATTTTATTTGGGTGGGAGGTTGAATAAACGAAAAATATTTAATGTTGAATTAGATATAAAATAAAAAATTATTTTTTCAAAACCGGAAATGGGCCCATGGGCTGGCCCAATACCAAAATAATTAACCCAAACTCACCATGATTATGAATTATTAAGTGGTCCAAAATGATATGTAAGTTTTAATATGTCAGTATAGGACAAGTGGGAAGTGTAATTGGTGAAAAATTATGAAAAAAATGGAGTTATAAAGGAAGTAATTTCGGTTTTTAAAACTGGAAATGGGCTCACAGTTGGCCCAAATCAAGAAGTAACCACCCTTTCTTCAAAAACATTTAAACAAGAAATGGGGAACAAAAATTAGGTTGATTAGAAATATATGAAACATATAAACTCAAAATTAATCTCATAAAATACCCATGAAAAGTATTGGGATTTCCAATGGACCGGATCGAAACAAAGACATGAAAAATCGGGTGTGACAATTCTTCCCACCATTAATGCTTTCCGTCCCTGGAAAGCCATTACACTTTCCAGTTGAAAGATCAAAACCTAAGGATTACATAACAACATAATAAAGCCTCTAAAGATAAGGAAATATCAATCACCAACAAAGTAACTTAATAATATTTCCCAAACAAAACAAAACTCACAACGTTGTCTAAAGAATCAACGGAAAGATGAAGCCACCACCTCCATAACCAAGACAAGAACTAGATTGTTGGGCCTTCTCCCAATGAACCCAATGATCACCAAAACCATAGTTCACTCACAAAATCCAATTAATTAGGCTGTAGACATGAATGGGATCCCAACCATTAAATTCCAACTACCATCCGACAAATCCTAAAGGAAAGATCTTCGAGACCCGTAGTGGGTCTCCCCGCCATTAGAGACCAACTAGAAATGAACAAAAAAAAGAATTCAAAATGAACATGAATTGGGCCTCACCTTTACAGGACCATCAAAACTCTCCCACAACAACCTTCAAACCCAATTTAATAGGGTTACAACATGTACATCTAAACCACCCACTCTTGAACAGAGGGGACAAGAATTGGGCTAAGACTTTAAGCAGAGATCTAGACCCCCACCTCTCAGGGAGGGGAGGGAAGGGGACCCAATAATCGGGCCATTGAAACTACAAAAGAAACAAAGTAACTACCCAACACTCTCCACCTAAGAAGAAAGACTACACCTGATTTTCACAAGAGGTCCACACATGGACATTGATTAAAAACCCACATCCATGAAGGCATAACTATATAGACTGTGTGAGGGGTAATTCCACCACCCTTGTTGTGACAAAGGGAAATTCAAATCAATGAGGAACCACAATAGTTACAAAGGAACTACCATACCACAATTGTGGAGACATTAGCCTGGTCAGGCTCCCCGCACCTCTGGAGATTTCTTGACTGTGTGAAAAGCTTCACTCCGAGGCCTATGGATGGAGCCCTGATTCTTGAAGCATCTGCTGTACCACAGTCAGGGTTCTAAGGATTACACTGCTAAAAAAAACTCACATGCTCAAAAAAAACCTTCATCTAAATAGTAACTCATAGATTCATATAAAAATTCTGTCTCACTCCGAACGAGGGTCATAATGGGAAAGGAATATGAAAAAAATACTTCAACATCACCGAACACAACTACTATGTACAAAAGAATTATCACAACCTAAAAGCACTTTTAATCGATCCCAAACAGCTCTCTATTCCAAAAAACAGGTTGAGGAATCATAAAAAGAGGTGGATTTAACATTTGAAATGAATCCTTAGGCTGATCAGTAGGAAAGGTTTCCAACAGAGAACTATCCATGGCCACATCACAACATCAAACACATCTTTAGAATCCCAATGAACAATACTCCAAAACCGAGACACCATCAAGATCTCATCTCAAGATAAAACAAGATAATGAATTCTAGACTACAATGAAGCTTACTGAATAAAAAACTCTTCTAAGACATAGAAATATCAAGCCACAAAACCATTGGTTTAAAAAAAGTCCACAATGTTTCATCTCATAACACATTTGAAAAACAAACTAACTTGGTGGTCTTCCACATTTACTAATAGTGTTTACACAAGTCTCACCCACATGCACATTTCCATGCCACCCTAGGAACCCAACCACCATGCCATATAGGCCATCCTTCTAGATATTAATAAAAACATGCATGTGAGCACCCATGAAAACACAAAAGGCTAAAACAAAACAAAATCATTCCAAAAATCATGTACCTTCAAAAGGAACACCAACCACCAAGTCAAAACCCCTTTTCATATTTCACAAAAAATAAACCACAATTAAATAAGAACCATCTTATTAAAAACCTACCCCTATTCATTTTTAAAAACTTTTAAAATAACCAAGCCACTCCAAAAACCCCTTCCTATTTTTTAAAATTCAGCAAGGTATGTTTTCATAATCCGAGGTCCATTGAGACCAATACCATTTCTAGGAAAACACTAACCGATCAAAACCAATTTTCCAAAACTAATTTATCTGATTCAAAAACTTTTTAACATCCCAAATACCCCATTTAAAACAAACATTAAGAATCACCTTAAAATGATTCACAATTTCAAAACATTTTATTCCAACAAACAACAAGTTTAGATTATGGATAATCCAATCCCGTTAAATCATTTCCACTACCCTCCAATTTTTTTCCCCAAAAACACAACCTTCCAAAACAATTCTTATATTTAATTTTTGAAAAACCCCTTTTTCACTTTTCAAAATCCAATCCTTAATTTAAAACCAATTTCCACAATTCTCACATAAAGATTTTCAAAACAAAAAATTAGAATTCAATAAAGGTTCAAGAGACCCAAAAAAGGGAACTAGTGTCGGTGGGTGACTTGACCATATGGTTGGCGGCCATATGTCAAACACAACACCAACACAGAGAGACGTATTTGGACCATTCCCTAGATTCACATGGATTTATAGGTCCTGAGATCTCACAGAGGCCATTAGTCAGACTCCCCTTGTCATATCCCAACACCAAACAATCAACAATAACAAATGACACTAATAAAACCGGGATTCCCATGGAAACCTGCGGATTAGTATGAGAAAGAGTTCGTGACGCTCTTCTTACAATTACCCCTAAAGTCCCAAAAATCCTACTCCATATACATTGACATCCCAAAAATAACAAGGGTGCTCTAAAAAGAAAGTTCTGCTAAGAGCCGACCTCCTCGGATACCATTTTTTCACGAACTAGTCTGAGTCGACCCTGAACTGGTCACCTAGGACAGCTCGTGACAAGTCCTGAGGGGAATTCCCGATCCTCCCATGATGGAGGAAAGACCAAGGGAATAAATATATTACACAAATGAACAATTTATCCCATATATGAACAATAAAACAAACGAGAGAAAGAAATGGACAGCCCAACATACAATTATATAAAAATTGAACTAAACATTATTTGTACAAGAAACTGAAAGTACAAGTAAGACAACAACTCAATTGACCAAAACCAATAACCAAATAACTCCATGTGACCCCACTATTCACTCTCTGACAAAAATATCACACTTCACCCGAGGCGATCAAACTCAAGCTGAAACCAACACAAGGGCTAAAAACAGAAGAAGACTATAGGCGTGAGTATTAAAACTCAGTAGGTTAGCCCGATATTCTATTCCCAATGCACATCCATTAAAATAAAAGAAACATGAATTTCATGTTTTAAATAAGTGATATAAAGTCATTTTTTCCAAATTATTTCCCAAGCTATATAAAACAAATTACCAGAATAAAACATGCGTGTTTTATAAACAAGAATGCTAGTAACAATTTTCAAAGAGGTGCAAGTTTAAAATGAAAATAGTTTTCAAGAGGGCTGTTTTAAAGAATTTATAATTTTAAATAAATCACACAAACTACTTAATTTACAACCCAACACACTATATTCCGAATGTGAGTACAAAATATCCAATGATCACGATTCATGAGAACACCCCTAGGCAATAGTTAGTTGTGAGCCCCAGGTACCTCGTATCTCAGTGAAAGTAACCATAATAAATATATGTTCTCATGCACAAGAGCCACTAGTAGGGATAATACCCATAACCTAGTGGTCACCCAAAATCATCATCATCATAGTTTAGTTAGTTTTTTCATCGTCAAACATTCTACGTGAAACAGGGGCCAAACCCCACGAAATCACTAGCATATTAGTACACATCCGCCCACCTAGATACCCGAGATTCACTTTAGTGCTCAATCAAGTTACAAATATTATCAAATACACATTTCACATCCAAATTCCATTCCAAAACCACAAAAACACTAACAGACCACAAACTTTCTTCACATTTCTTTCACGAATCAATAAACAACTAAAAAGTTTCGTAAAACAATCTAAAGGAGTATAACGAGACCTTGCACATAAAATCCACTCAAAAAATGATTTTTAAGGCCAAAAAACCATCAATAACAAATCAAACCAGATTTGGAAGCCCCAAAACCAATTAATAAATCGATTTCATGGACCATAAAATGGCCCCAAAATATAGTACATAAAATACATATGGAAACAATTTTTTTAAAAAAAAATGCCAAAAGGGCCTTTAAAGCTTTCTCAAAACCAACATTTGACAAAGGTATGAATTTTAATTTTAATAAGGATTTTTATAAACACCATTTAAATAAGAAAACCAAATTCATAAATCTCTTATAATACTCAGGTTACATATTCAAAAAATAACCATTTTCATAAAGATGTGAAACGGTCCATTTTTGGGAAACTCAGGCCAAAATATGTTGTAAACCAAAACCTATTTGTTTGTAAAACCAAATCCAAAATGGAAAGAAAAATAAGGACCCAAAAATACCATTTATCATTTTTAAAATTCATTTATAAATCCAAACAAATAACTTTTAAATCAAAAATCACACATAAAAGCCAACCGGGCAATTTACTGAACACATGACATGCCCTTTTTAAACAAAACAATTTATTTTAAGTACATGAAAAGGAATAAAACACTGATTTAATGCCATGTTTTATTGAAGATAATGTAACATGTTAAAAATACCACAATCCAGATTATAAACCTTTTAAAATAGGTGAAAAATATAATGGAACATTTAATCAAACACTTGTTGAGCACTTTCATGACAAAACAACACTACCTTTCACAAAACAATGATTAAACCACCACTTTTCACACCAAGAAAATTATCCAAAGGCTTAAAAACAATAATAAACATTTATATCAGTTGAGGAAAATATTAAAATGATGAAACTTGAATGATACTGTCATGATAAATGGATATCCTACCTCAAATCATTGGCATAATTGAAACACACACCCAAAATCACCCGCCGCGGGTTTATAAACAAAAAAACTATAAAGAGCAGACCTAAATGAACAAAAAACCCCATAAAAACATGTTATAACAGAAAAATAGGTAGATCATGGCTAGGTTACAATATAAATCCAATAAATAATGAAAGGAGGAGGAAGAGGAAGGAGAAATGAGAAGCAATCTCACCTTTTCCACTAGAAAACTCTTCGTATTCCACTAGATATGAACATTTATATAAAAGGGAATGGATTAAAACTTCTTGGAGAGACTCCTAAGTTATGGAAGAAGTAGATAAAGAATATTTGTGGCCAAAATAGTTCTAATTTATTGATTTATGAATTCTACAATTTACCTTGTCAATTCTGGACGATTTGAGAGACATTGACAATGCTTCCCCCCTACGCGACTATTCTGAGCTCCAAAGAGGGAAAATAGATATTGGGGGTGACGATAGGGATATTGGATTTGGGTGGGAGGTGTAATCACAGAAATATATTAAATTATGTTTGAGATATAAAATAATTTTTTAAAATGGAAATGGGCCCATGGGCTGGCCCAATACCAAAATAATTAACCCACATTCACCATGATTATGAATTATTAAGTGGTCTAAAAGGATATTTTAGTTTTAATATGTCATTATAGGACAAGTGGGATGTGTAATGGGTGAAAAATGATGAAAACGATTGAGTTATAAAGGAAACAAATTCGGTTTTTAAAACAAGAAATGGGCTCACGGTTGGCCCAAATCATGAAGTAACCACCCTTTCTTCAAAAACTCTTAAACAAGAAATGGGGAATCCAAATTAGGTTGATTATAAATATATGAAACATCAAAAATCAATATTCATGTCATCATTTACCCATGAAAAGTATCACGATTTCCAATGGACCGGATTGAAACAAAGACATGAAAAATCGGGTGTGACCGAATGGCCCCAATTGAGTTATAGGAATTGAAGAAGCAACTCCAAGAGAATCTTAATAAAGGATTCATAAGCACTACTGAATCACCATGGGGAGAACCTGTTCTATTTTTTAAGAAGAAAGATGGGCCAATGAGACTCTGAATTTATTATCGAGAACTTAACAAGATCACTATCAAGAACAAATATCCTCTCCCACGCATTGACGACTTATTTGACCAACTACGCTGAGCTCAATACTTTTCCAAGATTGATCTTCATTCAGGGTATCATCAACTATGGGTCAAAAGGGATTATATACCGAATATGGATTTCCATAAAATGTATAGACACTATGAATTTATAGTGATTCCATTTGGTCTTACTAATTCCCCTGCTATCTTCATGGATCTAATGAATATAGTCTTGAGAGACTATCTTGATAAGTTTGTGGTAGTCTTTATAGACGATATTATTGTCTATTAAAAGAGAAAGTAAGTACATGAAGATCACTTGATAATTGTATTAAAGACCGTAATAAAGGATATGTTTTATGCCAAATTTACCAAGTTTCAATTTTGGATTCAAAAAGTTTCATTTTTGGGTCACATAATCTCAAAAGAGGGGATATCTATGGATCCAGAAAAAATAGAGGTTATCGAAAGATGGTCAAGACCAACATCAGTAACTGAGATCCAAAGTTTCCTTGGCTTGGCTGGATAATGTTGATGTTTTGTGAAATATTTTTCACGATTATCTAATACACTCACCAGGTTGACTCGATAAGGAGTTAAGATTGTTTGGACAGAGGAGTGTGAAGAGAATTTCAAGGAGTTAAAAAGAAGATTATCCAGTGCACCTGTGCTCACACTGCCTTGTAGTGGAGAAAGTTTTGTGATCTACAATGATGCATCTAAGAAGGGATTGGGGTGTGTTCTCATGAAAAATGATATGGTGATAGCCTATGCCTCACGACAGTTGAAAATCCATGATCAAAATTACCCAACTCATGATTTAGAGTTAGCTGTGGTAATATTTACATTAAAGATTTGGTGGAATTATCTTTATGGTGAAAGGTGTGATATTTATACTTATCATAAAAGTTTAAAGTATATTTTCACACAAAAGGAGCTGAATATGTGCCAAAGAAGATGTTTGGAGTTGACTAAGGATTACAACTTCTCAATTCATTATCACCCTGGGAAAGTAAACAAGGTGGAAGATGCATTAAGTCAACAAGACCGTGCTCGCTTACCCATGATGAGGATCACAAAATATCCAATATTTATGGATTTAAAATGGATGAATCATGGAATTATAATGTAAGGGGAAAAATATTATCTTTCTCAAATGAATGTTCAACCATCTATACATGTAAAGATTAAAGAGGCACAAAAAGAAGATGTAGAGTTACAAAAGAAGGTGAGAAATGTTCCTGAATTCCACATTGATTGCGATGAAATAATAAGGTTCAAGAATCGGTTTTGTGTTCCTACAATCCAAGAATTAAAGAAGGAAATATTGGATGAGGCTCATAGTTATTCATTCTCTGTTCACTCTTGAAGCACAAAGATGTATAGGGACCTGAAGGAGTACTTCTGGTGGGATGGCATGAAAAGAGATGTTGTTGAATATGTCTATCGATGCTTGGTTTTTCAGAAAGTTAAAGTTGAGAGACAGAAGTCTAAGGGGATGTTACAACCATTACCCATACCATAATGTAAATGGGAAAACATCACGATGGAATTTGTCACTGGACTTCCTAAAGCATCCAAAGGCAATAATGCTATCTGGGTTATAGTTGATCGTCTTACGAAGTCGGCACACTTCATCGCTATTAGAGAAGATTTATCTCTTGGGCATCTTTCCAGGATATATGTGAAGGAAGTCGTAAGATTTCATGGAGTACCACTTTCCATTATATCTGATCGATATCCGAGGTTTAACTCGATGTTTTGGCGAAGTCTTCAGCATACTCTAGATACAGAGTTTAGTTTCAGCACTACTTATCATCCTCAGAAAGATAGTCAGTCTAAGAAGACAATTCAAACTCTAGAAGACATGTTGAGAGCTTGCTCTATGGATTTAAAAGGTGGTTGGGATCAACACCTACCTTTGGTGGAATTTTCTTATAATAATATCTTTCACTCTAGTATTCATATGTCTCCTTATGAATCTCTCTATGGAAAGAAATGTAGAACTCCAACTTGCTGGGATGAAATTGGGGAATGAAAGCTATTAGGATCTGATCTTGTTGATGAGATGGCAGAAAATGTAATATCTATTCAACCACACATAAGAGAAGCTCAGAGTCAACAAAAAAGTTATGCCAACAACCGAAGAAAAGACCTAGAGTTTGAAGTGGGTGATAAAGTGTTCTTACGAATATCTCCTTGGAAGAGAGTAATGAGATTTGGAAAGAAGGGAAAGCTGAGTCCTAGGTATATTGGTCCTTTTGAAATAATGGATCGTGTTGGGAAGGTAGCTTACAAATTGGCACTTCCACATAATCTCTCTCAAGTTCATGATGTGTTCCATGTATCTCTCCTGAGAAAGTACATACCCGATCCTTCACATGTACTAAGCTCAGAAGTTGTACCGCTGGAGCAATATCTTTCTTATGAAGAACATCCAATAGAGATTCTGGATAGTGGTGAAAAAGTTTCTACGAAAAAAGACCACTCACTTGGTTAATGTTTTATTGAGGAACCACCAATTAGAAGAAGCTACATGGGAACTTGAGGATATGATGAGGGAGAGGTATCCTCGTCTATTTGATACGAAGTGACGAATTTCGATGGCAAAATTCTTTTTAAGGGGGGTAGAATATAACACCCTAAGATTTTATAAGAAATATTTTGTTTTTATGTATTATGTTATACGCAACACCAAAGGAATCTTTCAATACACAAAAAACTATCTTGTCTTGCATTACACGCAAGATCAACCTTTCTCGATAGCTTGCTTTGTACGCAATACCGAGTTTCACAAAAAAACGATATGCTGTTAAAATATAATATAAACTAGCCGTTATGAATAGTAATACCAACTTTTTAATTTTTTTTAAATTTCATCTTTCAAAATGGAATTCATTTTTGGATTCTGAATATCGAAATTAGCCTAGGTTGAATTTTTGGTATTTTTCCGAGAACTTCAAATTTTCGATGAATAGTGAAAAATACTAAACTTTAATTAAAAACAAATTTTTTAATCAAAATACTTTATAGTGCTAAATTATACTATTGAGTGGTTTTAAATTATAATTAGATTATATTTTTACCATTTAATCCAATTTTGGTCATTGGACGTAATTTCCCATTTAAACTAGACATAAACAAGTGTCAATCCTTTGATAGTTATTATTTCTTAAAAACACGGTTTTTGTTTTGACAGCGGGAATTAATTTTAAATTAATTTCTGCCACTTCTATGTTTTGAATTATGAAAAATGGACTTCATATTTGGAATCAGTGTGTCCAAATTGTGTAAATAGGAAACATTTATTTTAAGACATTTTGAATAATTATTTCGGTAAATATTTTATTTACCATGGTTAAAGTGTAAATTCGGTAAAGAAGGGTAACAAAATAATATTATAATAAAATTAAATTACCCTAAAACGTGTCCTGACCCTATTATATGACACATTTCTGACCATGGTCATCCTTGGGTCGGTTTTGGGACCCCATGGAGCCACCTGTAAGTGAAAATGACACATTATATAAATTAAGTTAAAGTAAATACAAAAATGACATAAGCATATATCTTTTAGTAAAAAAATTTTTACATGGGGTTATATATGTTATCTATTTGACTATAAATATTCATTAGAAATATTAAAATATTTCTTACATAATGGTATTTAATTTATTATTTTTAGACATTGAAAAATTAAATTTATTTATGACACAATGATGATGCAGAATTTTCCTTATTAGAGAAAGAATCAAATAAATGATATTACAAATGTTAAAGTAAATATAATTTGAAAGTTTTGATGAAATAGACGAATTTTATAGGTTAATATGACATGTTAGGATAGATAAAATGAGTTTATTTATAATTAATTAAGTTTTTAGTACTTTAACAAAAATCAATTAACAAATAGTGTCAAAATTGACATAAAAAAGGTTTTAAAACAAATATTATTTTATTAATTGATATTATATACATAAAAATCTAAGGCTCGTCCAAGAGACTTATATAGTGATAGGTATATGATTAATTAACCACTTGGGGTTCTCTTGGAAGTTTATAGTATGTTTATTAACCATATAATATAGAAATACAAAGAGACATGGTAAATGTCAAACTAATTAATTAAGAGTTAAATCTATGAGATAATGTTAATATAATGACCCAAACCTATCTAAAACCTATTGGTTGAGTGGATTTAGATCCACCCCCACCTTATAATCTAAATAATACACTTTGGATCCATTATAAACCGAATATGAATTTATTATAAAATAATATTTTATGTTTTTTTATGGTGCTCCTCACCCCTCTTATAAAAGGGCACTCCCCGTTCTCTCAAATTCACACCTTCAAGGCCATTTGTATTGGACAACCCCTAACAAAATAATCTTTCAACTTTCCTCGATTCATCTTAGAGTCCCTCCTTTTGTCATAAAGCCAACCTAATGATCCCTTTTGATCAAATCAGAAGGAATAACCTGAAGAAGAGGTAATGATTTCACCACCCTCTTTCAAGTTCCATTCTTCTTCCACTTCCTCCTTCTTTGTTGTTTCCATTATAAAATAATAAATCCAGTATATTATATATAATGTGATGTTATTATAAAATTATTACAACCATATTAGTTATTTTGTCCATCCTATGAATACACAAGTCACCACACTTGCGTACGTACGGCTTACCGTCTCCACGCCGTGGTGTAGTATTTTATTCAAACATTTCATCATTCGGATTGGTATAATAATGATTATAAATGATATAAATAATAAATATAACATTATTATGTTTTTTTATATATGATATACTATCCAGTTATATACTATTTTAATATCAAAAGAATGATATCATCTCTCGTGCGTACGTACGACCTACCGTCTCCACGATGTGATGCGACTCGTTCTACATGATCTTCATTGAATAATGATTATATAAATGAATTTAATGAATAAATATTATATATATTACACTAATACCATTCTGTGAATGTTTTATCTGTAACCTAAAAAGTGTAATAAGAATTTATTCGACAAAACATGCATAAGAACATAAAGCAATGAACACCCGAATAACAAGTAGAAATGAAATATTACTAATAAGAAAATAATAATATGACCATATATGATATCATAACAATGAATATGATTCTATAATAAGTCCATGACATTATTTAAATCATTATACAGAAGTTTTAGATACGTACAAAGCATATCATACCTAAGGTATGGGATAACTCTTCCAATCTCATTCTATCTGAGATTGTTTATTCGTAAGTATTAACTGGGGTTATATTTATCATCAAAATCCATGTTTCATCCATATTTAATATTATTTATATCCTTATACAATTTTTTAAATCCAATTTTACCTATTGGTGAGTTTCTGGTAAAGATATGAAAGGAATCTTGTGTCGTTTTCAGTACGAGGTACGTTTTGACTTTTCCAGCAAATGTACGAGAAGAATATATTTTTATCTTATACGGCATGAGTGGATTTTTATGTTTTCATAGAAAATTATTTACATGAAGCTTACTTTAAAAATTTTCAAGTTTATTTTCTACTAACTTCTTTTAGTTTAAAATTGCATGACGTATTGAGAAAGGAAAAATGCTTTTGAAGAAGAAAGGATATTTTTCTCAAGAATGGAGTTCAAGTGTTTTATCAAAATTATTTTCAATTTAAGATAATATAGGGCTCTGTTTCTATCCCTATTATTAAATTTATTTGATTATGTTATGATGGAATGATTTTTATGAATTCCTTTTATATTATATGGTTTATGTTATAATGGATTATGTTTAAGAATCCCATTTTTATTACATGGGTTATACTATGATGTATGATTTATGATTTTGTGGCACAAATAATAATGGTTTCATTATGAGATGGGTGGGACCTATATCTCCCTCCAATGCATTGTGTAATTATTTGTGTCTCATTAGATAGACATGGATGGAACGACAACTTAATCCGGTTCAGTGATACATGACTAGAACGAGGAGTGAACTCAGTTCAGAAAGGGACTTTGTCTACTATGATAGTCTTGGAAATTAGTCTTGGCTAATAAGATATGATTTTCTATGATTATGTGTGTATGACACAAAGTTTCATGTTTTATGTTATGATTATTGGGATTACATTTTCATTACTATGATTTATCCCATGTTATGATATTATTCTCTCTTTTGGAGGTTAATATTTTCAAAATGATATGTTCTTATGAATATGATATTTCCTTTTTTTACCCTTACTGAGAATTTGAGCTCACCCTTTTGTATGTTTTCTTTTCCCCAGGTCAAGAAGAAGGATATTAAGTAGGATTTTCCAAAAGGTACTCTAGATATGATGAAATAAATGGGAGACAATGTAGATGTGTTATGAACAAGTTGTTTATTTTTCCCAGTTTCAAAAGACACTACATATACGATCCTACCATGGTTTTGTTATAAGTTGTAATAAGTATCATTCAATTATGAATTAATAACAATGTATGTAAAGTATGGGTAATCATACCTACGTTCCACCCATGAATAGGTTCCTCTCCTAACACACTCTCCCAAGCCTTTAGAGTCTGATAGATGCCTCATTCGCACTCGATCTAGTATAGTAGTGGTAACAACTATAGAAGAAAGAAACTTCTGCCCCTGTCTGTCATGTACCTCCAAATTCATCTCAAAGAACAGATCCATAAGCTTCCACTCACTGATGGACTCCTGAACTTCTTGTATTTGAGTCCTCCTGCTCAACGCATCAGCCACTGCATTTCCTTTCTCAGGCATGCATGCAAGCTCAAAGTCAAAAGACTGAAGGTACTCAACCCATATTCCCTGTCTAAAATTCAGATCATGATGAGTAAGTATATACTTGAGACATTTGTGGTCAGTGAACATCACAAAATTTTCTCCCAAAAGATAATGTCTCCATCACCGCAAAGCATGCACAACTACAACTAACTAGAGATTGTACATCGGGTAATTCCTCTCATGTATCCTCAACTACCTTGACCAATACGCAACTACTCTTTCCCCTTGTAAGAGCATTTCCCGTATCCCGATACTTGATGCATCATAGTAAATAGTGTAACTCTTGACCAGCTCTAGAAAAACCAGTATCAGTGCTGAATTAAATCTCCCATTAAGCTCCTGAATGGGTGAATCGCATGAATCTGTTAACAAGTACTTCACACCCTTCTTATTCAGGCCTATCAGTAGTGTTTCTAAGCATAAAAATTCATGTATAAAGCGCCTATAGTAAGCAACCAACCCTATAAAACTTCATACCTCAAATAATTTCTTCGGCTTATCCCAATAAACTACTCCTCTCACTTTCTCTAGGTCCACTGATACTCCTATCTCTGAGATAACATGACCCACAAAGTGAATATGGTCCATCTGAAAGTTTAATTTTTAGTGTTTAGAGTATAAATCATGCTATCTCAGTGTACTCAATACAATCTCAAGATGGATGACATGGTTGTGTCGAGTGTGGTATTACACCAAGATATCTTCCATGAAGAAGACCACAGAAGAATCCAAGTAAGGATGAAACACTCGGTTCATCAGTTCCATGAAAACTTCCTATGTGTTTGTGATACCAAACGTCATAACCAAATACTCGTATAGACTATAAATGTCCTGAAAGTATGTAAGAGGTATATCAGATGGTCTAACACACAACTGATGATAATCAAATCTCAATTAAATCTTTAAGAACACCCGGTATCCTTGAAGACGATCAAAGAAATCATCAATCCTCAGAAAAGGATATCAGTTCTTGACCATCAACTGGTTCTACTTCCAATAATCCACACAAAGTCTGAGGGTACCATCTACCTTCTTCGCAAAAAGGACATGTGAACCCCAAAGAGAAATATTGGGTCAGATGAATCCCATTTTTTGTAACTCATCTCAATGCTTCTTGATCTCTTATTACTCTAGGGTAGCAATCCTATAAGGAGTAATGGACATCAGTGCCACTACTAGGAAAAGCTCAAAAAACAAATCTACCTCTCGCTATAAAGGTAAACCTAAAAATTCATTTGGGAAGACATCTCTAAAATGATCCAACACTGGAGGAATGTCTCTCTATGAAGTCCTCTGGTCATATAGATATAAACTAGAAATATGGGCTATAATTCCTCCCAACCCATGCTTCTCGGGACCCTCTCAGCTCGCCTGGACATCCCATTTTTCCTTGTGTAGAAAGGAGCCGCCATCTGGTGATGTGAAACTCACCCTGCGGTGATAGAAGTCAAAAACGGCCTGGAAGGAGACCAACCTGTCCATTCCGAGAATGACATCGAATACAATCATCTCTAAAAGCTAGAGGTCCCATAAGAAGTGAAACCCACCAACCTCAAGAGTTAACTCCTTGCACTGACGTGAACAAGCTGTCCTAATCCCTAACAAAGTGTCTAGTGTCATAACATCCCCAGAAGAAAATATACAGAGTCCAAGGATCTCCACAATGAAAACAGATATGAAACTATGGGAATCCCCTATATCCAAAAGAAAATAAGCTAAAACTGTGCAAATTAGAATCATACCTCTAACTATAGAGTGTTCATGATCCTTCTCATACTAGGTATACTCCAATGCAATAGTATGACATGTAACACGGCCTTCTGACCCTGCCTGACTACCCTAAGCTGATCCACCCTATTTGCGCTGAAAACCTGTCATCTTTCCACCACGTCTATGACCATCTCCTCGGCCTGAAAAGCCCGACGAACTCCAGTTCCCTGACTGAGGAGAAATTAGTGGTCCTTTTCCTGAACGTGGAGTCATAACTGATCCCCTCTCACAAGATTCTGGTGAGAAAAATCCGAAAAAAACACTGAAGATTACCCATATTTATGTAATCTCATCACTCCACTGGGTCTCTCGTGTAGTGAGGTATTGTGCTCCCACTATTCCCGCATTAGTATCACCTCACTTGGATGCTTGTAGATACATCCCTGTTACTGGAATCTCCACATGAAGGCTCCTTTTGGAACTTCCTACTATCAAACAAAGGAGTACTAGCCCTGGATGCTGAACCACCCTAGCTCATAGCTCCCAAATCCCTCATATTATGCTTGGTAATTAGCGCTTGATTCACTATAGCCATCATTGAATTCAACTTGAAGACATTAACCTACGATCATATTTCGTACCTAATACCATCCTCAAATTTCCTAGCCAAAGATAAGTCATCACCTCACAGAATAGGTGCAAATCACTGAAGCATTGTAAAAAGAGAAGAGTACTCCATCACTGAAAGAGCACCCTACTCCAAGTTCATGAAATCTCAAGCTCAAACTTCCCTCAACGTATCAGGATAGAAATAATCATATAAGGTCCTCTAAAACTCTTCCCAAACCATATCTCAATGACGACCCACCTGTGATAAAACAACCCACCATATCATGGCGGAGTTACGCAACATGTACGTAGAGAGATTCACCCTCCTCTTCGTAGGCATCTCTAGATGATCAAAGATATAAATAATGGCCTCTAACCCGGAACCTATAGCATGTGTTCCTCCATACCCTAAGAATGTGGGAGTATTTTGCTGCTAGAACACCCACATCAGCTCTGCCGTAGGCAGGGTAGGATGTGGTGCTCCCTGAAGAGTCTGCATCATCCTCATAAAGCCCTCACAGAACATTGCATCAGCAACAAAATCCGGTATAATATCTACTGCCAAGACGGGAAAGGTGGTAGGATCTTCTGGTAGTCCATGATCTACCCTTTTCGATGTCTGATCATTGCACTGTATATGGCGTACAACCGAAGGACGTCTTAGTGGCATGACTCTGCAAGGTCAAGCACACACCTTAGTTCAATATTATCAAGGAAATCAACTTTGAAGTTCAAGGAAGGAAAATGAGAAAAAAAACATTCAAGTTTTACAAAACAGTGTGACACGGCATGTAAAACCTCTACACAACGTGTTCCCTTTAAGCCTTACATGGGCCTTCACCTCTGCCAAACCTGGTCGTGCAACACCCCTACACATGGCTTGTTCCTCCTAGGAAATGGCATGTACTTGAATTTTCCCTCCTACCCAAGTTCTTATACATGGCTCAAACTACACAGTTCTCTCCCTAGTAACACTACACGACCTGTTCACCCTACACAGGTCATGTTCCAGTTATGTTCCATCCACCTGTGTTATTAGTCACACAACCATATACATGGTCTTTATAGAACGGTGTGTACTTTTAGTACACAGTATGTTCTACAAAAAATTTATCAACCCGTGTCTCTACTGTAGAGACCCGAAGCTTAACGTACATGGACATTACATTTCTTTAGCAGAATACTTAATACATAACAAAAACAGACACACAAGGACCGTAATAGTTTAGTGTCTTTGGAAACTTGGAACGTAATCTTCTAATCGTGGTGAAAGATCTTCAACATCTCCCATAAAGATCTTCCCTTTTTTTCTTACCTAAAACCTTTCTTTATATCTTGGGGAAAAGAAAACATAAAAAGGGTGAGCTCAAATGCTCAGTAAGGGTATGCATGGATAAAATAACAGATACCATATACATTTGAACTTAAAAACATGAACATAATGTTTAAACATCAAAATCTTGAGAAATGACATAAAACATGGAAGTACATAAGGCATTGATCATAAAGAAACATTAAGAATGATAAAATAGCATGGGAATAAAACATGTAATTTTGGAAACCATTAAGCACATGATATGATTTCCATAGTAGCCAAGGCATTGCTTCCAAGACCATCTTAGTGGACAAAGTCCCTTTCTGAATCGAGTTCACTCCTCATTCCATTCATGTATTACTGAACTGGTTTAACTTTCCATTCCAGCCATGTCTATCTCATGAGATTCAAATCTTTACCAAATGCATTGGAGGGAGATATAGGTCCCACCCATCTCATAATGAAATCATAATTACTTGTGCCACAAAATAAACATATATCATTCATAAAAACCCAATAAATAAAATGGGTTTCATAAACATCATCCCATCATCACATAATCCATATAAAAGAAATGGATATCATTTCATAATAAGATAAGTGAAACCATGTAAATCATAGAGACATTATACTTGAAATATACACATATGAAATAATGTCATCTTAGATGAAAAATGGTTTTGATAAAACACTTGAAATGAATTCTTGAGGAAAATATCCCTTTTTCTTCAAAATCATTTTCTTTTCACAAAATGTCATGCAATTTTAAAAGAAAAGTATTTTGTTGAAAATAGTCACGAAATCTTTTCGAGGAATCTTCATGAAAACCAGGCTTTATAAAACCGTAAAAATCCTTTCATGTTGTATAAGTTAAAAAAATACATTCTTCTCGTACTTTTTCCAAAAAAGTCAAAAAGTACCTCGTATGGTAAACAAAAGAAAGATTCATTCCATAAGATTGGGTAAAAGTCAAAATGGGTAAAAAGGACATTAAAAATACATGAAAAAACTTTTATAAAACATGTAAATGGATGATATAAATAACCCCAATAAATACTTACAAATAAGCAATCTCGGATTAAAATGAGATTTGCAAAATTATCCCTTACTTTATGTCCGATATGCTTCGTATATATCCAAACCTCCTGTATAATGATTTAAATAATTTCATTGACTTATTACAGAATCATATTCATTGTTATGATATCATATATGGTTCACTTATGACTTTATATTACCTGTTCTTCTGTAAATTCCATGTTAAAGAGCGTTTTAGGTAAAATCGTTTCATTTGTCGATTGTGTTTTGACTTTTAATTATTCATATGATTAATTAGATCATGATTACATAATTCCAGAATATAAAACATGATTTATGTATAATATATATTCAGAATATACATATATATAATAGATCATTAAATGGAAAGAAATACACCGTTCATGGAGACGGTAGGCCGTACATACGCATGAATGCTGTTTTTGTTTCCTTATTGAGTTGAATGGAATTAAGTAGATGACATACATATATATACACATAAACAAAATATCATTATTATTTCATATATTTAATTATTACTTATTATATATACTTTATAATCATTCATGAATGGTTAACGTGGAGAATGAATCTCATCGCGTCGTGGAGACGGTAGTCCGTACGTATGCACGAGTGATGATATCATTCTCATGATCATTGAATTGTATTGGAGTGTATGTATACTATTTAAGAATCAATATCATTTTACAATAATCATATATAGTTATTATGTACACCATTATACCCATCCAAGTAAGGTGGTGGTGGAAAATAGATTACACCACGGCGTGGAGACAGTATTCCGTACGTACACACGCGCGGTGATTTCATTTTCCATAGGATAGATAGATGGTGAAATAGGGTTGTTTAATACTTATAATAGCATATAAGTATATTAGTGATACTTATGTTATTACTTCATAATGAAACAACCTAAGAAGAAGTGGAAGAAGAAATAAAGTTGAAAGAATCGGTAACAGACATTACCTCTACTTTGAAGCGCCTCTTTGAGATCTCCTTTTAGGGAACTAAAATTGGTCTTTGAAGAAGAACAGGACTTCTAGGATGTTTCTAAGGAAGTGGTGAAGAGAATTTTTCAGAGGTTGGCCAAGCTTGAAGGCTCAAAGTGGTGTGAGGAATATAGGGAGTAGGTGCCCTTTTATAAGGGAGGAGAGGGGCACCTTTGGAATAACTAAAAATATTTTTTTATTATAAAGCCAAATTCGGTTTTAAATAGCTTCAAATTTATTTATTTATAAGCTAAGGTGGTAATGGGACGAAATACTCTCATCCAATAGAATTTAGACAAGTTTAGGTCATTATATTAACCTTATCTTTTAGTTTTAACTCTTAGTTAATTAGATTGACATTTACCATGTCACTTTGTATATTTATATTATATAGTTAATAAACTTACCATATACATACAAGATACCCCCAAGTGGTCCATTAATGATACACCTATCATGATATAAGTATCTTGTCCGAAACATAGATTTTTAGGAATAAAATAACAATAAATAATATAATTTTTTTTTTAAAAATCTATTTTATGTCAATTTTGAAACTATTTAGTAATTGATTTTTGTGAAAATCATAAACGAACGATTATTTCGAAAAAAGTAAATTAAATCAATAATAACATGTCCTATTAACCTATAAAATTAGTGGAATTCATGAAAAGTTTCAAATTACATTTATTTGGGTATTTATAACATCAATTATGTCAACATTTCATTAATAAGATAATTACTGCATCATCTTTGTGTCATAAATAAATGAAATTACTTTATGTCTAAAAATTACAAATAAATTATAATTATGAAGGAAATATTTTTATATTTCTAATGAATATTTATAGTCTAATTTATGTTATGTATAACCCTATATTAAAAATTATTTTCTTATTAAACATTGATTTTAACTATTTTAAACCTTCTTTAAATAAATTAATAATAAATGTCCTAATCTAATCCAAGTGGGCCTAAATAGTCATATTTTTTTTCCTAAGGTTTTTTTTGGTCGAATTAAACTTATCCAATAGAATTAGAACATGTTTTAGGGTAATAATAATATCATTTTTACCCTTAATTACCCTATTTACTTTTAACCGTGGTAAAAAAAAGTAAATAGTTACTATTCACCAAATATTATTTTCATCTCATTGAACCACATTTTAATTAATGACATCAATCATGTCTCTCGGATTTTTTGAAATTCCACTCACAGAAGTGGTAAAATTAAGTTTTATGAAAAAATCATTTTTTTAACTACCACTTAGTGGTTTCACTATTCATCAAAAAATGAAAGTTTCCAGAAAAATACCAAAAATTAGGCCTAAGATATATTTGATATTATTAATTCAAAAATTATGTCTATTTTACCAAATTCTAAACATATCAATTGCATTAATTAATTTAAAAATTAAATCCCGTTGTCAAAACAAATAGCGTGTTTTTAAGAGATAATAACTATCAAAAGATTGACACTTGTTTATGTCTGGTTTAAATGTGAAATTACATCCAATGACCAACATTGTATTAAATTGTAAAAATATATTCTAAATATTTTTTAAAACCACTCAAATTAATAATTTATCACTACTAATTATTTTGATTGAAAAAGTTGTTTTTAATTACAATTTAGTAATTTTCACTATTCATCAAAATATGAAAGTTATTTGAAAAGTACCAAAATATCTCCCTAAGATAATTTCGATATTCCAAATCCAAAAATGAAGTCCATTTTGAAAAATAAAATTTCAAAAAGTGGTTATTACTATTCATAACGGCTAGTTTTAATAATATTTTAATAGCATATTGTTGTTTAGTGAAACTCGGTATTGCGTACTACACACGCTATCGAGGAATGTCGCGATTGCGTGTAATGCAAGGCAAGTCAATGATGCGTGTTGTGCAAGCTCCTTTTGGTGTAGCGTACAACACAAGACATTAATGAAATTAAAAAGAATATTTTTCATAAAATCTCGGGGTGTTACATTCTACCCCCCTTAAAATGAATTTTGCCCTCGAAATTCGCCGGGGTTGTAAATGGTTTACTACTCGAAAGATTCTTTAATAGAAACCCACATCATAAAAAGGAATACCAAAACTTGGATTTAAAAACTAAAGTATGAAACGTAACGGTTACCCAAATTAACTAATCACTGGGTTTCCACATAGGAGAACATAGGTGAAAATATGGATATGGAAGAGAAATCTAACCATCATGTTCTGATAGAGAGTGGTAGTGAACATGGATATGAAAAATCCATCAATCAAAAAGCCATAGATTTGTGATGATCTAAGGTACCATCTGATTCATCAGATATAAGGGCACTAGGACAACATTTTTGGTTTTCAAGATCATTTCCCTAAATTTGATGAAATTGGAAATATAAGAAATACTTTCGTGATTTTGGTACAGTCTCACCGTTTTTCGTTCTTTGGACAATTTGCACTTCATCTCTTAAAGAAATGAAGTTGAATTTTTCATTCGTGAAGTGTTAGCAGCTCATGTGATAGAATGATGGGTCATTCCATCTATCTCAAACAAAAGGTTATAAAAGTTATCAAAAATACATAAGTCCATCTATAGTGAGATTAATCATATATGGTTCCTAAAATGGACTTATACTTCATATATCATACTTCTTAATATAATAAAACTAGTTTATACTAAACAGGGACTTCCTGTAGGCTAGTGGTAGGCGATAAAGGCCAGTCGCACTTTGGTTGTGGGTTTTATTCCCACAGCCTTGTCCGACGCGATGGGCTGTCGCCCGTCCTACAGGTTGTCCTTTTTCTAAAACTACATTACTATAACATCCCAAAAATAATATCGAAAAAAAATTCTATCCTTAAACAATACTAACTTATGTCCAACATAATCCATTCCAATCTTTAGGCTAATCCATAATACTACAGTCCACTCTCATATTATAGTGAAAATGATTACCAGAGATTTCATATAACAAGCATGTTAATTCCATCGTTGATCCCCATATATCATAAGATATTTCTTGTTGGTCACAATCCAAACATTCGAATTCCTTAATCATGTATTCTCTTGAAAAATGAATACCCATTGAACCTTAGTGAAAACATGAATGCAGTTAAATGTCAACACTTTCCACATACCAAAATCCTCAAAATTCTATATACTCAAACCATGATATCACTTAGTCCTTATATCAATCATGAGCTCATGAATACAATCAAACATCTCATTATCTTCTTATTCCTTCATTATGCGCATATCATCTACTTTAAAAAAATATATGAATAACCTTCCATGGTTATTGGTACCATTCAACATATACTTTCAAATACTTTTAGTAAAAAACAATAGTGTAACAATCCTTAGATGATTCTTTATTCCATAGTACCATTAACTATACAACATAACTCTCGATAAACATACAATCATTCCACTACCTTCTAAAACAACCGACTGAGGTTCAACACTTCTTTCATCTCATATATCATTTGTAGTCTCCTCATCATCATCCACATAAATACTACCCATATGACCATGCTGATTCTCTTCATGAGATTTTCCATTAGGGCATTGGTTTGCATAATGCACGTACATTCCACATTTAAAACATCTAATCATTGTTGATGTCGTAGCAATACCATTATCCTTGTCCATGGTGTTAACTGAACCATTTCCTTTCCACTTACTGGATTTGTGTCCTTCTTTTCCACACCCAAAGCATCTTCCAGTTCCATTGAAACAATCTCCCTGATGCCTCTTCCCACATGATTTACATGAGGGAAATTCAACTTTCTTTCCTCTATGATCATCATGAAACTCTATATTTCTCTTATTATCTGAGTCGGGAAACTTACCAAAGTTGAGATTATTGATCATATTATGAGATTGCTGATTAGGCATAATAACGATGTTTTGACTTCCAGATCACGTTTCATTTGGTTTCTCATGAAGAATATCATTCCATTGTCCGTCATATCCTCCATTATCATGAATCTTCCTGTTTCTAGCCATTTTCTAAAACCCAAAAAGAATAGTGTGAGAGGAAAAAATCATGATAGGGAAAACAACATAGTAAAGGGGGAGTACCCTCAATATCTAACATCTTAGGTTAAATTCTAATACCGTTAGCGCAATTCTAGGACTATAACCTATACGTACACGTATCCTTAGGGACATCCTTAGATATACCTTAGATATATCTCTAGGGATCTCACTAAAGTTCTCGCATCCTAGTTTCCAAAGCTTGACTAAACCTTTCCTCTGATACCAACTGTAGAGACCCAAATCTTAACGTACATGGACATTACATTTCTTTAGAGGAATACTTAATACATAACAAAAACAGACACACAAGGACTGTAATAGTTTTGTGTCTTTGGAAACTTGGAACGTAATCTTCTAAGCGTGGTGAAAGATCTTCAACATCTCCCATAAAGATCTTCCCTTTTTTTTCTTACCCAAAACCATTCTTTATATCCTAGGGAAAATAAAATATAAAAATGGTGAGCTCAAATGCTCAGTAAGGGTAAGCATGGATAAAATAACACATACCATATACATTTGAACTTAAAAACATGAACATAATGTTTAAACATCAAAATCTTGAGAAATTAAATAAAACATGGAAGTACGAAAGGCATAGATCATAAAGAAAAACTAATAATGATAAAATAGAATGGTAATAAAACATGTAATTGTGGCAACCATTAAGCACATGATATGATTTCCATAGTAGCCAAGGCATTGCTGGCAATACCATCTTAGTGGACAAAGTCCCTTTGTGAATCGAGTTCACTCCTCGTTCCAATCATGTATTACTGAACCGGTTTAACATTCCATTCCAGCCATGTCTATCTCATGAGATATAAATCTTTACCCAATGAATTGGAGGGAGATATAGGTCCCACCCATCTCATAATGAAATCATTATTACTTGTGCCACAAAATAAACATACATCATTCATAAAAACCCAATAAATAAAATGGGTTTCATAAACATCATCCCATCATCACATAATCCATATAAAAGAAATGGATATCATTTCATAATAAGAGAAATGAAACCATGTAAATCATAGAGACATTATACTTGAAATATACACATATGAAATAATGTTATCTTAGATGAAAAATGGTTTTGATAAAACACTTGAAATGAATTCTTGAGGAAAATATCCCTTTTTCTTCAAAATCATTTTCTTTTCACAAAATGTCATGAAATTTTAAAAGAAAAGGATTTTGTTGAAAATATTCATGAAATCATTTGGAGGAAGCTTCATAAAAACAAGGCTTTATAAAATCGTAAAAATCCTTTCATGCCGTATAAGTTAAAAAAACATTCTTCACGTACTTTTTACAGAAAAGTCAAAAAGTACCTCATATGGTAAACAAAAGAAATATTCCTTCCATACGATTGGGTAAAAGTCAAAATGGGTAAAAAGGACATTAAAAATAAATGAAACCAATTTTATAAAACATGGAAATGGATGATTGAAATAACCCTAGTAAATACTTATGAATAAGCAATCTCGGATTAAAATGAGATTTGCAAAATTATCCCTTACCTTATGTCCGATATGCTTCATATGTATCCGATCCTCCTGTATAATGATTTAAATAATGTCATTGACTTATTACAGAATCATATTCATTGTTATGATATCATATATGGTTCACTAATGACTTTATATAACCCGTTCTTCTGTAAATTCCATGTTAAATAGCGTTTTGGGTAAAATCTTTTCATTTGTCTTTTTTGTTTTGAATTTTAATTATTCATATGATTAATTAGATCATGATTACGTAATTACATAATATAAAACATTATTTATGTATAATATATATTCAGAATATACATATATATAATAGATCAGTAAATGGAAAGAAATACACCGTCCATGGAGACGGTAGGCCGTACGTACGCATGAACGCTATTTTCGTTTCCTTATTGAGTTGAATGGAATTAAGTTGATGACATACATATATATACACATAAATCCAGTATCATTATTATGTCATATATTTCATGATTACTTATTATATATACTTTATAATCATTCATGAATGGTTAACGTGGAGAATGAATCTCATCGCGTCGTGGAGACGGTAGTCCGTACGTATGCACGAGCGATGATATCATTCTCATGATCGTTGAATTGTATTGGAGTGTATGTATACTATTTCAGAATAAATATAATTTTACAATAATCATATATAGTTATTATGTACACCATTATACCCATCCATGTAAGGTGGTGGTGGAAAATAGATTACACCACGGCGTGGAGACGGTATTCCGTACGTACGCACGCGCGATGATTTTGTTTTCCATAGGATGGATAGATGGTGAAATAGGATTGTTTCATACATATAATAACATATCAGTATAGGATTGATACTGATGTTATTACTTCATAATGAAAAAACCTAAGAAGAAGAGGTGGAAGAAGAAATAAAGTTGAAAGAATCGGTAACGGACATTACCTCTTCTTTGAAGCGCCTCTTTGAGATCTCCTTTTAGGGGAAACAAATTGGTCTTTTAAGAATACCAGGACCTCTAGGATGTTTCTAGGGAAGTGGAGAAGAGAATTTGGCAGGGTTTGGCCGATCTTTAAGGCTCAAAGTGGTGTGAGGAAGAGAGGGAGGAGGTGCCCTTTTATAAGGGAGGAGAGGGGCACCATTGGAATAACTAAAAATATTATTTTATTATAAAGCCAAATTCTGTTTTAAATAGCTCTAAATTGATTAATTTAGAAACTAAGGTGGGGATGGGTCAAAAGCCTCTAATACAATAGAATTTATACAAGTTTAGGTCATTATATTAACCTTATCTTTTAGTTTTAACTCTTAGTTAATTAGATTGACATTTACCATGTCACTTTGTATTTTTATATTATATAGTCAATAAACATACCATATACATCCTTGAGACCATCAAGTGGTCCATTAATGATACAACTATCATGATATAAGTATCATGGCCGAACCTTAGATTTTTAGGAATAAAATAACAATCAATAATATAATCTTTGTTTGAAAAACTATTTTATGTCAATTTTGAAACTATTTAGTAATTGATTTTTGTGAAACTTATAAAAGAATGATTATTTCGAAAAAGGTTAATTAAATCAATACTAACATGTCCTATTAACCTATAAAATTAGTTTAATTCATAAAAAGTCTCAAATTACATTTATTTGGGTATTTATAACATCAATTATGTCAATATTTCATTAATAAGATAATTACTGCATCATCATTGTGTCATAAATAAATTAAATTATTTAATGTCTAAAAATTAAAAATAAATTATCATTATGTAGGAAATCTTTTTATCTTTCTAATGAATATTTATAGTCGAATTTATATTATATATAACCCTATATTAAAAATGATGTTCTTATTAAACTTGGATTTTAACTATTTTAAACCTTCTTTAAATAAATTAATAATAAATGTCCTAATCTAATCCAAGTGGGTCTAAATGGTCATATTTTATTCCTAAGGTTGTTTTTGGTCGAATTACACTTGTCAAATAGAATTATGACATGTTTTAGGGTAACAATAATATCATTTTTACCCTTAATTAACGTAATTATTTTAACCGTGGTAAAAAAAAGTAAAAAGTTACTATTCACCAAAAATTATTTTCATCTCATTGAACCACATTTTACTTACTGAAATCAACCGTGTCTCTCGGATTTTTTGAAATTCCACTCTCAGAAGCGGTAAAATTAAGTTTTATGAAAAATTCATTTTTTTTAACTACCACTTAGTGGTTTCACTATTCATCAAAAAATGAAAGTTTCCAGAAAAATACCAAAAATTAGGCCTAAGAAATATTTGATATTATGAATTCAAAAATGATTTATATTTTACCAAATTCAGAACATATCCGTTGCATTAATTAATTTAAAAATTAAATCCCGTCATCAAAACAAATAGCGTGTTTTTAAGAGATAATAACTATCAAAAGATTGACACTTGTTTTTGTCTGGTTTAAATGTGAAATTACATCCAATGACCAACATTGTATTAAATTGTAAAAATATATTCTAAATATATTTTAAAACCACTCAAATTAATAATTTATCACTATTAATTATTTCGATTGAAAAAGTTATTTTTAATTACAATTTAGTAATTTTCACTATTCATCAAAATATGAAAGTTATCCGAAAAGTACCAAAATTTATCCCTAAGCTAATTTCGATATTACGAATCCAAAAATGAAGTCCATTTTGAAAAATAAAATTTAAAAAATTGGTTATTACTATTCATAATGGCTAGTTTTAATAATATTTTAATAGCATATAGTTGTTTAGTGAAACTCGGTATTGCGTACTACACACGCTATCGAGGAAGGTCGTGATTGCGTGTAATGCAAGGAAAGTCAATGATGCATGTTGTGAAAGCTACTTTTGGTGTAGTGTACAACACAAGACATTAATGAAATTAAAAAGAATATTTTTCATAAAATCTCGGGGTGTTACAACTACTCACACAGCCAGTCACACTGTTAAGCACTACATAGTGTGTACTCCCACCACATGGTGTGTACTTAAGAAATTTTGTTTCTTCCAGAACAGAAGAACACATGGAATGTGTTCATAACATCACACGCCGTGTTGTCTGGGTTTCCAGACAGTAGGCTTCTGAAACTTCTCTGGAACCCTTAAAAACTTAAAATTTTGTCCAAGGCATGAAAAATTCCGACCCACGAGAGACCATACTCTTCGTGAATCAAAGTGTGGCATCCTTTTTCACATCAACACAAAAAAATTCAACTAAATTTCCAACATAATGAACAAAATTCCAATCTAAGAGGACCCATAACACCTCAGGTATTTTTTTGGAATCCATCCAATTGTAAATTTACTTATACCAATACCCTATCAAAAATAGTATGTATTCTATCATGAAATCTATCACAACAACATGCATATTTTTCATAACATTTATCACAAAAACATGAAATCAATAATGCATTTTAAATGGCATGAAAATAATGAATTAAATGTGACCTATAAAAAGTGACTATATGTTGCATGATGTGGAATACCCTCATCTCATCAGGTTGCAACAGAAACAGAACCACAATGATATAAATCATAACAGAACAAATCAAGTGAATCACCAAACGGTGAAATCAAATCAACTGTAACAATTAAAAAACTTGAAAATTGCAATATTCGAGGTAACTTGAATTTTCCCTATACATGGGTTAGCTACTCCTGAGAAAAACTTATTACAAACTACCTATTCCTTACTATCCATTTATATAAGCTCCAAATAGTAAGACAAAGCAGAAAAGAACCTCCTCAGAAACCACTTTGTATCATCTTAGTTCCGGGTGAAGCCCAAAGGTGCCTCGTACACAGTTGGTCACAAGGCCTCAAGTGCATTTCATCAAACTCCAGAGGGTACCAACTAGTAGCGAGGTCCTTGGGTTTGAGAGTGGGGAAACTATTACCTCATTGGTAGAGTAACACAACATAAAAAAATAGTAAAAATTAGAGGAAGTAGTAATACTAGAAAACAATAAATAGCAGAAGAATGATAGTGATAAACAACTGTGGAAGGTATATATAAATCAAGCCTCATCTTGGTCCCATACTCTCAAGTTCCAACAACAATCAAGTACCTGATGAAGAAGGGATCTTTCTCTTATCTATACCGGGAACCATATAATCTATTTGGGTCCAAAATAATGACCCAAACAAGGTGTGAGAAGAATCCCAGTAGGCAACCACCGAAAGATATGTGCCTAACAGTCAGTGAATATATATAGCAGACAATATTTAGAAATGAATGAATAAACTAGAAAGTACTAAAAAGAAAAAAATCCTACAGATTTAAATTAAATTCATTTAAATTTATTATCAACCATTGAAACATGTAAACTCAGGATATATCCTAAGCTCTATATCCGCCCATGTAATAATAACAAAACAGATGTCTCATAAGACCATCTTAACAAACATGTAATACCGAGTCCAAGATTGTGATTTGGCTTGGCAGACTCTCCAAAATCATTCAAACATTTAAAAAAAACCCTCTGCAAAACCTCTAATAGTCTAACCCCTTTGGTTTAACATAGAACTAATCAATTTAAAACGACCACTTGGGTATATCTCATGGTCAATACACCTGGGTCCACATGGCATCAATAATTTATACATGACCTCCAGGTATCCCTCATGGTCAATACTCCCTGGTCCACATAGCATAAATAATCATAAATGACCTTCTGGTAGCTCTCACAGTCAATGCAGCCTAGGTCAAAGTCTACACCAAGGCTCTCACATTCCTGTGTAATAAACATTAAAACCCCCACAAGTTTCTTGGTCTGAGGATATCATATTCCATTGGAAGATCAGCACTCATACAATATTCATTAAAGTCTTTACATGCAATTCAAACTATTACATGGCTCAACTTCAATCAAATCATAAACACATGAATCACATATTACCAATCAACTCTATACTAACAACATAAGGCATGGAAAAATGGTATTCCTTATAGTAAATCTCCTCCAAACATCCAAATACATTCATCTAACGGAACACACCCATGGGGTGTCCAATAAGTAGGGGTATACAATCTAATTCATAGGAAACAACCCTTAACCAAACAACCACTCCATATAATGTATTAAATAGGGTCAAAATCCAAAACACGACATACCCAAAACATGGGTATTTGGAACATTAGGCATATATAATTCAACTACTATCAAAGAAATGCACAAACCACTTACCTCGATGTTGTACTAAGAACACTCTTGAACGTTGGCCCTTGAATTGGCCAAGAATGACATAGGTCTACAAAAAGACTAAAATTTTTGAACCTTGAATAACCCGTGAGAGAGGAGAAATTAAGAACAGAGGCTCTAGAATAAGGAGGAACTCACTGGTGGTATTCCAACGCTCCCATTGGAATTCAAATAGGACCTTGGATAGTGAAACGGAGGATCAGACTTTGATCGTCTCTCCCAATCGCTCATGGATGAACCTAGGTTAGAAGAAGGTATTAATAGAGATGAGATGAGACCCCACTCTGACTCATAAATTAAAACTAGAAGTATACAATGTGTTCATTCGATGTACATGATGTGTACTAGCCTCAAACGGCGACCACTTTAAGTTGTCTCCAGGTTATCCACATGGCCATGTACTCAGCCGTTACATGAGAAGTACACAACAACACGTGACAACCTGGTACATGGAGTGTACTCAAAAGTTCATGGCATGTACTTATAAAATTTACAAAAACTTCATTTTCCTTAAAAACAACGTGAAATAAAGATCCATACCTGAAATGAAGATATGAGTTCTTACACCGTGCGACATGAGGGTTGGTTCCTAGGGCATGGCTCATGGCTTGCACATAGTTATGAAAATTGTGTGACAAGAGTGCAATGCAGCTCTATGTCTTGTAAGTATCATTTTTCATGGTTGGAGAATGGTTTGGGAAACTGTGCATCCAACTCATGCAGGGTTACCTCCTATAGAGTAAATGGGCACACAGTTGGTGCATGGTTTGGAAAACTATACGGCCAAACCGTGCTGGTTACCCATATTCTTAAGAATGTAAAATTATAAGTTTTCCCCTCTGGTGTTTTAACCATATTTCAAGATTTCCTCCACACTACACATATTAACGAAGGAATTATCCCACCCATGGAACTTTCCAGAGATCTAAACCTTCATATCTCTTGATCCACTATGCTCACACTTTCCATTAAGTATATACCCCTAAGGTTTAATGATTCACATATCACACTCACTTGATCTATACATAAACCATAGGTGGTTAAGGAAACCCCCTAATGTCAAGGGTCTATTGTAGCCCATGAAACTCTCTTTCTACATATTGGAGTTTAAGGGAAAAAATTCATTTTCATTTTTTGGTAGATATCATACACATGAAGAGAAATTATATCACATACTATATAAAAAAATATAAACTATAAGGATATGTTCCTGGACTAACTACCTCATACAGAGCCATTCCCTTTGTGAAAGCTCATAAATCAGCACCTAAGATCTTTTAAGATCATAACAACTCCCAAGATACTATCTAAATACGTCACATAAACAATAATTAATTTTGTCAAATTATAATCAATAATTCAATTTAATTAAAATAGGAATAATTTCTTAAAACATATCCTAGAAATGTTCAATCATTGAATCCTACAGCAATGACATATCGACATTTCATGGCATGTTACCTGAACATATCTTAGCAATAACCCTAATTCCCTACACCCATTCACTCACCAATTTAATATAATTTAATTTAAAACACTTGAAAATTAATATGGTGATTTATTTCCAACTAAACAACAAGAAATGATTTTTTTTTCATCTCAAGACATCCACTATCCAATGTATGAAAAATAACCATCGTTTGGGATGATTCCACCATGATATATTTGAATAATCACTCAAAACCTAATCCAAAGTCAATGATGTTACCACAAAAAATAGAATAACAATGGATGGAAGGAGAGGGTACCATATCTCTAAACACTATAAAAATATCCACTAATAACATCAAATATCAAGGGGGAATCAATGGAGAATGGAGAGGGGAAGGAGAGAGTTGAAGGGATCTCCCCAAACCCCTGGTTAACCGAAAATCGAAAGGGAATTGATCCTAAAATTATAGATCTATCCCTCTTAAAAAATAGGACTATATGTCAAATCACAGTAAGACCATGAGAGTCATCAAGTTAAACTCCTCTATCTATCTAGGTTACGACATGACCCCTATGGTTCTTTGTATGATTTTTCCCATTTAGGTGAGTCCCATTCCCAAATGTGTTTCCTCCCGATCTAATAGTGTGGCAACATGACAATACTAGACATCCCATTCCTACCAAAATCCCATAATAGCATTTATAGTATTTCACTATGAAATAATTAATGGAAAAAATAATATGAATCCTCAGACCCTTCATAAGACTCACCATCATAGTGTGATACACCCTTTCGTAGCATGTCCATTTCATAAGAGTCTTTATCATGGAAAAATTCCATAAAACCTACCAAATTAGGAATACCTTTTCCATAGTGTGGTCCATTGACTGAACATTATAAAAGTGTGGCATGCACCCATAATGGTGTGAAGAGATTGATACAATAACAATTAGAAAAGGGGGTTACCTCAACCTCCATTCAAGACTCACTTGAGAACCTGCAACAACTTATAATCCTTGACCATATCTAAAATAAACTCCTTGTGGTGTTCCAACTCTCAAAATTTTTATGTTAATCATGTTTCTCCAAACATACCCTCCATAGAGACCAAAATTCAAATACCCACTAAATTGAAAAACTTTTAAATATGAGGATCTTTAGACAAAATAACTTCTGGTTTTAATTAAATTTTGTAACAACCTTAGCTTCCATTTGATGATAAATTTTATACTTCCAGTAGAACAAATACATCTTCCAAAATTTTCAATCACTGCTCACACTTCCTCCATTTTCAAATGTTTCAAAATCCACATTCTTGATATATAGTAATATCAAGGTGTCTCTTTATATCTCTCCATAAGTGCTTCTATGTGTTGATCTTCAATTCCCATCTATAAATTATAATCCCATAAATTAAAATGTTAATCATTCTAAAATCCCCATCACCATTTCTTCTAATATCATTTTTAACTCATTGTAATCTTATCCAATAACTATTTTTAACAAATAAAATACACAACCCTTGGTTGAAACATTTATTAAATATTTTATGTGACAAAATATAGGTAAAAAATTATAAAAAAATTCAATAAAATCCACAGAAATTGATATGATTTCTTTAATAAAATCTAGTTCAGGAATGATCCAAGGTATTAAATAGATTGAAAATGAATAAAAGAACTAGATAAGTAAGGATGAACATGGTTTTTCAATAATGATATTAGTATTAGGAAATAAAATTTTCATCCTAACCTAGAGCAAGGGAAGGAAATATAATATATTTAAGAAATTAAATAAAAAATAAGATAAAATTAAAAAATTTAAAAAAAATGTTTCATTCAATGAAAAATTATAATTGATCAAAAATAAATTATCAATAATTATGGATAATCATAGTCATCATCATCATCACCTAATTCAGTTTTAAGAGGGTGATTCCTTAAAAGTTAGAGAGGTAGATAATTGAATTTTTTCACTTTTTTAATCATTTTAAAATTAAATTTTGTTTAAATTAGTATATTATTTATGATAAATGATCCACTCTCTTTATATGTTGTCTTACTCACTCACACATATTCTTGAATAATAAATGAATAAAATAATAAAATAATATTTTAATATGGTTTACCCTTGATGTGAGAGCTATTCCTTGGTATGTAGTGTTTATTATTCCATATAAGAAAACTTTTTTCCTATTATTAATTAAAAGATATGTGTAAAATGGGAATTCCTTAATCTTTAACAATGGGTTCTCTTGTCCATATCATGACAATTACACCCACTCTTCAATTTTTCATATTGTGTGAGATTAATTATTATTATTAATGACCCACCACCATGTTGTTCTACCAAATCTCACATTGAAAGAATATTGTGGATATCATTAATTGATAACTCAAGGAATTTAAGAAAAATAATAAGAACACAATTATCCCATTTTGATATTATATTTTTGGATTTTTAGAGAAACAAACATATCTCACTTCAACCCTTTTGAACAACTCAACAAAAAATCATTTTCATAATTTTTTGAATAATTGTTTAGTGATTCCATAATATGAACTTTTTATAACTTTTCTTTTAATATAAAATATAATCTATTAATTTCATTCTATTTATTTAATTTAGATTGAACAAATATGGATCTATCTCCTCAATGTAATACACATTCTTTGAGATCATATTCTATGATCTATATTTGAAATATTATCATAAATATATCTTTAATGTAATAAATAAACATAAATATCTATAATATATTTTGAAAATTAGTTTTGGATATATATTCCCCATATCATTTCAAACATTTCTCTTCAATATTCACATAAATTAGACTTCAAAATGATTTAACATATTCTAAAAAAATTTAAAAACAATTAGATATATGATGAGATGATATTGACTTCTATATTACAAGAATATATCTCCCTTAAGGAAATAAATTTTATGATTATACCATTTAATTAATCCATAAAATTTTTATTCCAATTTCAATATACATTGGATAAAAACCTTTTCAATCAATTAAAAATGGACCAAAACTTATTAATTAAATAAACTTTTTAGGATTATATAATTGATCAGAATATTCCAAAAACATAATTGGATATTGTTTTATGTACCAAAATTCTAGCTAAAATTACTATATATTAAGTGATTTAATCCCTTCCTAGTAGAAATATTATATGGATCATTATATTTTTAGTGTGTTTACTTGGGGAAAATATTTATTATCAACTCAATATTATAAATTCTAGGGATTGAACCAAATTTATGATGAATGAACCTCTCTGTTACCATATAAAATCCTTAATAATTAATATATGACATTTAAATGTATTATATCTAATTAATAAGTATATTAACCCTTTCTAATAATACTAGAAGTCAATCTACGACTCAAAGTACATTGATACATGTATTATTTTAAATAAGAGAGTAAAATCATAAATATGTTTTATAAGATCATTCATTATCATAGATGTATATTTACAGTGGACACTCATAGAGAGGTTATTAGAACCACATCATAAGATAAATTCATGTCTATGATAAAATCCTATTCTTTGGTGATAAAAATATTATTATTTTTGAGAACTATATTTTTTTTGCTTTCTCATTGAGTCAAATTAACCATTCCTTATCTTCACTATCATTTTCACGTCTTATTATCTCATAGTTATTCATTAGGATTCATTCAAAATATATACAACAGAATGTAATCATTGTATCTTTAATCTCCCCCTTTTGATTTATTATGAACCCATAAGAATCATAATTATTGTTTTACTTTCCAAAGAAAATTGAAATAAAATATAATTTGTTTATATAAAATTAACCATCTCCCTCTGAATTGACTATATAATTGGATAATAAATATAAACCTTCACAATTATTTTATAATTTCCTCATTTAATTCAAGTTGTTATTTCCAAACTTTAACAACATAATTGATTGAAATTTTAGGGTAATAGAATTAATATCATACCTCAGTTTATTATAGGTTATATAGGTTGATGATATATTTTTTCCCCTTACCTCAATACATATAAAATATATAAATAAATCATTGGATCAATGTTCATGATTAGATATTCTATATTATTTATTGAAAAACCATATTCCATATATAATTTCCCAATACGATTTATTGGGATATCTCCTAATCAAAGCCTATATATTATTATTTCTTTCTATTGGGTTAGAATACCAAGAAGTATTTTATGTGTTTCAAAATCACCAAAACACTTCCTGAAATTTTTTTCCTTTGATTACATTAATGAAATAATAATTTTCACACTTTTTTTATTTTTTCTCTTCATTCTAAGACAATGATGAAATTCAATTTCTGAGGAAAAATATTTGGAATTAATTTTATATACTCTCTATAAAAATATAGTTTTATTATAATTCTTTTGATATAAATGGGAAAAAATTTAATATATATATATATATGAAAAATATATTCTATAACATCAAAAAAAAATATTATTTCGTCATCTAACAATGATTTATTCTTCAAAACTACAATTGATTTATTAATATTAAAAGTGAAAATTTGGTATCATTATTTAATCCATTTATACATTGTATTAATAATATTTTATTATATTATTGACCATATGGAATAATGTAACTCTTATTTGAGTGTGATAGTAAATTTGACACCTATTTTGTAAACCCATTTCATCTGTGATTTTATTTATTCAATGCAGTTTGTCTCACTAGAAATAACCATTTTAATGATGATTATTTTTCTTCATATATATTTTGGACCTTCACATGATTTTTTTAATAAAATACCTCTTATTATTATGGAATATTGAATTAGATATTTTAGTCAGTCATATAATTTTTTAACACTTCAAACCTTCTCTATTCATATTTTTAAATCGTAATGTTTTATATAGATCCATCAAACTCTACATGAAATTATTGGATGATTTACTATTAAGAAACTATAATCCAGATAGGTTTTTTAATATTATTATTCCCAATTTCTATAAAAATAATATATTAAATCTTTATAATTTGATTCTTTTTTTCATCCTAAGAATAAAATAAAAAATATAAATATTTAATTTTTCCTTTAAAAATTGTACTTTTATTTTCAAATTTCCATTTTCATGAAATCACTCCTTTATATAAACACTACAAGAATTATATAAGATTATTAATATATTTATATATTATTTTTGACATGTAGATATTAATTTAAAGGTACTTTATCCAAAAAAAAACTCTAAACACTATAATTGGAATTATACCTAATAGATATACCCCATTTGTGCCATGAAGTCCTCCCTCATTACAGTATTTATTCATAAGAGGTTTCAATCACAACATATACTTAGATAAAGAAAAATATTTTAGTTTTACCTTTATTCTGAGGACCACGTTCCACCAAAACACAACTTAGGTCAAAGACAAAAGTGAGCATGATCTCAGATGCATGACTCCAATAAGAAAATGTATGATGACTAGTTCCAATGGAATAAACAAATAAAATGGTTGGTATTACCCTATAAATAATGTAATGAAATACTATAAAATATAATATAATCATATCAACCATGTATAATATAGAATACAATATAAACTAATATAATAATAATGGGCAATGCTAGAATTTCATACAATAAACCCAAAATGATAAATAAATTGAACTCTAAAAAACCTGCTAAATCTCATCAATAAAGTAGAACAAAAATGAACCATATAAATTTGTGACAAAAAATCTCAAACAATGTTCTCTTACTATATACCATGGTCGCTGAGATAATAACAATAAAAACTCACTAAACATTTATACTAAGGTAAACAATGAATTATATAATAAATGGTGTTGTTATAAAACAATTTAGAATCATATTACATCCTAATTTACAATTTTCCTAATAATTTAAAAACTTGAGCATGACCTTTTAAATAAAAAATTATCTAAATTATCAATGACACTACAACTCAAAACTTATAATATTCCTTTTTAATTTCCACTCTATGGTAAAAAACACATTCTAAACTCTGTGGTATAATAAAAAAAATATTGTAATTTTCTAGGTTAAATTTTCATTTAACCAATTTAATTGAAAAATTACTAAAATTCACTTCAAATTTATAAAACATTAAGCAAAAATTTCATGAGATTTATAATAGGTGAGTCATAAAAAACTTTATTCTATGGAAATACTAATCTTATCTTTAGAATTTAATGACATCTGGTATGTTATGACTTACTTGGTTCTACACACAATCATCTATAGAAGATAATACTTCAAATTAGTTCACACTAAAATTCAATATATGAATTCCCCTAAAAGATATCCCTTTAAAAAGTTTCATCCATAATTATAGATGAAAAAATAGATACTAAATTGAATCCGTGGTTTTAAATTAATTTTAACTATCCATTCACACGGCTTCATTCTCGAATTACATCATGGTAAAGAAGGGAAAGCATACCAACCATGGTTTTATGTCCATTCATAAAATTTCGGCACATTGGTGCTCACATTAGAAACTATTTTTATTAATCATACTAAAATTAAGGTAATCATCCACCGCTCATAGAACTCATGGGTTATGTTACCACATGCATATGTTGTTCCATACTAAAACCCGATCCAAAATATTAAACATTTATATAACCCTCATCCAAAAATTCCCTTGCTCATTAAATATCCACACTTATTTAGGGAAACATAAACATAATGATATGATATAAATATAAATAATAATTATTCATTGCCTTGTTATCTTGTCAAAATTAAATTCCAAGGAACCAAAATCCATAATATAATTAAAAATGATAAAAAATTTAGAATTGACAAATTAGACAATAATATATATTCTTCAAGTTTAAATTAATGGGTCAGTATAATATTCATTCAATATTTAAACATCAAAAAACATACTCACCAACTATTATGAAAGGAAACAAATATCTTCATCGTGAATCCAATGAAAAAGTTCGATAGTGGTGTAGGAAATGTGTTTCCCCTATAACTTTTATGCAAGACCATTTTAATAATCCATAACAATATGATTATGGTTTTAACCCATACATTTCAAAATATAAATGAACTATCCTTCAAAAAGGGATTCAAAATCTATATCACTCAACAAAAAATATGTTATTCTTTTTAAGAATTAATGTATATATTCATTAATTTAATAGTCTCATTGGTTTATATTTTTTACATCAGAGATCATCAAATAATTCATATATATGGAATGTAAATGTAATTTTATTCCCTAATGAAATGATATCATCTGATCATATACCAAACCCTTAAAGAAAATGATGAATATATATCATAACTCTATCTCACCATGGAGTTCATACTCACACTGAAGAGTCCTTAGAAGCTCATCAATTAGAATATCAAAAAACATGAATAACATTTCATCAAAAGATATGATATATACATATTAGTGAATGAATAAACCATCACATACCACATATAATATACCCATAAATATAATAAAGAACCACTATATATTAAAAAAATATGAAATCACTGCCATATGACAATCCACTCACCCATAAAAAATAAAAAATCATTCTCTACCTCTAGTGTCCCATTAATATAACCATATTGTTAATAAATTATGTAATATATATATATATATAATGTAATGGGGTTTTCCTCAAAATATCAAAAAATTTAATTTAACCCCTATAGAAATGCAATATTGTAGTCCATGGATTGTCTCTCGAGGACGTTGAAATTTGAGTTACAGAACTCTCACTTTTGATTTGTTTATTTTTTCAAGAATTAAAATTTTGGGATTTGATTAAAATTTATAAAAAAAATAGGAACCAAAATTCCATAAAATTTATCAACTAAAATGAAATTTATTGGAAATAAAATGGCTGTGAAATCAGAATTCAATAAGTAGTTGAGGACATGCCTTAAAATTTCGGACACTCCTCTATTCCTTATTTAAAAATGATTTCCCAATTTAATTCCTCAATTCCCACCCAAATTCCTCTTGATAAAAACCTTATTTTTCAAGTATATCATACAAATACCTTAATATTATTGCTTTCCCTCCTATATAAGTGATTAAATTACTTGAATAACTGCATGAAATAAAACCTAACCGAGATCACTTTTCTCAAAGAAAAGACCTCAGTGAAGAAATTTAAATAGAGAAATAAATTATTTTTCTTCATATATTGAACAAATATAAAAAATTAATTAAAAATTTATTGAAGAAATAAAACAACCTCTTTCATTAAAAATTTTATGTTTAATATAAATTCGAAAGAGATTACACAAGAATATGGAAACTCGGAAGAGAGTGTCTATCGGTTGTCGCCGTCCACAACCACTGGGTTCTTAGCCTCACATCACTTGAGAAACCACCATCTTCTCCATTAAATCATGAATTCATATAATATTCCTCAAAATATCTTTCAAAACCTTCCCGTTACTAAATAAAACCAACAAAAACCCTTAAAAATATGTGGAGATCAAAATATAAAGAGGAGGAGGGGTAGAAATCAACTTTTAAGTTTATGTAAGTACAAAGTTGGATTGATTTTTCCTCCTTAATGATTGAATATACACAATAGGTCTTCTAAACTTTTTTTTAAAAAAATAATTTTCTAGCAACCTATAAAATTTCAAGTCTTTTGGAATCATTTAGGAAAAGTTACATCCAGTTTATTGAAGTCTTCAATTTCTATCTGAAAAGACTCTTCAACTTACTCATGTTTCACACCCTCAAAGAGCATATTAATTATTGAATTTGAACACCAAATTTAAGGGAGTTGTGATATTTATAATTATATTTCATATAAGATTGTAATAATTTAATTTGGACACATGTATCCTGAGATATCCTTATTTAATGAGGTCAAGTCAATTATGTCTACCAAATCTTTTTTCCACATTGACCGATTTATTTGGGCCTCAAGAAATTAGAATCAAAACTAGGAACAGTTGTAAAATATGAACCTTAATAATAATATAATCATAAAATATTACTCAATTTAGATTAATAGAAAAAAAATTATTCTCTTAATATATATGTGATAGAAAATAGTTAAATTTCCATAATTAAGAATTTTTCACTTTTAAGCTCAATACTCGTCAAAGATCCAAATATGATGAAATGTCACATAAAATTTGAAATTTATAGATATAATATTTTTGGAATAGAAATGAAAAACAATTTAAATATTATCTCTATCAATTCTCCCACACTTAGTACTCGGAACCCAGGACAAGTGAGCACCAAAATAAAATCAAGGAAAATTCAAAACACATACTAATGAGATCCACCAATTTATCACCAATGAAAAAAATATATTGTTCATACTAAAAAAACATTTCAACTTATACATTTGTCTCATTCAATACATTTAAACATCTTTTCTACTCCCATGAACAAAACACACATACCTCACATTAATTTTCTCTCAACATACAAATATGGATTTTCAACAAGGAATTTCTAATCCAAACTCATTCAAGAATCACCATAGGATTGATAAATTTATACATATACACCCTATGTGAACCAAGAACATGTGATTATCATGATGAATATTTAGGGTGGTTCTATGGATTTTGGTTGGTAGGTTTTTAATTTTTAAAATTATGAGGCTAGATAAGGAGGTTTTGCATCTTTTTGAAGAAAAAATGCATGATTATAATTATCACTCAAGTATGGTCTCCTCATAACCCCCTTAGAAGAAAATCAGATCTAATAATATTTGAAAATAAATTTCCCATCCCACACCATCAATATTTCAGTATTAAAAATAGTGTTTCTTTTCTCTTTTTTTCCTTGAAAGCTCATGAAAGGGAAAAATTTCTTTCTTTGGGATATATATAAATGATAAACTCCCTTTTCTTTAAAATCTATAAAAGGGAATATATTTCAGCATAAAAAAAATATTTTTTAAAAGAAAACACATATATTTATTATTTTATTTTTCTACCCAAAGATAGGCCAAATGATGTATCACACAACAATTCAACTTCCCCAAACACATATGTTCAACTATATCATACATTTTCACTTCTAGATCAAGTTGGATTGGAAAAATTTGCTTATAATGTGGCTAACCTAATAGGATGTACATTGATAATAAGGTCTCACAAAGGTCAAATGTATAGGGAATTCCATAATAAAAAGGATTCTCATGAAAAAGGGGGCATTAAAAATAGAAAGAAATAAATCAATCACTTAAATCATCACCACCTTAATAATCCAATCTTGATAGAAATAAATCAAGTTTTAGTTAAAGAAGTCATGGATTGGTTCTCTCAAGAAATGAGGTGTATGTGATAAAGATGTCAAAAATGGTTTAGAAGCCTCATGGGAAGGGGATTTCAAATATAAAGACAGTGAAATGTGGAATGAGATTCAAAAAGTAGAGGTCTTTTCAGGACATTTCTTAAGTTTTAAACTCGATACAAATTCATTTGCAGTATTAATTTTCATTTAGTTTTAGGGGATAAATTGGTTCACTCATTCATATAGGTTTCAAAAATGAAAATGATAAACATTTGAGCTCCCATGATTAAGAAAACACAAACAAATTAATAAAAACACACCAAAATTGAAAAAAATGATATAAAATTAAATAAACACACCAAAAATTTAATGTGAAGCTAAAAAATTGAAACTAAAGCACAGAAAATCCTAATGTACCCATTATTTTCCTCCTCCCACACTTATTTAGTGAAATTTACTCATATTTAAGAAATTTTATGTAAAATAAATGAAATTACAGAAATTAAATACAGAACAAAAAATAAGTGAGAAGGAAAGAAACAACCAGACATTAATTTTACTCAGCTTCCTGAAGATGGATATTCTCCCTTAGAGGCTTTATAAAATTCTCTATAAACATCTTCAACCTATTCCCATTGACTATGAATAGTGTCCCTTTGCCTTTTTCATTTACTTTTATTGCACCAAAAAGAAAAACATGAGTAATAATTACACAACCATTCCATTTGGAACAAAATTTATTTGGGAACATGTTCAATATGAAATCAAATTATAATAGTTAATCTCCTTCCATGATGTTTTTTTGAGAATCATCCCATCATTAAATGATTTGTTTATTTCCTTGTATAACTTTGAAATTTTATATGAATTTTTTCTAATCTCATCAAATTCTTATAAACAATATTTTGTTTCTTTTATAGCAGAAAACTGACTCATTTTACATGTTTTAACTTCTGAAAAAGATTTTTTTTTCTTACTCAAATAGAAGGTGAAAATAATTTCTATTGAGTAATGTAAATGGTGACATAACAATTGGGGTTTTTAATGTAGTACTATATGACCATAATTCATCTAGTATCAAACTCCAATCCTTTATAATTTGGTTCACAGTTTTTTCTAGAATTTATTTTATATCTCATTTTGATAACTAATACATTCCATTTGTTTGAGGGTGATAGGGAATAAATAAACTATGATGAAATCTATATTTCTTAAAAAGAAACTCTGATTTCCTATTAAAAAATTGGGTGCCTTGATTAGTGATTATAAATTTTGGAAACCTAAATCATGAAAAAAATTTCCTTTCACAAACATGTATATAGTTTTGGCATCATCCACTCTAGTAGGAAAAACCTTTACCCACATTGACACATAATAAAAATTAATAAAGACATAAATGTATGAAAATAATTGAGAAAAGTTCCCATATAATTCATATCACATAAATCCAATACATCACAAACCAAAAGTTGTTTCTGAGGGATCTCATTCCTTTTGGAAATGTTATCTTTAAGTTAGAAATATTTACATGTTTAAAAAAATTCAAAAGCATCTCTAAAAACGGTGGGCTAATAAAAACTAAAATCAAACAGTTTTATTAAAGTTATTTGTGTTAAAACGTTTCCTCTACAGCTCAAAGTGTGAAACACATATTGGATAGATTTAAATTAAGAATTTTAAATGCATATCATAATCTTTTTATCATTACCAACATAACACAAATAAAGATCATCCGAAATGAAATTTTTTGAATGAATCGCAAGTTTAGAAATTTTTTTCTTTGAATACCATTGGAGAACTTGATCAGTAGCTAAGTAATTTACAAGATCAGAAAACCATGATCCTAAACTCTTATAAAAATAAAAATATTCAACTATAATGGTTTATTTAATCGGTGGATATATAGAAATAATTCCATTCAAGATATATGGTTTCTTATTCAAATGATCATCAACAAGGTTCTAACTTCCTTTATTATCATTTATCTCAACATCAAATTCATATAACTACAACATCCATTCCAAAAGACTTGGATTTTCATCATGTATATTAATATAAATTAATATTAAAGAATAATATATGAAAATAGTCACTTTGGAGCCCAGTAGATAAAATCTAAATTTTATAGAGTGAAAATAATAGCCACAAGTTCCATCTCAGTTGTTCTGTAGTTTGATTGGGCCGATTATAATGTTCTATTGGATTAATAAATTTCATGTGATTTATTTTCCATCCTTTTTCTCAAAAATAACCCTAGATAAAAGTTATATGCATCAATCATGATTTCTAATGGAACGTTCCATTTGGGTGGTTAAACAGTGGAAAGAGTTATTTGAGTTTTTCATCTCCCTAATGGTCTATTTAAAAATTTCATTAAATTGAAATAGGGGGTGTTTTTAGATAAATATAGACAATGGAAGTAACACCTTATTAAAATCCTTTATGAATCTCCTTAAAAAACAAGCATTAATAAAGAAAGATCTCACATCATTTACTATTTTTGGTTATGGAAATAAAGAAATGACCTCAACATTGGATTGATAAAATTGAATTCCATCTATAGACACAACTTCACTAAGTACGATCCCCTTATCAACCATGAAATGGAATTTTTATAATTTAGGACAGGATTCTTAAAAATTAATGTCTTGATATCATGTGCCATACTTTTCAAACAAATTTAAATGATGATTCATAAATAGTGAAGTCATCTATAAAACTTCAATGCAAGTATCTAGAAATTCAGTGAAATTTATCATCATGCATATTTGAAAAGTTCAAGGAGCATTACATAAACTGAAGGGAATTATCCTATAAAAAAGGTTCGAAGTGAGCACATGAAATTGGGTTTATGTTGACCCTCTAGGAAAATTTGAAATTTCAAATACCTAGATAATTCATAAAGAAAACAATAGTGGGTTTTCATAGCTACAATTTCAAGGAAATTATCATTAAATAGAAATATGAAGTGGTATTTCATTATAAAAAATATATTTTCCTATAATCAATACACATTCTCTATTTATTGGGAAAACTAACTGGGAAAAGCTCACCAAATTCATTCCTTGATATTTTAAAGCAACAATTTTTGGGGATAACTTGGAAAGGTATCACCCATTGACTACCAAATATGGGAAAAATAATTACAACATCCCACAAGGTGGTGAGTTGTTTCTTGAGAATATCTAAAAGTTTTGGATTCAATATCCTTTGAAATTTACTATCTGGTTTAGGATTTTACACCTAGAAACTTATTTTCATACAGACTAAGGTACTTATTCCAGTTAAATCAGATAGAGTCCACAATATGGATTTCTTATTGGATTTGAGGACTCTTAAAATTTGGTTACCTTTTTCCCCTTGAGATATCTTTTCAAATGATGATAGGTAATTTTCGTTCTCACCCAAGAAAGAATATTTGATCTTCTCAAGTTGTGATTTTATGAATAACTCTTGTGGGGTATTTTCATTGATCAAATAACATTGTTGACATGTGTGATTGTTCAGTAAAGTTAAAAATTTTAAATATCATTCATCTTTTCGATCACTTTCTATGATCTCAGGATATATTCCATGTACAAAAATGCTATTTTCTATTGGGAAGCTAATAACATGCTCAAGGGTTTCTAAATATTTAACAACATCAAATCCAAAATTAAAGGAATCATTAAAATACACTTCAAATTTCAAAGACTCATTAGAATCATCTTTTTTAGTCTATTATTGATTGTATTCAAAGACAAAAAAAATTTAAACTTTTAAAAAAGCACTTTTTTAATTCATCAAAAGAAAAATAAGTAGAAATTTCAGTGGAAAACTAATATTTCATGTTTTCTTGCGGGGATGAATGATCCTAAATTGGGTGTTTCATGGACTAAAAAATATTTAATTAAATAATATATCCATAAAATTCAAGTGAAAGTGTTAATTTTTGAACACTGATGATTGATTTTGCAGTTTTCAAAAGTGGTCTCCCTAGAATGAGAGATACATGGGTAAAAAACCAACCATATTCTATATCCAATAACTAAAAATTTCCTGGAAGAGGAATTTATCTCACCTAAATTAGAACATCATCTATAACTCCAATGGTCTTGTTAGTACTTTAGTTGGTAAGTTAAAAGATCATTACAGATGGTAAAATTTATCCAACCTGAAGAGATGAGTAAAATAAATGTTTCATAACATTGATGGAAGCACCTAAATCAAGAATTACATCCTTGAATTTTAATTTCAAAATTGTGTAGGGAAGGGTAAAGGTTATTGGGACATTAAATTTCATAGAAAAATAAAGTTGAGTAATGGATGAAACATTCCTTCCTAAATTTACTTTTTTCACATTGTTTGAGTTTCTTATTGTGGGTACACTCTGTTTCACAAAGTTATCATACCATGGAATCTTTTTATCATAATTAATAAAAAGTATGTTGAATTAAAATTTCTTTAATGTGTCTAAAAACTCCCTATACAACTCATTTTGAATACTTGACTTCTCTGGTCGTTAACTCCTGGGATAAGGAAGTGGTTTTTTGAATGTTTTTGGGATATTTTTAGTATTTGTTTGAGAAACATAAGAACCAAACAACCTATTCCAATATTTTTTTATTTCAAATAAAATTTATTCTCTTGAATTTATATTTTTATTCAAATAAAATTCATAATTTTCATAATTTTCCTCATTATTGGGATTCTAATTAACAATATCAATATCAGGAATGAGTTTCTCAATTTCATGGTCATTCAATCCAGTTCCACTCTTTAGTTATATAGAACTCACATTTTCCTTCCTTTTATCTCTAGGATTCACTTGGGGTTGTTAAGGTAAACCTCTACTATTTTTGTTTATTATGAAAATAATATTAGAGGATAGTTTACCCATTTAATTCATCATGGTATTCAATATGTTCTATTTTTAATCATGGGTCTATCTTATTGCTTCTTGTAATTGCGTCATTGATTCGTTAAAGTTACTTTATGAATTTTGAGTGGGATGGGTAGGAAAAAAGTTTCTTCTAGAATGATCATTTTATTTCTCATTGAAATATCTTGGTTAATAATTACTTTATTGACCTAATAATAATATTCCTTGTTTTTCATGTTTTCAAAATATTTCATTTGAGTGGATTTTCTAGACATGATTGAAATTCCGGTTGGATTGAAAATGTTTTTGATGGTTTTTTTAAAATATATTTTCAATAAAAAAGAACATTGAAATTATAAAAAGAATCTTGTATTTGTGGAAATTGGCCATTAAAATGTTTTTTGGTAGAAAAAATCACAAAACAAAATTCATTTGAAAAGTTGATTTAGGTTTTGGTGGGGTTGGTAGGTTGTTGGAAAATATCATCAACCTCACCAAGGTTGTAAGATCAAAATGTTAACTCATAATCATGTTATATTCATAACTATCATTAGATAATTCTTGGAAAATTTTCACATAAAGAAGGTCTCTTTTTCAAAATTGTTGATAATTTTCATCCATGTATGAAATTAAAGTCATAGAAGCAATTGATGTTTTTTTCAACTAAATATTCTCCTACAGAATCATCAATCATGTTCCTATTAGTAAGACACAGTCCTTCAAAAAAATTATGATTTAAGATTTTATCACTGATTTGATTGTGGGGGAATCTAAATTAGAATCTATTGAATTGTTCCCAGTACTCATGCAATGTATCACCTTTAGTTATAAGAATCCAAAAAATATCATATTTAATGGAAGGAGTTATAGAATCAGGGGAAACTTTTTCAAGCAAACATTTCATTAATTCATTCCAATCTCTTATCAATGTTGAATGTGATTATAAAAACTATCCATTGGAACCTCCTTATAAATTAACAGTAAATGGACTCAATTTCATTTAATTTGCATCAAATGCTTGAGTTTTAATGTTGGTACATAAATATATGAATTCATGAATATTCTTATGTGATTATTCACCTAGAAATCCATTAATTTTTGAAATTTTTGAATAAAACCAGATTTAATTTCAAAACCAAAAGGTGAATCAGAATATTCCATAGGATTTTACTGATTTTCATCATAGGATGAAGTAAATTATTTCAAATATCTATTTTAGACAATTTAAATTTTAGTATCAAAATTTTTTCTCCTATGTGTGTTATTGGATGATTCACAACTAGGGACATAGATATTTTTAATAGCTCCAGCCCTAGAGTGATAAGTTCTAAAAATTTCAAAATATAATGGTAAGAAGTTTGGGTCGGAATTTTAGGTCATGCAATTTATTTTTTAAAAATAAACTCAAGGAACCTCCTCAACAACAATTCCAACTAATGTACATAGATAAATTTATTATATTACTTAATGGATTGTCTCTCAATAAGATTTAAATTTGAGTTACAAAACTCTCACTTTTTATATTTTTTTTCGTTTTTTCAAGAATAAAAATTTGGGGATTTGATTAAAAGTTATAAAACTAAAAATAAATGGGAAATAAAAAATCAAGAAAAGTCAACAACTAAAAAAAATTATTTGAAATTAAAAGTTTGTGAAACAATAATAAATGATGTAGTTATGTACAAGCTTATACCTTTCATACATTTCCATCTTCCTTGTTTAAAAATGATTTCCTAATTGATTTTCTCTATTCCCACCCAAATTCCTCTAGATAAACACCCTATTTTTCATGGATATCATATCAATACATCAATATGATTTTTATCTCCTATATAAGTTATTCAATTACTTGAATACCTATATGAAATCAAACCTAATTGAGATCACTATGATCAATGAAATGACCTCACAAAAGAAATTTAAATAGTGAAATCAAATATTTTACTTCATAGACTGAATGAACATAAATAAATAGTTGAAAATGTATTCAAAAAATAATACAAAATCTTTTATTCAAAATTATAAGTTCAATAGAAATAAAAAATAAATTACACAATAAGATCTTAACTCGTAATAGAGTGTATGTTGGTTGTCTTCATCCACAACCACTTGGTGCTTATCCTTGCATCACTTAAGCATCCTCAATCTTTTCCATTCTAGCATGAATGCATTGAATATTAATCAAAATCTCTATAAAAACCTTCCCCTTTCCCACTAAATCCAACAATAACCCTTGAAAATATGCGGAGATGGAAATATAAAGAGGATTAGGGGTGGAAATCTACTATCAATTTTCTATAAGTTTTAATTTGGATCAATTTTTACCTTCTTTCTAGATGAATATCCATAGGCGATCTTCTATAAAGTTTTTCTAAAATGATTTTTCTGTCAAACAAAATAATATCAGGTCTTTTGGGAATGTGTGGGAAATGTTACATAAAATTTATTGATGTCATATTTTTCTATCCATATAGACTCTTCAACTTCCTTATGTTTCATTCACTCAAACACCATCTTGATGATCGAATTTTAATGTGAAATTTAATGAAGAGGTATGATTTATTTGGGCCTTAATAAATAAAAATAAGCACTAGAAATAGTTGGGAAAGTTATAATCCATGAATAATAGAATCATAAAATAATATTTGATCAATTTATATTAATATATAAAATGTTATGCCCGCAATACAAAAGTGATTGAAAACAGTTAAATTTCTAGAATTAAGAAATTTGTTCTTTTAATCTAAAAACTCATCAATGTTCTAAAAATGAGTTAATTTAACGTAAAATGATAAATTGGTATAAATTATAACATTTAGATACAAATTAGAAATAATGTAAATATTATATTTAACAATTCCACTACACTTAGCACCGAGACTCCTAGACAAGTGAACACCAAAATCATATCCAGGAAAATTTAAAACCCATAACCATGAGATCCACCAATTTATCACAATAAAAAAAAATAATGCCTCCTCAAAAAAGTCAAGTTCTCCATTCATCTCATTCAGTCCATTTTTTACCTCTTTTATCCTACCATGTACACTATACACTTACCTCACATTAATATTCTCTCAACACAGAAATGTAGATTTTCAACAAGTGTTTTCTCATCCAAACTCATGAATGATTCACCATATCCTGGATAAATGTCTAAATCTACACCCGATGTGAGCCAAAAACATGTTATTTTCATGAAGAATTATCAGGTATTTTTGGTGGCTTTATTTTGGTAGGTTTTGAATGTCAAAAATAATGATACTGGATAAATAGGTTTTGACTATTTTTGAAGAATAAAAATTCATGATTCTAATTTTCCCTTGAGTATGGTATCCTCCTCACTCCCCTTAAAATTAAATCAACTCTAATAATCCTTGAGAATTTCTTTTACATACCACACCATCAATATGTCCATAGAAAAAAATGATATTTATATTCTCTTTTTTGCTTAAAATCTAGAGTAGGTATAACTTTTTTTCTTTTGAATCTCAAAAAAGGCACAACTCTCTTTTCCTTGAAATATTCATAGGGGAACAAATTTCAGTTGAAAAACCTAGTTTTTATCACCAAACAAATATATTTGTAGTTTTATTTTTTCACCCAAATTAGAACCAAATGATGCAATACACCACAAGTCATATTCCCACCACAATTTAGTTCAACTAGATAAGGCATTTTCACTTCTAAATTATGTTAGATAGAAAACATTAATTGGTAAATTGGATAACCTAATAGGCTGTACGTGGATACTAAGGGATGAAAAAATGAAAAAAGTACTATGTATGATAGAATAAAAATTATTATCATGAAAACTTTTCTTTTAAAATACAAATAAAGTCCTCAATCATTTAAATCAAGAATACCTTAACCCTCATGTTTTAAAAAAAATAAATAAAGTTATGATTAATTTAAGAATTGATCAGTTCTGTCAAGAAATGAGATGAATGTCAATAATATTTGAAAAAGTGTTTATAACCCTCATGGAAAGGGGATTAAAAAGATAAATATTGTATGATGTTCCATGTTATTCAAAAATCATAGTTCTTTTCTAGAAATTTCCAAATTTTGAACTTGAAACGAATTCATTTTCATCATTAATTTATGTTTAGTTTCAAGGGAAAAATTGGTTCACTCATTGAAATGGGGTTTAAAAATGACACTGATAATCATTTCATATTTGTAGTTTAAAAAACAAAAATAATGAAATAAAAAACTAAAAAATGAAAGAAAAGAAAAGAAAAAAAATTAAACACACCCAAAATTTAAAGAGAGGATGAAAAGTTTAAAATAAAGGACACAATATACTAATATAGCCATCATATTCCTCTCCTGTACTAATTTTTCATAATTTAATCACTGGTTAACAATTTGATGTGAGAAAATAAATTTCCATAAATTATTGACATAAGAAAAAATAAGTGATAAGGAAATATAAAACATAGATTTAATTGTATTCCGCTTCATGATGACGGATCTCCTCCTTTGGAGTCTCTTGAAAAATCTCTATAAACAACCTCAACCTATGACAATTGACTTAATATGGTGTCCCTTTGTCTGGATCTTTTATCTAGATATCACTAAAAGGAAAAACATGAGTAACAATGAAAGTTCGAAACCATTTGAAACAAGATTTACCAAGGAACAAAATCAATCTAGAATCAAATAGTAATCCTTTATCTACATCCTTAAGGTTTTATTGAGAAACATCCCACCATGAAATGATTTTTTTCTTTCCTTATAAAAAATAGGACTTTAATATAAATTATTTCTAATCTCCTCAAGTCCCTAAAAAAATATTTTATTTATTTTCCAATAGAAAATATATTTATGTTAAATATTTTACCAGCCCCAGAATATTTGCGTTCTAACTTAACTGATAGGTTAAATTCTTTCTATAGACTAATATAAATGGTGACATTAAAATTTTTGTTTTTAATGAATTCATATAGGCTTAGAGTCCATAATCTAGTCTCAAAATCCCATCCTTTCTCTTTGAGTTCACAATTTTTTCAAAATTTATTTTATTTCTCTACTAGATAGCTCATACAGTCCATTTTTTTATGATTATTGGGCATAGATAACCTATGATGAACTATATATTTTTTTTCAAAATAGTATAATATTTTCTACTACTAAATTGGGTTCCTTTATTAGTGATCATAAACTTTGGAAATCCCAATATAGAAAAAAAATTGTTCTATAAACATGGATATAGTTGTTTACATCATCAACTCTCATGGGAACAACCTTTACCCACATGAAAGATAATAAAAATTGATAAAGAGGTAAATATATCTAAAATAATTGGGAAGAGGTCCCATGAAATCCATACCCCATACCTCAAATATATCAGAAAACAAAAGTTATTGCTGATGAATTTATTTACTTTTGATAATTTTTCAATGAAATTGGAAATTTTTATACATTCTAAAAAATTAAAAATAATATCAAAAAATGATTGACTAATATAAAATATAATAAATCACTCTTTATGAAGTTATTTATAGTCCAAAGTCTCATTCCCTACTCAAAGTGTAAAAAATGTAGGACAGATTGAAATTCAGAATTTGGAATGCATCTCCTAATCAATTGATCTCTACCAACATCCCATAAGTTAGTATCATACCAAATTTAATTCATTGAATAAATAATAAGTTTATAAATTTATTTCTTTGGAAATATTTTGTGAACTTCATCAGCATCCAAATAATTTACAAGAATAGAAAAACTATAGTCTTTCACTGTCACATGCATACAACTCCCTATATGGAAGGTTTCTTTAATTGTTGGACATATCTAAATTATTCCATTATAAATAGATTGTATATATTTATAATGACAAACAATAAGGTTCTATAATACTTTATTATCATGTATTTAAACATTAAACACTTTTAATTGAATGATATATCTAAAAAGTATTGGTTTTGCATCACATTTCGTCATCAAAAATATGATTGTAGAATAGTATATGAAAACTACAACATTGGAGTCTAGAAGATAACATATAAATTTATATAAATAAAAAAAGATATCCAATAGTTCCTTATTTATTGTTTTGTAGTTTTATTTGGCCTAATATAATGTTCTAGAGGCATAATAAATCACATGATATTTCTTTCTCAGGATTTGAAACAAAACTTCACGTAGAGAAAAGTCAGATGCATCAATCGTGATTTCAAAGGGAAAGGCTCATTTGGGTGGTTGAACAATTGGAGGGGTTATTATTATTTTTTTGTTTTGGATACCTAAAGTATTACTTACATCCTTTATCAAAGACCAATGGGGTGTCTTTTTGGAGAAATACGTACAATGCAAGTGTAATCTTACTAAATTCCTCTATGAATCTCCGATAAAAACTAAGAAGTCAAAGGAAATATCTCACATCTCTCACTATTTTTTGATATGGAAACAAATAATTGACCTTAAATTTTGATTTATCAACTTGAATTCCATTTAGAGATGAAATATGACCAAGAAACATACCCTCATCTACCACGATATGACATTTTTTATAATTGAGGACAATATTATTATCAATTACTGTTTCAAGAACATGAGATAAAATTTTCAAACATCATTCAAATGATGATCCATAAATTGAAAATTCATCCATAAAAAATTCCATGAATGTTTCAAGAAATTAAATTAATATTCTTATCATACATATTTGAATTTTTTTAGGGGAATTACATAAATCGAAGGACATTATATTATAAGAAAATTTCCCAAAGGATCACATGAAAGTGGTTTTATTTTGATCTTATATTTCATTGTGAATTTGGAAATAACCATTAAATACTTCTAAAAAATAATAGAGGGTTTTCCCAACTATTTTTTTAAATAATTGATCACAAACTATTAATCATAAGTTGTCTCTCCTTGTAACAAAATAGATATTCCTATAATAAATTCACATTCTCTATTTATTTTGAAACCTCACATGGAAATTCTCAGAAAATTAATTCCTTGAGATTATAAATCCACCTTTTTGGGTAAAAATTGGGCATGGATCACCCATTGACTATCTGATATGGGAATGATAATTACTAGAGAAAAAAAGGTGGTTAATTAGTTGTTAAAAACCTATAAAAGTGTTGAGTTCAATCTCCCTAAAAATTATCCCACTAGTTTAGCATTTTCCTCCAACAAAATTATATTCATGAAAACCGACATACAAATTTTTGTTAAATCAGATAGTTTCCATCCTATAGATTTATAATGTAATTTTATCACTCCTAAAAGTTTTTTCTCTTGTAACCATGATATATATTTTGAAACAATAATAGGGAATTATTCATTCTATCATAAGAAAGAATATTTTAGGTTTTTGGACATGGTTTTAAGTCTAGATCTTATGGGGATATTTTTATTGATCAAATAATACTGATCAAATGTGTGATTATTCAGTGAAGTTCCAAGCTTTAATGGGAATTCATCATGTTGATCACGTTCCATGTTCTTAGGATCTATTCTATAAACAAAATTGGCTCTTTCTATTTGGAAACTACTACTAGGTTCAAGGGTATCCAGAGAGTCAGCTACATAAAATTAAAGATCAAGGGACCATTGAAAAGCTATTTCAACATTAAAATAATCATTTCAGGATTCCTTATAACTTTATTTATGATTTTATTCAATAATAATCAAATTTACATCATTAAAAATGGGTTTTTGTTGTTCATCACATGAAAAATCAGAAGAAATTTCAGTGGAAAACCAATCAACCATGTTTACTTGAGGGGATGAAAGATTTTCAATTGGATGTTTGAAGTTCAAAAAAAATATTAAAGTGAACAAAATATCCTCAAAATTCAATTAAAAGGGTTACTTCATGAAAAATTTTTAGTTTTCAAGAATGGTCTCTCTAGAATGAGAGGTGCATGGGTACAAAAATGATCATCTTCTATATCCAAGACATAGAAATCCACAAGAAAAGTCATGTCTACCACATGAATGAGAACATCCTCTATAACTCCAGTTGACTTTATATTACTTTGGTTGGGAAGTTAAATGATAATTTTAGAGGGTTTCAATTCTCCAACCTGTAGAGATGTGGAAACATAATGTGGCATGATATTGATGGAAGCACTTAAATCAGGCATTAAATACATGAATTTGAATTTCCAAATGTTTCAAATAATGTTAAAGGTTCCTATATATATATATTTAAATTTTATATTAACAACATGTTTATTTATGGATGAAAATCTCCTTTCAACATTTACTGTTTCACCACCTTTGAATTTCCTCTTACGGGTACACATGTCTTTAAAAAACAAACCATACCATGGAATCTATTTAACAGCATTGAAAAAAGGTATGTTGACTTGAAATTTGTTATTTTTTTAAAACCTCATAATCAAACTATTTTTAAACTCTTGAATTCACTGGTTGTTCACTCGTAAGATAAGGTAGTGGTAGTTTTAATGTTTTTTTGGATATTTTGAACATGTATCTGGGAAACAAAAGGATTTTACATCATCTTCAAATCCGAATTTGTTCCCTCAAAAAAAATAATTATCTTTAATTTGCGTTTTCATTTAATAGAGATTTATATTTTCCAGATTATTCACTAGTGGTGGGATTCTCATTTATAGTTTAAATAGAAGGATTGAGTTTCTCGGTTTGAGGTTTATTCAATATAGTGGTACTCCTAAGTTATATATCACTCATGTTTTCCATAACTTTATCTCTTTGATTCACATGCGGTTGTGAAGTTAAACCTATAATCATTTTATTTATCATTCTACTAATTTTAGAGGCTAGTTTGACCATTTTATTCATCATGGTATTCGACATAATCTATTGTTGATATTGTGTTTGTCTTATTTCTAATTGATGTTACCACATTGGTTCTTCAAATGTACTCTCTGAATTTTGAGTTGTACGACCAAGTTATAAGTTTCTTCTAGATTGAGAGTTTTCTTTCCCATTGAAATGTATAGGTTGAGAATCAAATGATTGAACTTGGAATAAACTTCTCTTTTATTTAGGATATCAAAATATTTAATTGGATTAGAGTTTAAAAACTTGAATGCAATTTTTGTTGGATTAAAAAGGTTTTTCATGGTTTGATTAAAAGGGATATATAGGAAAAACATCATTTAAATTATCAAATTATATCTAATTTTTAGTTATTGGCAACTAAAATGATCATTATAAAAATGTTTTTCCCAAAATACACATATTTGAAATGTTGATTCAGGTTTTGGTGGGGTCTGTAGACTATTAGAAACATCATTGACATCACCATGGTGGTAAGATCAGAATGTTGAAACACAATCCTATTTTTTTAGAACTAGCTTGGGGAATTATTGGGAAGATTTCACATGAAAATGGTCTCTTGTTACCAATTGTTGAGTATTTTGCTCCATGTTTACAATTAATGTTTTAGAAGTTTCTGGTGAATAAAACCCAATTTAATTTTAAACCTAGAAGGTGAATCAAGATATTCTATTGGATTTTTTTGATTGTCATCATAGGATAAAGATAATTATTTAAAATTTATATTTTCATACATTTAAATTCTGGCTCAAACAAGTTCCTACTATGCGTGTTAGTAGAGGTTTTAAAACTAGGGATGTGGGGATTTCTTATAGATTTAACCCTAGAGTGACAATTTCTATTAATTTTAGAATCTAATGGTAACAAGTTCATGTTATAATTACAGGTCATGCCAAAAAAATTTAAATATAAACTTGAGAAACATACCCAACAACAATGACCATTGATGTGAGGGATTTTGTATTGAACATAATATCAATAAATTTATCGATTAGAGAAATTAAATATATTATTCCCTCTATTATCTCTCAAGGTGGTTGCAATTTGAGTTACAAAACTATCACTTTTGATTTTTTTTTTCTAAAAGAATAAAAATTTGGGGTTTTGATTAAATGTTATAAAATAAAATATAAATATAAAATAAAATGAAATAAAATTCAATAACTAAATAGAACTTTTATTAGAAATAAAAATGTTTTAAAATCAAACTTGAATCAGTAGTTGTGGAAAATCTTTGACCATCCGAACACTCCCCTCTTCCTTGTTTAAAAATTATTTCCCAATTAAATTTCTCAATGATCACAAAAATACCTCTATATGAACAAATTATTTTAAAGGATATCATATCAATACCTAAATATTATTGTTGTCTATCCTATATAATTGATTAAATTATTGAAGACCATCAATAAATCAAACCTAATTGAGATCACTATTCTCAAAGACAAGACCTCGATGAAGAAATTAAAATAGTAAAAATATATTATTTTACTTCATAGATTGAAAAACCATAATAAAATTTAGTCAAAAATTTATTAAAAACATTAAAACCCCATTTTTATTAAAAGTTATAAATTCTTGATAAATTCAAAAGAGATTACACTAGAAGATCACAAATCAGAAGAGAGTGTTTGTTCGTTGTCATCGTGCACAGTCACTTGGTGCTAAGCCTCATATCACTTGGGGAGCCATAATGTTATCTATTATAGAATGAATTCATCAAATATTCATCAACATATACATAAAATAATTCTCATTTATCTTTAAAGAAAAAAAAACCATAAAAATATATGGATATTCAAATTTAAATAGTTAAGGGGTGGAAATAAGAGGTCTAGTTTCTGAATGTCGAAATTTGGATTGATTTTTTCCAATTTATCACATGAATATACACTATATGAATTCTATAAATTTTTTCAAAAATTAATTTTCTATCCAAACTATAAATTTAATTTATTTTTAACATGTTTAGTAAAGTTGAAATCCGATTTTTTAATGTACTCATTTTCTATCTGAAGAGACTCTTTAGCTTCCTCATGTTGCACGCACTTGAAGACCATTTGAATGAAAAAATTTGAATATAAAATTTTATTGGGAGGTGATATTTCGAATTAAATTTAATCTCCATTTAGAACTAATTAATTTGGAAACTTTTTTCTTAAGATATTCCTTATTTAATGAGGTGAGGTCATTTATTTTTGTGATTTTTTTTCACTTTAACAGATTTATTGGGGCCTTAATAAATTCAAATTAAAACAGGGACCAGTTAGAAAAGTTGTATCCCACTAATAAGAGAGTCCTAAAAAATAATTCCTCAATTCATATTCATATAAAAAAAAGCTATGCTCGTAATACCTAAGTGATTGAAAATAGTTGAATTTATAGAGTTAATCAATTTTCATTTTTAAGCACAAAACTCATCAAAGTTCCAAAAATGATGTAATTTCACTAAAATATATAAATTGGGAGAGATTATATAATTTAAATAAAAGTTAAAAACAATGTAAATATTATCTCTATAAATATATATATATAATAAAGTAAAATATGTGTTGGTATCATAAAGATAAGGATCTATCACCTAATATTAGGACCACCCTATATTGATAGCATCAATTAATTGATGCATGTTTATTTTTTACGGATCCCTCATCAAATTTTTATTTACCAAGGAATGAAATATGGTTCAATCCCACGTTTAATCTCAAGGACTCCACTCACACAAACTGAATTTCTATTATCACTATTTATTAATTTAAATATACTACTCTAATAAATACTAATATAATAGGGGATTTTATAAAATGTTGACGATATGATTATAAATATGTAAAAATAATTCAAAAAAATAAAATAAAAAAATAAAAAATTTCTAGAAATTAGAATATTTTTGTCATCATCATGGGTTCATAGAGCAGTTATCCTCATTATTTAAAAATATAATTATTATTATTCTATTCGATGATGAGATCAAGACCTATCACTCAACAAAATATTAATTTAATTGTTATTATACTACACTTAGAATACAAAATTTAGTAAAATATCATACACTTCATCACCACAATGACACTCCACTCTTTGCAACATTATAACAATAAATAGATTAGAATTTATGAAGAAGAGGAATAAAATGGTATCATGATAAAGGGGGAGAATTCATACCCTAATCAATTTAACAACTACTGTAATCTTATAACAAAATAACAATAATTCATTAATTCACAATTAACTTAAAGCATCACCCCCTAGAACAACAATGTGGATTAGTTCTCCATAACCATGGATTTAAGGGAAGTACTGTGGGGGAAATAGAAACTAGAAAATGAAAATGAAAAAAAATTAAAAATACTATAATAGAAGGTGAATAAATGTAAATAATTTATAAAATTTCATAATTAAAATGATAAAAATATATTTAAATGTAAAATTTCCATCGCTTTTTAAAGGAGGAGGAGTAAAAATTTATAATGAAAAGGGTGGCCTTATCTCCCTCTAAAATCATCATCTAAAATATCTTGGATGGTAGAAAAATTAAATGTATGAATATAAGGAATTTTTATTCTTTATATTTTTAATAATATTAATTTACTTTCTAAATACAATGTTTTAGTTTTATTTTTCACTTATAGAATGAGTTATGATATAATTACTGAAGAAAACTATTCTGGGCAGAGACACTCTTCATCTTCAGATCCTTATATTTCCAATGAGCTAATGGAATTGAATAAGGAAGAATAAAACAAATCCATATAAATGTAAATTTTTCTTAGGATGGTCTATATATTATTTCAAAATTTTATCTAAATTGGGATATCCACTTATAAGATATGATCCCATATTTAATATTCTTCATATCTGGTCACAAATTCCAAAGTATGTCTTGTGAGCTTCCTTTAGGCCTCAAAATATTAGATTCAGCTTATGGTATATTTTTATGAATTATATAGAAATTAACATAGAATCATAAAAATAATTAATTTTATAATTATGATTATTATAGAAAAATTTCTGGAAAAAATACAATATAAAATAAAAAAATTAAAAATACATAATTAGCCTATTTTGAAATTAACCTAAATTTACTACAAAAACAAAAAATGTAAAAAATTTACCATAAAATAACACATTAGTGGAATCATAAATACCAATTATTGAATATAATATGTGAAAATATGATATTCATTAATCCTCACACTCAAACATGCACTATTGTGAAATCATCTATACTAAGGTCAAAATAAAATTCCCAATATATCAATGACAACACTACACAATTATCACATCAAATGAAAATATAATACCCCTACATTGATTTAAAATTTCCTTACTCCAAAAAAATCATAATATTTCATTCACTATCATGTAAATCATCATTTTCATGTCGTACCTAACTCTTAAGAAAAATATTTCTCTCTCCACTCAAGGTTTTTTTGATGTGGAGTTTTCCTCATTCCCAAAGCATGTATAATTTTATTATTATTGATATTATCATAGTATATTCACTTAAAAGCTTCATAAATATGTAAACTATGATGTACTTTACACGGGTTATTATGAGGCTTAGGTTTAGTTGGTTTTAAATATAAAAATACTAGAGGTATAATGAGGAGGGTTAGCTACTAAAGTGAAGAAAATGCATGAAATTGTTTTCTCAATAATGGTGTACTTATCAATACCCTGGTTAAATGTAACAATAAAAAACCTCTTGATCTCTATGGTTAATAGACACTCGGTCATTTCAATAAAAATTTCATTCTTTCCCTGTTCCCCCATTTCAATTTATTTGATTACTTTATTTTACATTAGGAATTTTAGTTCAAATTTGTGTTTTTAGGGAGGTATCATTTATAGAGAACCAGCCAAGAATTTCCTGATACACTACATTATCCATTCCATCAAAAGTCCTAAAATGAATTCTATATTTCCATAGGATAGTGAAAAGATCCATGGTGTCATTATTAAATAGGTTGTAATGATTTCACCCCATTAAATCCAAGTTTATCAATGGTTCCAATAAAAACCCCAGTGTAAGGTACCCTTTATTGGATGAGCTGGCCAAAATGAATAAGTGAAAATAAAAATAAATTCCAACTAAACATAGAATAAATCTCAATATAAACAGAAAATATTTTAAGAGACATTATTTTTATCCATAAGTGACACCATTTTAATTCAAATCCTTTTCGTTTCCAAAATAAGGAAATAAATCCTAAACTGAAATAAATTAAGGAGGCCTAAAAGGACAATACACCACATTACCTAAAACTGGTCAAACCAAACTAGGAGAAAAACCCCAACATCTCTATGTTAATAACAAGTCACTACCATAACCCAAACAAGACTTTATTCTTAGTAGAGATCGGTATCAAACCAACCTGTAGTTCATAACTGGAGAATCTAAAGAAAACATGAAAACTTCATACCTACCAACATGAGTATACCTTATGTGATCTATAGGCTAGTAGGATACCAACATGAGTCCATTAAATTACTTTTATATAAATATACCAATTTAATTAGTTTTAAAGTAACCTCAAAATAGATGAAACCATCAATAAAAAAATCACCTTCCCTCAAGGTTCCAATATGGTCTTATATTTTTACATAAAAATATATTCTTTGGAATTCCCCTTTTCAATAACTATTTTAACCCAAACACAATTCAAAGGGAAATAAAACATAACACCAAATAACAACTAAATAAAACATTGAAAATGCCCTTTCAAAATCACCCTAAAAACAATTTAGATCCCCAGAAATGAATAAACATTATCAAAGCATCAACATGACCGAACAAACAAGGCTTCATCTAAGACAAACAAGTCAAAAGGAATAAAAAACACCTTTTAAAACCATGTAAACAATTTAAAATAAGTGAACCACTTTATACATATAAGGAAAAGAATTTACAAACAAGGAAGTTCCTTTCTATAACAAGGGTATGCCATTTAAAATAAATAAACCCCATTACGAAAAGGAATATTTCACTTTATAAAACTAAATTGGTTCAAAACACTGTGGAACAACCATTTTTCTAGAAGAAAACCTTCAATGTCATTTTATAAAAAACATTAAATTAATAAAAGACCATTTAAAACAAATTTTTCATTGAACTAAACAATTCATCAGTTTTTTATAAAGTAAAACCAAAAAAACATGGAGAACCTTTGATAACATAAATATATTTATCATATAAATCATTAATTTATTCAAAAAACACTTTTAAATGATCATGAAATAATGTAAATCTTTAATAAAATGAATAATAATGGAATAACCTACCTCAAGCGGTGAAATAATGTTTCCTACAATAGAAAGTACCAAAATAGGTATCATAGGATAGCCCAAAAACATTAAAAACCAAGACTCCCAATTAAAAAAACCCTATACAACAAAATTAGCAACCCATGACCATTGGGGTTTAAGAGTATTGGAGAAAAGGGAAGAAACCAACAATAAAAGGAAGGATAATCTATTACTTGTTGATTTAAGGAAGAACCCGACAAGAAATTACCTCTAATCCACCATAAAGATCTTATAAGAGGAAGAGAACGCCAAGGGGGTGGCTAGTTTGGTGGTGTTTTGAAGGGGATGATTAAGGAGGAATCCCCACCCAAAATGAGCATAATACCCCTACTAGAGAAGGTTTCAATGTTGTATTGTATGGTTTACCGAATCATACACAAACCATATGACCACCACTATACCAACACTACCCATGTTGTATAGCTTTTATTGAACAGTCTTCCAAACCGTGCGCCTAACCGTGAAACCCTAGAGAAGATTTAAAAACTTCAAAATTTCACCTATGAGACACCCTAAACCCTAGGGAGAAATAAACTGCGTATCCAAAATCAAAAAGTGATATTTTAGGTTGTTTTAATTCTCCCCACCATGCCAAAATATACTCTCATAAATTACACTCCTAGAAAGTTATCGACAACATAAGATAATGGAAAAGGTCAAAATCAACTCATTGAAAAGAAGCCTCTATACAAAATGTTAAATCCTGAACACGGAACAAGAAACTTGAGACCTGAATATCCAATTTCTCCATAAGACCCAAACAACGAATGATTTCCCAACTACTAAAGCATCATGGATACTAATAATGGATTCCTGACATCATGAAACATTGGTATTACCACTCATATGGAACAACCAAGGTCACAACAACTATAATGGTGACCCTTCGTGACCAATAATATCCTGAATGAACAATAAGTAATACAGAGATCAGATAATGGTTTCCCCAAAATTTAGAATTAATCTATAATGGAGAAACACCAAATAACCGTATCAAAGAAATTAATATCTCCAAAAAACCATTGATCCACTAATCCCAAGAAACTAGCTAAAACCACACCAGACAACACACCCTTAAGAAACAAAAAAATATCACCAATCCAAAATATCTAGGAAATAGACTGCACTAAACAAGAGAAACACCCCATGAATGAACATGACCCAATGAGAAACATCATGGTTTTGACATTAGGTCATGATACTATAATTGAGGGTAAATTGGTGATAAATAGTAGTAATACCTTTACAAGGTGATTCTAAAATAAAATTCTATCTTGACACATCTCACAATAAACCAAGAAACCAAAATCTTATCCATGATACCCCAGTACACACCCAAATATTACTTAGGCCATTCATCAATAAAATCTCAAACTATGGTACACACCATGAATAATGAAAACCAGCACCAGAAATCGAATTGTAATGAAAAACTAAAAAGTAACTAACATAAGTCATAAATATATTCATTCATTTACAATAAGAGAAATAGTGTATACCAAAAATATGAAACTGATTCCAATAAAATTATACAAAAGGAGATACTCCCAAAACCACAAAATATATTCTGAATCTCTAGGTGGAAGAAACACTAGGGATAACTTCTCATACCAAAACTATTGTGGATAATGTTTCTTCTTCTTATGTTCATTCAACTAGAATAACCTCTAGAGGTGACCAAGATGACCACAAAAATGAAAAGTCTTTAGAGCTATCAAACAAGAGGTTGTAAAGTGAGCAGACTTCCCACACTAGAAGAACACAACTATATTCCACTTATTTTTACCTATATAAAATTTATTGACACCCAAAAGGGTTAAAGAATCTCTTATCATAGGTTTACCTACTAAAAAAGGCCAAATAAAAAAGACCTTATACACCAATTCCATTAATAAAGTCTAGTCGAATTAAACATCATAGAACTGAGAATCAGGTTATAGTGAACCTAATATTTTACATATAACATTACATAATTTTAAGCATAATTTTACATCATATTACAATCCAAGGATCGTAAATTATAGTTTCTTTGAATACTAGGTTCATATAAATTAAAACATAGAACTAAAAAAACACTTCTTTATTTAATCTTCATAAAGATCTCCTAACTTCCTTTGATCCCTTACATCTGTATAGGGTACCCTGGGGATCACATGAACAAAGGTATGAGCTAAAAATACCATCAATAAACTAAACATAAGAAATAGGGTTTATCACAATGGTTAGAGATCATGGAATAATGATATAAAATGTAATATAGAATCATAACATATAAACAAGGGATAATATAAAAATGAATTCATAGCATTGTGTAAGCAACATAAATAATGCCTTTAGCGTGAATCAAGGCTCTTTAGACATAGAGGATCACAAGTCGTGGTTAACCACCAAGACCGTTGCACATGGTTGCACGAGTCAAGGCTAAACTCCAAGACCATCGTACATAATGTATCATGAGACTAATCTTTACCCAATGCATTGGAGCGCTATCTGGGCACACCCATCTTAACATTTTCATGAATATGCATGCCCTATAAATAATAATACATAATCAATCATACATAAAAATAAGGGAACCCATGGATAGAAATGGGTATCATATTCATGTCATAAAGCATAATGAATGGGAGTATCATAAAAGTGTCCATCTGAGAAAAGAATTAAATCGTACATGGAAAATAATAAGGTAAAATAGGAATATATCATTTTAAGTGATAAAAAACATATGTGAAAACATGTAAGAAGAGTATTTAAGAAATTCTTATCATTAAAAAAATTTTAGTGCGGTTTTAATTAAAATAGTAAAGAGAATTTAAAATCGAAAAGGGAATAATATTTTATACAAAAACAGAACTAAAACAAGAGGGTATCCATAATAAAAATACTTATTTTATAACAAAAAATGTATCTTTAAACAAATGGTAGAGTGCACTTGATATTGGGTAAAAAAAATCAGGATGTTCCCTTAAAATGAGTTTTCATATTGGGAAGTATGAAGGAGGGAATCACTTAAAGGCATGTATATCCCTGAAGGAGAACGATGGATGGATTATGAAACATGATTTTAGAGCATATAAATAGAATTTATAAGTTTTAAATAAAAATAATAAAGATAAATTCATTTGGGTAAAAATAAATATAGAGAAACCTGAATGAATAAAGGAGGTTTGGGTAGAGTCCCTTATAGAATATCGGCATTATATTAGGTGTACTTAGGAGGGATTAATGAGATATAAATGGATTTATCATCTTTAATAAATCATGAGGGTAGTATAGGGAAGGGAAAAAATCATACCCCATCATTAGTAATTATATGTAAAGGGGCATAACATAGAGGAGATTCTTGAATAAATGTGAGAAAGAGAGGATACCTTAACATAGGTTCGATTGTGTGTTACAGTTGATATTAATGACCTGAATAATAATATTAGGTTAATTAATTAATAATTCCAGAACCTATTTTACACTTAAATTATTTACTATAAACCTTTTGAGTTTATTCATAACCTTTCCTATTGGTTATGAGGTTCAATTTCATTGTTCGGGACCATTTGTTTCATGTTCGGTTTAATTATATACATGAATGGATAAACATGTATGGCGAGAGTGGTTGTCTAGAATTGAAGTTATGTGAAAATATTGAACATCCATAAGATTACATGGTTTTAAATTTAATTTTATTACCTGGAGTGAAGGTGAACATTATACTAAACATTAATCATAAACTCTTGGATAAATGTTGCGATTTTTTCCCACAATTAACTTGTTTTAAATTATTATTTTAAATTATTAATTTTTAAGGATTAAAAAACATTAAATAAGAGAAAATAAATATATTATGATCTGGTTCAAAAATTAAAATGGTTTCATGACTAGTCAAGAAGATGGTAATGAAAATTGAAAACCAGTCATCCTTGAATGTGATAAATCAACACATATATGATGGTATTTTCATTTATCGAATAAAAGTATGGTGAGGGAGATATTATGATAAACTATCACATTATCATAATATAATTATAGTACATGTATGTTACTAGAGTTATCATTCCATTTGGGTGAAGTGAGGTAAGGGAAGAAACAAGAAAAGAAATGAAATTGAAAGTAAATAAAAGAATCGGGAAGGGAAATTTACCTCTTGAGTTTATATCCTTTGAGATTATATTAAAGAGAAAGGATTTGGCCTTTTGGGGATACCAAGGGATTTTGGAAGTGGGGGAGGATCTTGGGGAGTTATTTGGGTAGACTGTAGGCAAGGCACAAGGCTTTAGGGGAGTGAAAAGAAGAGGGGAGTGTGGTTGGTTTTTATAGTAGAGGAGAGGAGTGAATTTTTAATATTTAATTCATTATTTAATTATTTTGATCAAGACAATAAAAAATGTTTGATTATTGTGACTAAAAATATTTATAAGTGCATGTGAGTTCGAACCAATTTCCATTCACATCATCCATGACTCAATCATGATGTAGAAATTCAGGTTTTAGCATTTATTGTGAATTATCGTATTTTACATATTCATAAAAAATTCATGTATTTTAGAAAAATACCAAAAATTAACCCCAACCATTTTCAACCTATAGAATCCAAATATTAACTGCATTTTCCAAAATATTTTTCTAAATATTATTAATTTAAATTTTAAATAAAATCATAATTTATTCGAAAAAAACATCATGAAAACTATAACTCATTTTATAACACCATGAAAAATGAATCAAGGTCCCATAAAACAATCTTATGACCATAAGACAATAAAATAAAAATTTATTATTACATTTTATGAAAATATATTTCCATTTTAAATTATTAAATTAATCATAAAATAGTAGTTAAAATATTTATTAAATACAAAAATACCAATACTTATATTATGATCATTTTTTCACTTATAAGATATCTAAGTTGTATTTGTACATTCATGGTTGAAGTTTCTATTTTTTGGCCAAATTACTATTCATTATTATTCATAAGGGTATGTTACTATTCACAAGGGAATATTACAATTCATCAAAAACTATGTTGATTCCATCAGACTCTAAATATCTTACCAAACACAACCGTGTATGTCAGATTTTTGAAATTCAAAACACATAAGTGAAAATATTATGTTTAAAGGTCACATAGTACTTAGTAGTTCATTGTGTAGTGATCTTATGTGATTATATGACATAATTATAAGAATTTATTTTCCTTTTTTAAAACATTGGGTCGTTAAATTATTCCCCCCTTATGAAATTTCACCCTCGAAATTTCTTTTTTTACATTATAATCCATAAACATGTATGAGTACTTCTCCTTCATTGCCTCATCCCATTCCCATATTTCCTCTTCATACTTATGGTTTCGCCACAAAACTTTGAATATGTGAGTAGTTTTGTTACGTATAACTTTATCTTCATGATCCAAGATCTTCACTTGATTCTCCTCATAAGAAAGACCATTCTACAACTGTACCACCTCTGAAGAGAGTACATGTGAAGGGTCTGGTATTTACTTCCTTAAGAGAGATACATGAAAGATATAGTGTACTTTGGACATGGTAGGTTAAAGTTACATTTGATAGGACACAACCCCAATACGATCAAGAATCTCGAAGGGGCCGATGTACCTGGGACTTAACTTTACTTTCTTCCCAAACCTCAGGAAATTTTTCCATGGAGATATGCATATAAATACAATGTCTCCATCTTTGAACTCAATGTCTCATCGACAATTGTATTCATACCTCTTTTGTCGACTTTGGGATACCTTGATGTGCTATTGAATAGTTTTTACCTTCTCAACCATATCTTCAACCATTTTAGGTCCTAGCAGGTTATGCTCAACGACTTCATCCCAACACACTGGTGCTCTGCACCTTTTCCCATATAGGGATTTGTAGGGTTCCATTTGGATGCTCGAGTGGACAATTTTTTTGTAGGAGAATTCAAATAGTATAAGATGTTTGTACCATTCTCATTTTAATTCCATAGAACATGCTCGCAACATATCTTCTAGTGTATTAATAGTTCACTCAGATTGGACATTAGTTTGAGGATGATAGGTCATACTGAAGATCAGTTTAGTGCTTACAGCATGTTGGAGACTTTTCTAAAACTTCTAGGTGAATGTCAAATCTCAATACAGTAAAATATAATTTGTTAATACATTCATCCTTACCTCCTCTTTGATATATATCAGTGCAATTTGATCCAATGATAAGTCCTCTCAGTCACAATAAAGTTAGATGTCATTTTAAGATGATTCACAATGACCCATATAGCATTGTTTCCTCTAGATATCCTTGGAAGTCCAGTGACAAAGTCCATGGTGATGTTTTCAATTTCCACATTTGGTATGGGTAGTGGTGGAATCATCGCCTTATACTTATGTCTTTCAACCTTCACTTGTTGAAGTACCAAGCACTTTGATGTATACTCAGCAATCTCCTTATTTAAAGTATCTCTAAAAATGTTCTCTCAGTGATCTCTATACATCTTTGTGCTCCTTAGGTGGATAGAGAAGGTTGAGCTATGTGAGTCATTTAGAAGGTCCTTTTTTATCTCTAGATTATATGGTACACATAATCATGACCCAAATATTACAAATCCTTCCTCATAAATCTTAAATTCATAGTATTTCCCATTTCTAATGGCTTCCACCAATTTCTGAATTACCACATCTTTTCTTTGAGAATCCTTTATTTTATCCATGAGGGATGGTTGAGTAATCATTTAAGAAAGGAATCATGATGTTCCTACCTTAATGATCCCCATGTCCATCCTATTCAAATCAAAGAAGATCAGATCCTTTTCAATTCTCACCATTAATAAAGATACATGATTCTTTTTACTTAGAGAATCCACCACCTCATTGCTTTACCAGGATGGTAGTGGGTTGACCAGTCATAATCCTTTATGAGCTCTATCCATATTCATTATTTCATATTAATCTCTTTTTATGTGAATATATATTTGAGACTCTTGTTATCATTATATATCTCACACTTCTACCCATAAAGATAATATCTCCATATTTTTAATGCAAATATCACAACTACCCACTCCAGATCATGCGTTTGATAGTTTTACTAATGAATTTTTATCTGCCTTGAGAAATAGGCCATAACTTTATCATTTTACATCTGCACACATCCTAATACCTTCTTCAAAGCATTATTGTACACCAAAAATAGTTCTCCACTTGTTGGGAGTGTCAGTACTGGCGCAGTGATTAGCCTCTTTCTCAACTCCTTTAAATAGTATTCATATTCCTGATTCTAGAAATACATTATTCCCTTCCGTGTTAGCTTGGTCATTGGGTTTGAAAATTGTGAAAAGTTGTTCAAAAATCTTTGATAATACCCAGCTAGAACAAAAAAGATACAGATCTCCGTTTTAGATGTTGGCCTAGGCCACTCTTCTATTGCCATTGTATTGGAAGGGTCCATGGATATCCCTTTGCTGGCAATAACATGCCCCAAGAATGATACTTACTCCATCTAGAACTCACATTTACTATACTTTTCATACAACCTTTCACTTTATAAAGTCTTTAACACATTATTTAGATGCTCCTCATGTTCCTTTGTGCTCTTGGTGTATATCATAATATCATCAATAAAGACTACCATAAATTTTTTGAGGTAATATCTAAATACTCTATTCATTAAATCCATGAAAATTTCTAGATAATTCATAAGTCCAAATGAAATTACTAGGAACTCATAGTGTCCATACCTTATTTGAAAGGCAGTCTTGGGAATATCTTCATTCCTCACCTTTAATTGGTGATATGCTGATCGAAGGTCCACCATAGAGAAATAACTGGCCCCATGAATCAGATTGAACCAGTCATCTATCCGTGGAAGGGAATACTTGTTATTTATCATGAATTTATTGAGATCATGATAATCAATATATAGGAACATTGATCCATCCTTCTACTTGATGAAATGAACTGGTGCATCCCATGGTGAAGCACTCAAGATTATCAAACCCTTCTCTATATTATCCTATAACTTCTTCTTCAGCTCAAACAACTCTACGATGGTCATTCTTTAAGGATTCTTTGATATAAGTAGAGATCCAGGAATAAGTTCAATTGAGAACTCAACCTCTTGGTTAGGAGGAATACCATGAAACTCTTCAGGGGATACATCAGTGTAATCCCTCATGATTAGCATGTGTTCAAGCATTATTCTCTCATTTATCTCAATCATTTGAGATATACATGATTACTCATAAGGAATTAATATCCACAATTGAAACATATTCTAAAGAAGATTCATCTTTCTACTCACACTTGTAATGAATTGGAGGATGATTTTGGATGTGAAGAGTGATCTCCCTTTTCAGACAGTTGATGTTGGATTTGTATAAATAAAACCAATCCATGTCCAAGATAGTGTCAAACTCCACTAAAGGATGTATGATGATATTTTCTGGGAGGTTCAATCCACAAATGTTAATGGGGGAGGAGTTATAAACCATGGATGAAAGAATTTACCCATTTATTGTTCTCATAGATAACTTGTCCTCTAAATTTTAAGGTGGTGTTTGAATAGTTCTACTAAACTTTCAAGATATTAAAGAATTTATAGAACAAGAATCAAGTAGTAAATTCACTATTCATGAATTAATATCTAGAATACCTATCACCACATCATTTTCCAGATCCAACTCAGTAGTAATGATAGAATAAGATCTTCCTTTTTTCCTTGGAGGTTTTTGTTGATTGCCTCTAATAACCCTTGGATTTGGGAAATAGTTTTCATAATTCCCATGCTCCTTGCAGTGGTAGCACTTCACTATAGGCTGAGTGTTGATATGAACTTTCCTTTATTATTTCACATTAGTGGTATTCTTCATATCCCATTGGAAATTTTTAGCCAGATGTCCCAGCTTTCCACATTTGAATCAATTCCTGGTTCCCTATAGACAGTTCCCGAGATTCTTCTCCCCACAATTTTTATATGTGGGATGATCGAGATTCTTCTCATTATGGAATTTATTTTCGGGACCTCCCACATGAGATTCCATTTTCCTCTTATTTTCATTGGGCCCATGATACCATTGAGAGTATCTGATCTCCATTTCAACCTTGAAGAAACAACATACAATCTCCTCATTGATGTCGAATTCTCAAATCACTAGCACTTTTCGTATAATCATCTTTAGTCTGGTAAATATGTGATCCACCTTGCTTTTGGTGTTCATGAAAAATCCATAGGCGTACCTTGTATTACTTGTAATGTTTTCTTCATATACCCCTATTGACTCCTATTCCTTCTACTTGAGTCTGAGGAAATTTCTTTTCATCTTGAGACAAAGGGTTCATGGAAAATATTTTTTGATAAACATTCTATTGAATTCCTCCCAAACAATGGAATTAATTTCCTTCTGGGGCATTATATTCTTGATCAGTTTCCACCACTGATCGAATTCCCCATCAAATGATAGACTTATAGTACAAATTTATCTTCTTCTGAGCAATGGAGGACATAGAATATATTTTCAATGGAGTTAATCCACTATTCCGTGAGGAGGGGAACATATGATCCACTAAACATGGGAGGCATTTGATGAATGAAGTATTTAACAACAACTTTCTCTTTCCTTGTAGGAGGAGGGTGTTCCACATGATTCAAGTTACTATTCATAACTTGATCTAGCTGAGAAAGTATTTTCATGATGTTTTGAGCACCCTTTCCCATCATATCAGGCATATCATTAGGGAAATATTCACATTCCCTATCACATTGATTATTAGAAAATGTTCTGCTATTTCCCTCCATTAACTAAGAAAAATAACGTACAATTACAGGGCTTCAATACTTAACTATTAAGAATAAAAGGTAAACTTTGAACATTAGAGGATAAACATATAAAGGATAAGTATATACTAACTCGTCATTCCCTATGTTTCAATCTTGGTTATCCTTGATCTATTTCGTATCATATATTATTATGAGATATTTTTTTATTCTCGTAATAATGGTTTGTACCATGCTTATGAATTTACCTAGGAATATCACCCAAGAGTGTCAAACCAAGATTGTAATAAGGGTTGTTCTCATGTACAAGTTACCGTTCAAGTATATCTCAAAGTGGTGTTTTTGGGTTTTATCCCTAGATACATCTATCCCAGAGCCACGTATTCCTGTTTGTATCCAAAAAAGAGATTTATTTTCTTGATAAACCACTTAGTCTATACTTAACAAAATTTAGGGGTGTTTTCTTATACTTAGTATCATCCTTAAGGTTCTTACTAAAGTTATCTATTCCTAATCTCCAAAAATAACTACTCAATCTCAAAAAATAACTATACCAACCTATGATACCAACTATAGAGACCCTAGCCTTTTACATATAACATTACATAATTTTAAGCATAATTATACATCAGAGTACAAGACAAATATTGTAATGTCTAGTGTCTTTTAAGACTAGGTACATAAAACATAAAACATGGGACTAAAAACACTTCATTATTTAATCTTCATGAAAAGAAACTAACTTCCTTTGATCCCTTACATCTGCATAGGGTACCCTGGGGATCACATGAAGAAAGGGATGAGCTAAAAACACTAATAAGGAAATAAACATAAGAATTAGGCTTTAACACAAGGGTTAGAGATCACGACATAATGATATGAAATTTCATATAGAATAATAAAATGTAAACATAGGATCATATAAACATGAATTCTTAGATTTTTGGCAGCAACATAAATCATGAATTTATCACGAGTCTAGGCTCGTTGCACATAGAGGAGAACAAGTCAAGTTTAACAAACAAGACAATTGCACATGGCAGCATGAGTCAAGTCTAACCGCCAAGACCGTTGCACATAATGTCTCATGAGACTAAAAATTACCCAATTTATTGGAGCGCTATCTGGGTGAACCCATCTTAACATGTTCATGAATATTCTTTCCACATAAATAATCATACATAATCAATCATACATAAACATAAGGGAACCCATGGAGAGAAATGGGTATCACATTAATGTTATAAAGCATAATGAATGGGAGTATCATAAAAGTGTCCATGTGAGAAAGGAATTAAAAAATACATGGACATTAATAAGGGAAAATATTAATATATCATGTTAAGCGATGTAAAACAGAATTGACATCATGCAATAAGGGTATTTAGCAAATTCTTAGCATTAAAACATTTTAGTGAGGTTTTAAGGAAACTACTAAAGAGAATTTAAAATCAAAAAGGGAATCATATTTTATATTCAACCACAAGTGAAACGATAAGGTTTTCATAATAAAAATACCAATTTTATAAAAAAAAAATTATATTTAAACAAATTGTAGAGTGAACTTGAAATTGGGTAAAAAAATTTGGGAAGTTCCATTAAAACGAGTTTGCTTATTGCGAGGTATTGAGGAAGGAATCACTTAAAGGAATGCATATCATTGAACGATAATAAGGGATGGATCTTGAAACATGAGTTTGGAGAATATAAATAGAATGTATAATTTGTACATAAAAATAAAATACAACTTCATTTGGGTAAAAAGAAATATAGAGAAACACGAAGGAATAAAGGCTGTTCGGGTAGAATCCCTTACAGAATATCATCACGATATCGGGTGTGATAGGAGGGATTAATGATAGATAAATGGATTTATCATGTTTTATACATCATTAGGTAATAATGGGAAAGTTATGAAATCATACACCATCATTATTAATTATATGTAAAAGGGAATAACATATAGTAGATTCTTGAATAAATGTAATAAAGAGAGGATCCCTTACATTAGGTCCTATGGTGTTTTAAACTTGATATCAATGACCTGAATAATCAAATTAGGTTCATTAATTAATAATTGAAGAACCTATTTTCCATGTAAATGATTTATTATATCCTTTTTTAGTTCAATCATAACCTTTTTGATTGGTTATGAGGTTTAATTTCATTTTCGGTGTTCATTTGTTTCATGTTAGGTTTACTTATATACATGAATGGATAAACATTTATGGTGAGAGTGGTTGTCCAGAATTGAAGTTATATGAAATTAGTGAAATAAGATTACATGGTTGTAAATTTAATTTTTTTACCTGGATTGAAGGTGATCATTATATAAAACATTAATGATAAACTCTTGGGTTAGTGTGGTGATTTTGCTCACAAATAACTTGTTTTGTATTATTATTTTACATCATGAATTTATAAGGATTAAAAAACATTAAATAAGATAAAATACATATATTATGATCTGTTTCAACTATTAAAAAGGTTTCATGACCAATCTATAAGATGGTAAAAAAAATTGAAAACTTGTCGTCCTTGAATGTGATAAATCAACACATCTTGGACAGTATTTTCATTTATAGAATAAAAATAGGAGGTGGAAGGGATTATGATAAAATATACCATTAAAATAATATCATTAAATTACATTTATTTTAATTTAGTTATCATACAATTTGGGTGAAGGTAGGTGGGGAATGAAACAAGAAATGAAAAGAACTTGAATGAAAATAAAAGAATTGGAAAGAGGAATTTTCCTCTTGAGCTTATCTCCTTTGAGAGTGTAGAGAACCAAAGCTTGACATACATGTAAATTAAATTACTTTTGAGGAATACTTAATAAATGAAAAAACCCAACACTCAAGGATCATAATATTTTCATGTCTTTGGAAACTCGGAACATAATCTTCTAATCATGGTGAAAGATCTTCAACATATCCCATAAAGATCTTCCCCTTTTGTTTTCTTACCTAAAACCTTTCTATATAACCTAGGGAAATGAAAACATAAAAATGGTGAGATAAAATGCTCATTAAGGGTAAGAATAGAGATAATAAAACAAAACATATACATTTGTACTTGAAAACTTGAACATAGTGATTAAACATCAAAATCATGAGCAATGACTTAAAACAAGGCAGTACATAAGGTATAGATCATAATGGAACATAAATCATGATAAAATAGCAAGGGAATAAAACATGTAATTGTGTAAAACTATTAATCACATTATATTACTTCCATAGTAGCCAAGGCATTTCTGCCAAGACCATCATAGTGGACAACGTCTCTTTCTGAATCGAGTTCACTCCTCGTTCCAGTCCTGTATCACTGAACCAGATTAACTTGTCGTTCCAGCCATGACTATCTAAATAGATATTAATCTTTACCCAATGAATTGGAGGGATATATAGGTCCCAGATATCTCATAATGAAGACATTCTAACTTGTTCCACAAAATAAACATAAATCATTTATCATAACCCAAAGAATAAAATGGTTTTCATAAACGTCATCCCATCATAAAATATTCCATATAAAACAAATGGATATAATTTCATAATAAGAAAAGTGAAACCATGTAAATCATAGAGACATTATACTTGACACATACACAAATGAAATAATTTCATTTTAGAAGGAAAATAGTTTTGACAAAACACTTGAAATGAATTCTTGATGAAAATATCCTTTCTTCTTCAAAATCATTTTCTTTTCACAAAATGACATTCAATTTTAAATGAAAAGGATTTTGTTGAAAATAATCATTAAATATTTCATAGGAAGATTCATGGAAATAAGGCGTTATGAAATTGTAAAAGTACATTCATGCCGTATAAGGTAAAAAACATTCTTCTCGTACTTTTGTCGGAAAAGTCAAAAAGTACCTCGTATGCTAAACAAAAGAAAGATTCCTTACATACCATGAATTAAAAGTAAAAAATGGGTTAAAATGACTTTAAAAATACATGAAAACATTTTTATAAAATAGTGACATGGATGATAAATATAACCCCAGTAAATAATCATGAATAAACAATCTCGGATAAAAACAAGATTGGAAAAGTTATCCCTTACCTTATGTATGATATTATTTGTATGTATCTGAACCTCCTGTATAATTATTTAAATAATTTCATTGACTTATTAAAGAATTATATTCATCATTATGATATCATATATGGTTCACTTAAGACTTTATATCACCCATTCCTTTGTAAATTCCATGTTAAAACAGCGTTTTGGGTAAAATCGTTTCATTTATCATACGTGTTTCGACTTGTTGTTCTTGATATTATTACTTATATCCTGAGTTACTTAATTATAGAATGTAAAACATGATTTATATATAATATATATTCAGAATATAAATATATATATGATATATCGATAAATGGAATTAAATACACCGTTAATGGAGACGGTAGGCCGTACGTATGTATGAACGCTGTTTTCGTTTCCTTATTGAATTGAATGGAATTAATTAAATTAAAAATATATGTACATAAATCCAGTATAATTATTCTGTAATATATTTCATGATTATTTATTATATATACTTTATAATCATATTTGAATGGTTAATCATGGAAAATGAATCTCATCGCGTTCGTGGAGACGGTAGTCCGTACGTACGCATGAGCGATGATATCGTTCCCGTAATTATTGAATAGAATTGGAGTGGTTGATATAATATCTCATAATCAGTATGATGTTATAATAACCATATATAGTCATTCTTTACACCATTATACCCATCCATGTAAGGTGGTGGTGGAAAACAGATTACACCACAACATGGAGACAGTATTCCGTACGTACGCACGCGTGGTGATTTCGTTTTATGTAGGATGGATAGAAGGTGAAATGGAGTTGTTTCATATTTATAATAACATATCAATATATTAGTGATACTAATGTTATTACAATATAATGAAAAAACTAAAGAATAATAATTTGAAGAAGAAAGAAACTTGAAAGAATCAGTAGAAGAGATTACCTCTTCTTCGACGCACCTCTTTTAAGATTCCTCTTAAGGGACTAGAGTTGGTATATTTTGAAGACTAGAACCTCTATGATATAAATATAGAACCTGAGAAGAGTAATTGGTAGGGGTTGTCTGAGCTTAAAGGCTCAAAAGGGTGTGGAGAGAAGAGGGAAGGGGTGCCCTTTTATAAGGGAGGAGAGCGACACTTTTGAAAACCTCAAAACTATTAATTAATAATAAAATGAAACCCCACTTAAAAACCTCCAAAAATGACTAAATTAAAATATTAGATGATATAGGGTTGTAATCTCATCAACCAATAAAATTTGGACATGTTTTAAGTTTATTTTAAACCTTATCAACTTGATTTATCATTATTTAATCTATTTAATTTTATTTGTGGTAATAAAATTATAAATTATAAATTGTTATAAATACATACTTAAATGTTGTGAATTTCCCATAATTGGAAACTTTATAACCATTTGGACAGTATAATTTTCAATTTGTAGTTTTTAAATATTTTTGTGATTTTTAAATAATTTAATAAAATGTTATTTTTATAAAATATCAATAGAGTCAATTTTGACACTATTCATTATTTGAATTTAAATAAAAACCACATAGAATATATGTTCGAACCAAAATATATAATAGATTCCAAACATGTCATATTCATCAAAAATATTCATGGGGAACATTAATTTGTTCATATATTAATTATTTTAATATTTTTAAAACCATTTATTTGGTATATCTCTGAATAAAATAATTACTAAGACATTTTTTTATAATTATTTAATATACTTATTTGTTGCATAAAAATTAAAAATAAAATCCTATGATGAAGATAAATATAATAAATTTCATAATAATATTTTTAATCGAATTTATCATCTTAAAATCACATCATTTAAATTTTTATATTTATTAAATTATGATTGTGACATCTTTGAAATCATTTAAAATAAAATAATATAAATATGATAATTGGTTTTATAAGACTCCAAATGGTCCACAAATATACCCTTGGATGATTAGGGTATATATATACTCTACCAATAATTTTTGGTCAAGTTTCTCCTCCTTTTTATAGGTATTATTTTTTAATAAAAACTATATTATGGATTTTTCACAAAATAAATAATTACTACATCATTAATGTATAAGATTTTAAGGAAATAAAGTATTTATTAAAAATTACAAATAAATTACCATGATAAATAAAAAAATTGTAGATTTCAAATGAGTATTTATTATCAAATTTATATTCTGTATAACCTTATATTAAAAATAATTTAATTATTAAAGTTTGAGTGATACATATTTCACTTTCCTTTAAATAAAATAAATAAAAGGTCTTAATCAAATAACAGTTGGTTCCATTAGATTCAATTTCGACCCAGGTATGATTTATGGAAAAATATAATCATCCAAATATTTTAAAACAAGTGTTAGGGTAATTTTATAATATTATATTTACCATTAATTACCTGATTTACCTTTAACTATGGTAAATAAAATTTACCGTAGTTACTATTCATAATGCCTAATAATAAAAAGTAACTTATTAACATAATTTGGTCCTACTGATTCCAAATATGGAATCTATTTTTCCAAATTCAAATAACATAACTTGCAGAAATTAATTTAAAATTAATCTTGTTGTTAAGAAAACGAGTTTTAAAAGTTAAAACATTGCAAAAGATGGAAATGAGCCAACGAGCCTGTACCCTAGTAGTCCAGGCTCTTGCTTGGCATCCAAAATACCCAGGATCAAATCTGTGAAGGGTAAAATTTCCCAGGTACTGTAGCAGCGGCAGCACTATAGCAGCGGAGGGACTGTAGCAGATACTATAGCGGTGGTGGTACTGTAGCAAGTACTATAGCAGCGCAATACTGTAGCAGTACTGTTCACCAAGGGGTCCTTTGGGCCATTCAAATGGGATTTCATGCCTTGTATTAAGGCCACTTAGCCTTGGGCCTTCGGGCTATGTAATGGGTCTCCCTCTACCCAGTCTAAAGAGGTCTTTGCTTTCAAATAATAAATTGAGGTTTCGGCCCCAACCTTTTCAAAAAAAAGATTGAAATGATTTTACCTATGAATTCAATGTAAAATCAATTATAATGACATTAATTATATTAAATAGTAAAAATATATTCTATTTATACTTTAAAACCATTAAATATTAAAATTTGACCATATAAATTATTACGATGAAAAAAGTTGTTTTTAATTAAAATATAGTGTGTTTTTACTATTAATTAAAATATGAAAGGGATCAGAAAAATATCAAAACATTATTCAATGTAAATTTTTATATCCTGATTCAAAATAAGAAGTTTATTTTGTAAAATTGAACTTATAAACTTTTCAAAAATTATATTTAAATGGGTGCTCCATCAAAAGGCGGCAAAACATCATTTTTTGAAAAATATTTATTTTACCCGATAAATTTATTTTGTTCTCATACCATGTTCTAGAAAATGTGTAAGATGAATAATAATGTTATAAAATTGAAAATTTAGTAAATACTATTCATAAAGGCTAGTTTATAATAATATTATAACCATATATCATTGTTTAGTGAAACCTGGTATTGTGTACCACACACGCTATCGAGGAAGGTCACGATTGCGTGTAATACATGCCAAGTCAGGGTTGCGTGTAGTGCAACACTCCTCTGTTGTTGCACATAACAAAATCCAACCATATTTCATTTATAAATTGAATATGTATATATATATATACACACACTCAATGTTTCGTAGAATTACTACTATCAAACCAACTTCAAATTGTGTATAACACGATCCAAGAATGGTGTTCCGTATACTGAAAGCTAATACGGTGTTGCGTATAACACAAGATAATCTTGGTGTAGCGTACAACAGAAGATATTAAATAAATTAAAAATAATATGTCTTATAAAATCTTGAGGTGTAATATTCTACCCCCCTTAAAATGAATTTCTCCCTCGAAATTCGTCGGGGTTATAAATGGTTTATTACATGAGAGTTTCTTTCATATAAACCCACATCGTAAAAAGGAATACCAAAACATATCTTAAAAAACTAAAGTATTAAACGTAACGGTTACCCAAATTAAGTAATCACTGGGTTTCGATATAGGATAACATAGGTGAAAATATGGATATGAAAGAGAAATGTAACCATCAAGTTCTGATGGAGAGTGGTAGAGAACATGGCTATGAAAAGGCCAAAAATCACAAAGCCATAAATTTGTGATGATCTAAGGTACCATCTGATTCATCAGATATGAGGGAAATAGGACAACATTTTTTGGTTTTCAAGATCATTTCCCTAAAGTTGAAAAAATTGGAATTAGAAGAAATACATTCTTGATTTTGTCATTCGTGAAGTGTTATTAGATCATGCGATAGAATGATAGGTCATTCCATCTGTCTCAAACAAAAGGTTAACAAAAGTTATTAAATATACATAAGTCCATCTATAGTGAGATTAATCGTATATGGTTCCGAAAATGGACTTATAATTCATATATCAGACCAATTAATAAATTAACACTAATTTATACTAACCAGAGACTTCTTGTAGGACAGTGGTATGCGATAGAGGCTTAGCTCACTTCGTTTGTGGGTTCAATTCCCGCAACCTTGTCCGATGCGATGGGTTTTCCTCTATCCTCCAGGTTTTCCTTTTTCTAAATCTACACTATTATAACATTACATAAATAATATAGAAAAATGTTCTATCATTAAACAATATTATATGATTTCCAACATAATCCATTCCAATCTTTAGAATTAACCAAAATACATCTGTCCAATCTCATAGTATAACGAATACGATTACTAGAAAGGTCGCATAACAAGCACGTGAATACCATAATTTATATATCGTAAGATATATCTTGTTGATCACATTCCAAACATGTGAATACCTTAATCATCAATTCTCTTGAAATATAAATTACTATAGAACCTTAGTGAAAACATGAATTTTATCAAAAGGTAACTCTTTTAACATTCAAAAATGTCAAAAATTCTACATATTAAAACCATGATATCACTTTGTCCTTATATCAGTCATGAGCTCATGAATACTATCATACATATTATTTTCTCCTTATCCCTTCATTATGCACATATTATCATCTTTCCAAAAATATCTGAATAACCTTTCATGGTTACCAGTACCATTCAACATATACATTCAAATACTGTAGGAAAAAAAATAGTGTAACAATCCTTAGATGTTTCTTTATGCCATAGTACCATTAAATTACCTATACAACATAACTCTTGATAAACATACAATCATTCCACTACCTTCTTAAACCATTGACCGAGATTCACCATTTTATTCCTCAACACTTATTTCATATCATATATGATTTGTAGTCTCTTCATCATCATCAACATAAATACAACCCATATGACCATGCTGATTCTCTTCATGAGATTTTTCCTTAGGGAATCAATTTGCATAATGCCCGTACATTCCACATTTTAAGCATTTAACCATTGTTGATGTATTAGAAATAACATTATCCTTGTCCATTATGTTAACTGGTCCTTTTCCTTTGCAATTACTGGATTTGTGTCCTTTTCCACACCCAAAGCATCTTCCAGTTCCTTTTAAACAATATCCTTAATGCCTCTTCCCACATGACTTACATGAGGGAAATTGAACTTTCTTTCCTCTATGATAATCTTGAAACTCTATCTTACTCTTATTAGCTGAGTCAGGAATCTTACCAAAGTTAAGATTATTGATAATATTATGATATTTATGGTTAGGAATAATAACAATGTTTCACCTCCCAAATTCCATTTAATTTGGTAGCTCATGAAAAATATCATTCCATTGTCCATCATATTCTTCATTAACATGAATCTTCCTGTTTCCAGCCATTTTCTAAAACCTAAAAGAATAGTGTGAGAGGAAAAAATCATATTAAGAAAACAACATAATCAAGGGGGAGTACCTTCATTATCTAACATCATAGGTTTAATTCTATGGTCGTTACCGTAATTCTAGGACTATAACCTATACATATACTTAACCTTAGGGACATCCCTAGACATACCTTAGAAATATCTCTAGGGATCTCACTAAAGTTTTTGCATCCTTGTTTAAAAAGGTTTACTAATACTTTCTTTTGATACCAAATGTAGAGACCCAAAGCTTGATGTACATGGAAATTAAATTAATTTTGCGAAATACTTAATACATGAAAAAAACCAACACTCAAGGATCGTAATAGTTTAGTGTCTTTGGAAACTCAAAACATAATATTCTAATCACTGTAAAAGATCATCAACATATCCCATAATGATCATCCCCTTTTTTTCTTATCTAAAACCTTTCTTTATATCCTGGGAAAATGATAACATATAAATGGTGATCTCAAATTCTTGGTAAGGGTAAGCATGAAGAAAATAAAACAAACCATATACATTTGAACTTAAAAACATGAACATAATGATTAAACATCAAAATCTTGAGCAATGACATAAAACATGGTAGTACGTAAGGAATAGATCATAATCGAACATCAATCATGATAAAATAGCATGGGAATAAAACATGTAATTGTGTAAAACCATTAAGCACATGATATGATTTTCATAGTAGCCGGGGAATTGCTGCCAAGACCATCATAGTGGACAAAGTCCCTTTATGAATTGAGTTCACTCCTCGTTCCAGTCTTGTATCACTAAACTAGATTAACTTTTCAATCCATCTATGTCTATCTAACGAGATATAAATATTTACCCAATGCATTGGAGGGAGATATAGGTCCCACCCATCTCATAATGAAATCATTCTTACTTGTGTAACAAAAAAACATAAATCATTCATCATGAACCAAAGAATAAAATGGGTTTCATAAATGTCACCCCATCATAACATAATCCATATAAATCAAATGGATATCATTTCATCATAAGAAAAGTGAAACAGTGTAAATCATAGATACATTATACTTGAAACATACACATATGAAATAATGTCATCTTAGATGGAAAATTGTTTTGACAAAAAACGTGAAATGAATTCTTGAGGAAAATATCCTTTCTTCTTCAAAATCATTTTATTTTCACAAAATTATATGCAATTTTAAAAGAAAAGGATTTTGTTGAAAATAATCAGGAAATATTTCATAGGAAGCTTCATGGAAACAAGGTGTTATGAAACCGTAAAAATCCATTCATGCTGTATAAGTAAAAAACATTCTTCTCTTACTTTTGTCGGAAAAGTCAAAAAGAACATTGTATGCTAAACAAAAGAAATATTCATAACATACCACGAAGTAAAAGTAAAAAATGGGTAAAAAAAACATTAAACATACATGAAAACATTTTTATAAAACAGGGAAATGGATGATAAATATAACCCCAGTAAATACTTACGAATAAACAATCTCGGATAAAAACGATATTGGAAAAGTTATCCCTTACATTATGTCTGAAATGCTTCAGATGTATCTGAACATCCTTTATAATGATTTAAATAATGTCATTTACTTATTACTGAATCATATTAATTGTTATTATATCATATATGTTTCACTTAAGACTTTATGTTACCCGTTCTTTTGTAAATTCCATGTTAAAGAAGCTTTTTGGGTAAAATCGTTTCATTTATCGTACGTGTTTCGACTTGTTGTTCTTGGTATTATTACTTATATCCTAATTTAATTAATTCCATAATATAAATCATGATTTATATAAAATATATATTCAGCATATAAATATATATGATAGATTTATAAATGGAATTAAATACACCGTTCATGGAGACGGTAGGCCGTACGTACACCTGAACGCTGTTTTCGTTTCCCTATTGAATTGAATGAAATTAAGTAAATGAAACATATATGTACATAAATCCAGTATCATTATTATGTAATATATTTCATGATTATTTATTATATATTCTTTATAATCATTCTTTAATGGTTAATCATGGAAAATGAATCTCATCACGTTCATGGAGACGGTAGTCCGTACGTATGCACAAGCGATGATATCGTTCCCATAATTATTGAATAGAATTGCAGTGGTTGATATATTATCTCAGAATAAGTATGATTTTATGATAAAAATATATATTTATTCTTTACACCATTATACCCATCCATGTAAGGTGGTGGAGGAAAAATAGATTACACCACGGCGTGGAGACGGTATTCCGTACGTACGCACATGCGGTGATTTCATTTTCCATAGGATGGATAAAAGGTGAAATGGGGTTGTTTAAAATTTATAATAAAATATCAGTATATTAGTGATACTGATTTTATTACAATATAATTAAAAAACTAAAGAAGAAGAAGTTGAAGAAGAAATAAACTTTAAAGAATCGGTAGAAGAGATTACCTCTTCTTCGACGCACCTCTTTTAAGCTTCCTCTTAAAGGACTAGATTTGGTCTTTTGAGAATACCAGAACCTCTATGATATAACTAGAGAGGTTGATAATAGGAATTGGAAGTGGTTGGCCGAGCTTCAAAGCTCAAAAAGGTGTGAAGAGAAGAGGGAAGGGCTGCCCTTTTATAAGGGATGAGAGGGGCACTTTTGGAAACCTTAAAAATATTAATTAATAATAAAATGAAACCCCACTTAAAAACCTCCAAAAATAACTCAATTAGATAATGAGATGAGATAGGGTTGTAATATAATCAACCAATAAAATTTGGACATGTTTTATGTTTATTTTAAACCTTATCAACTTAATTTATCATTATTTAATCTATTTAATTTTATTTGTGGTAATAGAATTATAAATTTTAAATTGTTATAAATACATACTTAAATGTTTTCAATTTCCCATAATTGTATTCTTTGTAACCTTTTTCACCATATAATTTTCATTTTGTAATTTTTAAATATTTTTGTGATTTTTAAATAATTTAATAAAATGATATTTTTATAAAATATCAATAGTGTCAATTTTGACACTATTCATTATTTGAATTTAAATAAAAACCACACAGAAGATATTTTCGAACAAAAATATATAATAGATTTATAAAAAGTAATATTAATCAAAAATATTCATGGGGAACATTAATTTTTTCATATATTATTTATTTTAATATTTTTGAAGCAATTTATTTGGTATATCTCTAAATAAAATAATTTCTACAACATTTTTGTATAATTATTTAATATACCTATTTGTTGCATAAAAATTGAAACTAGAATCCTATTATTAAGATAAATATAATACCTTTCATAATAATATTTTTACTCGAATTTATCATCTTCAAATCACATCATTTAAATTGTTATATTTACTAAATTATAAAGGTGACAACTTTGACATAATTTAAAATAAAATAATATAAATGTCCTAATCAGTTTTATAAGACTCCAAATGGTCCACAAATTGAACCTTGGATGATTAGGGTATATATATACTCTACCAATAATGTTTGGTCATGTTTATGGACCTTTTGATAGTTATTGTTATTTTAATAAATACTATATTATTGATTTTTCACTAAATAAATAATTTCTACATCATTAATGTATAAGATTTTAAGGTAATAAAGTATTTATTTAAAATTACAAATAAATTACCATGATAAAGAAAAAAAATTTATATTTCAAATGAGTATTTTTAATCGAATTTATATTATGTATAACCTTATATTAAAAATAATCTTATTATTAATGTTTGAGTGAGACATATTTCACTTTCCTTTAAAAAAATAAATAAAAGGTCGTAATCAAATACAAGTGTGTTACATTAGATTCAATTTCGACCCAAGTATGATTTAGGGAAAAATATAATCATCCAAATATATTAAGAAAAATGTTAGGGTAATTTTATAATATTATATTTACCCTTAATCACCCGATTTACCTTTAACTATGGTAAATAAAATTTACCGTAGTTACTATTCATAATGCCTAAAAATAAAAAATACCTTATTAACATAATTTGGACCTACTGATTCCAAATATGGAATCTATTTTTCCAAATTCAAATCACATATGTTGCAGAAACTAATTTAAATTTAATCCTGTTGTTAAGAAAATGAGTTTTAAAAGTTAAAACATTGCAAAAGATTGAAATGATTTTACCTATGAATTCAATGTAAAATCAATGATAATGATATAAATTATATTAAATAGTAAAAATATATTCTATTTATACATTAAAACCATTAAATATTAAAATTTAGCAATATAAATTTTTACGATGAAAAACGTTGTTTTTAATTAAAATATAGCATGTTTTTACTATTCATTAAAAAATGTAAGTTATCAGAAAAATATCAAAAGTTTATCCAATAGTAATTTTTATATCCTAATTTTAAAGAAGAAGTTTTTTTTGTGGAATTGAACTTATAAACTTGTCAAAAATTATATTTAAAATGGGTGTGCCATCAAAAGGCGGCAAAACTTCATTTTTTGAAAAATACTTATTTTACCCGATAAATTTATTTTGTTCTGACACTAGGTTCTAGAAAATGTATAAGATGAATTACAATGTTATAAAATAAAAAATGTAGTTAATACTATTCATAATGGATAGTTTATAATAATATTATAACCATATATCTTTATTTAGTGAAACCCAGTATTGCATACAACACAGGCTATCGAGGAAGGTTGAGATTGCGTGTAATGCAAGCCAAGTCAGGGTTGTGTGTAGTGAAACACTCCTTTTTTATTGAACATAACAAAATCCAACCATATTATATTTATAAATTGAATATATATATATATATACACTCAATGATGCGTAGAATAAGTACTATCAAAAAAATTTGAAATTATGTATAACACGATCCAAGAATAGTGTTGCGTATACTGCAAGCTAATACGGTGTTGTGTATAGAACAAGATAATCTTGATGTAGCACACAATAGAAGATATGAAAGAAATTAAAAATAATATATCTTATAAAATCTCGGGGTGTTCTAGAGATCCTCTTAAGGGGAGAAGATTTGGCCTTTTGAGGAGACCAAGGGATATTTGATGTGGGGCAGGAACTTGGGGAGTGATTTGGGAAGAAATAAGGCAAGTAACAATGATTTAGAGAAGTGAAGAGAAGAGGGTAGTGTGGGTGGTTTTTATAGTGGAGGAGAGGAGTGAATTTTGAATATTTAATTCATTATTTTATTATTTTGTTCAAGACAATAAATAGTGTTTGATTACTATGAAAAAAAATAGTAATAAGTGTATGTGAATTCGAAACAATTTCCATTTACATCATCCATGACTCAATGATGATGCAGAAATTCAGGTTTTATCATTTATTGTGAATTATCCTATTTTACTATTCATAAAAAAATCATGTATTTTAGAAAAATCCAAAAAATTAATCCAAACCATTATTTGACTTGTATAATCAAAAAATGAACATCATTTTTCAGAAATAAGTTTCTAAATATTATTATTTTAATTTTTAAATAAAATCATAATTTATTCGAAAAGTTAACATCAGAATTATAACACATTTTATAACACCATGAAAAATTAATCCAGGTCCCATAAAATTATATTGTAACCATAAGACAAAAAAATAACAATTTATGATTACATTTTATGAAAATAAATTTCCATTTTATATTATTAAATTAATCATAAAATTGTAATTAAAATATTTATGACATAAAAAAATACCAATACTTATACAATGATTGTTTTTTCACTTATAAGATGTATAAATTGTATTTGTACGTTCATGGGTGAAGTTTATATTTTTTTGGCCAACTTAATACTCAATACTATTCAATAATATTCATTACTATTCACAAGGGTATGTTACTATTCACAAGGGTATGTTACTATTCAAAAAAACAACGTTGACTCTATTAGACTCTAAATATCTTACTGAACGCAATCTTCTAAGTTAGATTTTTGAAATTCAAAACACATAAGTGACAATATTGTGTTTAAAGGTCACATAGTACTTAGTAGTTCATTATGTAGTGATTTCATGTGATTATATGACATAATTTTAAGAAGGGATTTTACATTGATAAAACATTGGGTCATTACATGGGTGAAGGGATTTGGGAATGAACCAAGCCTTCTTGGAATCATCTGTATCCAACTCATTAAAGAATGTGGTCAGTCTAGTGAAAAATTCAACATAACATTTTATCAAGTGATCTCCTTGATGGTCACTCATGAATTTAATCACCTTTGAAATTATTACTTCCTCGGGATAAAACTAATAGATGAAGGAATATTTGAAATATCCCTAAGAAAAATATTCATATGGATGGGAATGGATAGCATAATTTCACCAATCCAAACCCAATCCATCAAAAAAGGATATTTTTTTCATCTCAATCTATAGGTTTATAGAGATCCTAGTAACTCAAAGTTCCCAGAAAATTTTAGTTATCATCTGTTTTTCCTTATAGGATCATTGATTACCACTAAACAATAGAGGATGTGAATTTGGAAACTCCCACACATGATCCACAAGCCTAGAATAACAAAGCCTTGAAACTCCCTCATGAGTCCGGGTAGAGAATGAGGATGGAATTTTTTTTGGATCACCTGGTCAGTTACCCAAGATATTACATTTTATAATTTTTTAATCCATTCCATGGGTCAAATTCGAAAACATTAAAAAAAATTAACACTTAATCAAATTGTTAGGTCCACAAGGATGAATACTTTGAGAGGGGGGGGGGGCTGAATCAGGGTATGACTAATTTAAAATTAACGCCCGTTCTGATCTTGTTTCGCTGTTAGGAAAAACACTCTTCTCTCTCTCTCCTGCTGCACAAAGTCAATATAAAGTAAAATATGCACAAGACATAACAATTTTACTTGGTTCACCGCAAAGGGCTACGTCCAAGGAGCATACACCGACAAGTTGTCGGTCGTACCAAATTCCACTAAACTTCACTAGCTGTGGATTACAAGGTTCGGACTAGATCGCTTCTAAGCCCAGGATCACTGCCTTTACAAGTTTAGGGTCAACTCACTGCTTTCCCAAGGGTCACTCCCTGTTTCTCTCTCTCTGGATCACTGCCGGTGGAGAGGATCACCTTCTTCCTCTTCCTTTGCTCACTGCTTCGGAAAGGATCCACTCACAGTTTATAGACCTGTAGGTCTCTTCATTTGCATGAATGAGTGCATCTTCTTCTGTAAGTAGATGCTCTATTGAAGCCCAATTTTCACCCGTAGATGAATCTCTCTTTTCACCGAAGGTATCGGGAAAACTTCTAGCTTCCACGCAGCCCGAAAATCACTGCTGGAAATAAACCTTACTCGGTGCGCAAGTCAATCTCGGCGTGCAAGTATCGGCGCGCAAGTCACAATTGGCGCGCAAGTCTACCTCAAAAACGTGTGTGACACAACCTTCTTCAACTCCATACTTGCGCGACTCTCTTACTTTTACGCCCAAACCAATATTGGCGCGAAACTCCACACTCGTGCGTAGCTTCAAACACTGGAGCGCAACTATCACCCAGGCGTGCAAGTCCCACCTGCACGACCACACACACACCACTTGCATGACCACCACACTTGTGTGACGGGAGCTCTGATTTTTCAAATTGTTGAACTCCGGTTAAGAATGAAGAGGGGTGGTCTAGTATTTATAGGAAAATTGACCACCCTGCGCGACCCAGTCTTGGCGCGCAAGTCTTCTGTCCTTTTAGACACTTACGCGACCAACTCCCAAACTTGCGCGAACCTGTTTCCTTAGCCATATTTTGATCTTCTGATATTGAAAAACATATGGTGCACAAGTTTCCTATACTCAAAGTCCTCAGCACATAAGTCCCTTTGCGAAAAACAGTTTTCTTCATTTTTTGATTTTCAGGCCCAAAAATTTGGCAAACACTGGAAAACGGCGCCACCTTGTATCTGTTCTTTTGTACCGCCTCCAGATCATCCATTCCTTTTGTCGACGTTCTTGAATCAAACATGGATCGTTGACCTCAACTCTTGAACTCGACATTCCATCATAAAATCCTCTTTTTCAACAAATTTGTATGTCATTGTTTTGCATTGTCAATAATCACCACTCAGATGTCCACTTTGTCAACAAACACAATATCACCACTCAGATGTCCACTTTGTCAACAAACACAATCACCTTAAAAATGCTTCAATGATGCCTTGAGGTATTTTTGCCCAACACAAATCATCAAAAGTTAAATACAAGGGATACAGAAGCACAATACACACAGAAAAAGATTACAAAACACTCCTTGAAGAAATATTTCAAAAACACCTAACAAATCATTCTTCTATATCAAAAATAAAACATAGGTTAATGGAAATCCTTAAAACCATTTAAGCTCAAAAATTAATTAAACCCATCTCTTGAAAACCAATTTCCCTTCAAACCACACATTCCAAAATATTTCAGGAATCCCATAACTTAAACTGATGGAATTATTTACATGAAAAAAATCACAATCCAAAAATCATTTCATGCACTAAATTCATTAGGACTAGAGTTAAAAATTTTATAAAGATATTTTGAACTTCCAAAACATGGTTTTTCAAAAAAAATTACTACTGCATAAAAAAAATTCACAAAAAACATGATAAATTTTTTTAAAATCCATAATGCTTCACTTAAACACTCATAAACAATCCCCATCAAAACCAAAATATGATAAAATATCAACTAAGGGAAAAAAACAAAAAATCCCAATATTCACCATTGTGAATGGTTTGGATTCTTGGTTTTTTGACCGTGCTCTAACCGTATGAGTTCCATTGATGTTTTCCAAAATAGATCTCATGAGATATTCATGGTTTGAAATACAGTGTGCCATAACCATGCACCCCTGGATTTCACCAAGTTTAATTTTGAAAAAAAGGATTTTCCTAAGACATCTCTCATGATCTTCTAAAAACTTAGAGTAGTAGCACACAACATCAAAATATCCCAAGAACAAACCAAAATAAATCATAAAATTAAAGAATAATCTTGAACAGCCATTGAAAACCGAGGTATAATACATAGAAGATCTAGCCAAGCACTCCTCCATACCCATTACTCGAGCTTCGATGGTCCTGTATCTAGTTTACCATTACCCCCAAATATGATACCTTTTTATTTTTAATTGAACCAGGATTTCCTAATATGCCACTAGAGTCATTCCACTAAAATCCTGGAGGCAGGTTTCTGATTACCCTAGGTTAGAAAAAGTCACCATGGTATCACAATTGAACATGGGGGAATGACTTCTCCCTCTTCAAAACAAGGATCATCAACACTTCCAACCAGGAAGCTGATGTAAGGTATCCTTATATTGGATAACCTATCCCAAATTAATATGAGAAAATTAAAATAAACTCCGATCAAACAAGTTATAAATTTGAAGATAAAAAAATTATCTTTTTCAAATAATTTTTTTTATCCAAAAGTGAAAGCATATTTATACAGAACTTTCACATTTCAAAAACAAGGAAATAAAAACTATACTAAAATAAATGAAGGAGGCCTAAAAGGATGATACAACATAATAACTAAAAATGTTCAAACCAAAGTGGATGAAAAACTCCAACATCATCATATGGATCTCAAGTCACCATGAATACCAAAAAATAAAAAATTCTCAGTATATAGTGGTAGCAAACCAACCATAAAGCTATAACCACAGAACTTGTAGAAAACATAAAGATGACTTACACACAAATGAGAGTATGAAATGTGTGAGACATAGTCTAGGTATATGCCACAATGAGTCCATTAGATTCATTTTCTATAAAGATACCAAGTCCACCAGTCTGATAGTAATAGAAAAATAGGTTTTAATTTCCATTGCAAAAAATATAAATAGACATTCAATACCTTATATTACTTTTAATACACAAAATTTATAAAACATACCTCAAATATTCTTACCATGGTAATTACATATTAATAATAATCCATTAACTTAAAGAAACATTCATTTACTAAAGAAACTAGTTAAACATTATCTTTTCATTTAAAACATCCCTCTTGAAAAAAACATTACATGGATTAAAACACATTTCAAAAGAAACATCTCATAAGTATTATATTTAAATAAAAAATCCCCTTTCCCTTTTCAAAACACAAAACAAAAAAACATAATCAATATGAGTATAAATAAAAGAAAAACATAAAAAAACAAAAATCCCTGAAGAGTCAGAACCAAATGAGAATGATATCATAAGGAAATCCATAAAATAATAATTATCAAGTATAAACAAATAATACATCAATGTAGGATCAAAGAAATATATAAGAACCTCACATTCCAATACATAATAAAGAGGCATAACATTGAATATATATAATGAGGCAACAACCTAGGGACTAATGGTCTGATTACTACACATGAAAAAGTTGAACCAACTTCCAGTAGGTTGCTGATAAGTTAAATCACCCTTAGTCACTCTTAATTAGTATCATTAGTTATAACACCCTTTACAAGTCATAACATTCAACTAGAGGATACTAGATAGTGCATAAATATCAAGTACCATAGCCAATATCCTTTGAATCCCCATTTAGTAGTCTAAAGTGCCTCATGTCATAGATTGTTAAGGTGGACCACTATCAAGTTAATTTCATCACATGAAAATTAAATAGCCCAAGGAAATACAACACATCAGTCATATACTTTCCACCTCCTACACACACCATTTAATAGCGAGATCCAACCTAAACCGCATATCCATGAATCAAAATTCATATAAATTTAACGCATGCACACGAGTATAAAAAATTATAAAAAAGAGATCAACTAGGGTGTAAACATAAATCAATAAACCACTTTCCCTCAAGGTTCCAAACAATAATTATTTTTATACATATAAATTTCTGCTTTTGAAATCCCCTTTTCAATAAATATTGTTAATCCAAACACAATTCCAAGGTAAATCACACATAACAAAAAAGAACAACCAAATAAACTTTGAAAATCCCCTTTCAAAATTTAATGGCTCGTACATCTCTAGTCCATTACTTTGCTAAAATATAGTGTTTGAGGTGTTTGGGTGGTCAAGGTGAATTATCCCCAATACTTTTCAAAATTTCCAATTATGTGAACAGTGTTATCTTTAGCCTTATGTGAACAGTGAAACGGTAGCCTTATTTGAACAGTGTCATCGGTAGGCTTATGTGAATAGTTCAACAGTAGCCTTATGTGAACAGTGTCATCGGTAGCCTTATGTGAATAGTGCAATGGTAGCCTTATGTGAATAGTTTCATCAGTATCCTTATGTGAATGGTGCAATGGTAGCCTTATGTGAACAGTTTCATCACTAGCCTTATGTGAACAGTGCAATGGTGTCCTTATGTGAATAGTGTAATCGGTAGGCTTATGTGAACAGTTCCACAACAGCCTTATGTGAACAGTGTCATCGGTAGGATTATGTGAACAGTGAAATGGAAGCCTTATGTGAATAGTTTCATAGGTAGGCTTATGTGAACAATGTTTCCATAATAGTGATGTTCAACGGTAGCCTCTATTTCCTTTTCCAAATTTTGAGTTCCTGAATAGTGTTACCGACATCCAATAATTTTTCCCCATTGATGATTCCTTTGACATAAAATGCATTTAAAGACTCATTTTAAGGACTCTAAGGCTGATTCAAAATCCATAACTCCTATATTAATTTTCCTAAAGTTCATGATTATTTTACTTGGTCAAGCCACGTGGTTTAATGTGGTCTTCTTTTAATGGAAAATCCAACGTATCTTAAACTGCTGATCTGTTAAATCTTCTAAAGGGACGAGATATCTTCTTCCCCAGTTCCTCCTCATTATTCTAGGGCATGAGACGCTTGAACATTCCATTAATTCCTGAAGGATTTGTGTGATCAAAATTTCCTCCTTGGATTGGTTTCCCTCTGTTTTTGATGCAACCAAGCGGTACCGACCGATCATCGATATAAGGTATGATCTATCATCATTCTTTTGGGGTTTATATCCTTATGTTTCTCGTTCCTCTTTTTTGGAATTATATATCCATGTTCCTAATGGACGTATCTTGGGTGTTGACTGGTGTGGTGGTGTCTCTGAATCCTTGGGTGGATACAGTTGTCACAGGGGGAGGAGATCGTAACCCGCTGTGTGGCTCATTCTCGTATAAAGAATGTCAAGAACTATTTGAGGTAGGGGATTCATTGCTTCTCTATTCTTTTACGTGTAACTGTATAGTTAGCATGTTTTAGTTCAATGGATCACAATGGAACTGACATATTAAATATTTTAACCGGATAAAGAAATTAATATCAGTCATATGTTATTGCCTCTTGTTTTTATAGATAGTGTGATATCATTGCTTTTCTTGTTTAGGTTTTCGTTCTTCATGGAAATTGGTAATGAACATAAAGATAGAATTAACTGATAATTGTTTGGCTAAAGATAAATAGGCATGTAAATGAATCAGGTTGTTGTTATTGTAATTTGATGGTAATCAAATTGATTCTGTAAGCATGTTTAATCAATTGTGATTGCTAACTATTTAGGTTTCCCGAATTTGTAACCTACGGATAATAAATCTGTTAATTCAAGATGGATTGAAGAACTGATTTTTGGATAAAAGATAATTACTTGTAGGGTTCTGAGTTACCCTCTTGCTTGTTTAATGTCCAAGAGGCCGATCAATATGATGTTTGTTTTCCTGCTTCTTGTGTTGTGATGTGAGCCTGGAAGGCTATTGTGATATGTGGGGGCATAGAGGCCTATTGTTTGTGATAGAATTTGATACCTAGAATGGCGAGTTGCATCAGTTTATGCATATGGGTGTCGAGGAGGACACCAGAGATGATGGAACAGGTTGGATGAAAATATTTGGATGATTTCTATTTATTTTTTGTTGTTTATCTGTTTTACTTTCCCCACTACTCAAGGAAACTGTTCTATCTTACCCTTCATCCAAAAGTGGTGAAGACGTGCAGGGTATTCCACATGATTTCTGTTTTTAGATTCTCAAGGGAGGATGGGTCTACGCTATTCCTATATATGGAAAAGACTTGACAGTTAGTTCACATACTCGCTGTGTTGATCCCCTTTTGTTTAGTATCTTAGAATGTTTTTCTAGAATTCTTGGGAATATGGGAATTTCATAATGTTCTTAATAAGTGATTGAATAAATAATATTAACTGATGGGGTTGGATATTGCTGGGACACAATGCTGAGGTTGCAATTTAAAGGAACAACAAACTTTGGGTGTGAAGCTAATGAAATACAATGTGGAAATTATTAATGGTTAATTAATTTTTAAATAATTAATTAATGTAAATTAAAACTGATAAAAAGGGAATTAAGTAATGTATTAAATCTCTTTAAATGGTTTTGTGCTTATAGAATACTTAGACTTAGAAGTGGCAGCCGAGAGTCCGAGAGACGTCAGCTAAAATTGAGTCTAAGACTAGGTTATGCCCATAGTGTGGTTGTGAGAAATAGTATATTCTGTAATTTTTATGTTTCTATATGCTACTCCACCCCATCAGTTAGGGAAACTGACACCCCATGGATTTTGAGCCATGAGGGGGGGGGGGGGGGTTCCCCAATATTTCAGTGGGAGGATGGATTTCTGACTACCCCCTTTGGGCCCACTCTCTTCTCTTGGTAGTTACTTGTGCTGGTAGGCACAACAATTAGTTTTCCTCAAATATGTGTGTAGAGGGCTGTAATGGCTTCTGGTTATTCACACACATATATTCAGGATATAGTTTCTTATGGACTACTATAGGTATAACGTGTATATGTTGTGATGGATTGAGGATCCTTACTCGGTGTATGGGCGGTAATGGCTTGAGGTATAATGCCCGACGTATGATACACATTATGAAAGTTGTGGTGGATCCCTAAAACTACCTATTTTTTTCATACATGGATGTGGTGGCTTTGTTGTATGATGTGCATGTTTTGGTGCTTCGCCAAGGTGTTTGTGGGAAAGAATTTTTGGATAGAGATGCTTAGGACGTGCGACTTTGGGGAAAAGTGGAAAACCAGTGGGGGAGTAGTAGCAGGGTACCCTTGATATTATTTATTATATTATATACTATTCTACATGTTACTTGGTGAGAGTAGCCATGGTGATTATAGGAACTTATTATACCTCTTTAGGTGACGAGTTTGTTTCACTTAATCTTCACTGCGCTTTAGCATGTTTTCTTCACCTTTTCACGAGAGGCTCCAGGGAGGATCCTACTGAGTATATTGTTATACTCACCATATGTATATATAAACTATTTTTCAGTTCACTTGGATAAGGTTGAAGATCAGGCTAGTTTCTATTTTCTTGGGGTTGTAGGAGCTATTGGGGCTTCATGGTCACTGTTATTTTCACTTTCTTTTGGGTACCTGCAGTTTTCCCCATTCCGTTTAGTAGTTTTTCATGACATTACATATGTGCACTTGGGTTTTCCTTTATAGTTCAGTCTAAGTTGGAGTTGTTTGGTGTCTATCTTATCTCTCTCTTTCGCATGTGTTCTCTTAGAGGGTAATGCCTCCCATTTGTGTGTTTACTATACCCACGGTGATACTCGCCAACCCAGGGCCTACTGGAGGCGGTAATCAGGGGTCATTATCTCCCTTCTCACATTGCCGACCCAAGAGGGGTACACCTTGTGGGGAGTGGTCGTGAAAGAGTGGTATCAAAGGTCTGGTTGAGAGATAGGGTGCAGTTTAATGTTAGGCACAAGTGATGTTGCATGGGTTGGTAGGAAAACAGTGGCAGTCAAGTTTATCATGTTATGTAAACATTGGAGATCAGCTGATACATAGGCATCTAGGCCCCCCTATGATCTGATGTACATACCTTTAAGTATATAATGAACACTAAATGATGTGATACTAGTTGTAGGGTAGAGACCTAGGAAAGGATTATGAATCATTATTCCTTGTGCCTGTGTTTGAATGGGTAAAACTTGGGAGAGGTTATCCTAAAATGAATTAAAGAAAAAAATTAATTAATTAATGCTAATTCTTCCATATTCTAGGTTTCAAAACTCTAACTAGTTGTTATTTTACAGGTATGGCTCCATTTTGACGTCCTCATCAGGATCACATAGAAGATGTCCAGCATGTTGTGCCAGAAAATCACTGTAGGGTAGAGGTTGATGAAGAAGACACTTTGAGGAGGACGCTCTGAGAGTTTCAGAACTAGAGTATGCAGAAGTACGAGGGATCCGTTTCAGATGCAATCATAGAATACTTGTTTGGGAAGTTCGAGATAGGATTCAGTTCGATCTGTGCTCAGAAGGAGAGATGGGTGTCCTTGGTTGTGATGATGATGCGTGGAGCAGCGAGGTAGTGGGGGTTCTTATTCCTTGGGGATTATGAGGAGTCTGTGATCTAATGGGAGGAGTTCCGAGACAATTTTAGTGTTGAGTTTCTTTCTTCGACCGCAAATGCATTCGGTCTCCAAGAGATTCTTACCCTTCAATAGGGGAGCTCCAGTGTGCGAGAGTTTGGAATATGTTTCAAGAAACTTTTACGATAATATTAGGACCAGTTTTCAGATGAGGAGGCCAGGGAGAGGTATTTAGAGGAGGCTTTATTTCTAGAGATTTAGTGCTAGGTCACCCCATTTATGCTGAAGTCTTATCTTGAGGTGTTGGAATGGGAAGAGGTCATTAAGAGGACATTAGCCAGAACCAAATCATCCTGAGAGTGGAGTCATCATGATTCCTCACAAAGAAGAGTTGTGGTCCATGGTTCTTGGTTTTCTGGGAAGAAGAGTTTCTGTTCATCCGGGGGTTGGTACCAACCCTCAGCATATCTTTTCTCTGGGGGAAGTAGCTCTCAGGCCTATTCTAAGGGATCATACGCTTGTTTTTCTTGTGGTGGTCGAGGTCATCAGTAGTGATAGTGCTTGACCTTTCAGAGCAGTCATCGTGCACCAGGTGTTCTGCTCCAGGTTCCTCTGTTGAGGCAGTTATAGCTAAGGTAGCAGCAGTAGGTTGCACCAGCTTTGGATCAGAAGAGGTTAGATGGGGAAGTCATAGGATAGCCCCGTGATGCACCCCATCCTTAGAGAGTAGAGAATGAATGTGGTGGTGGTTGTCATCAGGGTCAGAGATGCCATGGAATAGGTTGTGGTCAGCTTCATGCTTTAGTGTTTCCAGCTCCAGGTGATCCAGATGTCATTCTAGGTACCCTTTTCTTGTTTTATACCTTGGTGTATGCCTGGTTTGATTCAAGAGAGACACACTCATTCATATAACATACCCTTTTCCAGGATTTGGGACTTCAGGTAGAGAGGCTTCCAGTTCCCTTGGCATTGACTACGCTAGTTGGAGGTCGAGAAGACTAGTTTGAAGTATGTAGAGACTGTGATCAAGTGATGGGGAAGCACCGCTCTTGGGGAGATTTCCTATGTCTACAGATACAACCACATGATGTCATCCCCGACATGGATTGGTTTTATTCGGTGTAGGCTATTGTGGATTGCTTTAGGAAGCAGGTTCTGTTCTTTGATGCAGATGGAGACCGAGTGGTATTTGTTGGTGAGTGAGACCCTCAGATGGGTTAGAGGTGTGTTCCATACTTATCGTCCATGATGGATAAGCTGATGTAGAGTTCTTCAGAGGTTCAATAGTTGGCATTTCCTGGGGTCATAGAATGTTTCCCTGATGTCTTTCCCTAAGAGGTTGTATCATTACCCCCTCAACGAGAGATCAAGTTTGGGATCGAGCTACAACTATGAGCATATGATATCTCTATGTCTCTGTATAGAATGGACCCTTATGAGTTAAGAAAGCTACGTATACAAGTTGATGGTCTGTTACAGTGTAGTTTTGTTCGGCCAAGTGTGTCACTGTGGGGCACACCGGTTTTGTTCATGAATAAGGCTGATGGTAATATGAGGTTGTGTATCGATTATCATCTCTTAAATAAAGTGATATTAAATAAATGCTATCCTATTCCATGGATTGATGATTTATTTGATCAACTGAAGGGTTCAAGTTGGTTCTCAAAGATCGAATTACAGTCAGGATATCATCTGATTCATGTGAAGGATGAGGATATCCCTAATACTACTTTCCGTTGTCTTCATGGGAATTATGAGTTTGTTTTAATGTCGTTTGGTGTGAAAAAAACGCCATATGTATTAATGGGATTGATAAACGTTGTGTTCCATGAGTTCCTGGACAAGTTCATGGTGGTTTTCATTGAAGACATCCTTGTGTACTCCACGTATGAGGGGGATCATGCAGAGAATCTAAACACCATTTTTGGGAGTTCTTCGTCAACATCAGCTATTTTGGAAGTTGTAAAATTGTGAGTTTTGGGATCAAGAAGTCCATTTCTTGGGGCATGTTGTGTCCTGACAGGGAGTATCTATGGATCCATCGAAGATAGAAGAAATTGTGTCTTGGGCATCCCCCAAGATATTGTTAGAGGTTCGAAGTTTCTGTGGTATCACATGCTACTACAAGAGGTTCATAGCTTATTTCTCTTGAGTTGAGAATCCTCTGACATCTTTTACCAGGACGGATCAGGCAGTCATATGGACTAACCAGTGTCAGGAAGCATTCGAGTATCTAAAGGAGAAGTTAGTAAGTGCTCAGGTTCTTTGTCTTCCAACAGAGGGTGTGTAGTTTGATATTTTCTACGATGCTTTGCATCTGGGGTTAGGCTGTGTTGTGATGCAGTAGAGATTCATTGTTTCTTATGGGTCTCAGTAGTTTCATCCCCGTGAACGTAACTATGCCACCCATGATCTTTAGTTTGAAGCTATGGTGTTTTCTCTGAAGTTGTGGAGACATTACCTCATTGGATAGAGCTTTGTGGTTTTCATCAATCAGAAGTGTTTGAGCTATGTTTTCTTGCAGCGTGACTTGAACTTATGACAAAATCAGTGGATGAAGTTCTTACAAGAATACGAATTCAAAATATCATATACACCTGTAAAGGGGAATGTTGTAGATGATGTACTGAGTCAGAAGTCACATAGTGATTCCGTGCATGAATCTAGTGATTCTTGAATAGTAATGGAATAACTGTTAGCATTACATCTCGATATGGGTGATGTTGGGGGAAGATGTTGTATTTTTCAGATGATGGTGCAGTCATCTCTGGTGTAGTAGGTGGAAGAGTCCCAGTTGGTGGATCTTGAGGTCGAGGTCTAGAGAGACCGAGTTGTTTGTGGGGAAGCCCCTAATGGTTGGTCTGAGGATGAACAACACCGAGCGTTGTATCACAGAAGGATATTTTTTCCTTTGGAGATACATGAGACGGTTCTCAAAGAGTTACATAGTTCAAATTTAGCGTTTCATCCTGGTGTGACAAAGATGTACTGAGCTTTTAGGAGTCAGTTTTGGTGGTCCAAGCTAAAGCATGCATTTTCATAGTTTGTGTCTCAATTTTTGGTCTATCAGAAGATCAACGATGAGCAATGTGTCCCCGATGGTTTGCTCCAGCCATTAGATATTCCTAAGTATAAGTGGGAAGACATATCAATGTACTTTTTTACTAGTTTAACTCAAGCTCTGGGAGGACATGATTATATATGGGTGTTATTTTACCATTTCACAAAATCATCCCACTTTATAGAAATCAAGGAGTCGAGTTCAGTGTATGTTTTGTGAAGGCAATATCTGGAGGAGGTGGTGAGACTCCACAAAGTCCCGAGGATGATCATTTCCAATAGAGATCCTCATTTTACCTCTAGGGTGTGGAGAGGTCTCCAGCATGCTTTCAGTTCACAGATATTCCTTAGCACTACATTTCATCCTCAAATGAACGGTTAGACAGAGTGAACTATTTAGACTCTTAAGGACATGTTACTCTCTTGTATCCTAGATTTTGGAGGATCATGGATGAGGAACTTACCCATGGCGGAGTTTTCTTACAAAAATAGTTTTCACTCCACCATTGGTTTGACTCCATTTGGAGCCTTGTATGGCCGACCTTTCCGTTTTCTGTTGTGCTATACTGGGGTTAGAGAGTCAGCAATTCTCAGACCGAAACTAGTGCAGAATACAATAGAAATGGTTCAGGTGATTCGTGAGAGAATGAAAACAACACATGATCGTCACAAATCATATGCCGATCAAAGGAGGAGAACTTTGGTGTTTGATGTTGGAGATTACTTGTTTCTTAAGGTGACTCCCCATTGTGGGAAATGAAGGTTTGGTCATGGGAGTAAGCATTCTCCTCGGTTTGTTAGGCCTTTTGAGGTTTTGGATCGTGTTGGAGCCATGGCGTATCGAGTAGAACATCCCCCGCTAATGAGCCAGATACATGATGTTTTCCATGTATCACCACTCCATCGTTATCTTCATGATGACTCACATGTCATCAATTAGGGAGAGATCGATGTTAATGATGATGCGACCTTAGAGGAGCAGCCTATGGAGATCAAAGACCGCAAAGAGAAGGTGTTCCATGGGAATTCTATCCCCTTGGTTCGTGTCTTGTGGAGACACGGTGGTGTGGAGCAAAGTACCAGGGAACATGAGTCGTAGATATGTTCTCAGTGCCCAGATTTGTTTGATGTTTAACTCTTTTCATGTAATGATGTTTGGTTTATGGTTATAGGCCTTTCAGTTTTATAAGATGGATTTCTTTTATTGCTTCTTATGACTTTCTCTCTTTTGAGAGGTATCTCAATGGGTTGTTGTTTGGACCCCATTTCAATTTCCCTTTAGGTGGGTTTTGAATTATCAAAGATGAGAATGTTTTGAGAGGTATCTGATGTAATGGCTCGAACCTCTCTGGTATATTACTTTTCTAAAATCTAGTGTTTGAGGTGTTCAGGTGGTTAAGGTCACTTATCCCCAACAGTTTTCAAAATTTCCAATTATGTGAACAGTGACATCGGTAAGCTTATGTGAATAGTGAAATGGTAGCCTTATGTGAATAGTGTCATCGGTAGGCTTATGTGAATAGTGAAATAGTAGTCTTATGTGAATAGTGTCATTGGTAGCCTTATGTGAATAGTGCAACAGTATCCTTGTTTGAAAAGTGTCATCAGTAGCCTTATGTGAATAGTGAAACAGTAGCCTTATGCGAACACTGTCATCGGTAGGCTTATGTGAACAGGGAAACATTATCCTTATGTGAACGGTGTCATCGGTAGGCTTATGTGAATAGTGCAATGGTAGCATTGTGTGAATAGTGTCATTGATAGGCTTAGGTGAATATTGTTTCCAAAAGGGTGAGGTTCAACAATAGCCTCTATTTCCTTTTCCAAATTTTGAGTTCACGAAAAGTGTTTCCAACTTCATACAGTTTCAACCCTTTGACATTTCCTTTGATGTAAACTGCATTTAAAGACTTTTTTTAAGGACTCTAAGACTGATTCAAAATCCATAACTCCTATATTAATTTTCCTATTGCTCGGGATGCTTTTACTTGGTCAAACCGTGTGGTTTAATGAGGTCCGCTTTTAAAGGAAAATCCAATGTATCTTAAACTATTGCTCCATAAAATCTTCTAAAGGGACGAGATATCTTCTTCCCCAGTTCCTCCTTATTCTAGGGTGTGAGACTCTCGAACATTCCATTCATTCCTGTAGGAGTCGTGGGATCAAAATTTCCTCCTTGGATTGGTTCCCCTCTATTTTTGATGCAACCAAGCGGTACCGACCGATCTTCAATATAAGGTATGATCTATCATCATTATTTTGAAGTTTATATCCTTCTGTTTCTCCATGCCCTTTTGTGGAATTCTATATTTATGCTCCTAATGGACTTTTCTTGGGTGTTGACTGGTGTGGGGGTGTCTCGGCATCCTCGGGTGGATACAGTTGTCACGGGGGGAGGAGATTCTAACCCGTTGTGTGGCTCATTCTCATATAATGATTTTCAAGAACCATTTGAGGTAGGGGATTCATTTCTTCTCAATTATTTTATGTAAAACTATATAGTTATCATGTTTTAGTCCATTGGATCACAATGGAATTGAAATATTAAATATTTGAACATGATAAATAAATTAATATCGATCATATGTTTTTGCCTCTTTTTTTCTAGATAGTGTGATATCTATGAATTCCCTTTTTAGTTTCTCCTTCTTGATGGAAATTGGTAATGAACTTAAATCTTGAATTAGTTGATAATTGTTTGGCTAAAGATAATGATTCATGTAAATGAATCAGGTTGTTGTTGTTGTAATTTCATTTTAATCAAATTGATGGTGTAAGAATGTTTAATCAATTGTGATAGCTTACTATTTTGGTTTCCTAAATTTGGAACCTACGAATAATAAATCAGTTAATCCAAGATGGATTAAATAACTCATTTTTCGATAAAAGATAATTCCTTGTAGGGTTATGAGTTACCCTCTTTCTTGTTTAAGGGCCAAGATCCCAATTGATATGATGTTTGTTTTCCTACTTCTAGGGTTGTGATGTAAGCCACTAAGGATGTTGTGATATGTGGGGGAAGGGAGGCCTATTGGTTGTGGAAAAAGTTGATGCCTAGAGTGTAACACCACAAGCTTCCACAGTATGCTTCACTTTGAATAATACAGTAGAGTGTGTTGTACGCAACTTCGAGTTATAACACACCACAACCAATCAAACTAGCCGTTATAAATATAAATACCCACTTTTTGAAATTTTATAAACTTTATCTCTCAAAATGGACTTCATTTTTGGATTTGGAATATCGAATTTAGCCTAGGGTGAAATTTTGGTACTTTTCAGATAACTTTTATATTTTGATGAATTGTGAAAATTACTAAATTTTAATTAAAAGCAACTTTTTTAATCAAAATAATTAATAGTGATAAATTATGAATTTGAGTGGATTTAAAGTATATTTAGAATTTATTTTTACCATTTAATACAATGTTTTTCATTGTACATAGTTTCAAAATTAAATCGGACATAAACAAGTGTCAATCTTTTGATACATATTATTTCTTAAAAACACGATTTTTGTTTTGACAACAGGAATTAATTTTAAATTAATTTCTTCCACTTCTATGTCTTGAATTTGGGAAAATGGATTCCATATTTGGAATAAGGATGTCCAAATTGTGTAAATAGGTAACTTTCATTTTTAGAAATTTTGAATAATTACTTCGGTAAATATTTTATTTACCCTTGTTAAAGGGTAAATCCGGTAAATAAGAGTAAAAAATAATATTATAATAATAATAAATTACCCAAAAACGTGTCCTAACCTTATTGGGGGATACATTTCCGACCATGGGAATCTATGGGTCGATTTTGGGACCCCATGGAGCCACTTGTAGGTGATTGGGACACTTTATATTAATTAAGTTAAAGTAAATACAAAAATGACATAAGCATATATCTTTTAGAAAAACAATTTTTACATAGGGTCATATATGTTATAGTTTCTACATATATGTTATAGTTTTTACATAGGGTCATATATGGGCAAAGTATTGACATTTCTTATGCTAGTTTTAATATGAATGTTTATGTTATATTTCATCCCCTTCTTAAGATGAATGTGTTGGACTAGTTTTAATATGAATGTTTATGTTATATTTCCTACATAATTTTATTTACATATGGAATTGAATGTTTCTAAAATGATAAATCCTTTAAAAAGATTCAAAGTGGTATGGGACACTTTGATTCAAAAATGTCTTTAAATGAATTATTTTCTAAATTGTGTGAATTTTAAATGTTTTCATGAAAAAGGTATATTTCTCTCAAAGAGTTTTACAAATAATTTTCATACATGTCAAGATCCATTAATAGATTTTCAACTTGTTTTGAAGTTGATTTATCATGATACAAATCATCCATATTGTGTTGAAGGTTTTGTGATAGTTTTGACTGTGGATGTGTTATTCTCATACCATTCATGGTTTATGGGCAAAGTATTGACATTTCTTATGCTAGTTTTAATATGAATGTTTATGTTATATTTCATCCCCTTCTTAATATGAATGTGTTGGACTAGTATGTTCCGGGTTGGGGTCTGGTTACAATAGACCCTTCAGGTTGGTGTCCGGTTATTAGAGGCACTCTGGGTTTGTGTTCGGTTATTAGAGACACTCCGGGTTGGTGTCTGGTTATTAGAGGCACTCCGAGTTGGTGTCGGGTTATTAGAGGCACTCCGGGTTGGTGTCCGGTAATTAGAGGCACACCGGGTTGGTGTCCGGTTATTAGAGGCACTCCGGGTTGAGTTCTGGTTATAGTTATCCCCTAGGTGTTGGCACGAGGCCTTGACAAAGAAATTAAAGTTCATCATTATGCATTCCATCATTATGAAAGTGGTTAGTGATATTGCATGTGATTGTTCGACTAGTAGAATGTCCATGTGAATAAGTAAATGACATTATTTCATTTTATTTCTGTCATATTATGTTGAAATTCATGTTTAAAAGGCTTTTGTTTTAGATATACATTACCTTAAATGTTTATGCTTATTTATAAAAGTTTCCGTTGTATTATTATCCTTACTGAGCATCTGAGCTCACCCCTTTCAATGTTTTATTTTTCCCAAGATTCCAAGAAGTGTATTGTGATTGATATGAAGGGTTAAGACAAGGGAATTATGGCATTCATAAAGGATTATTTATGTTGTTTTGTATGTTATGAAGTGTAATGTAACTTTCATTTATGTAATATATTTTCCAAGACTGCTAAACTGATCGGTCCTTCAGGACTTGATTCCTTGTAATCATGCCAATGTATTAAAATAATGCACCGACTCTGGGTAACTGGGGTCGGGGCGTTACAGTTGGTATCAGGGGATGTTTAGAAATAACCTTGGAAAGTAGATTTAGATAAACTCTTATTAGAGAACATATCCCAAATATAGACTTTGAGGATTAGTATAGAAGAACTTCTTAGAATTTTGGTAATGTAGAGATTTTGTGAGTTTTCCAAGAAAATAAATCCCTGTCTGGATACGAGCTGGTAGAGGCGGATCTGGCACAGATGTACCTAAGGGTAAAACCCAAAATCACTACTTTGAGAAAGACTTGAATGGGAACTGGTGCACGACAATGGGCCTTGCTGCACTCTTTGTTACGAGACTCATGGGGGATATGTTTTGGATAATTCTCATTTTCCTTACAAACCATTATGAAGGACTTATGAGTATATACTTACTCAAAGGAAACATTTTTACGATTATGGATTATATCCATAAACTATTTAATTTATGTTAAGTGTTTTACAGGTTCAGGATTAGGTATTTCTACTGATAAACTAATCTAGTGTATGCCATTTTTTATAAATGGCGCCCAGTAGAAGGAATGAGAACTCTTGAAATACATATTATCCAAAGAGTAAGAAGGATCATATCTTCCATGGTATTAAGCCAAAATTTTGAAGGGAAATAGTCTCTCATGTTTCCTCAACATATGAAGAAATCGTATCATGTGTTAATAAGATAAGTAAATAATTCTATGAGTCCTATGGATTTGAAGGGAAGAAAGAGAAGAAAATGATGGAAGATAGAAAGATGGATAAAGGGAAGAGGGAAAAGAAGAATTTTCCCATATGTGATAACTGTGGGAAGAAACACCCTGCAACTTTCCTGAAGGGAATGAGAGTTTGTTATAAGTGTGGAGAAAAAGGACCCCAAGTACATGACTGCAAGGGTAAGAAAAAGTTTTCAAATGTACAATGCTTCATCTGTAAGAAGTTGGGACACTACGCAAACCAGTGTTCAAATCATCACAGTATTCCCCAAATGATGCTATTGGATAATAATCAAGTTATGATACTACCATATATTAATAGGAATGACTAGTGTTCTTATGTTGTTATTTTGGAATTATTTCATTGAAGTGTTGTTTCAATGATGTACTAGAAATAAATAAGGATTGTACTGCAGTACTATTTCATTGAGGATTTGAGATTTTATGGTACTATGTAAAGTAAATGTACAGCGAGTTAAACTTTTTGGAAATTACATGGTTGAAGGAAAGATAAACCTTAATTTAGTCCTAATATTGAGTTACTGATTTTGGAATAAGATATGGTTGATTTGAGTAAATTATATTGGATATTCTTGACTGCCATGAAACTGATTAAAGATTTGTATATTCCATCTTTGTTGGAGTTTACAACATTTTTGGATGGATGAAGTATATCTAGTATTCTATAAGGAATAAGGGAGCATGAATGTAATCAATAAGGTTTTATGGCAATTCAGGATGTTTCAGTTTTTAAAAGAATACATGATGGAGGTATTCGCATGCTATTACGGGGTAAAAAGGATCTACATCATGTTTACCTTTCATATAAATTTTGGATTGAGAGTTTACAGAAGTATTTTGGATAATTCTAAAGGTTGGAATGGATTAAGTTTGAAATGTTATTTTTTGATTTTTATAAATGGACAACACGCAGACCGTGTGACGACCCGTCGCGTCGGAAAAAGCTGCAGGAATCGAACACACAACCATAGTGCAATTGGGATTTATCGCCAACCAATGGACTACGTGATATTCCTGGATGGAATAATTTATTTTTTTAAAGGGTCTGATATGTGAATTATAAATTCATTATATTTGGAACCCTATACGATTAGGATAAATAGAGTATTTTTGAGTTATATTATATTTTGGGGTGAAAGATGAGTTTGTGGTAGAAATTTATTAATGGATAAAACTATAATTATAAAGTAAGTATATCTCCTTATGATCATATCCAATCTCATAAATAAATTCCTCAACATTAAGAAAAGGAACTTAGAACAAAAATGTTGTCCTACATGGTACCTTAGATCATCACAAATTTATGGCTTTGAGATTGTTGGCCTTTTCATAGCCATGTTCTCTACCACTCTCCATCAGATAGTGATGGTTATATTTCTCTTCCATATCCATATTTTACTACATGGAACCCTAGTATGTGTTATTTTCGGTAACCTTCATACTTACAACTCTTTATTTTAAATAGAGGCCTCATTAATCCATTTTTCGATGTGGGGTTTCAACTAACATATTTCGAAATGTCAACCCCATGTTTCCAATACCGAGCATAAATTACGAGGATGCAGTTTATTGAAGGAGGGGAGAATGTAACACCCCAAGATTCCATGATACGCTTCACTTTGAATAATACAATAGCGTGTGTTGTACGCAACTTCGAGTTATAACACACCACAACCAATCAAACTAGCCGTTATGAATAGCAATACCCACTTTTTGAAATTTTATAAAATTTTATCTCTCAAAATGGACTTCATTTTTGGATTCGGAATATCGAATTTAGCATAGGGTGAAATTTTGGTACTTTTCGGATAAATTTTATATTTTGATGAATAGTGAAAATTACTAAATTTTAATTAAAAACAACATTTTTAATAAAACTAATTAATAGTGATAAATTATGAATTTGAGTTGTTTTAAATTATATTTAGAATATAGTTTTACCATTTAATACAATTTTGGTCATTGGAAATAATTTCACAATTAAACCAGACATAAACAAGTGTCAATCTTTTGATAGTTATTATTTCTTAAAAAAACGCTTTTTGTTTTGACAACGGGAATTAATTTTAAATTAATTTCTGGCACTTATATGTTTTGAATTTGGAAAAATCAATTCCATATTTGGAATCAGGATGTCCAAATTGTGTAAATAGGTAACTTTCATTTTTAGAAATTTTGAATAATTACTTCGGTAAATATTTTATTTACCATTGTTAAAAGGTAAATCCGGTAAATAAGGGTAAAATATTATATTATAATAATAATAAATTATTCTAAAACATGTCCTAACCTTATTATTGGATACATTTCCGACCGTGGGCATCTTCGGGTCTATTTTGGGACCCCATGGAGCCACTTGTAGGTGATAGGGACACTTTATATTAATTAAGTTAAAGTAAATACAAAAATTACATAAGCATATATCTTTTAGAAAAACAATTTTTACATAGGGTTATATATGTTATAGTTTTGACTATAAAAATTAATTAGAAACATAAAAATATTTCCTACATAATGGTATTTTATTTATAATTTTTAGACATTAAATAATTTAATTTATTTATGACACAATGATGATGCAGTAATTACCGTATTAATGAAAGATTAAGATAATTGATTTTATAAATACCCAAATAAATGTAATTTGAGACTTTTTATATATTCCAATAATTTTCTAGGTTAATATGACCTTTTAGGATTGTTTATATAAGTTGTTTTCGAAGTAATAATGCTGTTATGAATTTATAAAAAACAAAATAACCAATAGTGTCAAAATTGACATAAAAGAGATTTTAAAACAAATATTATATTATTAATTAATATTAAATTTATAAATATCTAAGGTTCGGAAAAGAGACTTATATCATGATAGGTGTATCAATAATGAACCACTTGGGGGTCTCTTGGATGTATATAGTAAGTTTATTAACTATATAATATAAAAATACAAAGTGACAAGGTAAATGTTAAACTAATTAACTAAGAGTTAAAACTAAAAGATAAGGTTAATATAATGACCCAAAAACTGTCTAAATTATATTGGTTGAAATTATTTCAACCCATCCTCACCTTATAATTTAATAATCCACTTTGTAGCCATTATAAACTGAATATGAATTTATTATAAATTAATATTTCTAGCTTTTCCAAAGGTGCCCCTCACCCCTCTTATAAAAGGGCACTCCCCATTATCACTAATTCAAAAATTCAAAGCCTTTTGGCTCAGCCAAACCCTACAAAAATACTCTCTCAAATTCCTTAACTTCAACCTAGAGGCCATAGTTTGATCAGAAAGCCATCTTATGGAGCCCTTTTTATCAAATCAAAAGGAAGAACCCGAAGAAGACGTAATATTTTCACCACCTTTTTTCAAGTTCTTTTCTTCGTCAACTTCTTATTTCTTTGTTATTCCCATTATAAAATAATAAATCTAGTATCTTCTATATATTTAGATGTTATTATAAATATGGTACAACTATATTCAGTATTCTATCCATCCTTTTAATGGCATGCCACCGTACGTGCGTACGTACGGCTTACCGTCTCCACGTCGTGGTGTAATTGTTATTCAAAACATTATTATTTGGATGGGTATAATAATGATGTTTAATTAATGTAAATAATAAATATAACATGATAATTATTCTGTATATATGATATACTATCCAATTATATATTATTTTAATATCAAATGAGTGATATTGTCAATCGTACGTACGTACGGACTACCGTCTCCACGAACGTGATGAGATTCATTCCCCATCGTATCCATTCAATTCTAATTCTCATTTTATGATTAAAAATAATGGTTAAGGAATTTATATCATTCTGTATATGAATAAGATACAACCTATCCATAACAAACATGGCTTATGTAACAAAACATATAAAAGAAAATGAGTAAGTTAACTCCCGAAACGACGATAATACTATGATATTATTAACAATGCAATGTTAAAAGATCATATATGATATCATATTAATGTATATGATTATATTATAATTTAATAACAATTATTTCACCATTATACAGGAGGTTAACCTTCCTTATATAAATGAAAAGTACATGGTAAGGGGTTTTCATCTCACTCCTTATTCCCGTGAGATTCATGCCATATTGCCACTATTACCTTTTGTGTGGTGTATGTACTGCCCATAATTGTATTATTTGTGTCATAAACTTTAATTTATGTGTATTTATATATTCATTGTATGATAACTCTTTCATGTGTTGTATGTTTCTTATGTTACGAAATTGGTAAGGGTTAATTTCACAATCTCTTAATTATCTGAGGTTGTTTTTACGTAAGTATTACTGGGACATATTTATTATCCATGTCCATGTTTTTTTGAATGATTTTTCAAAGGGATTAATTTAAGGGACTTTTTTTTACTAAAACATCATTTCAAATGTTTTAAATATTTATTCTTCTAAATCTTCCTCATTAATGTCCATGTATTCAAAATGGTTTTTATGGATTTATTTATATGGAATTGGATGTTTCTAAAATGATAATTCCTTTCAAAAGCTTCAAAGTGGTATGGGAAAATTTGATTCAAAAATGTATTTAAATGACTTCTTTTCTAAATTATGTGAATTTTAAATGTTTTCATGAAAAATGTGTATTTCTCTCAAAGAGTTTTACAAATCATTTTCATACATGTCTAGATCCTTTAATAGATTTTAAACTTGTTTTGATGTTGATTTATCATGATTCAAATCTTCCATATTGTGTTGAAGGTTTTGAGATATGTTTGACTGTGGATGTGTTATTCTTATACCATTCATGGTTTATGGGTAAAGTATTGACATTTCGTATGCTATTTTTAGTACGAATGTTTATGTTATATTTCATCCCCTTCTTAAGATGAATGTTTTGGACTAGTATGTTCCGGGTTGGGGTCCGGTTACAGCAGACCCTCCGTGTTGGTGCCTGGTTATTAGAGGCACTCTGCGTTGGTGTACGGTTATTAGAGACACTCCAGGTTGGTGTCTGGTTATTTGAGGCACTCCGGGTTGGTTTCCAGTTATTAGAGGCACTCCGGGTTGGTGTCCGGTTATTAGAGACACTCCGGGTTGGGTTTCAGTTACAGTTAGACCCTAGGTCTTGGCACGAGGCCTTAACAAAGAAATTAAAGTTCAGCATTATGAATTACATCATTATGAAAGTGGTTGGTGATATTTCATGTGATTGTTCGACTAGTATAATGTCCATATGAATAAGTAAATGGAATTATTTCATTTTATTTCTTCCATATTATGTTGAAGTTCATGTTTAAAAGGATTTTGTTTTATTTATACAATGCCTTAAATGTTTATGCTTATTTAGGAAAGTTTCCGTTGTATTATTATCCTTACTGAGCATCTGAGCTCACCCCTTTCTATGTTTTATTTTACCCAGGATTCCAAGAAGTGTATTGTGATTGATATGCAGGGTTAAGACAAGGGAATAATGGCGTTCATAAAGGATTATTTATGTTCGTTTGTATGTTATGAATTGTAATGTAACATTCATGTATGTAATCTACTTTCCAAGATTGCTAAACTGATCGGTCCTTCGGGACTTGATTCCTTGTAATCATGCCAATGTATTAAAATAATGCACCGACTCTGGGTAACTGGGGTCGGGGCGTTACATAGAGTGGAGAGATACATTGGTTTATGCATATGGGTGTCGGGGAGGACACCAAAGATGATAGAACATGTTGGATGTGAATATTTTTATTCTTGATATTTCTTGTTGGTTGTTTATCTACTTTACTTTCCCCACTTCTCAAAGAAGCTGGTTTTTCTTACCCTTCTTTCAAAAGGGGTGACGACGCGCAGGGTATTCCACGTGATTTCCGTGTTTAGGTTCTCTAGGGAGGATTGGTCTATGCTCTTACTATTGGTGGTAAAGACTCAATGGGTAGTTCACCTACTCACCGTGTTGAGCCCCTTGTGTTTAGTAGTTTAGAATGTTTTTTCTAGAATTCCTGGGAATATGGTAAATTCATAATGTTGTTAATAAATGATTGAATAAATAATGTTAACCCATGGGGTTGGAGCTTGATGTGACAGAATGCTGAGAATGCAATCTAAAGGAATAGTGAACTTTGGGTGTGATTCTAATGAAATATAATGTGGAATTTTTTAATGGTAAATTAATTTTTAAAGAATTAATTAATATAAAGTGAAATTGATAAAATGGGAAGGAAGTAATGTATTAAAACTCTTTAAATTGTTTTGTGCTTATAGGATACCTAGTCTTAGAAGTTGCAAATGGGAGTCTGAGATATGTAAGCTACAGTTGAGTCTAATATATGGTTATGCCCATAGTGTGGTTGTGAGAAATAGTATATTCTATACTTTTTCTGTTTCTATACACTACTCCACCCTTTCAGTTAGGGAAACTGACACCCCGGGGATTCTAACCCCTGGGGGAGTTTTCCCCAACATTCCAGTGGGAGGATGGGTAAATGACTACCCCCTTTGTCCCCTCCCTATCTTCTCTGGGTAGTTACTTTGGATGGTAGGCACAAAAATTAGTTTTCCCTGTATATGTGTGTAGAGGGCTGTAATGGCTTGTGGTTATTCACACGCATATATTATGGATATAGTTTTCTATGGACTGCAATAGGTATAAAATGTATAGGTTTTGATGGCTTGGGGATCCTTACTTGGTGTATGGGCTGTAATGGATTGAGGTATAATGCACGACATATGATACACATTATGCAAGTTGTGGTGGATCCTGGAAACTACCTAGTTACTTTGCTTACGTGTATGTGGTGGCTTTGTTGCATGAGGTGCTTGTTGTGGGGCTTCGCCCAGGTGTCTGTGGGTAAGCATTTTTGGAGAGAGATGCTTAGGACGTGCAATGATGGGGAAAAGAGGAAAACCAATGGGAAAGCAGTAGCGGGGTACCCTTGATATTCATTATTATATTATATACTCTTGTATGAGTTACTTGGTGAGGGTACCCATGGTGAGGCCGGGAACATAGTATACCTGTTTAGGAGATGAGTTAGTTTCACATACTGTTCACAATGCTTTATAAATCATTCTTTACTTTTGCACGAGGGGATTCGAGGAGGATCCTTCTGAGTATATTGTTATTCTTAACCTATGTATATAAAAACTGTTTTTCAGGTCACTTGGAGAAGGTTGGAGATCAGGCTTGTTTCTACTAGCTTGGGGTTGGAGGAGCTATTTGGGCTTCAGGGTCACCACATTTTTCACTTTCTTTTGGGTACTTAGAGTTTTCCCCTTTATGTTGTAGTAGTTTTTCATGACATTACATATGTGCACTAGGGTTTTCTTTTATACTTTAGTTTGATTTGGATTTGGTTGGTGTCTATATTATCTCTCTCTTTTGCATGTGTTCTCTTAGAGGGTAATGCCTCCCATATGAGTGATTACTATACCCACGGTGCTAGTCGCCAACCTGGGTCCAACTGGAGGTGGGACTCAGGGTTCATTATCTCCCTTCTCATATTTCCAGCCCAGGAGGGGTACACCTTGTGGGGAGGGGGTGCTGACACAAAATAAGCCTCATAACAAGGTATATATTGGAAAAACTCAACTAATATCAAATCATAAACATTCCCTAATAAACAAGGCTTCATCGAAGAAAAATAAGACAAAAGGGATTACTCCAATTTTTTAAAACTATGAAACCTCTTTAAAACATGGGAACCTATTTATATAAATATGGAAACCCTATAATAAATAAAAAAAATATTTTTTTTGTAGAAACCTATTTAAACAATGAAACCCATTTAAAAAAAGTAACACCCACCCTTATGCAATTGAATTGGTTCAAAACACCATGAAATAATATTTTTTTCTCAAAGAAAAACTTCAATTTAATTTTCTCAATGAACCTGAAGGCATACAATTCCATTTAAAACAGAATTTACATTAAACTAAATAATTTAAAAAACATATAAAGAAAATTCAAAAAAACATGGAAGAAACATTTATAAAACCAAGATATGTATCATAGATAACATTAATTTAGTTAAAAATACATTTAAATGATTAGTAAATCAATAAAGTCTTTATTAAAAGGAATCGTAATGGAAACACCCACCTCATGTGGTAGAATTATGTTCCCATTATGATGTAAACAACCAGAATTGATCTCCTAGGATGTCCCACAAACTTTAAAAACAAAAAACCCCAATTAGCACAACCATAGATAAAACGATTGGCCACCCATGATCACTAGGTTTTGATAGTATTAGAAAAAAATGAATAAAATCACAAGAGAAGTAAGAAAAAGACTTTACCCTTTGACCTGATGAAGATACTACTAATAAATTACCTCTAAAACACCATGGGGGAATAAATGTGGAATATATCCCCTTGTAAGGTTCTTTGGTTGGGAGAGTTTGATTGGGGAGTCCTGAGAAGTAATCCCAAATAAAAAAGAACCCATAATGATAAAAATACCCCAACTCGAGTGGGTCACATGGTTGTCTCGCATGATTTACCTAACCATGCGCCAACTGTGCAAACCAAAATATCCCAACACATCCCGAGTTGCATCGATATTGCATGGTTTTCAAACCATGTTACATACCATGAAAACATACAAAAAATTCAAAAAAATCTAAATTTCACCCCCTGAGAAACCCTAAACCCTAGGGAAACATTTACCACATAACCAAAATCAAGAAAGTGAGATTTTACAAGTTTTTTAGTCAAAAATATATTTTTAGAAATTTATAGGATTCATATCATTTTTTTTAAAATGGGGTTTTTCATGATTAATGAACAATATGTTTTTGGCATATCAATTAAGAAGGTTGGACTCGTTGAATACACCATTATTGAAAACACATGATAAAGAAGACCAAATCATTGATGTGTTGCTTGGGAGATTTGTTAAATCCAAAGATAATGGATATGGTATTTTGGTGACAATAAGACCTATGACAACAGAAGTGTTGGAAAATTAATGATTTTAAAAGTGAAGATTTTAGGAGGAATTCTATAAGTGAAAGTCATGGAGTATATTGCACAAGAATGAAAGCTAGGAGAAAGAGGCAAGACAACACCCTAGTGGTGGTCGTAGCATTAGAGCTATGCTACAAGGATCATTATACATGATGTAATGGATATGTTTGAGGTGGAATACACCATAGTTATAATGATTTCACCACAATGAAGTCTTCCATGGTGCAAAAAAGTCTATCCTTGGCTCGGAATCCATGCCGACTTGGCCCCTCTTATGTGGGAGAAAGCTCAGCCACACATTGTAACAATCCATTCTAGCTATCCATGATGAAACTATGGATGAAAGTGAGTTTCCACCCATGGGTCTACATGTTAAAGGAGTATTTTTACACTCCATAGTGGTGTTAGTGATAAAGAATTGGTCCATGATGTAGGGTAACACTATGTAGGAGGTCGGGAGTGGACCTCATTACTCACATCTGGATGATCAATGGAACGAGTTAACTTACATGCCATCATATTTGAAAAGTGAAATCCAATGTGGGAATTATGGGTTTTAGGAAACATTATAGCCAATGTCGCCATGGTTCATGTGGGTTCTATAGGATTCTGGTAACACTAAAATTTTCTGGGTGTCCACACCACAACACACAGGGCTATACTACAATTGACATAGAGAAGTAGTTTTCCATTATATATCTAGAAATTGTGACATGGAGTTTCTAAAATTTATAAAAGTATGGAATTAATATTTCATATTCCTGCATGAGTCCATGCCATAAATGGAAAGCCTAAACTATAGCCCCATTGCACAAGAATGAAACCTCTCCGTAAGTAAGAATTACAACGTGGAGTTTTCAAAATTAGAATAAATAAATTTTTTAAGATCCCCTATCCTATTTAAGGATACTATATAGTAGTTTTTTCCACACTGTAGATAGAATTGGGCGAGAAGTGGATTTAGGATATCATATGTGAAATTGTGTGGGTGTAATGAAATATTTAATATACGAGTTTTGTGGATATGGTAAAAAATAAAGGACTATGCCACAATGTTCAAGGCCACAAAATAGTGAATTTTTAAGATTTTATGGCTTCAGCATGGTTGAAAAAATCATGCCATATAATTTTCATAGTTATAGGTCTTACATCGTAGTCCTTTAGGAAATACCATAACCATGTGTTTTCTAGTTTCCAGGAGAATTTATTTCTCATCAATTTATTGGATAAACCATGGAGGAATAATGAAGGAGTTTTGGGTGATTTTCGAATCCCATAATTGATCTCCCAAAGTGTTTGGTTGAGAGGTGAACAACCCTCATATATCAATATGGGGATATCAAATGGAAGACTGAGAGTAGAAGGGGATTCTCTATGAACATCATGCATATTGTAAAATAGTGAAGAAAAATAAAGAACATGTGCTTTCCTAAAGATATAAATTCCTTGAATAGAATAAAAAGAGGATATTTAAGATTAGGGGATATATTTCTTGAATAATTAGTAACCACTAAGGACATATCCAAAGAAAGATTTTTTGTTTGTTGGGATTACAAAAAAGTGAGGTTATTCTACAACTATTATTCAAAGAAGAAGTGTTGTATCAAGTTATTCTTATAGAGGTGATGAAGCATCCCAAAATAAATTCAGTAGAGATTCTACCTATAGTTCAATATAAATTGTGAACTTCTAATAAAGTGAAATATGATACCATGAATTGTGTGTGGAAATGTTTTGGAGAAGTGACAAAAGAAAGAGGAAGAAGGTAATTCCTTCCATTATAAGTGATCCAAAGAAGGAAGTTTCAAGGAAGTGACTCTTTGGAAGCTAAAATTTGTCCATAAAAAACATAAGGCAGTGAGCCTAGTCATAGTAGTGACCTAGAAAAAACCTATGTAAGTAGTGATCATCATAGTATATTTTTGTGCATGACACTACACTGATACATGCTCCTTGGATAAAGCCCAGTGAGGGTGCACCAAGTAAATACTCGTGACTATATATAATTTATTCATGCACAAGAAAATAGATCATGAAACCTTAATCATATCTAAATAAAGAGAAAAAAAAGTATCCTAGAAGGTTGAGAGGTCTAGATCCGATAGGGAATGTGAGAGACTTAATAGAGTCAGTGTTTTAATTTTTATTAATAGTGCATACCCTAATTCGCCCCTATTATGGTAATATACCTCTAAGACCCATATATAAGTATAAAAAATGGTATCATAAGGTATTTTTCTTTATTAAATTTGTTTTATATGGTCTTGTTCTTTTTTTTTCTGAGATTTATGTTTCAGTTTTACCTTATATTGTGAAGTGACCTAGAAAAAGGCATAACTTAAAAGAATAATTACAAATAAAATAGAATCCATTTGAGTGGAACTATTTTTTGGAATTCTGAGATTAAATTTTATGATTCCAAAAAATTCCAAAAGGATGTTTTGGATGATTCAGATTATGAATCTATTTACAATGATGCTATATGAATGAGTGAGGAACCTGATATTCCAAGTGATGATGGAACTAGAAATGATTAGTATATCCAAATAATTCTATAATTTGATATTTTCCACTTATCAAAATAGATGAATCAAAAATCAAGAAATTATCATATGAATTTTATGGTTTAAAACAGGTCTCATGTTGTATGGATTCATGTTCTAAAAAATGAGGCAAAAAATTAGAGGCCTAACAAAATTCTTTATGAAGTTTCAATTAATATCAGGGAAAAGAATTATTTTCAAGCAGAAGAGTTCAATATTATTGCTAAAATGTTGAAATAAATATAAAAGAATCAAATGATATGAGTCTAAACATGAAAATGTTTCAAAATATGTAGTCAAAGAAGGATGAGTTTGCTGGTTAGATGGTTTAAATGGTTAATGATAATAGAAATTTGCAACAAGATAAGGATTTCTTCAAATAATATATTGTTAAAATGAAACATCAAATGAAGGTACAAAGGAAAATGATGGATAATATTAACCAAGCCTTTTAAGATGATATTTATAGTGGAATGGATCTTATGATATAATTTATTTCTTAACTTGAATCAAGCTGCAAGAAGATCCAATGGTTGGTATAAGAAAAGGTTTCAACCAAAAACCAGTTAAATTCAATGGGTAATCCTAATATAAATAATGATTTACATTTTTTTTAAATCTCCCTTCAGTAGGTGATGAATTAGAAGATAAGGAGTATTCTATCTTTAAGGAGAAATAAGAAATGATTTTCCTGCCACAAAGATCATGCTTCATAGATAAAGCCAGTCTTTACAATAAACAAACTCCAAAAAGGAATAAGAAGAAGAAAACTATGAATACTCCTAGGAAAAGTAGAAGTTTTAAGGATATAAAAATGGACATAAATGGTACTACACAAGAGGAAAAAACAACTGAATAAGGTCTCATGGAAGACATGGAAACATGTGTTACTTTTATGGGACATATGGATGCACCTTTAGTGTTTGTGTAATGCATGATGGTATATCAAATACTATGAGGATGAAGGAAAACATAAATTACTAATTAAAAATGCACAAAAAAGGAGGTATGGGTCTTATCTTGATAATAATTTCATTTTTTACCATGTCTAAATTTAAGTTTTAAGAGGAAATTATGCTGGGGATAAAGGAATATTTAGGGATACATGCTAGGTAAAAAATATTTCCTTAATAATTATATTTCAATTATTATATAAAGAAGGGTCCTTTACTGAAAATGAGGTAGATAATATCCTCAAATAAATCTCAAAACCTCATAAATCCTTTAGAGATAAGATAATGTATTGGAAGAAAGAAAATAGATCACTTAATGATGAAATCAAGAAGGCCTATGGGAAATGGGCATTCTAAATAAATTAAATCAATATAAATCTTGATAATTATTCGAAGGATAGTCAAGGTAACATAACGTTTTAGGGAAATAAAAATCTTCACATTCTTGGAAAAGAATACCTTTTTGGTAAATCTTCCCAAGAAATAAATAATTGTGTGAAAGAGAAAAAACCCATAGAATATGAAAGGCAGTTCCATTCCATGAAATCAATTTTAGATCTAAAAAATGATTCTAAAATAAAAGAAAAAAAATTGTATTCTATAGTGACTCACCATCATCCTCTAAGTAAATTTTTTGTAACCCTCTCCCTTTATACATTAATATTTTTAGCTATTTTTAAAGAGGTGTAGAATTAAGGGGGAGATATGTTACATGGGGTTATTGTGCTTGAAAATCAAATTTTTGAGTGTGATAGAAACACACAATGTATAGATCTAAATGAAAATATAGTCAAGAAAAAAATTTCATGAAAATAGTGGTTTCAGTTGTGTTTAAAATATTAATTTGATATTTTATCATATCAATTGGTATCATGACTGAATATGAATATATATAAATATTTCCATACTAAAATCTCACGTGAAATGGATTATATATTATTGAATAATATTGGAATTGGGTTTCATATCTAAATAAATATTCAAAGAGGAAGATGTTTTTTTTAATGATAGAAGCTACTACATAAATGAATTTTATCTTCATATATTTGTTTTTCTAAAAATTTGGTTGGTGTCTCATATCATCTGTTATTTTAAAGATATCTAAAATATATGGAATTATAAGAGTTAATCTAACATTTTGTACCCATATATTTTACACCAACATGTAATATAAATAAATGGGGTGAAGAGATAAAGACTCAGAGAAAGTTATTCTACACATGAGAGACTATTAAGGCTTAATATAAGTTTTTGAAGCTTTTAAAGGCCTGGAAGGCATGGAGGTCAATCGATTTCATTTTTTCAACATGAACCATGTCACGAACCAACCCGGGTCAACCCTGAACCGGTCACCCGATCTGGTCCGCGGCAAGTCCCGAGGAGCGTTCCCGATCCCCCCGGGATGGCAACTAGTGCCGGGCATCAAAATTTAAGCAGGTGGGAACGATTTTAGCCCAAACAAAAGTAAATAGAACAGAGCGAGCAAACACTAACAGCGGAAAAGAAAATAAAATCCACACGACCACGTACCTCCATGTGACCTCTCAGGTCACCACCCAACTAGAGAGCAACCTCGCTCCAACACTGAGCGACTCAAAACAGAAGACCTGAGCAAGGGAAGACCTGCAACTGAAATGATAATATAGGTGTGAGCATTAAAAATGCCCAGTAGGTAAGCCAAAGTAAACCACTGAATCCAAAATTTTCCTTTCCCAAGCGATCCGTTGACACAGGTTTGAAAAATACAATTATAAAATAGATTTTTCACATTTAAAAATAAACAACATGTTTTCCCCATTTGAAAACCCAACACACACTATAAATCACTTTCAAAACCATTTCATGTTTTTATAAACAAAACCAAATACAGATGATACTACGACTGTGCTAGGAACAGGTAAACTGTATAGGCTGAAAGCAAACCAGTGAAACAGAAAGTAACCAAGTAATGAAAGATGATAGTAGTGAAAAAGGACACAAGTAACACTATAAGCTGTAAAGAATAACTGAAAGTAAACAATCAAGGTGAACAAGTAACCATGGGTGATCCTAAACATCCCTAGAAAACCCCTGGACGTACTCGGGTTCAGACTACCTGCCGGCATGGTACTCCACAGTCAATAACCAACTGGCCGCCCTAATAGCCAACCAGTGGCACATCCCACCTGGCCTGTCCACAACTCCAGAGGGTACCAACCCGTCTAATCAGGGTTAGCAAGCAACCGTCACTCGATAATCTACAAGACGCCCAGGAACCCATGGTGGTTTTAGTAACACTGTGTAAGTGGGAGGCCCACGCACGCGTGACTCATCTCACCGCACTTGCCAACCCCTTACACGGACATCGCTACACGACAACCCTCAAAGGGAAGTCCCCCTGTAGAGATGCCCTCACAAGTACGCATATATATATATATATGTACAATCACTTCACAATTAATAAAGTGCCAACCGGGCCTTCACGACATTTGATTATCAAAACTATTTTATAAAATACCTGGAGTTGTCAAGCGAGCACTTGGTTTTTCAAAAACAAACAGCTTTACACGAATATTTCACAGTATCATTTTAAATAACTCTAAACACTGCTTTTGTATTAAGTAAAGGGCCAAACGGGCATATCTTCGTAGATTTCTTTTTAAACAAGTTCGATGTGTCTCAAAAAGAGGCGAAAACATTTTGAAACCAAGAACCATTTAGAAAAGTCGAGATTTCGAGAAAATAAAAATAAATAAAAATAAATGGTAACGATTTCAAACACCATCTTCATTTGAGGGCACATCCATGTGTGCACCTGGTGCACCCATGGATGTGTCAACATCCAATGGTGCGTCAAACCTGCAAAGGGGCACGACAACACTTCCAAATGATACTCAATTTTCATAAAACTAACCAGCACAGGATAATAAGATCCAATAATGATTCTTTCTTTTCAAAAAGAACACACCGCTCAAGATAACCAACGATAACATAAGAGAACAAAAGCATTTAGTTCCACGTTAGCTGGCAACGCCTAACCAGGTGCACTATATAAACAATAAAAAGTGCAGGACAATATCTAGTGCACAAATACCTTGGTATAAAATATAATTACTTCAAACTTAACTTTCGAATAAAAACTATAGATTTTTAAGACACCAAAATAAGCCGCGCAAGGATATCATAAACACGCGAATCATGGAATAAAATTTATTTAAAACAATTCGAGCATCAGCAGAGTACCTCAGAAAGGAAACAGTTGAGTTCGCCTACCTCAAACATGGATCGGACGCGACGGAAACCCAGCAGAAAGTAGAACGAATCCCTGCGGACTAACTGCGTACGCTGAATAGTGAAAAGGTACATGTTACTCAACCCGCGACAGAAAAAGGATTAATATAAATTAAATATAAACACCAAGATTCCGCGAAGGAAAAATAAATGAATAAATAAATGAATTAATTAATTACTCAATTAATTAATAAACAAATAAGCAATTAAACAAATATATAGTTAAATAACACATACAAAAATAATCAAGAGAATAAATAAATATCAATAATAATAATATAATAATAATATAGCAACAACAACAATAATAATAATAATAATAACAAAATAGTAATATAATAATAATAAGAGTAACAATAATATTAACATAATAATAATAATTATTATAATGACATAAAACTAATAACAACAATAATAAATATAATAGCGCAATAATAATAATAATAATAACAACAATAATAATTATAATAATAATAACATGATAATAATATGATCATAATAATAAAGTAATAATTTAATAATATTTGTAACAATAATAATATAACAATAATATAATAATATTAACATAATAATAATAATAATAACATAAGCATAATAATAATATAATTATGATAATAATAAAAATAGTAATAAAAATAACAACATAATATAATAATAATAATTAAAACAATAATAAATATATTTATAATAATAATAATAATAATAATAATAATATAGTATTAATAATAATAACATAATAATAATTTTAATATTGATATAGTAATATTAATGATAATATTAACATAATAATAACACTAATAATAATAGTATAATAATAATAATAACATAATAATAATAAAAATAAAAATAAATAAAAACAAACAACCAAACTTACAATGGGGGGGAGGTTTTGCGGAGCAGGCCGAAACAGGAGGCCGGTGGGAGCAGGGCCGGGACGGCGGCTGGAGGAAGGGGAGGCCGGGACGGCGCAGCGCGCAGGGGATTCGGGAGCCGGACGGAGGTGGGGCTCGGGGTCACGCGGGTGAGAGGAAGGAGGAGGTGCGGCGCGGGGAAGCCGGGACGGAAGCCGGAGGCGGGCTGAAGGGGGGGGGGGCGGAGTGCTGGAGGGCGGTGGTGCTGGGGTGAGAAGGCGCCAGACAGGGGGGGTCGGGATGGCGGCGGGAGTGCCGCTGGAGGAAGCAGGAGGCGCTGGACACTGCGCGGAGGCCGGGAGGAGTTTGCGCGGGGTCATTCGCCGGAGGAGGTGCAAACCAGCGGGTCGCTGGTGGCCGGGAGCGGGCCGCGGGGCAGAGTCGGGCGGAGAGGAGGCCGGCGAGGCGGACAGCGCCGGAGCAGGCGGACGGCAGCGGCGGCGCGCCTGGGCAGAGCGGGGTCGGAACGGGGGCTGGACGGCGGCACAGGGAGGAGGCAAGAGGGGAAGCCGGCTGGGCGCGACAAAGGGAAGCGGGGCGCCGGTGGGTGAAGGAGGAAACGAGGGAGGCAGCGCGGGCTGAGACGAGATTGGGGCCGGCGACGGGAGGCAGGCGCGGCGGAGAGGGAGAGAGAGAGAGGGGGCTGCAAGAAGAAAGGAGAGAAGGGAGAGGGGGGGGGGGTGGCGGCTGGGTAGAATAGGGTTAGGTTAGGGTCAATATATATATATATATATATATATATATATATATATATAATAATCATAATAATAAAAGACTAAAAAAGAGAATGAAAACTAATCTTAATAATAATAAAAATTTCTAACAATAATATTAATAAGACCTTATAATAATAATAATAATAAAATGTTATGATAATAATAATCGCTTTATAATAATAATAACAACCTTCATAATAATATTAATAATACCTTATAATAATAATCATAACAATAAAATAATTACAGTAAATAAAAGATAGTTAATTATAATAATAACGCAACTCAAATAGTAATAATAATAAAAGGTCAATGTAAAAACTTTAATATTTAAAATGCCGGGTGAACACATAGTCACCCGGGCCAAACGCACGATCACCGCCAGTGATGCGATGACCGCGCACCGGCGCGAAACTGCCGACACAACAAAACCTCGAAAAAATTTAAATCAGGACCAAGAAAGAAGAAAAAAAAAATTACGGACATCCGCGGTCGGGGTGTGACAATTCTCCCCACCACAGACACTTTCTGCCCCCAGAAAGTCATCAGGCCAAAAGTCGTTCAAGATTTAAGTCCATGCCCCAACGGAAATAAAGGAACCAGAGAGAATTGAGAATCTCGGGATGACCTTACTCCACACAGGTCACACCCGACCGATTCAAGAGAAAAAATGAGGTCTGAGGTTGAGGGGAGAACGCGAAGGGGTTCTCCCCACCACAAGAGCTCAACTTGTGCAGGAAAGTTGACCATCTAAATAGACAACCCTAGGAAAAGGGAGGGGGGTCGACGCGGGAACTCCCAACTGGTTTAAACCAACTCTCATAGCACGAGTGAAAAACAACACCTTCGTCAAGACATTGAATCCTCGACTAGAGTCAACAACCTTCAATACTAGGGGAAACCCATGGAAAAGACTTAACCAGACACCGAGTTGAAAACGTGACCCATTGAAAACCATGAAACATAGCCACATCTGACGAGCATTGCTAAACCAAGGTCAACCCACCGAGGGGTCAAACACACTTTTAAGAAAGACACATGATTTAGAATATTACATTCACATGACAAGTCCACCTAGATTTATCATAGAACAAGTCCATTGTCACTTTTTAGAAAAACAACACATTTACATAATCCAGACTACTTGGATTATAATAGAACAAGTCCATGATAACCCCATGGTAAAACAATGAACATGCAACAAAGTCAAAACTTAACAGCAGAAAACAAGTACTAAAAGATCTTGATTGTTCCACTGCTAACACGGAACACAAAACCTGGACCAAGGCTTCACACCCCTGGGGACTCCTGACTGTGCGCGAGCTTCACCCCGAGACTTGTGGCTGGGGCTCTGATGGCTGAAGCATCTTCTGCCTCACAGCCAGGTACTGACATTCTCTCATCACAGCGTCCTCTTCATGCGACGCTTCCTGCAAAACTTCTCCAGATGACCCAGACAACCACAGCGATGACACGTCTTCGGAGGGTTGCGACAAGACGACTTTAAATGCCCGAAACGACCACACTGAAAGCATACCATCGAACGATCTGGTGAACTGGAAGCTGGGACCAAAGGGGATAACTCATTAGGAACAGGTATCTCTGGCGCCTTTTCCTCACCAGAGGGGGAACTCTTACGAACAACAACAGGGGACGTTGAAGTATTAACCACCCGCACACCAGTAACTAACTCAGCCAAGAAAGCTTCCTCCACCAGCTTCTCGAAACAAAGGTCTTTAGAAGGGAGGACTCGCTCCTTGATCTCTGGACGAAGACCCCCAGTGAAAAGAGAGGTCTTCATGAGCTCATGTGATGCTACCTCCGGAGAAAAGGAAAGCAGTTCCTTGAAATGGTCAACATATGCCTTCACCGTCCGTTGACCTTGTTGAATATGCACAAACTCTCTCTTTTTCTCCAGCTTCACTTCCTCAGGTACAAACCATTGGGTGAAAACAATTCTAAAGACATCCCACGTCATTTCAACTTGCGTCGATGGTGGGGCAACCACCTTCCACTGGTCCAGAGCTGGACCCTCGAACAACTTCATAATTGCACGAACCTTAACATTATTGGGAGTTCCCAACATTCTAAAGGCACGCTCCACTTCCTCGAGCCATTCCACTGCCTCTAACGGACCTTGATCACCATGGAGAATAGGCAGAGTCTGAGGAGGACTAAAAACTGGGCATGACATACCCGAATCCTTAGAGGCCTTTCTGGGCGGCATTTCATGAGAGATATATAAAACACAAAGCCAAAACCAACATCAAACCGAAGCAACTTCAATAAAAGCGCTTCATCAAAAACAGTCAGCACAAAGACCAAACAAATACGAACACAACCCAAAACAAAATCTCCTTTTTAAAATTCCCTTTACATTTTTGATTTCAAAGACACCCTTTCTCAAGATCACTTTCCAAAAACCAATCCACTTTCAAACCAAAACTTTCCAAAACTGTTTCCAATTTAAAACCAATTTAGAAAACAAAGTCAAGCGTTAAATTTCAAATACACACCCAGGTACTCCCATGACCCGTTTCACATGTCTTTATCCACATTCCATTCATACGTGCGTCAACACACACTTTCCATGCATTCTCACACATGTACAGACGTTCATAAAGAGGAACTGAGGTTTCAACCCAAATCATTCATAACTAATTTCAAGAAAACAACAGATTTCCAAATCAAGAGATTTCAGTTTCAAAACCCATTTCATACATTCAAAGTCTTTAAAAAAAACCAGTCCAATCTTTAAAAAACTTTTTTTTTCATTTCCAATCACGCACTCACACAAACCAAAACGAAAGCAGCAACCAAATTTGCATCAACCACTGAAGTGAGGGACTAGTAGTCACGCTCAACCTGGCGACATGGTAGTGAGCCATGTCTCGAGTCAGCATCGACCACTAGGAGGAATTCAAACCGTGTACTCAGACTCCACATGGGTCACTACTCCATGTGAAATCACGACGTAACGTCGGCTTGCCTCCATTGTCATCTCTCAATCCAAGACAAACCAGAAAAGACAAGGACACAATTCCCGAACTACCCCTGGTAACTCGAAGATCAGTGCGAGCAAGAGTTCGCGACGCTCTTCCCGTACTTACCCCTCGAGTTCCGACAGTCCTAATCTCCTTCTACCGGACAACCCAAATAACAAGAACCACCTTTGATACCATTTTGTCACGAACCAACCCGGGTCAACCCTGAACCGGTCACCCGAGCTGGTCCGCGGCAAGTCCCGAGGAGCGTTCCCGATCCCCCCGGGATGGAAACTAGTGTCGGGCATCAAAATTTAAGCAGGTGGGAACGATTTTAGACCAAAAAAAAGTAAATAGAACAGAGCGAGCAAACACTAACAGCGGAAAATAAAATAAAATCCACACGACCACGTACCTCCATGTGACCTCTCAGGTCACCACCCAACTAGAGAGAAACCTCGCTCCAACACTGAGCGACTCAAAACAGAAGACCTGAGCAAGTGAAGACCTACAACTGAAATGATAATATAGGCGTGAGCATTAAAAACGCCCAGTAGGTAAGCCAAAGTAAACCACTGAATCCAAAAGTTTCCTTTCCAAAGCGATCCGTTGACACAGGTTTGAAAAATACAATTATAAAATAGATTTTTCACATTTAAAAATAAACAACATGTTTTCCCCATTTTAAAACCCAACACACACTATAAATCACTTTCAAAACCATTTCATGTTTTTATAAACAAAACCAAATACAGATGATACTACGACTGTGCTAAAAAGGAACAGGTAAACTGTACAGGCTGAAAGCAAACCAGTGAAACAGAAAGTAACCAAGTAATGCAAGATGATAGTAGTGCAAAAGGACACAAGTAACACAATAAGCTGTAAAGAATAACTGAAAGTAAACAATCAAGGTGAACAAGTAACCATGGGTGATCCTAAACATCCCTAGAAAACCCCTGGACGTACTCGGGTTCAGACTACCTGCCGGCATGGTACTCCACAGTCAATAACCAACTGGCCGCCCTAATAGCCAACCAGTGGCACATCCCACCTGGCCTGTCCACAACTCCAGAGGGTACCAACCCGTCTAATCAGGGTTAGCAAGCAACCGTCACTCGATAATCTACAAGACGCCCAGGAACCCATGGTGGTTTTAGTAACACTGTGTAAGTGGGAGGCCCACGCACGCGTGACTCATCTCACCGCACTTGCCAACCCCTTACACGGACATCGCTACACGACAACCCTCAAAGGGAAGTCCCCCTGTAGAGATGCCCTCACAAGTACGCATATATATATATATGTGTACAATCACTTCACAATTAATAAAGTGCCAACCGGGCCTTCACGACATTTGATTATCAAAACTATTTTATAAAATACCTGGAGTTGTCAAGCGAGCACTTGGTTTTTCAAAAACAAACAGCTTTACACGAATATTTCACAGTATCATTTTAAATAACTCTAAACACTGCTTTTGTATTAAGTAAAGGGCCAAACAGGCATATCTTCGTAGATTTCTTTTTAAACAAGTTCGATGTGTCTCAAAAAGAGGCGAAAACATTTTGAAACCAAGAACCATTTAGAAAAGTCGAGATTTCGAGAAAATAAAAATAAATAAAAATAAATGGTAACGATTTCAAACACCATCTTTATTTGAGGGCACATCCATGTGTGCACCTGGTGCACCCATGGATGTGTCAACATCCAATGGTGCGTCAAACCTGCAAAGGGGCACGACAACACTTCCAAATGATACTCAATTTTCATAAAACTAACCAGCACAGGATAATAAGAACCAATAATGATTCTTTCTTTACAAAAATAACACACCGCTCAAGATAACCAACGATAACATAAGAGAACAAAAGCATTTAGTTCCACGTTAGCTGGCAACGCCTAACCAGGTGCACTATATAAACAATAAAAAGTGCAGGACAATATCTAGTGCACAACTACCTTGGTATAAAATATAATTACTTCAAACTTAACTTTCGAATAAAAACTATAGATTTTTAAAACACCAAAATAATCCACACAAGGATATCATAAACACGCGAATCATGGAATAAAATTTATTTAAAACAATTCGAGCATCAGCAGAGTACCTCAGAAAGGAAACAGTTGAGTTCGCCTACCTCAAACATGGATCGGACGCGACGGAAACCCAGCAGAAAGTAGAACGAATCCCTGCGGACTAACTGCGTACGCTGAATAGTGAAAAGGTACATGTTACTCAACCCGCGACAGAAAAAGGATTAATATAAATTAAATATAAACACCAAGATTCCGCGAAGGAAAAATAAATGAATAAATAAATGAATTAATTAATTACTCAATTAATTAATAAACAAATAAGCAATTAAACAAATATATAGTTAAATAACACATACAAAAATAATCAAGAGAATAAATAAATATCAATAATAATAATATAATAATAATATAGCAACAACAACAATAATAATAATAATAATAACAAAATAGTAATATAATAATAATAAGAGTAACAATAATATTAACATAATAATAATTATTATTATAATGACATAATACTAATAACAACAATAATAAATATAATAGCGCAATAATAATAATAATAATAACAACAATAATAATTATAATAATAATAACATGATAATAATATGATCATAATAATAAAGTAATAATTTAATAATATTTGTAACAATAATAATATAACAATAATATAATAATATTAATATAATAATAATAATAATAACGTAAGCATAATAATAATATAATTATGATAATAATAAAAATAGTAATAAAAATAACAACATAATATAATAATAATAATTAAAACAATAATAAATATATTTATAATAATAATAATAATAATATAGTATTAATAATAATAACATAATAATAATTTTAATATTGATATAGTAATATTAATGATAATATTAACATAATAACAACACTAATAATAATAGTATAATAATAATAATAACATAATAATAATAAAAATAAAAATAAATAAAAACAAACAACCAAACATACAACGGGCGGGGGGGGAGGTTTTGCGGAGCAGGCCGAAACAGGAGGCCGGCGGGAGCAGGGCAAGGACGGCGGCTGGAGGAAGGGGAGGCCGGGACGGCGCAGCGCGCAGGGGATTCGGGAGCCGGACGGAGGTGGGGCTCGGGGTCACGCGGGTGAGAGGAAGGAGGAGGTGCGGCGCGGGGAAGCCGGGACGGAAGCCGGAGGTGGGCTGAAGGGGGGGGGGGGGGGCGGAGCGCCGGAGGGCGGTGGTGCTGGGGTGAGCAGGCGCTAGACAGGGGGGGTCGGGATGGCGGCGGGAGTGCCGCTGGAGGAAGCAGGAGGCACTGGACACTGAGCGGAGGCCGGGAGGAGTTTGCGCGGGGTCATTCGCCGGAGGAGGTGCAAACCAGCGGGTCGCTGGTGGCCGGGAGCGGGCCGCGGGGCAGAGTCGGGCTGAGAGGAGGCTGGCGAGGCGGACAGTGCCGGAGCAGGCGGACGGCAGCGGCGGCGCGCCTGGGCATAGCGGGGTCGGAACGGGGGCTGGACGGCGGCACAGGGAGGAGGCAAGAGGGGAAGCCGGCTGGGCGCGGCAAAGGGAAGCGGGGCGCCGGTGGGTGAAGGAGGAAACGAGGGAGGCAGCGCGGGCTGAGACGAGACTGGGGCCGGCGACGGGAGGCAGGCGCGGCGGAGAGGGAGAGAGAGAGCGGGGGCTGCGGGAAGAAAGGAGAGAAGGGAGAGGGGGGGGGGTGGCGGCTGGGTAGAATAGGGTTAGGTTAGGGTCAAAATATATATATATATAATTTATAATCATAATAATAAAAGACTAAATAAGAGAATGAAAACTAATCTTAATAATAATAAAAATTTCTAACAATAATATTAATAAGACCTTATAATAATAATAATAATAAAATGTTATGATAATAATAATCGCTTTATAATAATAATAACAACCTTCATAATAATATTAATAATACCTTATAATAATAATCATAACAATAAAATAATTACAGTAAATAAAAGATAATTAATTATAATAATAACGCAACTCAAATAGTAATAATAATAAAAGGTCAATGTAAAAACTTTAATATTTAAAATGCCGGGTGAACACATAGTCACCCGGGCCAAACGTACGATCACCGCCAGCGATGCGATGACCGCGCACCGGCGCGAAACTGCCGACACAACAAAACCTCGAAAAAATTTAAATCAGGACCAAGAAAGAAGGAAAAAAAATTACGGACATCCGCGGTCGGGGTGTGACAAACCACTCCTACAATAAGTGGTGTCAAATGTTTATCTAGTGTTATCAATTAATTCAGAATACGGTATGTGTAGAGACCCGAATCTTGACGTACATGGACATTACATTACATTAGCGGAATACTTAGTACATAACAAAAACACACACAAGGATCGTAATAGTTTAGTGTCTTTGGAAACTCGGAACGTAATCTTCTAATCATGGTGAAAGATCTTCAATATCTCCCATAAAGATCTTCCCTTTTTTTTACCTAAAACCTTTATTTATATCCTGGGGTAAAGAAAACATAAAAGGGTGAGCTCAAATGCTCAGTAAGGGTAAACAAAAGAAATATCAATTACATCATATACATAAGAACATAGCTTTTGGAAATCTTAACCTGCAAAAGAGCTCATAATATCATAAAATGGGATAAATCATAGAAGTGAAATGTAATCCCAATAATCATAACTTAAAACATGAAACTTTGTGGCATACACACATAATAATAGAGAATCATTTCTTGTTAGTCAAGACTAATTTCCAAGACTATCTTAGTGGACAAAGTCCCTTTCTGAATCGAGTAACCCTCGTTTCAGTCCTGTTTCACTGAACCGGTATAACCTACCATTTCAGCCATGTCTATCTCATGAGATATAAAATCTTTACCCAATGCATTGGAGGGAGATATAGGTCCCACCCATCTTATAATGAATCCTTTCTTATGTGTGCCACATAATCATAAAACATACATCATCGCATAACACATGTAACAAAAATGGGATTCTTGAAACATCATGACATCATAAATCAATTCATATAAGATAATGGAATTCATAAAAATAATTCCATCACAACATGATAAAATCAATGTAATAATAGGGATAAAAACAGAACCCTTTATTATCTTAGATGGAAAATAATTTTGATAAAACACTTGAACTTCATTCTTGAGGAAAATATCCTTTCTTCTTCAAAAACACTTTTCTTTTCTTAACATGTCATACAATTATAAACTAAAAGAAGTTGATCAAAAATAAACTTGAAAACTTGTAAAGGAAGCTTCTTGGAAATAATGTTTTAAAAATCCATTCATGCCGTATAAGTTAAAAAAAACATTCTTCGTACTTTTGTCGGAAAAGTCAAAAAATCACCTCGTACGAAAAAGAGACAAAAGATTCCTTTCATATTCTTTACTAAACACTCACCGAAGGGTAAAAATGGATTTAAAAAATTGTAGGTGGATGGAAATAATATTACATATTGATGAAACATGGATGTGGATGATAAAATACACCCCAGTAAATACTTACGAATAAACAATCTCGGATAAAAATGAGATTGTGATATTTCCCTTACCTTAGGTCCGATTTGCTTCGTATGTGTCCGAACCTCCTGTTCTTTGAAGCGCCTCTTTGAGACCTCCTCTTAGGGCACTAAAATTGGTCTTTGAGGAAGACCAGAACCTCTAGGATGTTTCTAGGGAAGTGTAGAAGAGATTTTGGCAGGGGTTGGCCGAGCTTGAGTGCTCAAATTGGTGTGAGGAGGAGGGGGAGGAGGTGTCCTTTTATAAGGGAGGAGAGGGGCACCTTAGGAATATCTCAAAATATTATTTTATATTAAAGTCCAAATCGGTTTATAATGGTTCCAAAGGGTCTTATTTCGAAGATAAAGTGGGGATGGGTCGAAATCCTATCAACCAATAGTATTTAGACAAGTTTAGGTTATTATTTTAACCTTATCAATTAGATTTAACTCTAAGTTAAATAATTTAACTTTTACCGTGTCTTTTTGTTTTCTTTCACTATATGGTTAATAAACTTACTATAACATGCCAAACGAACCCCAAATTGTATATTATTAATAAATATATCCTTATCTAAGTCATTTGGCCGAACCTTAGATTTTTAGGAATAAAATAACAATTAATAATATAATATTTGATTTAAAAACTATTTTGTGTCAATTTTGACACTATTTGATATATGATTTTTGTGAAAGTCATAGCAGAATTATATGTTCGAACCAAGTTGATTAAATCAACACTAATATATCATAGTAACCTAGAAAATTAGTTTAAGTCATAAAAAGTCTCAGATTACAATCATTTGAGCATTTATAACATCAATTATGTTAATATTTCCTTAAAAGGGTAATTACTGCATCATCGTTGTGTCATAAATAAATTAATTTATTTAAAGTCTAAAAATTATAAATAAAATATCATTTTGTAGGACATATTTTTAGCTTTCTAATGAATATTTATAGTCGAATTTATCTTATGTATAACCCCATATTAAAAATGTTTTAGTTATTAAACTTTGATTTTAACTATTTTAACTATTCATTAAATAATATAATATTAAATGTCATAATCTAATCCAAGTGGACCTAAATGGTCAAATTATATTCATAAGGTTGTTTTTGGTCGAATTACACTTATCCAATAGAATTAGGACATGTGTTAGGGTAATTGTAATATCATATTTACCCTTAGTTACCCTATTTACTATTAACCGTGGTAAAAAAAAGTAAAAAGTTACTATTCACCAAAAATTATTTTCATCTCATTGAACCACATTTTACTTACTGACATCAACCGTGTCTGTCGGATTTTTTGAAATTCCATTCACAGAAGCGGTAAAATTAAGATTTATGAAGAAATTAATTTTTTTAACTACCACTTAGTAGTTTCACTATTCATCAAAAATTGATGTTTTTCAGAACAATGCCAAAATTTCATCCTAAGCTATATTTCATATTCCGAATTCAAAAATGAAGTCTATTTTACCAAATTCATATCATAGAATTTGCATTAATTAATTTTATAATTAAATCCCGCTGTTAAAACAAATAGCGTGTTTTTAAGAAACAATATCTATCAAAAGATTGACACTTGATTATGTCTGGTTTAAATGTGAAATTACATCCAATGACCAACATTGTATTAAATTGTAAAAATATATTCTTAATATACTTTAAAACCACTCAAATTAATAATTTATCACTATTAATTATTTCGATTAAAAAAGTTGTTTTTAATTATAATTTAGTAATTTTCACTATTCATCAGAATATGAAAGTTATCCGAAAAGTACCAAAATTTCACCTTAGGCTAAATTTGATACTCCGAATCAAAAAATGAAGTACATTTTGAAAAATAAGATTTATAGAGTTTTAAAAAGTGGTTATTACTATTCATAACGGCTAGTTTTAATAATATTTTAATAGCATATCGTCGTTTAGTGAAACTCGGTATTGCGTATTACACACGCTATCGAGGAAGGTCGTGATTGCGTGTAATGCAAGGCAAGTCAAGGATGCGTGTTGTGCAAGCTCCTTTTGGTGTAGCGTACAACACAAGACTTTAATGAAATAAAAAGAATATTTTTCATAAAATCTCGGGCTGTTACATTCTACCCCCCTTAAAATGAATTTCGCCCTCGAAATTCGTCGGGGTTATAAATGGTTTACTATTCGAAAGTTTCTTTAATAGAATACCACATCGTAAAAAGGAATACCAAAACCAATCTTTAAAAACAAAAGTATGAAACCTAATGGTTACCCAAATAAACTAATCACTAGGTTTCCACATAGGTGAAAATATGGATATGGAAGAAAAATCTAACCATCATGTTCTGATGGAGAGTGGTAGAGAACATGGCTATGGAAAAGCCAGTAATCACAAAGCCATAAATTTGTGACGATCTAAGGTACCATCTGATTCATCAGATATAAGATCACTAGGCCAACATTTTTGGTTTTCAAGATCATTTCCCTAAAGTTAAAGAATTTGAATTAGAATAAATACTTACTTTATGTTGGTACAACCTCATTGTTGTTCGTTCCTTTAACAATTTCAACTTCATCTCTTAAATAAATGAAGTTGAATTTGTTATTTGTGAAGTGTTAGCAGATCATGTGATAGAATGACGGGTCATTCCATCTGTCTCAAACAAAAGGTTAGCAAAAATTATATGCATAAGTCGATCTATAGTGAGATTAATCATATATTGTTCCTAAAATGGACTTATACTTCATATATCATACGGCTTAATATAATAAAACTAGTTTCTACTAAACAGAGACTTCCTGTAGGCCAGTGGTAGGCGATAAAGGCCAGTCGCACTTCGGTTGTGGGTTCGATTCCTACGACCTTGTCCGACGCGATGGGCTGTCGCCCGTCCTGCAGGTTGTCCCTTTTTCTAAAACTATATTACTATAACATCCCATCAATAATATCGAAAAAACTTCTATCCTTAAACAATACTAACTTATGTCCAACATAATCCATTCTAATCTTTAGGCTTATCCATAATACTGCAGTCCACTCTCATAATATAGTGAAAACGATTACCAGAGATTTAATACTATCGTTAATCCCCATATATATGTCTTGTTGGTCACATTCCAAATATTCAAAGGCCTTAATCATGTATTCTCTTGAATACCTTAGTGAAAACATGAATGCAGTTTAAAGTTAACACTTTCCACATACCAAAATCCTCAAAATTCTATATACTCAAACCATGATATCACTTAGTCCTTATATCAATCATGAGCTCATGAATACTATCAAACATATTAGATTCTCTTTATCCCTTCATTATGCGCATATCATCCACTTTCCAAAAAAAATACCTGAATAACCTTTCATTGTTACTCATACCATTCATCATAAACTTTCAAAACATAAGGAAAGACAACAGTGTAACAATCCTTAGATGTCTTTTTATTCTATAGTACAACATTACACTTGATAAACATGTAATCATTCCACTAACTTCTTAAACCATTGACCGAGCTTCAATAATTCTTTCATCTCACATATCATTTGTAGTCTCTTCATCATCATGAACATAAATACTTCCCATACGACCATACTGATTATCTTCATGAGACTTTCCCTTAGGGCATTGGTTTGCATAATGCCCGTACATTCCACATTTAAAACATTTAACCATTGTTGATGTCGTAGCAATACCATTATCCTCATCCATGGTGTTAACTGAACCTTTTCCTTTGCACTTACTTGCTTTGTGTCCTTCTTTTCCACACCCAAAGCATCTTCCAGTTCCTTTAAAACATTCTCCTTGATGCCTCTTCCCACATGATTTACATAGGGGAAATTGAACTTTCTTTCCTCTATGATCATCATAAAACTCCATCTTTCTCTTATTAGCCGAGTCAGGAAACTTACCAAATTTTACTTTATTGATCATATTATGAGATTGCTGATTCGGCATAATAATGATGTTTGGACTTCCAAATCCCATTTCACTATGAAGAATATCATTCCATTGTCCATCATATCCTCCATTATCGTGAATCATCTTGTTTCCAGCCATTTTCTAAAACCCAAAAAAAGAATAGTGTGAGAGGCAAAAATCATGCTAGGGAAAACAACATAATAAAGGGGGAGTTCCTTCAATATCTAACATCTTAGGTTTAATTCTATTATCGTTAGCGTATTTCTAGTACTATAACCTATACGTATACTTATCCATAGGGACATCCCTAGACATACCGTAGAAATATCTCTAGGGATCTCACTAACGTTTTCACATCCTAGTTTCCAAAGGTTGACTAAACCTTTCCTCTGATACCAACTGTAGAGACCCGAAGCTTGACGTACATGGACATTACATTACATTAGAGGAATACTTAGTACATAACAAAAACACACACAAGAATCGTAATAGTTTAGTGTCTTTGGAAACTCGGAACGTAATCTTCTAATCATGGTGAAAGATCTTCAATATCTCCCATAAAGATCTTCCCTTTTTTTTACCTAAAACCTTTATTTATATCCTGGGGAAAAGAAAACATAAAAGGGTGAGCTCAAATGCTCAGTAAGGGTAAACAAAAGAAATATCAATTACATCATATACATAAGAACATAGCTTTTGGAAATCTTAACCTGCAAAAGAGCTCATAATATCATAACATGGGATAAATCATAGAAGTGAAATGTAATCCCAATAATCATAACTTAAAACATGAAACTTTGTGGCATACACACATAATAATAGAGAATCATTTCTTGTTAGTCAAGACTAATTTCCAAGACTATCTTAGTGGACAAAGTCCCTTTCTGAATCGAGTAACCCTCGTTTCAGTCCTGTTTCACTGAACCGGTATAACCTACCATTTCAGCCATGTCTATCTCATGAGATATAAAATCTTTACCCAATGCATTGGAGGGAGATATAGGTCCCACCCATCTTATAATGAATCCATTCTTATGTGTGCCACATAATCATAAAACATACATCATCGCATAACACATGTAACAAAAATGGGATTCTTGAAACATCATGACATCATAAATCAATTCATATAAGATAATGGAATTCATAAAAATAATTCCATCACAACATGATAAAATCAATGTAATAATAGGGATAAAAACAGAACCCTTTATTATCTTAGATGGAAAATAATTTTGATAAAACACTTGAACTTCATTCTTGAGGAAAATATCCTTTCTTCTTCAAAAACACTTTTCTTTTCTTAACATGTCATACAATTATAAACTAAAAGAAGTTGATCAAAAATAAACTTGAAAACTTGTAAAGGAAGCTTCTTGGAAATAATGTTTTAAAAATCCATTCATGCCGTATAAGTTAAAAAAAACATTCTTCGTACTTTTGTTGGAAAAGTCAAAAAATCACCTCGTACGAAAAAGAGACAAAAGATTCCTTTCATATTCTTTACTAAAAACTCACCGAAGGGTAAAAATGGATTTAAACAATTGTAGGTGGATGGAAATAATATTACATATTGATGAAACATGGATGTGGATGATAAAATACACCCCAGTAAATACTTACGAATAAACAATCTCGGATAAAAATGAGATTGTGATATTTCCCTTACCTTAGGTCCGATTTGCTTCGTATGTGTCCGAACCTCCTCTTCTTTGATGCGCCTCTTTGAGACCTCCTCTTAGGGAACTAAAATTGGTCTTTGAGGAAGACCAGAACCTCTAGGATGTTTCTAGGGAAGTGTAGAAGAGATTTTGGCAGGGGTTGGCTGAGCTTGAGTGCTCAAATTGGTGTGAGGAGGAGGGGGAGGAGGTGTCCTTTTATAAGGGAGGAGAGGGGCACCTTAGGAATATCTCAAAATATTATTTTATATTAAAGTCCAAATCGGTTTATAATGGTTCCAAAGGGCCTTATTTCGAAGATAAAGTGGGGATGGGTCGAAATCCTATCAACCAATAGGATTTAGACAAGTTTAGGTTATTATTTTAACCTTATCAATTAGATTTAACTCTAAGTTAAATAATTTAACTTTTACCGTGTCTTTTTGTTTTCTTTCACTATATGGTTAATACACTTACTATAACATGCCAAACGAACCCCAAATTGTATATTATTAATAAATATATCCTTATCTAAGTCATTTGGCCGAACCTTAGATTTTTAGGAATAAAATAACAATTAATAATATAATATTTGATTTAAAAACTATTTTGTGTCAATTTTGACACTATTTGATATATGATTTTTGTGAAAGTCATAACAGAATTATATGTTCTAAACAAGTTGATTAAATCAACACTAATATATCATAGTAACCTAGAAAATTAGTTTAAGTCATAAAAAGTCTCAGATTACAATCATTTGAGCATTTATAACATCAATTATGTTAATATTTCCTTAAAAGGGTAATTACTGCATCATCGTTGTGTCATAAATAAATTAATTTATTTAAAGTCTAAAAATTATAAATAAAATATCATTTTGTAGGAAATCTTTTTAGCTTTCTAATGAATATTTATAGTCGAATTTATCTTATGTATAACCCCATATTAAAAATGTTTTAGTTATTAAACTTTGATTTTAACTATTTTAACTATTCATTAAATAATATAATATTAAATGTCATAATCTAATCCAAGTGGACCTAAATGGTCATATTATATTCATAAGGTTGTTTTTGGTCGAATTACACTTATCCAATAGAATTAGGACATGTGTTAGGGTAATTGTAATATCATATTTACCCTTAGTTACCCTATTTACTATTAACCGTAGTAAAAAAAGTAAAAAGTTACTATTCACCAAAAATTATTTTCATCTCATTGAACCACATTTTACTTACTGACATCAACCGTGTCTCTCGGATTTTTGAAATTCCATTCACAGAAGCGGTAAAATTAAGATTTATGAAGAAATTAATTTTTTTAACTACCACTTAGTAGTTTCACTATTCATCAAAAATTGATGTTTTTCAGAACAATGCCAAAATTTCATCCTAAGCAATATTTCATATTACAAATTCAAAAATGAAGTCTATTTTACCAAATTCATATCATAGAATTTGAATTAATTAATTTTATAATTAAATCCCGCTGTTAAAACAAATAGCGTGTTTTTAAGAAACAATATCTATCAAAAGATTGACACTTGATTATGTCTGGTTTAAATGTGAAATTACATCCAATGACCAACATTGTATTAAATTGTAAAAATATATTCTTAATATACTTTAAAACCACTCAAATTAATAATTTATCACTATTAATTATTTCGATTAAAAAAGTTGTTTTTAATTATAATTTAGTAATTTTCACTATTCATCAGAATATGAAAGTTATCCGAAAAGTACCAAAATTTCACCTTAGGCTAAATTTGATACTCCGAATCCAAAAATGAAGTACATTTTGAAAAATAAGATTTATAAAGTTTTAAAAAGTGGTTATTACTATTCATAACGGCTAGTTTTAATAATATTTTAATAGCATATCGTCGTTTAGTGAAACTCGGTATTGCGTATTACACACGCTATCGAGGAAGGTCGTGATTGCGTGTAATGAAATGCAAGTCAAGGATGCGTGTTGTGCAAGCTCCTTTTGGTGTAGCGTACAACACAAGACTTTAATGAGATAAAAAGAATATTTTTCATAAAATCTCGGGCTGTTACAGTATGTTTCTCAAAACCAATTACTTTAATTTTATGTAATAATGGTTTGGTGTGAAGTGATAGAGATCACATGTTGTCCTTTGAAAGTGTAAAATCCAAAGATGTCATGTTTGTCTCTTTTTATTAATGATTGACAAGGAAAACATTATTATTGTCTATAAAAAAACTATTTTCCTACACCAATCATAGACTTAGTAGTATTAGAGTATTAATTAACCTCTGAAGTGCTAATTGGTAAATTAACTCAGTGAATCTCTTATGAAAATACAACAGGAAAAAATATTGGCTATTGAGATTTTCTAGAAATGTGAATTACAACTAGAAATTGGGCTAAATTTATTTCAAATGATTTGGATGATCAATAGGTGGTTGATGGAAATGAATGAAGTTGTTTTGAAATAGGTAAAGAAGAAATCCCTAAATGGGGAGCTAAGACTTCTTGGAATCTTTCTCTGTATTATGGTGGGAGTGATTTGGAGATAATGTAACCTCAAATAAGGAGGATAAGTAAGAAAAGTGCATACCTATATTTGTATAAGGATGTTTTTAGAGAACCTTAACATTAAAAAGTCCATTTATTATTTTAGTGAAAATAAGGGGTAGAATAATAAATCTTCTTGGGGAAGAAGAATATATTATTAAGTGGAAGAAGATATCTCCAAGAGTTTATTGAAATAGGGTTGCAAATGTATGTTGTGTATTTTCAATAAAACCCCAAAGGGGATATTGTTAAAAATACCAAGGATAGTATTCATAATCTAAAGGATTAATGTTGGAATGTTTGATAATGAGGTTGTTCAATATCGATGACCAATATGTGTGTTGACATTTCAGTAAAAAAATATAGATTTTTTGAAAATATCATTATTGAAGACACATGTTGAAGATGACCAAAGCAATGATCTGTTCCTTGGGAGATTAGTTGATCCCAAATATTATGTCTAAGTTATGTTGTTGACATCAATCCCTATGGTTATTAAAGTGTTTAAAAAGTGATTATTATCCATGTAGAGATGACTTAAGGCATTTGAGAAGTGAAATTCATAGAGGGTGTTGCACAAGAGTGAAAGCAATAGAAAACAGTCATGACCACACTATAGTGGTTGTCATATAATTTGAGGTACACTAAATAGATCATGCTCCATACTATAGTGGAGATGTCGGGGAAAAATATACATAAAAAATGATATGTTAGAGGTCGAATACATCATATTTCTAATGGTTTCAACCCAATAAATTTTGGTAGGGTGAAAAAAGAAGTCCAATCCTAAATAGGCATGAAATCCGGCTTGACCCCGATTATGTGGGAGAAATCTAGTCCACATAGGAGGACTAGCCATGAAAGATGGCCATGAATTCATTAGGGAGGTATGTGATTTTGTGAACGTAGGTAAGAGAGTGAAAGTGGATGTGTTACTTTCCATATGAGAGACAACATGGAGTAATTGGTACACAGCACAAGGTAAAACATTAGAGGAGAATGGGAGAAGACCCCGCTAATAACATTTGGATGATCAATATAAAAAATTAACATATATACTATGAGATTTATGGAGTGAAGTATAATATGGTACTGGATATTTTTAAGCAATGGAATAGCCAAGGTGACCACAACACATAGCGTGTTCTAAAGGGTTTTAGTGCCACTGTAATTTTGAGGGTGTCTACACCACAACACACTAGGTTATTCCATTTTATCCTTGGAGAATAAGTTTTCCACATCACAAAAAATAATTGTGAAGTAGAGTGCTTTAAATTGATATAAGCAACAAATTCAGATTTCTTAGGCCTACAGGTGGCTACACTACAGAAGGAAGGGCTATGCCACAACCTCATTGGATAAGAAGGATCCCACACTGCAGTCAGGAACTATTACATAGAGTGTCTAAAATTGGTAGAAGCAATATTTTTTGGATCCCCTATCCTATATGAGGATATAGAGTACCAACCATGTCCACACTTCAGATTGTATAATGTGAGAATAGGGTTGAGGATATCATGAATGAAATTGTGGAAGTGTTATGATGGAGTTAATATTCATGTTTTGTGTGTCTAGTTAAAAAATAGAGGATCATTCCATAGTAATATTGGTCATTATATAGTTATGTCCGAAGAGTTGGAGGATGCACTATGGTTGAAAAAACCACGACACAAAAGTTTCATTGTTCAAGGTGATACACCATAGTCATTTAGACCACAATTTAGATTAGATTTTCCTGGTTTACACAAGAATTTATTTCTAAATAATTATTTAGATAAATAAGGGATGAATAATATAGGTATTATGGGTGGTTTTCAAAAACCATAATTGTTCTCTCTAAGATTCCGATTTAGAGGAAAACAACCCTCATATAAAAAGCAGGGGAGATCAAAAGCAAGATAGAGAGTAGTGGACGATTATATATACATTTCATGAATATCTATAAAATTGAGTATAGAAATAATGGAATATATTCTTTCCCGAATATCTAAATTCCTTGAAGAGAAGAAGAAGGTGATATTTAAGATGAGGGGATGAAATTATTAAAGAACTGGAAAACATTGAAGATATATAAAAAGGAGTCTTTATTTTTTATTCCCACAATATAGTGAGGATATTCCTGAACTATTATAAAAATAAGAAGTGATAAATCAAGTTATCCTCATAGAGGTAAATAAGCATCCCAAAATAAATTCAATAGATAATCTACCTATAATTGAATTTGCATTCTGTATTCTGATAGAGGGACCTACAAGATAATAAATTGTGTGTGGATAATTTCTAGTGTTGTGAGTAAAGGAAGAGGGAGAAAAAGATTTTTTACACTAGTAGTGATACAAATAAGGAAGGTTTAAAGGAGTTACCCTTAGGAAGTAGTCAGCTATACCTAAACATTTTAATGGCGTAATCCTAGTAATAAGAGTGACCTATCCCATACTTATGTAAGCAATGATCTTTATTGTGGATTTTGGTGCATGGCACAACATTGATGCAAGATACTTAGGGACATCTACTCATATCAATATATACTTCATGCATGAACATGAAAACAAATTAATAAACATTAATCATATCCAGATAAATATCACAGAAAAATGACCCTCAAGTTAGAGTGGTCAAGATCCTATATGGAAAATAAGACATTTAACGAAGTAAGTGCTTCAATTATAATTGATAGTGCACTACCTGATCACCCCCTATATGGGTAATATCACTCTAATTACTATGTATAATTATAACATGGGTTCCACACTTTTTGTCTTCAAATAGTGGTGAAATCCCAACCCAAATTATGAATGATATTTGGGCCACCCATCTATATTTACATCAAGAATTTTCTTCCAAAAAAGAAAACATATATATGGTATCACTTTCCATTCAGCCCAAAAAATTATGTAAATTAGAAAAATATAATATGACCCCCACACACAATTCAGTTCAATAATAATCATGTTTTTATATTCTAGGGAATATTATAAAGGGATAAATGGAATGTAATGTACCTTCTTAACAAGGTATTTCATAGAAATTAAGGGCATAATAAAGGAAATGTGTAAAGTTATTACAAAATAAATGTTGAATGTAAAAGTAGAATTTAAAATTATTCATCAGTCATACATGATACATTCCTTGAACTCTAAAAGCTTTGAAAATGAGAAAAACATCAATTTTTTCATCAAATAATAAGACCCAAGGATATAAAAAATAGATGTAAATAATATTTAGAAAATGTTGAGAGATTTACTAGGTTGGGAATGATTTTCAATTTAGATAGTAATAGTGCACATGAGATTTCCAATCAATAAAACGTCCTTAAATGAAAATATTTGAAATAAGGAAACAAAATCCATTCATAAATAATTAAAATGCTTAGAAATTAAAATTTATATGTGTTTTAAACGTATCAATATGGTTTGAATTTCATAGATAATTCGATTTAAGATCAAGATCCAAAAAAAACACTAAAAAATTTAAAAAATAATATAAAACATGAAAAAATTTAGAAAAAAATTAAATAGAAACAAAAAAAATATCAAAAGTATATTAAAATCCCCAAACTTATTATTTAACTACCCTTTCATTTAATCCCAAACATGTTTTTTTTAAAGAGAAGTCAAACCGAAGGGAAGGAAGGACAAAACATGAGTTTATTCTTTAGTGTAATCCTTGAGTTGATCTCTTATATACTACTAATTGTACCAACAAATAAATAAGAAAACAAAATAAAAAGAAACATCATGTTAAAAGAAGGATCAAACATGGTTAAACCACCAATTGGGTGTTAGGTTTTTACTACCCCATGTTAGGACGTTTCAATAATTAATCCCCAATTTTAAGGTGGATGAATATTTTATGGCATGAACCACCAAATTTTACTCCTCCTGATATCTATTAGAGGATACCGAGAGTGGGTACTCCAAAAGAAAAGAAAAATGGTTCCAAACCACATAAAATAAGAAGAGGTACTTTAAGGTGTAGAGGAGGAGGGTAAAGAAGAGAGGCATCCTCCCTATTGAGTTTCATGGTGTCCCCTCCATGTGATATTAATTTTAATATATATGATATAATCCCATTACCACATTATCCTCAAGCACTTATTTTTCTTCCTCAAATTCCAGCACTATTTTATCCTCAATGAACGATTCTTTAAGTTCTTATTTATTGTCAATGATAGTGTTGGGATCAAATAGATATTCAAATATAAAACTGTTAGATTGAAAATATATTTCAAGTATAAAAATATGAAATACGTTCAAAATAATGTTACAGTCCATTAAGTAGTCTAAACTCAATCCCCTTATCAATAATGTACACCTCCTAGAATTTTATTGTGGGAGGGGGAAGTGGGTAATTATCAAATATAGACACAAAATATTCAATTTATTCTTCAAATATAAGTGGAAAAAATATTTTAATTTTTTCATATTTATTTTTTTTCTCCACCCATAAATCATGGACTTCCTTGACCGTAGTGGATAGAAATACCATTTTCTTACTTCGTTATTCAAGAATTATGGTGTTTTATTCTTGAATTTTGAATTTTTTTCGTTTTAATATTTAAAGGTTATTTCCTAAAAAATAATATATTTGATTATAAATAGGAAAATCATAAAAAAAATAACTATGAAAATCCAACTTTACCTAATGAATTTAAAATATGAAATTAGTCACTTTTTTGGGTTTTTAAATTTTTTTGGAAATTTTTGGTTTTAATGAAAAAAATATTGTGTAATATCATTTCCAATATGGAAATAATTCCAAATTTATTCAAAAATATTTTCCATGGATCAATATAAAATATTTTTTTACCTAGAAATGTAGCATAATTCATGCCCATGTTCGATCTTAAGGAGGCTGCTCACACACAAAAAATTTCTATTATCACTATTGATAAAATAAAATATACTACACTAATATAACTTAATATATCAGGGGTGTTAATATAATATAGATGATATAAACATAAATATCTAAAAATTCATACAAAAAAATAATGAAATTATGTTATCAATAAGAATATTGATGTCATCCATGGGGGTTCACAGATATGTTATCAACATTATTTAAAAATATAATTATTGATATATATAATTCAATTCTGAGATCAATACCTATCACTCCACACTAAATTTTTTGAGTTGTGATTATACTATAATGATAACTCAAGATGTAATATAATATCTGCTCACTTCATCACAAAAATTCCACCCCACCATATACATCAATATAATGAAAAATGAGAATAGAACTAATGAACAAGAGGAAGAAAAAATTAGCATAGAAAAGCGGGGAACACACATCCTAATTAATTTAAAAACTAATATAATATTATAATAGAATAACAATAACTCATTAAAGGACAAATAACATAAATAATAACCACTCCCCTATCCCCATTAAACAAAAATAAGGGTTGTTTCTCCATAACCATGGAGTTAATATAATTACAGTGGGGGAAACAAAAAATTGAAAATTAAAGATACAAAGATGTAGTAGAGTAAAAGATAAGGATAATATATATTTATAATGAATAAAAGGATAAAAAAATTATAATGATATTGAAAATGGATAAGTAAAAGGGATAACTCATTTGAAAGGATGTGGAGTATAAATTTTTAAGGAAAAGGGTGGATAAATTACCCTCTAAAATATTTATCCATAATATTAATCATGGTATAAAAATTAAATGTTAAAATATGGGAATGTGTAATTAATTATTGTTTTTCTTTTATTTCTTGGATATAGTCTCACAAAATTTTATATTCATTGGATATTTATATCATGCATTATGACTAAATTACTTATGAAAACTTTTTTAGACCAAAAAATCCCCATCTTACCAAACTACAGTTTACAATGCATTAATGGAATTAAATAAAGAAGTATAATTCATAGACACTTAAATTAAAAATGTTCCTTATGGTGTTATATATCTTCCAAAAAAAATTTAAGCCCAATTGGGAACTCCATTTTTAAGATGTGATCCCATTTTTAAAATTTTCCAGTTCTGGGAACAAATCCCAAAGTCTAGCATCTGAGCTTTTTTTAGTTCTCAAAATGTTTAATTCAAAATCTGGCCTAGTTTTATGAAATTTATACTAATAAAAATAGAAGAATGAAATAAATGTATTTCAAAATTTTAATTATATTTTAACAATTTATATCCAAAATATACAAGTATATAAAAAAGTTAAAATTCCATCATTTGCTTAATTGTACAATTAAATTCAATTTACTACTAAAAACTAGAAATGTGACAATTGAACATAAAATAAAACATTTGTGGGATTAAAAAATTTTAATCTTCATTAGTAATTAATATCACATTATTATGTCCCTAATTCACGCCAATAGGGGTGAATTAGGGTACTCACAGTTATTTTTTTTCTCTATTTCCTTATTTGGATCTTGCTGCCACATAGGTAGGAACTATGATAAAATGATTTCTTTTACTGTCAACCTCACCAAAAACCTCAAATGAATGATTTTAAGTAATTAAATCATGGGGAATAAATTATTTTTACAGGGTTCACCTATACTAGGAAACTCCAAGGTGCATATAATTGATAGTGCGTCGATGCACAAATTAACCACTAGTCTCACTTCTGTTTGATGGGTAGACAATGAAAATAGTCGTTACATGATTGGGATAACTTACCTACAAATGTTTTGGTTAGATCACTACCACCCATGGATAACTATATTTTATCCTTTTCACACTTCTCTAGAGTATGAAATCCACAATATGTATATGTGTACTTCTCTCTTTAATCAATATCACTTTCTTGGGTGAGTGGATCCTAATTTTTGTGTATATGATTTATTGATCTTTATAGATGCTTATTCAAAGTGTATGATTTGAACTTATTCTCATGAAACTTCTTCTTTTTCCTTCTTCAATAAGTTTTTAAATCACACTTTCCAATGTAGTGAATGGAATTACTTCTTCATTTTATTTTCTACACTATAACAGTATCCTAATTATCATAATACAAATATTCGAGAAGGATCATAATTCCTTCTTTTCATTGATATATAGATCTCTATGAGAAATTATTCAAGATCTTTCCCTTCTTACTATAAGTGTATTAATTATTTCCAGTAGAATAATTCCTCTATTTCTTTCTCTCTTATGTCATAGACATGAAACAAAATCTCTTGAAATTTTCAGAGTCCATCATTTTTCAATTATTATTGAATACTAGAATGATCTCTATGTGAGATCACTTTGAATATTTAACATGGGATAAAAATTTTCTTCTTTTTTAGGACATAGTATAACACTCTAATTTTGATGATAAATATTTCCAATTATCTAGGCGGTAGTTAAATCATGTATTAAAAGTGCAGAAAAGTATCGCTATCGTGAGATTTCCAACTAGACTGTGTATTTGAAAATAAATTCCCTTCCTTGTTGAGGCATTTTTGTGAAACCACCTCGTCACCATATCTATTTTATCCTTATCATGTTACATGAAAAAACAAGATCCAATGTATGCAAAGTTTACAAAAAATCATACAGCTTTAGAATACATGATTCACTGATTAAAATATACTAACATAGATTGATATTTTCATGTGAGGTACTACTTTATGGTGTGGTTTTTCCTTTTCTATGTAATGTTTAAATCATAAAAATATCACTGCAAATCCTTTTGATCTTTTCTTGAATCATGGATCTAATTTTAGGTTCCATGATATTTAAATCATTCACAAACAGGACAAGAATCGTCTGACTTGGGTAAAAAACCTTTAGGTATATCACAGATAATATTTCCAGTAAACATAGAATAATATAACTAGAAACTCATCTTAACTTTAACCTTTTAAGATGAATTTCATTCAATAAAATACAGAAATAATATTCTTTTAAATATTAACAAATATCCTCTATTTTAAACCATTGATATTTCCAAGAATAATCACCCTTTAAACATGTTGGACTTAAGAACATTATTCTCATTCAACAAAACCTTCATGAATATTATATTTATATAGATCATGTGTGTACATATGATGGTTATACATTCTTGAATGATGTTTACACATATCAGAGATCATTATTACACAACCTAAAGAATTATTCTTATGGTTCATAGAGATGATGGTTACATAGAGGAGATAAATTCTTAAGTAGGGAAGACTCATGATTATGTAACCTAAGATGATATTTATGTAGGAAAACCTCATGGTTACATAGATTATGGTTATGAAAACTATGGTTACAAAAAACTATGTCCACACAAAATCATACTTACATTGACACTTCAATTATTCTTATGCACTTGAAAATTTTATAAAATTATAAAATCTCATTGTCAATATATTTTTGGAGATTAATCAAAATTAATTATTGGATAAGTCCTATAAATTCGTAGTCATCATGAGTATATCATAAATTCTTCCAATAGATTTTCAAATGATATTGATGGGCTCTAATAACCTCTTATTTTCCTTTATCGAAAACACCAATAATGATAAACATTGAGCTCCAATTATTTAAAAATCTAAACTAACATTGCCATATGTAACACTTATGATTCCTAAAAATATGAATTCTTTACAGTCATTTAAGGACCAATTAAACCATCTTACACTTGAATTATCAACAAATAATTGGGTCATCTTCCTTATATATTTAAAAAAAATCCAAAAAAAATCTATTGGTATTCAACAATATCCCCCTAAGTATTTGGTTGAAAATATTTCAATTCCTATTTAACATGCCTCCCCTTTTATCAATTAAATACAAAGGGGTAAAATATAAGCATATTTATCTCTATTTAATCACACCATTTTATATGTCTTCGGATATTCTTCCCCTTCATTATAAGGTTTTCCATTTTTAATTCACGCTCCCAATTTTAATGGGTCTCAATCATCAACTACAACTATTTATTTAGAAAACAAGAGAGTTATATTCATGGGATTTCACTCTTCCTCTCTCTAATACTTTTTCACTTTTACCACATCCTCTTTGGTTTGGGAAAACCACTACTCCATCTTTATGGATAGGGATGAACTCCTTAATTTCTTATATTCTGTGACTTTCTCATGGGATACTACTCTATTAAATTTTTTGAATTAATCCACTTGGTGACTAGAAATTAACTCATTCAACCACATATTCATTATTTTCTTATGGAATTAATAATTCTATATAAACTCTTACTTTATAATTTAGAGACACTTTGTTCACATTACCTAGATATACTCAAAGAAATCCATTTTTTTGAATTTACCACTTAGCATCCAGGTTGTCGAAAAATCCTCTATGCCTATTGATCTTGATATCTGTGTATAAAAACAATATTTTAAGTCAAATCCCTCAAAAGATATCTATTTCATTCACCAATTTCTAATTAAACACTTATAGAAAAACTAATCATTTTATATAACAATTACTAACCTACGATCTCACCACACTTTCTCACCAACCATTAGTAGATAATAAGTAAAAACAATGAGTGTGAGAACATTCCATTTGTTAAATAAATTGGTACCACATTATAGTACTAAACTCGTGATATCAATTTGATTCTTATAAACTCCATTCTTTATAGGTTTCTTCAATCTATAATGTTGATGGATAGCCTTGAAAAATCTAGTGGGAACTCCCCTAAATATTAGCACCATGTGTATTGATATTTTATTATATTTAGAGACACCACTTTTTTGTAAAATTAATAAACTCTCTTTCAGAAGCTTTTAGTGCCCTGTAAATAGATTATACGATTTATTAAACCATAAATATAAATAGAAAAATATTTTTATGTAGCTTCCACTAGTCCTAATTTGTCTTCATATTTAAAATTGTCAAATAGCACTTATTACATGGCATAATTTCACTTTTTTAAACTATATTTGACATGATTCCACTAGTAGTCTTAGATATGAATTTGAAATATTTTCTTCTTACCATTCGACGTTTTTTCATGTTGTTTTTAGATTCAATGATAAACTTCATTGTATGTTGTTTTTTTATTTAATTTGATGTTTGAAACAACCTTGACACAATTTTTTATGACCGATATCAATGATAATTGAAATAACTATGACTCTACTTATTACATACATATTTTCATTTTGAACATATATAAATTTTTTGTTCAAAAAGATATTCATTTCGAGTACAACCACCTAAAAAATTATTCCCCTCATAAACTTCTCACCTATATAAAAATAGTTAGGAAAAATTTATTACTTGAGGATAGGGGAAGCTGAAATTTTCTCAAGGTGAGGAATGGGTCTAGTCACGATGAACCGGCCCTTCATCTCCACACTTTCCTTTTCCTTTTTTTGATATTAGGAAAGTATTCCAAATACCTCATCAACATAATCCTCTTCGTCTTAATTAATTTTTTATATCCACCTTTTATATCCCCTTCCCAATGGATCTTCTATGTGTGATTATGCATACTAAAATTTCTTCCAAGATGTTAGAACTATTTACCTTACTTGGATTTGAATTTTCAACAATTGTGGAATATATTCTACATGTGAACACCTCCTATTCTGATGAAATTTAAGTGTATTTTTCTCATGGATTCCTAATCCATTGGAAGAAACTTCCACATTTATTTATCTATTTATTTGGATTTGATTTTTTGAGACCGTTGAGGAATGTATCTTCCTTGATGTTCATGAGAAAAATATTAGAATTATTTTTTATTTATTGGATCTTTCTTCTCGGGTTATCCCACCTTCCTCACAACTAGAGAAATTACTTTATTATATTTACATATTTTCCTTCTTACCATACTAGTGGGATATTATGAGTATCCAAATTTTGGTTCATGATGCACCCTTTATTAATACCCCATTTTCCCTTCAAATACACAAATTTTTTTCTAGTTTCATGGATCCTTTCCATGATAAATCCTCTCCTTTTATGGAACATTTTTAGAGTTTTCCTTCTTTAATTTCTTCTCATTATTAGAGATTTAATTTCTTTAGAAATTATGAGGGTTATAATAGATAAATCATTTTCCATGAAAAACATACCTCATAGGGTATATTTTTGTGTTTGGTGATGAGATAATAAGTTTTATCTCACACTTAGAAGTTTGGGATTCAAAACAAGTGATAATCAGAGGCCCAAATGTTTAAAATAATAGCACATTTTAGGTAAATTCTTCTAGACCTCACTTCTCCCAGATTCTCTATGAAATTTTTATTTTTTCCCAGATTATAGATTCATTTTTATTCTAGAATTTAGATTCGAAATTATCTTTTTTATAAAATTTGGGTCAATCATTAGAAGAATCTTTATATTTCATCAGATATTTTTATCCTCTACTTAAGTTCCCAAATTTTATGATTAATCTCTTTCACCTTCATAGAAAACTTCTTCATTCTCAAGGAAACCCCCAGCCCATATTACATTATTCATTCATGTAGAGTTTTGGGGGATGATGTTATGATTAAACTATTATTTATTGTCCATTTTTTTAATTTCATAGAAGATATATTTAAGAACATCAATTTTTTATTTAATATTTGGTCCTATATTATTTATGTCAATGTTTGGGGCCACCTCAGTTATTTTTATCTTTTTATTTTCCAAGGACAGATCTTCCATAACTATATAATGAACTTCATGCATGACTTCCTATTGATTCAATTTCTCTTGTATGTCTGGGATTTCCTCTTAAAACTACATGAAAAATTCTTATGTTTTATTCATATTCTTGTTTCCAATTTTTCACTTGGTTCAAAAATCTTTTTAGCACCATGGGATTGTATGATCTATTTTATTCACATAATTTCACTAAATAAAGGATCAAATCAGATAAAAAGTAGATTTAAAATTTATTACCTTAGTTGGATTGATCATTCTCTTAATGGAGTTCTTATTCTTCTTCTATCCTATTAGAATGAGGAATTATAAAATATCTTTATTCATCAATTCCTTCAGAATAATTTCTCATTCTAATTTTACTACAAATTATTTACCATATAGTTACTTTAGCTTCATCCACATATATATTTGCAGAACATTGTAGGAGAAAAATCATTATAAATATCTTCATTCAAATATCTATTTAATGAATTATTAACCCAAGAATCAATCTATATGTTCATTTTGTATATTTAAAAGATAATTCAATCCCTTATTATAAAATATCCCTGGGACATAAAAAACTTCTTCCATGTATGGAATGAAATCCTTTTGTCACCATTTTAATTTTATACCATTTAAAAATGGTTTCTCCATTGATTACATCATTTGTGTAGGAACTCCAAATACTAATCCTTTTATTTAACCCATAGTCAAAGCGTTATTCTTTGATACCACTTTTTGGGTCTCCAAGTCACCCTAAGAGGGGGGGGGGGGGGTAAATTATGGTGAATAAAATTAAAACATTATTATGTATTCCAAATATATATATTGTCCCCAATTAGGTGGAAATTGTGTTCATCCCATTTGGTCTACTCTCAGCCTCATTGTAACCTCAAATTAACGGAGTAAAATAATCAAATATGAGATATAATTATTTTTACTTGGTTCATACATACTCGTATTATATTGATCCGTGATTTTATCAGTGTTATTTCCCTTCTGATTATATAATTGTGTAATATTTAGTAATATAGTATTATATAATGCACACACACCACATTATAATGTCTAAAATATTTTTTTAAAATAAATTTGAACATTAAATTTTGAGAATAAATTTGGGAAAAATAATTGAAAATATTATAATGGGAAAACGGATAGAAAATAAGATAAATAAAATATGATAATATTCATATCTTGGATTCCCCAAAATAATCTCACTCTAGAATAACACTGTAGAATATTAGTAATTCAATATTCATATTTAAAATAGAAATATATATAACCTTGATAGAAAATATAATTGGATTAAGAGAGAATCAAATATAATGTATTTATATAAATTAGCGAGCCCATACGATCATTACAAATTAGACCATTACAATAACAATTTACCACTGGAATAGTAATGTGGTTGCTAGAATAGTAATATGACTTTTAAGAATGGTAACCTGACCATTAGAATAGTATCCTCACCTAAAGAAGTGTAAAACAATTCTTAGGTATCCTATAAAATGAAAATATGGCATATTTATATCATTATACAAGTAAATAAATGTTTTAAAAATGATAAAATATGTGTTTGTAATTTTATAAAACATAAATATTTTATTTTCATTTTTATAAAAAATATAACGATTTAAAATAAAATTTATTTTCATAAAAACTTATTATAAAAAATATTATATTTCATTGAAATGATTATATAATTTTATGAGATCATATGTAATTTTCCAAAAGGTCAAAAAAAAATTTCATAATATTAAAATTGTTATTTTCAAATAAATAAGGATTTAATTAAATATTAAAGTTATCAAATCTAAAAAATTATTTTCATAAAATGGATTTAATTTTTGAATATAAACATAGAAAAATTGTTATGGTGAATGTTTGGTATTTTTCTAAAATAGTTGAATATTTGATGAATAGTGAAATACGACAAAATACGATATTTAACATTATAAGTTTATTACATGATTAATTTTATAAGGGGTGATGTAAGAATTGGTTAGTTAGAACTCACATGAACTATTTAATATATATGGTCAAAATAATTATCACTATTAGTATTTTTGATCAAATGTAATAAACTAATGATTATAATATTCAGAAACAGTCCTCTTCTGCCTGTAAAAATATCACCCCTTCACCTCACACCATCTAATACTTGGATTTAACCAAAACTCTACCAAAATATATCATATTATATCTCACACATCCTTATAAGTTTTTTTTCATCAAAATACTAAATCAAAGGTGCCTTAATTGGAACCCTAAAAGATGCCATCCAACTGAGAAAGTAATACATTCAACAGACACTTATTTTTTTCTTCCTCCTCATCCTCCAAATCAATTCCATTAAATTTGGAAAAATAACTCCAATATCATGTATAATATTGAAATTTAATATGTTAATGTAATATCTATCATCCACCCTCTTCTCTTTTTATTTTATTCTAAAAATAAAAACATCATTCATATTATTTTTGTTCACCGCCTCCGTGGATGATGAGTTTTTTTTCATTATTGCGTTAATGGTTGGTTTAATGTATCTTATAATGGTTTAGAATGGACTAAATATGTATTTTTTTTTCATATTATAGAATAAATATATAGTCATAATATTAAATAAAATGAAACTAGATCGTGATGGTCGGTAAAACTTCCTAAATGAACTAAACGTATAATATTTATATTTATAAAAAATTAATCATCACTATGTCAGAAAAAATATGGATATTTAGAACCATTTAATTTTTTTGGAATTTCATGGATAAAATCTTATTTCACTTCTATAGTTCTAGTCCCATTTGAAATTTATTATCCACAAGTAAATCGACCTTGGAACCATGAAACGTACACCCTCAGAGTAGTGAAATTAAACATTATATCTCACTACAATGGTTTCAAATGGACATAACATAATTATATTAATTAAAAAATATATAGAAAATTTTATAAATTAAGTAATTAATCAATATAATCTGATTATCTAGGATGTTAAGTGGATGTGTATAATGATTATGTAACCTAAGGTAAGGGATATCTCCAATCAACCCCATTTTCATTGGGAAATTATTTCTCTAGAACTAACTCACATTCTATATTTATTATTCTTATTTAATTCTTCCATATTATATATATATATTTCCCACACATATATAACTGGTTCAATTAAACTTTAATTTATGTGTATATACATGTTTTAAAGGTCACCTTCTCAATTTCCTTTGTTAGGAAATTCCAATTAAAGAGAACTTGTTTTTTTCTTTACATATATTAAAGTAACACTCAATGAAATATTTTAAAACATCCACAATTTATTAAAATAATTATTTTTATATGGAAAACCATTTTAGTTCATTTTTGGTTTTATGGAAACTGTTATGCCCACACCCTCTTTAAATACTCTACCATTTTCCTTAGAACCCCTATTAAGTGGTAAATTTTCAAAGTTACCTGTCAATTTTTTTTCACATATTCACTTTAGTTGAACTTAATATTTCATGATATATAATTATTTTTACATATGAATGTTGAATAATGTTTTAATTACTTCTTTCATTGAATCATTTATGATACACTATCTGTTTATACTATAATACATGATTATGAAACCCATTTTTTCCATGGGAAATTCTTACATTTATTCTTTAAATATGATTTACTTTTCTTAAAAAAATAAGCATGACCATTTTATGATGGGTACACACATATGGAACTCCAATTAATTTGGTAATTTTTTGGTTTCATGATATGATTTGTATGATATTATGAAGTATGCCTAATCTATGATGGGACTCTATCCACTATGTGATTTTTTCTTTGAAGTTATACTTGACTTATACTTTTCTAGTGTTTCATGGTGTTTCCACATTATTATGTTAGCATAATATTATTATACCATATTATTTATCTAATTATACCATATGATTATTCACAAACCTTGCCCTTTATGATATAATATTATAACTTTTCCTGATATTATATTCTTAGTTATCATATTTGTTCCCTTACTAGGATTTTTAGCTCAAACCTTTTGTTTGTGTAATCCCTAGGTTATCCAATGATGTTTTAGGATATAAAAAGGAATTATGAGATCATTATAGAGATTAAAATAATGAAACTTTAGTTTCATTTTTTCTTGATAATTTATGTACCTAGTCTTCCAAAAACACTAGGCCACTCAAAATTCGAGTTTTTTTTTGTAGTCCAACCATGTTAAATACCCTGAGGGGGGGGTGAATTAGGGTTATATTGATTAAAAAAAATTCCCCATTGGATTTCGTTTCACTATTAAACAATAAACTATTCTCTCCCTTTCTCTGAGAAATGTATGAGAAGAAATGAAAAAGTCAATTATGCACAATAATTTTACTTGGTTCACCCTAACAAGACTACATATAAAGGGAGTAAAATGTAAATGTGATGATGTACCAAATACAATAAATTTCACTAGTGTTACAAGGTTTGGAGCAGACTCATTGTACCTCCTATTTTACATACAATCAAAGTTTTAATGTTCAATTATTTATCAACTGGCGTGTGCTCACTTATCCTTTAGAAAATTCCTCTGTTTATCACTTGAATCAATATATTCTACACCACATTAAGTTAATCATGAGGTTATAATTTCATCATGTGGATGAATACATATTTACCAAAAAAAATCTGAAAATACTTCTGATTTTTTTAAGATTAACTTTCATAAATGCCTATAATATCTTTAATTAATCTACACTATTATTAAAAAAATATTCAAACCTTCATGAAACTTTTACTTTCCCAAAACTCTCAACTCCTTTTGAAACATTATAAGATTTTTCAAAACTTCCTTCCTTCACAAGACTGATGTTCTTATGAATATTTCACACAGGAAATATTTTTTTAAATTCCATAATGAATACAGAGCCTTTTTATTTTTGTTAAGGATACATCTATTTAAATGAGGGGGTAGAAATATATTTATAGATATTGTCTCTCATTTTTGAAGCTTTGAATATCACCACCACATTTTCTTGAAACTATTTATTTTTTTCACATAACTCTTTTTCTTCAGGGAATTTTAGGTAAATTTTCCATTCACGAGACATTTTATAATCTCATAATGTACCAATTTTTTCCCTTATTGATTAGAAGTTTTTCATGATACATTATTTCATGAATTTCAAACCCTCTAAAACACCAAACATTTAGGAATTATAAAAAATTTCAGTATTTTATTGACGAAGTGTTGAAAACCCATATTTCGAGATTATTATCCCTTCCTCTAAATTTTGGTCCCCAAAAATTTGGTAAACACTATGAAAGGACACAACCTTGTACATAGAATTATCTGTAATACTTATAAAGCTTCCCTACATCTGTCTTGAATCTTTTTCAACATCACTTCTCAACAGTCATGTTGGAACCTCACAACTATCCTTGCCAGCCTTCTTTATCAATAAACAAAAATAACTCAAAAACACTACAAAGTTACCTTGAGGTATTACTTCCCAACATTTTTAATGGATATTTTTGTTAAAAATTATTTAATGATATATGAAAAAGGAATAGGTATATATAGTTTTTATCATATAAAGGTCTAGTTATTTTTGGGTATTATGACTACAATACTTAAGTGAGAACCCCAAGGATAATTCTAAGTATAGAAAAAATAATCTTAATGTCAGTGAAACATATGAAGAGTGGTTTATAATAAATTACACCCATATTTCGATATTATAATTATACTTGACTCAACAATAGATGTGAAGAGGGGTAATAACCTCGAAAGGGTTGGCTAGGTATTAACATGACCTATACCTAGTGCATGATGAAGTGTCTTTAGTGAATACTTGTTTTGAAACTACCAAGGGATATAGTTTGGAAAATTCATAATATCTTTAATAACTATTATTAAGGACTTAAATATATTTTTAGGTTAGAAAACATAATAGGTAAATCATCATGGATAACCAAGTTTGAAGCCTATAGAACCGTAAGATATGAAATATGTGTCATTTATAAGTTATTACTTATAATTTTCTAGTTTCATTTTTATATTATTATTAACTTTATGTATTCAAATCCCCATTATTATTTTGAATATAATAAGTGACTAGAATTAGAATAAAAAAGCTAATGGTGTTCTCATTATCCATTTATGAGATTCTATCTCCCTATATGATTATAGTTATTCACATTCTTTTATATCTTCTAGGTTTAGTATAACTATTAAAACATCATCTAAAAACATGGATGTAGAGCTATCCATGAGAATAATAAATAGATAAATTATTTTATACCATGCATATAACTCCTCACCAGTCAATGTTTATAGATCGAACCACCCTAAAAATCATTTCATAGTTCCTTTAATGTGGTTTTATGATATATTGGGCATGGATTAACTATTACTATACAAATACAACATCAACTATCTGGATAGGGAGATCACTCTTCACATCCTTGGATATTCTCCAAATTTGTACAAGTATAAGGAGGAGGATGAATCTATTTTGGAATCATATTCTCAAGTGTGGATATTATTGAATAATTAGAAAACATATATACATCATATGATTTAGAAAAATGTTATAATCATTCTTGAAGAAATTCCCATTTTGAGGGACTATATTTATGTATTCCCCAAAGAGTTTTCTGGCATTCCTTCAGATCAAGAGGTTGAGTTCTAAAATGAAATTATACCTGGATCACTTCCCATATACAAATATCCATATATAATGGACACTATAGGGTTATAATAACTCAATAAGTATCTCCAAGAGAATGTAGACAAGGTATTTATATTCTTGTGTGCTTATCCATGGGGTTAACTAGTCCTATTTATCAAAAAGAAGGACATTTTAATGTGCTTCTACATTTATTATCGCGAACTAAACAACATCATGATAAATAAATATAATCCCCTATCATGGATTAAAGGCATGTTTGATCAACTACTCAGGTTCTAGTATTTCTATTAGGATGAACTTTGATCGAGATATCACCAATTAAATCTAATTAAGTAAAATATTCATAAAACTGCCTTTCAAAAATGTTATGGTAACTATGAGTTCATAGTGATTACTTTTATACTCACTAATGATCCATCAATCTTCATGGAATTAATGAATAGAGTCTTTATATATTACTATGATAAATTTTTGGCAGTCTTTATATATATGATATTATGATATATTCCAAGTATAATTAGGAGAATAAAGTGAATTTGAATACTTTTCTAAAGACATTTCCAAAGGGGAAGCTATATGAAAATTATAGTAAATGTGATTTCTAGATGGGGGAAGTATCATTCTTAAAGAATTTTGTCACTAGTAAAGGGATATCTATGAACCATTTTAAGATAAAGGAAATTAAGTACTGTCCCAGACTAGTATCTGTAATTGAAATCCATAGTTTCGTTGGACTAGATGGGTATTAAAAATGGTTTTTGAGAAAATTATTATGATTATAAAACCATCTAACCAAGATTAATGAGATTGTAATACATTTTTTTTTGGTGAATAATTAATGTGAAAAGAGCTTCATGGAATTGAAAAGGAGGCTTATCATTGCACCAATACTTACACTACCCATAATTGAATTACTTTTCATGGTATATATAAATTATTCAATTAAGGGATTGGGTTGTGTAATGAAAAAAAAACTAATTCATTGCCTACACCTCAAGGAAGTTGAATTTCCATGAGATAAACAACCCAACATGTGATCTAGAGTTAACTAAAGTGATATTCACATTGAAGATTTGGCATCACTATCTTTATGTGGAGAAGTGTGAAATTTATATGGATCATTAGAGTCTCAAAAATATATTCACATAGAAAGAGAATAATATGCACCAATGAATATTGTTATAGCTAATCAAGGATTATGACTGCTCAATCCACTACTATCTGGGGAAGGAAAATAAAATGTAAGATTATATTAGTAGGAAGAATCCTAAAAACATATCCATGATAAATATTGAGATGGATTTTATCATCTTAGACTTGAAAATTATGGACATGTGAGTCATAAAGGAACTAGAAAAGTCCCACCTGGCTCAAATGATTGATTAACCATAAATTATGGAGAAGATTTAGGATGCTTAAATATGTGATGTCAATATAAAAAAGAATGTGGAAGCCATAAAAAAAGGGAAATATTAGAGCTAAAATTTGATGAAGGAGTGGAAAGATTTTGTTCATGAATATGCGTACCATCAAATTCTAAGATAAAGACGGATATATTGAATGATTAACATAGTTCTAACTTCTCTATCAACCAAGGAACATGAAGATTTATAAAGATCTCTTAGAGAACTATTATTGGGACGATATTAATAATAAAATTGTGGAATATACATCAATTTTTTTAGTATGTTAGAAAGTGAAGGATAAAAGGAAATTTTCTAAGAGGATGATATAACCATTACCCATACCTATGTTGAAAAGGGAAAACATGACCGTGGAATTTTTCACTGGTATTTGGAAGACATAAAGAAGAAATAATTCTATATGGGTTGTGATGAATTGTATTAAAAAACTTCTCACTGCATTTCAATTAGAGTGGACTTATAACTAAATAAAATTTCAAGGATATACAACATTGAAGTGGTAAGCATACAATGAACACCATTATTGATTATGTTTGATCAAGATAAAGGATTTATGTACATGTTATGGAAGCGCCACAAAAATTATCTAAACACTAATTTGAACTTTAATATGACTTATCAAACACAAAGAAATTTACAATCTCATTAGATGCTCCAATAACATAAAGACATGTTGAGATCATTCTTGATGAACTTCAAAGGAGGATGTGATCAAAATCTTCAACTACACGAGTTCTCATACAATAAAAATTTTATCTCAAGAATCCAAATATATCAATAGGAATATCCTTATGGGAAGTGATTTAGAACACCTACGTGTTGGAATGAAGTTGGTGAACACAATATGTTGAGACATGAAATGGTTAAAGAAATGGTAAAAAGGTCATGACCATTCGGTGGAACATCAGCATAGAAAAAAGTAGAAAGAATTTCTATGATGAAAATAATCAACATGACCTTGAGTTTGAGGTTTGAGATAAAATATTCCTACAAATATCTCCACAGAAGAGAGTCATGTAATTTTGGAATAAGGGGAAAATATGTTCTTGGTAAATAAACCCTTTTGAGATTCTTGATCACATCAATGGTATGGACTATTGACTAGCACAACCATCAACCCTGTCTCATGTAAATGATGTGTTCCATGTGTCCCTCATAAGGATGTAAATAAAAAATCCCTCACATGGTATGAATTTGAAGGTGGTACAACAAGAAAAATTTTTCTCTTATGAGGAGTAACCAATGAAAATATTTTGTTAGATAGAAAACATTCCAAGCGATATTAAATCACACGTAGTCAATGTACCATGTCATAACCATAAGTATAAGGAGGTTACATGGGAAACAGAGGAAGATTTTAAGAAAAATCACCCTCACCTATTTTTACCTTAGTATGTAAAATGAAATTTAGATGGATAAATATATTTAATGGGGAAGAATGTAACAACCACATATTTTTTCAATGGAACTTTCCATGTGATTATTTAACTATAACCAATTTAATAATCTATTATTATATAATGAACACACACCACATGATATAACCAATAATATTTTCTTATGTTAATTTGATCATTTAATTTAGATAACAAATATTCCATTAATAATTCATATTAATACAATGAGATAAAAATATAAAATTAGATAACTAAAATATAAAAATTTGGATCTTCTTGAACCCATAGAATAATCAAACTCACGAAAAATAATGTAAAAATGAAACAGAATATTAGTAATGAAATAATAATATTGAAAATGAAAAAATATTTAAAATTTATAAAAAATATGAGTGAATCATTAATGAATAAAATATGGGGTATTTATAGAAATTAAGAAACTCATTTGATAATTAGAAATCTGACCATTAGAATAGTAATCTGACCATTAGAAAAATAATACAATTATTGGAATAGTAATATGAGAATTAAGAATAGTAATCTGACCATTATAATAGAATAATCACCTATGGAAGTGTAAAATAATATTTATGTATTAGGGGTGGTGTAAAACCTATTTGTTAAAATTTAAATGAAACGTTTTCCTTTATATAGTCATAGGATTCATCATTATTGGTATTCTAGAGCTTATATAATAAACTAATGATTATAATATTAAAAAACACCCCTCTACGCCTAATAAATACCACCCTCACTATCCCTACTCATAACGAATTATAAGCCTTGTATCTTTCCCAAAATCTGAAAAAATATCTCCTAATATCTCCCATACATCCATATAATCCTTGATATCATGAAATGACCAATCCAAGGTGCTTTTTGTGGAATATCAAGAGGACAATCCAATGGATAAGGTATAACCCTCAAATAAGTCTTTTTTTATTCCTCCTCATCCTTTAAAAAACATCCATTCAAAATGGAATAATAACTCAAATATAATATATATACTATATTTTTATTATGTTAATGTATTATCTATTATGTATCCTCTCATATTTTCCTCTTATTCTAAAAATTAAAACATCATCCATATTATGTCGGTTTGCCTCCTTCATGGATGATGACTTTTCATTTTCCATTACTACCTTCATGGTAGGATTAAATTCACATATAATAATTTAAATTGACTTAAATATCTATATTATATATATTTTCACATTTTTTAATGAATTTATATTCATACAATTAAATAAAATTTAAATAGTTCATGATGTAAAGTAAAAATACCTTAAGGAACTATCAATATAACATTAAAGTTTTTACTAAATGAATATTCCCAATATTAGAACACACACACACACACACACATATATATATATATATATATCTGTGTGTGTGTGTCTATAAATATGCAAATACATCAAAATTTTGAAGTTCATTAATACCATTTAATTTCACTTCTATATTTTTGTCTCATTTTACATGAACTTCAATAATTATCTCCACGAAATTTGACCTTGGAACCATGAAACGAACACCCACAAAACCATGAAATGAAACATTATATAACACAATAATGGATATAAATGAACATAAAATAATTATATTAAATTATAATTATATAAAAAACCATTATGTGTTACATTTCCAAAGTTACCTTTTGGTCTCTTACCCTCATTAAAGACAATTTACCCTTTTCAATAAATCCCCACTTAAGTGGTACATTTCCAATGTAACCTATCAACCCTTTTTCACATATTAAAATTAGTTGGACACCACTTTTGATGATATATTATTATTTTTACATATTAATTTTTAATAACGATTTAATAACTTCTTCCATTAAAGCCTTTTTGATACACCATATATTTATTCCATAAGAATTGATTATGAAACTCATCTATTTCCATGAGTAATCTTTTTATTTATGCTTTACGTATAATTTTCATTTTAGGCACACATAAGAATTTACACTTTATGATTAGTGTTCCTATATAGAATTAAAATTATTTGGGTAATTGTTTTCCTCATGATATGATATTAATGAGATTAGGTAGTAAACCTAATCCATGATGGGTCTTTGACCACCATGTGTTGTTGTCTTGATAGTTATCCTGAACTTATGATTATGTCATGTTTCATGTTTCCTTCCATATTCTAATGTTTCCATGAGATTCTTGATTCCATGTTCTTTTTATTATTATAAAATATTAATAATAAAGAATCTTTTCTTTTATTATATACTAATATTCTTCTTTGAAAAATAGTTTATGCTTTGTTATCATGTGTATTACCTTACTAGGTTTATTATCTCACCATTTTTTTTATTTATTACCCAATTTATCCTATATAGTTTTAGGAGTACATAGGGGTTTTGGTTCTCATTATGGATATTAGAAAATAATTTTTATTTTTGTTTCATATTGATGTTTTATCCACCTAGTCTTCCAAAGAAATTATGCATCTCAATCATTGGTTTGTGTTTGTTTCATATTTATTGTTAAAAATTATATAACAAAACAGGAAAGAGGATTGGGTCACTATAAGGATAATCTAAGGATAATGAAAATAACAGAGTTTAAATGAACTAATTAACCACTAATCTCACTATTATTTAGTTGATACATTGTGGTTATGGTAACTTCACACCTTGTCTCGCTGTCGTATAAAGTTCGGTGTTGGCTCACTGCCACCCACGGATCATTGCCTTTCCTTATCCTTTGTGCACATATTTGGTGTAGGATACCTATAGTTTATAAATGTGTAGGTATATGTTCAATATGTATCACTTTATTAGATGAGTGCATCCTAATTTTTTCATAGATTCACTATTGATCTCCATGACTATATCTTCACAATGTAAGATATGAACTTCTTCTTCTTCTTCTTCACCTTTCCAAAATAAGTCTAGAACTCCTACTTTCCAGTTTAGTGAGAGTAATTCCTTATTTATTTTTTCTAAAATTTAATAATATTATACTTCTCAGAATATAAATATTTAAGAAGGTTCTTGGTTCACCCTTTTCTTTGATGTCAAATTATTCAACAATAACCAATCAATATTCCCCTCGTCTGCCTCAAGGTGTGTCAATGATATCCAATAGAGTCACTCTACTCTCTCTCTCTTTCTCCCTCCCTCTTGTTTCATAGATCTACAATAAATTTTCTTGAGAGTCACTCTCTTCTTCTTTCTTCCCTTCTTATATAAGATTAAAAAAAATCTCTACACGATATCACTTTCCATATTTAATATGGCAATCACACTTTTTTTCTTTTATCATGATAGAATAGAATGATCTCATTTTTATGATACATATTTCTAATTTTTCATTTTTAGTGAACTAAATATAAAATAAAAATTCATTTTTTTCTTAATATTTCAAATTATATTGTGTATTTGAAATTAAATTCCATTCTATATTGATTCATGGGCAACATCCTCCCCATATCCAACTCTGTCTTCTCTTTGGCATGTTACATGGACAAACCAAATCCACTAGATATGAAATTTCCAAAAAATCCTCTAAAGTTAAAATAAAATCTTGAAAAATTTAAATATAAATTGAGGGCTTGATATTTCCATTTGATATGCTACTTCCCAATGGGGATTTATTATATTTCAATGTGATATTTAACATAAATATCACTACAACTCCCACATTTATTTTGATTTGAATCATGGAACCCATTGGAGATCCATTATATTTAAATAATCTTATTGATTTTTTCATTAATTTAATTAAATATTGAAATAATATTATCTTAAATATAAACACAAATCCTTCCTTTTAAAAAACTGATATTCCCCAACATAATCTACATTATAACTATCTAGGCTTAAGGATTTTAAAAAAGGAATAATTATTATGTATCTCAACCTTTATGTAGATGATGGTTACATAGACAATGTACACATATATGATGGTTAAAAATACTTGAATAATGTGTACACAGATCATAATAATTCTTAAACAATCCAAAGAATGATTCTTATGATTCCCTTTGATGATGGTTATGAAAAAGAGACTAATTGTTTCATGGGGAAGACTAATGGCTACCAAAAATGACATGCTGTTTATGCAGAACCATCTCATGGTTTCCATAATTATGGTTACCCAGAACCATTCCCACATAGAATCATGATTACACCAACCCTTTAATGATTCTTAAGCACTAGGACTTTTCCAAAATCCAATAATATTGTTATTAGTATATTTTGGATAATTAATCTAAATTAATTCAAGGATGAGTCTCAACTATTCCTATCCTTTTTTGGGTATTCCATGAACTCTTACAAGATATTTTTAAATGATTCACATGGGCTATAATAAACTCCTAACTTCATTTGTCAGCAACACTAACAAAGATAAACATTGAGATCTATTTTTCAAAATCTCAAAAATGACCTTTCCATATATCACTGTTTTGAGTCTTATAAGGATGAATCCATAATAATTCTCTAAGAATCACTTAGACCGTATAACACAAGTATTTTCAACAACTCTATTTGGCCTTATTCCAAATACATTTTCAAAAAATTCAACAAAAAAACCATTGGGATTTAATATACATAATGCTTCATCAACACGAGTTGTATCATCCTCTATTGTGGCCTCTATAATGGATCAATATTTGGTATAGTCATCGGTGTAGACCTATTATATCTAATTTCATTCATTATCCTCATGATAGATAATGAGTGAGAAACTAATAAAAATATAACTTTCCATTACCAACTTAAAGTTTCATATTAAATTTCCCACTTGTCAAGATAACTTTTTCAAAATAAACTCAAAATCTTAATTGGTTTATAGTGTAATGAAGAGAATATTTATATGATCACACAACAATTTCTCATCTTTTCATTCATAGAACAGTGACCCTCTCACAAGAAATTATGTTAAAAATCATGTCCTATATATTATGGATGCATGTACCAACCTAACTATTCCATGAAATCAATTATCTAAGTACTCAAGATACCCAACATATGATCAAAGTACATACATAGGAATGTCTGGACCACCAGACCCTAACTAGGTTCTACAACCTATCAAAAGGAACTATAATTCCTCTAACACTGTTAGAAAAGTTATACCTAACCATCCATAATAATACAAGATTCTAACAACAAGGTATATATATTAGATCTCAACCAAATTATTTGATACCTCTTTATTAGAACTTAATTTCACTAAGACCCAACCTCGGATAGCCGTGAAACTGAGTATTACCCCCAAATCCTACCTTCAATATTCCATAGTTTTTATACTTGAGATAAGCCTATAAATCCAAAAATACATGGCATTAACCTCTAATGAATATATTATAAAACTATAAAATCTAATCCAAACCACCAAACCATAAAAACTTAAGTGTCCATGATCAAAAAATATCATAAAAATATGTGATTCATAAATATCATACAACATAACTGACATGTAAAGGTAATAAAACTATGATAAGTAAACCAAAAAATCTAAAAAATAAAATAAATTCAAAACCAACTATATATCTTTGTAATATATAAAATAACCATAAACTATGTTCTCCTACTATCCACCCAAACTTCCAAGTAAACTCCACCCAAAAACTCCACTAACATGACCCGTCAAACCTATATGTAAATGTTAGGGTGAGTATACCCATATACTCAACAAGAAATCCCCTAAAGTTGAATAACGATGTCTATATGATGCATGAATAATTATCAAGGTTTTAAAGTCATAATACATGGTTGTGTCCTCAATAATCAAACCATCCATGGATAAACTATTTCAAACCGATACTAATGAATTATATCCTTCTCAAATATCATAAGATATTATATATGAATTAAATATTCCAAAAAAATATTGAAATATTATTATATATATATAATTATTTTAACTGTTCCCTCTTTGAGTTCAGAATAAGATTCACACAATAAATAACAGAGTGTGCATGGTATAATGAACATCATCAAAATATAGAATCATGCCTATAAGAAAACTCCCACTATCTAGTGCCTTCAATTTTCCCAGGACCTATTTTCCCATGACAAGTCCACTATAACAATCACACCACTTTCTACTTCCATATATGAAACAGATCCATAATCCCATCAAATTTAGTAACAAATCACATATTGAATCCCTATAATTCCTAAAAAATAAGTGTGAGTGTGGGAAATTAAACAAATATGGTCATTCAAATCACACATACAATCTAAATGTTGGTTCATAGCTGAGAAGGGTGAAATAGGTGGTTAGATTCCTAGATAATGATACAACAGTGACTAAAAAAACATAAAAATATTATAATCAATATATTTTACACTAGTCCCGATGACTATAAAATAAATACGGTCAACTAGTCTACATAACTATTCAATCGATAAAGTCAACTAGTTTGCATGACTAGCCAATGAACTATGTAAACTAGTTCTCATGAAATTTCATCAATCAAGGTCAACTGACCCACATGATTGACCCAGGTCATCGTATACCCCAAGAATAACTTCCCCTATTACAAAGAATGAAAATAAAAAGGTAGGATCCTTTCAGTAATGTGGGGAGGTAATATCATATCTAATATATATAATTGTAAATGAAAACACATGACAAATATGAAATAGTCATCAAAATATAAAAATGATATTAACATTATAGTTAAGTGCTAAGCATAAATAAATCACATCTATTATGCTATTTTAAATGAAATGAGATCACTCCTAGGAGGATAATATATTAAATAATTTAACATAAAAAAATATTGGGGATAACTACAAAACTAGACCTGAGGCTTTTCTCGGTCCCATATACCAACTTTTACCAAGCATCTCTAACTCAATCATCCATTGTGTGGATATTTCACTTACTCATGCCATAAAATATGAAATTTTAATGCAAAAAAATATCCTTATGGAAGGTATGATTCAAACTCAGTAGGCTTCCACAAATAGGGTCCATAAACAAATCTAGAATATATAAGTGCGTGCTCAAGTGATATGGAAATAATAATAGTTAAAAATAACGAAAATAATTTTCACACACTCTAGTGATAAGAATCGATATAGGGAGAGACCATACCTACCTTGTACAGTGCTAGAATAAATCTAAACATTTCACTATAATAAAATAAGTTCAATGGTTCTTTACATTATTATGTCTATAGGATCTCAATCCAAAGGCATCTTGACCACTTCTCATACAAAGTGAAAATTATGTGGGAGACTAGCCCATGTCCACACTGATCTCATATATTTGGAACCACAACCTTTGATATCATTAATAAGACAAATTGGAAGGAGAAACTTGTTTATAAGGATCACATCACTAAAGGATATTGATCCTTACATGTCAATTATTAGAAAAATTGGAAAGTCCATCCATGTCTATAAAAATATCATACCTTTGTAACCTCAACCTTATATTTGAATATTAAGAAAAATGGGATGCAAAACCAATGTCTATAATAATCATATAACATAGGATCCTCTATCTCATCTCATAAAAATTAAAATGAAATGGGGAAAGTATACCCCATATCTATAATGATCCCAGTTTAAAGGCATCTTGATACCATTATATCAATATAACAACAAAGGGGATAGGTGGATCCTATTTACATAAGCCTCAACTTATAACATATCAACTCCTATAATATTAACCGCTCAAGGTGAACTCACTTAACCAATATTAAATATAACAACTTATAACAAGGTTTTACATAACCCTTCACACATGAAATGGTTAAGCTATTTAGTTATACACACTGAAACCCTTTCTATATGCTTGATCCAAATAGTTCTCTAAATAGATCCATTCATTCTAGAGGAATATTATTAACCCTTATATATACTGATAAGACTTGATTTCTATGCTTATATATACGAAAAAAATTTATCATATGGATAAATCAATGATACCCTCCACTGTAAGAACAAATTTCCATATAAAGGGAGGTAAAAGGACACCAAACACAGTCCAATACATCAATATAACTCATGGAACACCTCGTTGGGTTCAAGCATACGGTCCTTCTGACTTTATCTCAAACATATGGACATCAGTGACAATTACATTGAAATAAAACACATGAAGGACCCATAAAAGTCCTTTACATCCTTAACCTTCTCATTAAGGACCATGGGAAATAATTCAAATTAGTTTCAGGTCAAGAACATATATTTTACATCACAATATATCACATATCACATGAAACTTGTATAAATTGATGGGTATGTTTAGACACCACATACATCGATATAATAGAATCCCACTTATAAAATATTTTTAACTAATTTGGCCTCAATCAACGGATTTAAAATATATATTAAAATACATAAATTTGGGATATCTAATGAATGACGGAGAAATAGTGAGAGAAACTAAAAATAGATATAATAGGATAGTAATCCATACCTCTGGTTATCCCATGAGACAAATATTTTATGAATACAAGTACAAGTAAAGAATAAATCAAAGTTGGAGTGTGTAAATCATAAAGGTAGGGGTTTTAATAGATCATATTATTGGGTATGGATGGGGTAATATAATTTAATAGGTTCTTCACTTTAAATTAAATTAATTATAATCATAAAAAAAACTGTATTGGGGGGCCATTTTAGTTTGACCACTTGAGTCATGGCATACTGCGCAAGCCTAGGGTGATGTTGCAGCACGATACATTGGTTCACTGTAAAAATCCCTCATCCAAAGAGACACCAAAAATTCATATCCATCCCCATTAAGGTATGATCATTGGATTTCTAGTGAAATCTAGATATTGCAGTCTAACCAACTACCTAGTCTAGAGTATTAATCTCACACAACCTCTCTCCATGATGAAAACTGTAGGGACCCGAAGCTTGACGTACATGGACATTACATTACTTTTGAGGAATACATAATACATAACAAAAATAGACACACAAGGACCGTAATAGTTTAGTGTCTTTGGAAACTCAGAATAAAATATTCTAATTGTGGTGAAAGATCTTCAACATCTCCCATAAAGATCTTCCCCTTTTTTTGCTTACCTAAAACCTTTCTATATATCCTGGGGAAAAGAAAACATAAAAAGGGTGAGCTCAAATGCTCAGTAAGGGTAAGCATGGATAAAATAAAACATACTATATACATTTGAACTTAAAAACATGAACATAATATTTAAACATCAAAAGCTTGAGCAATGACATAAAACATGGAAGTACGTAAGGCATAGATCATAAAGAAACATTAAGAATGATAAAATAGCATGGGAATAAAACATGTAATTGTGGAAACCATTAAGCACAAGATATGATTTCCATAGTTTCCAAGGCATTACTGCCAAGACCATCTTAGTGGACAAAGTCCCTTTCTGAATCGAGTTCACTCCTCGTTCCAGTCCTGTATTACTGAACGAGTTTAACTTGCCATTCCAGCCATGTCTATCTCAGGAGATATAAATCTTTACCCAATTCATTGGAGGGAGATATAGGTCCCACCCATCTCATAATGAAGTCATTCTTACTTTTTCCACAAAATAAACTTAAAACATTCATCATAACCCAAAGAATAAAATGGGTTTCATAAACATCATTCCATCATAACATTATCCATATAAAACAAATGGATATAATTTCATCATATGAAAAGTGAAACCATGTAAATCATAGAGACATTATAATTGAAACATACACATATGAAATAATGTCATCTTAGATGGAAAATGGTTTTGATAAAACACTTGAAATGAATTCTTGAGGAAAATATCCTTTCTTCTTCAAAATCATTCTCTTTTTACAAAATGTCATGCAATTTTAAAAGAAAATGATTTTGTTCAAAATAGTCATGAAATATTTTAGACGAGGCTTCATAAAAATAAGGCTTTATAAAACCGTAAAAATCCATTCGTGCCGTATAAGTTAAAAAAACATTCTTCTCATACTTTTACCAGAAAAGTCAAAAAGTACCTCGTAACGTAAACAAAAAAATGATTCCTTACATACCATGTAGTAAAAGTCAAAATGGGTAAAAAGGACATTAAACATACATAAAAACACTTTTAGAAAACATGGACATGGATAATAACAATAACCCAGTAAATACTTACGTATAAGCAATCTCGGATAAAAAAAAAAGAGATTTGCAAAATTTTCCCTTACCTTAGGTCCGATTTGCTTCGTAAGTGTACGAACATCCTGTATAATGATTTAAATAATGTCATTGACTTATTCCAGAATCATACCCATTTTTATGATATCATATATGGTTCACTTATGACTTTATATTATCCGTTCTTTTGTAAATTCCATGTTAAAGAGTGTTTTGGGTAAAATCATTTCATTTGTCGTCCGTGTTTTGACTTGTAATTATTCATATGATTAATTAGATAATGATTAATTAATTACAGAATATAAAACCTGATTTATATATAATATATATTCAGAATTTACATATATATAATAGATCAGTAAATGGAAATAAATACACCGTTCATAGAGACGGTAGGCCGTACGTACGCATGAACGCTGTTTTCATTTCCTTATTGAGTTGAATGGAATTAAGTAGATGAAATACATATATATACGCATAAATCCAGTATCATTATTATGTAATATATTTCATGATTACTTATTATATATACTTTATAATCATTCATGAATGGTTAATGTGGAGAATGAATCTCATCGCGTCGTGGAGATGGTATTCTGTACGTACGCACGAGCGATGCTATCGTTCTCATGATCGTTGAATTGTATTGGAGTGTATGTATACTATTTAATAATCAATATCACTTTACAATAATCATATACAGTTATTATGTTCACAATTATACCCATCCAAGTGAGGTGGTGGTGGAAAATAGATTACACCATGGCGTGGAGACGGTATTCCGTACGTACGCACGCGCGGTGATTTCATTTTCCATAGGATGGATAGATGGTTAAATAGGGTTGTTTCATACTTATAATAACATATAAGTATATGAGTTATACTGATGTTATTACTTCATAATGAAACAACCTAAGAAAAAGAAGTGGAAGAACAAATAAATTTGAAAGAATCAGTAACAGACATTACCTCTCCTTTGAAGAGCCTCTTTGAGTCCTCCTCTTAGGGAACTAAATTGGTCTTTGAAGAAGACCAGGACCTCTAGGATGTTTCTAGGGAATTGGAGAAGATAATTTCGCAGGGGTGGTCCAAGCTTGAAGGCGCAAAGTGGTGTGAGGAAGAGAGGGAGGAGGTTCCCTTTTATAAGGGAGGAGAGGGGCACCTTTGGAATAACTAAAAATATTATTTTATTATAAAGTAATATTCGGTTTTAAATAGCTCCAAATTGATTTATTTCAAAGATAAGGTGGGTATGGGTTGACATCCTCTCATCCAATAGAATTTAGACAAGTTTAGGTTCCTATTTAAACCTTATCATTTATATTTAACTTTAAGTTAGATAATTTTACTTTTACCATGTCTTTTTGTGTTCTTACACTATAAGGTTAATAAACTTACTATAACAAGCAAAAAAGAAACCCAAGTTGTTTATTATTAATATATATAACCTTATCTAAGTCATTTTGCAGAACCTTAGATTTTTTGGAAAAAATTAACAATTAAAAATATAATATTTGTTTTAAAAACTATTTTATGTCAATTTTGACACTATTTAGTAATTGATTTTTGTGAAAATCATAACAGAATGATTAGTTCGAAAAAGGTTAATTAAATAAATACTAACATGTCATATTAACCTATAAAATTAGTGGAATTTATAAAAAGTCTCAAATTACATTTATTTGGGTATTTATAACATCAATTATGTCAATATTTCATTAATAAAATAATTACTGCATCATCATTGTGTCATAAATAAATTAAATTATTTAATGTCTAAAAATTACAAATTAAATATAATTATGTAGGAAATATTTTTAGATTTCTAATTAATATTTATATTAGAATTTATCTTATGAATAACCCTATATTAAAAATGATTTACTTATTAAACTTTGATTTTAACTATTTTAACCCTTCTTTGAATAAATTAATAATAAATGTCCTAATCTAATCCAAGTGGGCCTAAATGGTCATATTTTATTCCTAAGGTTGTTTTTGGTCGAATTATACTTATCCAATAGAATTAGGACATGTTTTAGGGTAATAATAATATTATTTTTTCCCTTAATTACCCTATTTACTTTTAACCGTGGTAAAAAAAATTAAAAAGTTACTATTCACCAAAAATTATTTTCATCTCATTGAACCACATTTTACTTACTGACATCAACTGTGTCTCTCTGATTTTTGAAATTCCACTCATTGAAGCGGTAAAATTAAGTTTTATGAAAAATTCAGTTTTTTAACTACCACTTAGTGGTTTCACGATTCATCAAAAAAATGAAAGTTTCCAGAAAAATACCAAAAATTAGGCCTAATCTATATTTGATATTATGAATTCAAAAATGATGTCTATTTTATCAAATTCAAAAAATATCAGCTACATTAACTAATTTAAAAATTAATTCCCGTCGTCAAAACTAATAGCGTGTTTTTAAGAGATAATAACTATCAAACGATTGACACTTGTTTATAACTGGTTTAAATGTGAAATTACATCCAATGAACAAAATTGTATTAAATTGTAAAACTATATTCTAAATATACTTTAAACCCACTCAAATTAATAATTTATCACTATTAATTATTTCAATTAAAAAAGTTGTTTTTAATTAAAATTTAGTAATTTTCACTATTCATCAGAATATGAAAGTTATCCGAAAAGTACCAAAATTTCACCCTAAGCTAATTTCGATATTCCGAATCCAAAAATGATGTCCATTTTGAAAAATAAAATTTACAATATTTCAAAAAGTGGTTATTACTATTCATAACAGCTAGTTTTAATAATATTTTAATACCATATCATTGTTTAGTGAAACTCGGTATTGCGTACTACACACGCTATCGAGGAAGGTTGTGATTGCGTGTAATGCAAGGCAAGTCAAGGATGTGTGTTGTGCAAACTCCTTTGGGTGTAGCATACAACACAATACATTAATGTAATTAAAAATAATATTTTTCATAAAATCTCGGGGTGTTACATTCTACCCCCCTTAAAATGAATTTCGCCCTCAAAATTCGTCGGGGTTATAAATGGTTTACTAATCGAAAGTTTCTTTAATATAAACCCACATCTTAAAAGGAATACCAAAACCAATCTTTAAAAACAAAAGTATGAAACGTAACGGTTACCCAAATTAACTAATCACTGGGTTTCCACATAGGAGAACATAGGTGAAAATATGGGTATGGAAGAGAAATCTAACCGTCATGTTCTGATGGGGAGTGGTAGAGAACATGGCTATGAAAAAGACATCAATAACAAAGCCATAAATTTGTGATGATCTAAGGTACCATGTGATTTATCGGATATAAGGGCACCAGGACAACATTTTTGGTTTTCAAGATCATTTCCCTAAAGTTGAAGAATTTGAATTAGAATACATACTTACATTATTTTGGTACAATCTCACTGTTGTTCATTCTTTGAACAATTTACACTTCATCTTTTAAAGAAATGAAGTTGAATTTTTTATTCGTGAAGTGTTAGCAGATCAAGTGATAGAATGACTGGTCATCCCATCTATCTCAAACAAAAGGTTAGAAAAAGTTATCAAATATACATAAGTTGATCTATAGTGAGATTAATCATATATGGTTCCTAAAACGGACTTATACTTCATATATCATACTACTTGATATAATAAAACTAATTTCTACTAAACAGGGACTTCCTGTAGGCCAGTGGTAGGCGATAAAGGCCAATCGCACTTCGGTTGTGGGTTCGATTCCCACAGCCTTGTCCGATGCGATGAGTTTTCGCTCGTCCTGCAGGTTATCCTTTTTTATAAAACTATATTATCATAACATCACATCAATAATATCGAAAAAACTTCGATCCTTAAACAATACTAACTTATGTCCAACATAATCCATTCCAATCTTTAGGCTTATCCATAATACTGCAGTCCACTCTCATAATATAGTGAAAATGATAACCAGATATTTCATATAACAAGAATGTTAATACCATCATTGATCCCCATATATCATAAGATATGTCTTGTTGGTCACATTACAAACATTCGAAGTCCTTAATCATGTATCCTCTTAAAAAATGAATACCCATTGAACCTTAGTGAAAACATGAATGCAGTTAAAAGTTAACACTTTCCACACACCAAAATCCTCAAAATTCTATATACTCAAACCATGATATCCCTTATATCAATCATGAGCTCATGAATACAATCAAACATCTCATTATCTTCTTATTCCTTAATTATACGCATATCATCTACTTTACAAAAATATCCGAATAACCTTCCATGGTTACTGGTACCATTCAGCATATACTTTCAAATAATTTTAGGAAAAACAATAGTGTAACAATCCTTAGATAATTATTTATTCCATAGTACCATTAACTATACAACATAACTCTCGATAAACATACAATCATTCCACCACCTTCTAAAACCATTGACCGAGATTCAACAATTCTTTCATCTCACATATCATTTGTAGTCTCTTCATCATCATCAACATAAATACTACCCATATGGCCGTACTGATTCTCATCATGAGACTTTCCCTTAGGGAATTGGTTTGCATAATGTCCGTACATTCCTCATTTAAAACATTTACCCATTTTTGATATCGTAGCAATACCATTATCCTCATCCATGGTGTTAACTGAACCTTTTCCTTTGCACTTACTGGCTTTGTGTCCTTCTTTTCCACACCCAAAGAATCTTCCAGTTCCCTTGAAACAATCTCCCCGATGCCTCTTACCACATGTTTTACATGAGGGAAATTGAAATTTCTTTCCTCTATGATCATCATGAAACTCCATATTTCTCTTATTATCTGAGTTGGGAAACTTACCAAAGTTGAGATTATTGATCATATTATGAGATTGCTGATTAGGCATAATAACGATTTTTGGACTTCCAAAACCTGTTTCATTTGGTTTCTCATGAATAATATCCTTCCACTGTCCGTCATATCCTCCATTATCATGAATCTTCATTTTTCCATCCATTTTCTAAAACCCAAAAAGAATATTGTGAGAGGCAAAAATCAAGCTAGGGAAAAAAACATAGTAAAGGGGGAGCACCCTCAATATCTAACATCTTAGGTTAAATTCTACGATCGTAACCACAGTTCTAGGAATATATCCTATATGTATACTTATCCTTAGGTACATCCCTAGACATACCTTAGAAATATCTCTAGGGATCTCCCTAACGTTTTCGCATCCTAGTTTCCAAAGGTTGACTAAACCTTTCCTCTGATACCAAATGTAGAGACCCGAATCTTGACGTACATGGACATTACATTACTTTTGCGGAATACTTAATACATAACAAAAATAAACACACAAGGACCGTAATAGTTTAGTGTCTTTGGAAACTCGGAATAAAATCTTCTAATCGTGGTGAAAGATCTTCAACATCTCCCATAAAGATCTTCCCCTTTTTTTGCTTACCTAAAACCTTTCTATATATCCTGGGGAAAAGAAAACATAAAAAGGGTGAGCTCAAATGCTCAGTAAGGGTAAGCATGGATAAAATAAAACATACTATATACATTTGAACTTAAAAATATGAACATAATGTTTAAACATCAAAAGCTTGAGCAATGACATAAAACATGGAAGTACGTAAGGAATAGATCATAAAGAAACATTAAGAATGATAAAATATCATGGGAATAAAACATGTAATTGTGGCAACCATTAAGCACATGATATGATTTCCATAGTAGCCAAGGCATTGCTACCAAGACCATCTTAGTGGACAGAGTCCCTTTCTGAATCGAGTTCACTCCTCGTTCTAGTCATGTATTACTGAACCGGTTTAACTTGCCGTTCCAGCCATGTCTATCTCATTAGATATAAATCTTTACCCAATGCATTGGAGGGAGATATAGGTCCCACCCATCTCATAATGAAATCATTCTTACTTGTGCCACAAAATAAACTTAAAACATTCATCATAACCCAAAGAATAAAATGGGTTTCATAAACATCATTCCATCATAACATAACCCATATAAAACAAATGGATATCATTTCATCATAATAAAAGTGAAACCATGTAAATCATAGAGACATTATACTTTAAACATACACATATGAAATAATGTCATCTTAGATGGAAAATGGTTTTGATAAAACACTTGAAATGAATTCTTGAGAAAAATATCCTTTCTTCTTCAAAATCATTCTCTTTTTACAAAATGTCATTCAATTTTAAAAGAAAAGGATTTTGTTGAAAATAGTCATGAAATAGTTTGGAGGAGGCTTCATAAAAATAAGGCTTTATAAGACCGTAAAAATCCATTCGTTCCGTACAAGTTAAAAAAACATTCTTCTCGTACATTTACCGAAAAAGTCAAAAAGTATCTCGTAACGTAAACAAAAGAAAGATTCCTTACATACCATGTAGTGAAAGTAAAAAATGGGTAAAAAGGACATTAAAAATACATAAAAACACTTTTATAAAACATGGACATGGATGATAACAATAACCCTAGTAAATACTTACGTATAAGCAATCTCGGATAAAAAAAATGAGTTTTGAAACATTTTCCCTTACCTTAGGTCTGATTTGCTTTGTAAGTGTCTGAACCTCCTATATAATGATTTAAATAATGTCATTGACTTATTCCAGAATCATACTCATTGTTATGATATCATATATGGTTCACTTATGACTTTATATTACCCGTTCTTTTGTAAATTCCATGTTAAAGAGCGTTTTGGGTAAAATCGTTTCATTTATTGTCCGTGTTTTGACTTGTAATTATTCATATGATTACTTAGATCATGATTAATTAATTCCAGAATATAAAACATGATTTATATAAAATATATATTCAGAATATACATATATATAATAGATCAGTAAATAGAAAGAAATACACCGTTCATGGAGACGGTAGGTCGTACGTACGCATGAACGCTGTTTTCGTTTCCTTATTGAGTTGAATGGAATTAAGTAGATGAAATACATATATATACACAAAAATACAGTATCATTATTATGACATATATTTCATGAGTACTTATTATATGTACTTTATAATCATTCATGAATGGTTAACGTGGAGAATGAATCTCATCGCGTCGTGGAGACGGTATTCTGTACGTACGCACGAGCGATGATATCATTCTCATGATCGTGGAATTGTATTGGAGTGTATGTATACTATTTTAGAATCAATATAACTTTACAATAATAATATATAGTTATTATTTACACCATTATACCCATCCAAGTAAGGTGGTGGTGGAAAATAGATTACACCACAGCGTGGAGACGGTATTCAGTACGTACGCACGCGCGGTGATTTCATTTTCTGTAGGATGGATAGATGGTTAAATAGGGTTGTTTCATAATTATAATAAAATATCATTATATTAGTGATACTGATGTTATTACTTCATAATGAAACAACCTAATAAGAAGAAGTGGAAGAAGAAATAAAGTTGAAAGAATCGGTAACAGACATTACCTCTTCTTTGAAGCGCCTCTTTGAATCCTCCTCTTAGGGCACTGAAATTGGTCTTTGAAGAAGACCAGGACCTCTAGGATGTTTCTAGGGAAGTGGAAAAAGAGAATTTGGCAGGGTTTTGCCGAGCATGAAGGCTCACAGTGGTGTGAGGAAGAGAGGGAGGAGGTGCCCTTTTATAAGGGAGGAGAGGGGCACCTTTGGAATGACTAAAAATATTATTTTATTATAAAGTCATATTCGGTTTTAAATAGCTCCAAATTGATTTATTTCGAAGATAAGGTTGGTATGGGTCGAAATAATCTCATCCAATATAATTTAGACAAGTTTAGGTTCCTATTTTAACCTTATCATTTATATTTAACATTAAGTTAGATAATTTTACTTTTACCATGTCTTTTTGTGTTCTTACACTATAAGGTTAATAAACTTACTATAACAAGCCAAAAGAACCCCAAGTTTTTTATTATTAATATATATAACCGTATCTAAGTCATTTGGCCAAACAATATATTTTTAGGAATAAAATAACAATTAATAATATAATATTTGTTTTAAAAACTATTTTATGTCAATTTTGACACTATTTGGTAATTGATTTTTGAGAAAATCATAACAGAATGATTAGTTCGAACAAAGTTAATTAAATTAATACTAACATGTAATATTAACCAATAAAATTAGTGGAATTCATAAAAAGTCTCAAATTACATTTATTTGGGTATTTATAACATCAATTATGTCAATATTTCATTAATAAAATAATTACTGCATCATCATTGTGTCATAAATAAATTGAATTATTTAATGTCTAAAAATTACAAATTAAATATAATTATGTAGGAAATCTTTTTATCTTTCTAATGAATACTTATAGTCGAATTTATCTTATTTATAACCCCATATTAAAAATTATTTACTTATTAAACTTTGATTTTAACTATTTTAACCCTTCTTTGAATAAATTAAAAATAAATGTCCTAATCTAATACAAGTGGGCCTAAATGGTCATATTTTATTAATAAGGTTGTTTGTGGTCGAATTAAACTTATCCAATAGAATTAGGACATGTGTTATTGTAATAATAATATCATTTTTACCCTTAATTATCCTATTTACTTTTAACCGTGGTAAAAAAATGTAAAAAGTTACTATTCACCAAAAATTATTTTCATCTCATTGAACCACATTTTACTTAATGACATAAACAGTGTCTCTCAGATTTTTAAAATTCCACTCATAGAAGCAGTAAAATTATGTTTTATGAAAAATTCAGTTTTTTTAACTACCACTTAGTGGTTTCACTATTCATCAAAAAATGAAAGTTTCCAGAAAAATACCAAAAATTAGGCCTAAGCTATATTTGATATTATGAATTCAAAAATGATTTCTATTTTATCAAATTCAAAAAATATCAGCTAAATTAACTAATTTAAAAATTAATTCCCGTCTTCAAAACAAATAGCGTGTTTTTAAGAGATAATAACTATCAAAAGATTGACACTTGTTTATAACTGGTTTAAATGTGAAATTACATCCAATGACCAAAATTGTATTAAATTGTAAAAATATATTCTAAATATACTTTAAAACCACTCAAATTAATAATTTATCACTATTAATTATTTCGATTAAAAAATTTGTTTTTAATTAAAATTTAGTAATTTTCACTATTCATCAGAATACGAAAGTTATCCGAAAAGTACCAAAATTTCACCCTAAGCTAATTTCAAGATTCCGAATCCAAAAATGAAGTCCATTTTGAAAACTAAAATTTGAAAAATTTCAAAAATTGGTTATTACTATTCATAACAGCTAGTTTTAATAATATTTTAATAGTATATCGTTGTTTAGTGAAACTCGGTATTGCGTACTACACACGTTATCAAGGAAGGTTGTGATTGCGTGTAATGCAAGGAAAGTCAAGGATGCGTGTTGTGCAAGCTCCTTTTGGTGTAGCATACAACACAAGACATTAATGAAATTAAAAAGAATATTTTTCATAAAATCTCGGGGTGTTACAAAAAACCTCTCTTTCAACATGAACTTTAATATGTAGTTTAATTTCAGCCTGAACCCAGGTTAAATTCCCAAATAAGGACCATTAGTCTCTTCAAACTGCTAAAATATCCTAAAATCATCAAAATAAAAAATGTTCAAATAAAAATTTAAAATAAGTATTACTAATAGATATATGGAGTTTCACAGTATTTTCATATCAAACTACTATCACTCACAAGAAAATAATATAATAATGATTACACAAAAAGAATAAAATAACCCCCTCCATATCAAGGAACAAATATTTTTTTATATTACCCCTTGAGATAAAAAAATAAGGAGTATGAATAGTTTAAGGTGTGCGGTCTTATCAAAACAAGATTTTCAAGCACATAGTCTTTGCTCTATTGAATAGTCCATAAATTAAAGTCATTAATTTTTTAATGTCTTAATGCTCATTATATCTATCTTAATTCATATCCATAAGATCTTTGGAATGTAATTATAAAGACCCGAAAATTCCCTGGAATTTTTTTCTTAAATACATGGGAATTTTACGAGTCCGCGAAAATTTACGGCGCATGATTCCGAGTTCCGGTGTGCTCAGAATCAATTTCTGATGTTTTTTCCGTGTACATTCCATAAAAGTACAAGAGGGTTTTTATAACTTTGGAACTGGGGATTGGAATCGAAATACAGTGGCACCATTGAACTCGCATCGCCGATATTCGCTTAAGGAGACTTTCACTTCGACGGTAGTGAGTCAAGAATGAAAGTTGGTTTTAGGGTTTACTTGGAAAAATAATAAATAAAGTGTGCAACACTTTATTTATTTTTAAGCTGCCATGTGGGTGATTGTTGGTTAAAACCTCCACATGGGAGTTGGAGGTGGGACCTCCACACCCTAACCTCCCATTAGAGGTTATGGTGGTGGGGCCCACCCGAACATAACCTCCCGCAAGAGGTTATGGCGTGGGGACCACCCGAGACCATAACCTCCCATTTGAATAATAGGGGTGGGGACCACCCAGCCCCTATTAATGGGAGGAGGGTATAAACTCTAAAACTCTCCCTCATTAATGAGGGAGAGCCTCTCCACCTCCCCCTTTAATTAAATGGAGCCAACCCCCTTTAATTAATGTTCCAACCTCTTGCATTAAATTAGGGGAGCCTACGTAATTTAATTCTCCATTTTGAATTACGTTCCAACATTAAAATAATAGAAGAACTGTTATTATTATTGGTATTGGCATTCTCTTTTGGTGGAATTTGGGAGAAGAGATAAAAGCTCCCATCGAAGAACGAAGAATGAAGAACGCTATCTTCCAATGAAGAACACCGACGACAATTCTTCTTTGACTTATTCGTTGGACTTCTACCCCGGACACCTACCGAAATACCCTCCTTAATGTCATCAGTGAACCAACGTTGCACGGGATTGGGGACGTGTGGCGGATGCGACGAATGATGGTCTTCATCGTCTTTTTTCTGTGACTCCGCCAATGAACGATGAACAAGAGGTAGGGTGTTTATTACTCGTTGAAATTATACCTTTTTTTACCTTTTTCAAAGGATGATAAGGGATTCCTACGGATGTATTATTGCTCATTTTCTTCTCATGATGACCCAAATGATACCTTCCTAAACGTGGAGGGTGCAGGCGAACCTAACATGGCACAATATCCTCCGTTGATTTCTCACTTCTTGTGGTGTTCTACAGCATGGCGATGAGGCGATGATGATGAAGGTGGCAACGAAGAAGGCCGAATTTCTCATGGACTCCGTTAATTGCGCCATCCTCGTAGCACACCGATGCTCCCAACCGAACACAGCCAACCCAAGTGGTTCCCGACCCGCCTACCCGCGGCCACCTGGGGCCCTGCCCAGTGCGCGGCCCGCCTGCTCGCCGCCTCGAGACGCCCTGCCCGTTGCGCGGACCACATGCGCACAACCTCCTAGCGACCTGCATGATGCACGGCCCACCTGTCTACGGCCTCCCGACGCCCTACCTGACACATGGCCCACCTGCCTGACTCCCTTCCTGACGCATGACCGGCCTGCCCGTGGCCACCCAATCCCTACTATGCCCTGCCCGACGCCCTGTCTGTGCCCTCGTGCCCTGCCCGGCCCCTGCTGCACCCCGCCCGGCACCCCCGCGGCCTACCTGGAACCCTGCCGGCGCCCTCACGGCCTTCCCGGTGCCCTGACGGCGCCCCAGTGGCCTGCTCGGCCCTTTCCACGCCCTACCCGGCGCACCCACGGCCTGTCCAGCATCCAACCGACCTGTCCGCGCCCGGCACGACCTGCCCGTTAGACTCCAGGCCGAACATGCCCCACCTATCAGGCAGAATTTCCTTAGCCACGCCCCTTGAGGCACTGGCTGAACCATCCCCGGCCTTTGGGCCGAGTAACCTACGTGGCGACCTTCGGGCTGAACCACCTCCGCAGTCCGCTGGGCAGGGCCCAGCGCCCACTACCGACCCTTTACTTTCTTTGGCCATATCTTTGGCACCAAGCATCATTTTGACGAACCATCAGCGGCGCTGGTAATCTCGATGAGAGACGACCCCTTGGAGTATACCCCACTAGAGTTTAGGTTATAGTTGAGTTATGGTCAGGTTGGATCATACACGAATCCAACCAGGCCCCATGAACTAAAAGACTAACAATTAACCGACCGGGCATCCGATTGACGCGTCTTCTGTTGCGTTGAGACCCCTATGACATGGAAGACCATTGAGATACTTATTCATGGAACTTAGTGAGTATCGACCATTATATTGTCGAGCAGATCCTTCTAGAGGTGAGTGGACCGAGTATGGAGACCTAGTAGTTGACTGAGACCTAATGACTGCTTGACTGATTCGACTCGGAGTGACATGACTAGCCCAGTGAGGAGCGCATCTGTGTGATGCTGCAGACCCACGGTGGGGAACTCCTCTATGCGATCACAGCATAACCACGATACTCGACAGGAGGACTACCTCTGCATGTGACGAGGGGGACCGTCTCTGTGTGAGCGCGGGAGACCCGTGGTGGAGAGGGCATTTCTATGATGCGGAAGACCCACAGTACTCGATAGGCGGAGTACCTCAGTAGTACAAGGATTGTGGGAAGTGCCTCTGTGGGATGCGGCAGTCCCACTGTACTCGATAGAGGATGAGTATGCCATTAGTCGTGGTTTCGATATTAAAAATCCTGGTTTGAGCTGAGTCAATGACTTTTGTGTTTTCCTCATGATTGATATGGGTTACCAGATAACATAGGTATATGTATGGGCATATACATAAGTAATGGTTATCCATTGATTTCATAATTTGTGGTTTATCCTTGTTGGATTTTGTGAGACCTTAAGGGTATCGGGGTCCATATTGTGTATCGTTATACTCACCCATGCACGGGTTATGCCCACACCTCATTATGTTGGTTGCAGACGACGTACATCACTGACTAAGGAAGAGAGTAGCAGGACTAGACGATACCCAGAGGTGGACTACTCGGTGTGACAGTACACGGAGGAAGGAGGGATGTGGAGTGATGAGGAGGCAATCTGTACCTACCCTTCAGGAAGGAACCCCGAAGGACAACCGAGTAGAAGCTTCACTTTTCATCAGTTGAACTTTATTTTCAGTTGTAATTGAAATTTACAGTTGGTCATGTATTTCCAGCCCCATTTTCTTTCCAGCACTCCTTTTTTATACGGTTTTAATTAGTTTTTTTCTTCTAGTTGTGTAATCTATTGTGTTTGTTTATAGTTATAAAGTTAATGCCTTCCCATTTTAGGTATTTACGCCTTTGGGGATAGTCGCCAGCCCTAGCCTATGGAAGGTGGGCTTGGGGTAGTTATGACATGGGCTCTGGGGGACGGGCGTGACAAATTGGTATCAGATGAGTCGGTTCTACCACCGAAATTATAACTCCGATCTTTTGTTTCTGTGAAGCAATAGTGTTAAGGGTAATAAGTGTGGTTTTCAGTTCAGGGAGTCCAGTGTTGGTGCAGGCGACCGACATATCCATACACCAAGACCCTAACTTCTGATTTCTGACTCAGTGCATGAAAACACTGATTGTGTGCATGTTTTCAAAAGTTTCTTTAAGTCAGCTCAACTAGGTCATCTCACCAGGTACAATCTTTTGACCATGTCACATCTGTTTCTTTCAGGATGCCTCCCCATGGATGACTAGTTAGAGCCCCAAGAGTTGTACGCACTTACATCCCACTGAGCGATGATGCCTCAGTGCAGGGCCCTCTACCAGTTGAGGCACCAGAAGAGTCACCAGTGGTACCTCTCCCTGTTGGGCCACCGATGCCACCATCCCCAGCAGCAGAGAGTGCACACCGCTTGAGCTCTTTTCACGAGTTCCAGTGCCAGAGGCCACCCAGGTTCAATTGAGAGACGGAACCGCAGGTAGCTGAGGATTGGCTAGAGGTTATGGTGAGAGTCTTCAGACTGGTAGGGACACCAGCATACTTCATGGTTTTCCTTGTCGTGAGTTTTCTTATGGCAGTAGAAGGTAGATGGTGGAGCCTGATGCTCCATGTGCATGATGAGGTGACCCTACTCTGGGAAGACTTCGAGATCCTATTTCAGGTGGAGTTTGTACCAGCCACCCTACGTGCAGTGCTGATACAAGTGCTACTGCATCTACAACAGGGTAGCATGACGGTGGCGCAGTACTCAGCGAGGTTCACCGACCTCTCACGCTACTCCACAGATATGGTGTGGGACCCTTTCTTTAGGGCCCAGACATTTGAGCAAGGACTCAGGAGGGAGATCAGAGCTCCGATGATCTCACTCAGCATCCCGATGCAAAAGGGGCGTTGGAGCGATCCATCCTAGTGGAGAGTTTCCTTGTTGAGCAGTCACCAGCTGCGAGACCCACCACTAGTCGACATGAAGCAAAGTATTCTGCATCTAGTAGTAGATAGATTTCGTAGAGGACCAAGAGGACCAGACCTATAGGTAGTCGACTACATGACTCGGGATTGGTTGTGTGGGGCACATGGAGCAGAGACACACATGACAGTAGCAGGCAGTGTTACTCATGCGGCGGGCAAGGTCACATGGCTCGTCACTGTCCGACCCACCGTTCTGATGATCAACAGACAGTTGAGGGACCTCCCAGGCCAAGGTAGAGGATCAATCGAGGCGTTGTGTAGGGAGGAGGTGGACGTGGGAGAGGATATGGACGTGCAGCTGGCGGTGGATGACATTTCTAGGAGCTACCACCACCACCACCACCACCAAGAGGTCCACCCCGACCGCAAGGAGCGGGTGGAAAGGGGAGAGCTCAACTTCAGGCAGTTGAGGCTTATGATCATGGTGCTCCATAGATAATATGAGGTACGATCTGTGTCTACTCCACCTTAGCTACAGTTCTTATAGACACAGGTACTAGTCACTCTTTCATTTCCACATCCCTCGTTCGGAGCTTAGAGATTCCAAAGGAGCCGTTAGTTCGATCCGTATGGCTAGAGACTCCTATGGGAGATGACTCGACGATTATACATTGGTGCTGGTAGTGTGAGCTTACTCTAGGAGGCAAGAGCTTCGGCTGGGATCACCTTGTAGTGGCGTTGAGGCCTCACGACGTCATCTTGTTTATGGAATGGTTATCTACAGTCCATGCCCAGATCGACTATATTAGGTGCAAAGTACGATGTTGCCGCACAGATGGGACTAGGTTTACCTTCACCAGTGAGAAGGGAACCTTTGCACCACAGGATGGACTTACTCAGAGGAGGGTACAACTGATCACTCATCAGTTGGAATGCCATACCCTCCGAGTAGTTTATTTACAGAGTTCGAGCTATCCTGTAGTGGTGGACCAGTACACAGATGTTTTCCCTGACGATGTTCCAGGACTACCTCCTCGCAGAGAGGTGGACTTTTACATTGACCTGTACCCCAGGATGGGACCGATATCTACTCCAGTATATCAGATGGATCCTGCTGATATTCGTGAGATGTGGGTACAACTAGAGGACTTGCCGGGAAAGGGATTCATCCGGCCCAATGTTTCTCCATGGACAGCCCCGATTCTACTCTCCAAGAAGGCAGATGGGAGCTTGAGGCTCTGTGTTGACTACCGTCGCCTGAACCAGGTGAATGTGAAGAACAAGTACCCACTCCCATGGATTGATGACCTATTTGATCAGTTGAAGGGAGTAAGGTGGTTCTCGAAGATAGACCTCAGATCAGGCTATCACCAGCTCAAAGTTCGAGATGAGGATGTGAAGAAGACGACCATCAGGTGTCGGTACGACCACTACGTGTTCTTGGTTATTCCCTTCGGTTTAACCAATGCTCCAGCAGTGTTCATGGGACTCAGGAAAAGGATCTTCCATCCATTCCTCGATCTCTTTGTCATATTCTTCATCGACGACATTCTAATCTACTCGACTACTGAGGAGGAGCATGCCTACCATTTGCAGGTAGTAATGGACACACTCCGAGAGCACCAGCTCTGTGGTAAGCTCTCGAAGTTCCAGTTTTGGATTCGAGAGGTTCACTTCTTGGTACATGTCATCTCAGAGGTTGTAGTTGCAATATATCCAGCGAATATTGAAGCAGTACTTTCTTAGGATCCACCAAAGAGTGTAACGGAGGTACGAAGTTTCCTAGGTTTGGTAGGGTACTACCAGAGGTTCGTTCCAGACTTCTACAGAGTTGTAGTACCACTATTAGCCTTGACAAAGAAGGGGAAACCCATTTTGTGGTCGGAGAGATTCCAGTAGAGATTTCAGAAGCTGAGGCAGAGGCTGACTAGTGCCATCATTTTGAGGCTTCTAGAAGAGGGTGTAGGGTATATAGTTTACTGCGACGCATCAGGGACCAGACTTGGGTGTGTCCTGATGTCGGAGTAAGCAGTGATTGTTTTTGGTTCTCGGTGGCTGAGACAACATGAGCAGAACTACACTACCCATGACCAAGAGTTAGTAGCAGTGGTCTTCACCTTGAAGATGTGGCGACCCTATCTGATGGGTAAATGTTTTACCATGTACTCTGATCACAATATTCTAAGGTATATCTTCTCTTAGAAAGACCTGAACCGAAGACAACGGTGATGGCTTGAGTTCCTCCAGGACTATGACTTCGAGATAGTATATACTCCTGGGAAGGGGAATGTTGTTGAGGATGCTCTCAGCATGAGATCTGGTATACAACTTCTAGGAGAGGCAATGGAGCAGCCGGCCGCTTTGCAGATATCCTTTGTGGATAGAGACGGATAACAATTTCTATATTCTCTTATGGTCACTCACCCAATTCTTGAATGAGTAAGGGAAGCACGGAATGGGGAGGCTGACTGTGAGAAGCGACATGCTCAGATATCCACAGGACATGCACCTGATGGATTTTCTGAAGGTGGGGGGCACGTCATCCTCTTCAGAGGACGTACTATGGTACCAGTGTCATTTCATAAGAATGTGTTGAGGGAGTTCCAAACATATACTCTAGTAGTACATCTAGGAGTGGAGAAGATATACTATGAACTTCAGCAACATCACTGGTGGCCAGGTATGAAGACGGCAGTAGCAGAGTTTGTCTCTCAGTGCCTCAATTGTTAGCAAGTGAAGGCAGAGCACCAGGTACCAGCAGGCTTGGTTCACCCTTTAAAGGTCCCAGATTGGAAGTGGTATGGGATATATATGGACTTCATGATGGGTATTCCACGTAGATCCAGGGGCCACGACTCGATTTGGGTGATCATCGAGCGACTCACCAAGTCGGCCCACTTCCTTCCGATCATGGAGTAGGGTTCTGTAGAGAGCTTGGGATGCCTATATGTGTAAGAGATTCTGTAACGACATGGATTACCTTCCTCTATTTTCTCCAAACATGACGCACAATTTACTTCTCGGCTATGGAAGGGGTTGCTCGTGGATTTCGGGACACAGCTTCACTTGAGCACTGCCTTCCATCCTCAGACAGATGGTCAGACTGAGTGGACTATTCAGACCCTCAAGGACATGATACATGCTTGTGTCCTTGACTTCGGTCATATCTAGGAGGATCACTTACCCTTGGTGGAGTTTTCCTACAACAATAGTAATCACTACACCATAGGGATGGAACCTTTTGAGGCGTTGTACGGGCGACCTTGCAGATCACCCTTGTGCTGGACAGACCATGGGGAGTCAGCACTGGTGGGACCAGAGATGGTACGAGCAACCATGAAGAAGGTGCAGATCATCAAGGAGCGTATGAAGACTACACAGAGTAGGCATAAGTCGTATGCTGACAGGAGACGAAGACCTCTGGAGTTCGAGGATGGAGACCACGTCTTTCTACGAGTCTCACCTCGACGAGGTATAAGGAGATTTGGCCAAGGCGACAAGTTATCCCAGAGATTCATCGGACCTTTTCAGGTACTCAGCAGAGTTGGCGAGGTGGCTTACTACTTATCTCCTCCACCTCAGTTGCACGGGGTGCACGATGTCTTCCATGTATCCCAGCTGAGGAAATACGTGCACGACCCTTCCCACATCATCGACCATAGAGAGATGGACATCGACGATAAGGAAAATTTTACGGAGGATCTAGTGGAGATTGAGGATCGATAGGAGGGGGTCCTATGTGGACGGTCGATACCTCTGGTACACGTACACTGGCAGCACAACAACCTCTATCAGAGCACATGGGAGCGGGAGGCTCATATGCGTGCTCATTGCCCCCATTTGTTCCCATAGTTCGAGATGTAGCTTACGAGGATGTCGATCCTTGAGGTGGGGAGAATGTAAAGACCCAGAAATTACATGAAATGGTTTTTATTTAAATACATGGGAATTTTATGAGCCTGTGAAAATTGACGGCACATGATTCTGAGGCACGGTGTGCCCAGAATTAATTTCTGAAGTTTTGTTCGTATACGTTCAGTAAATGTATGAGCGAGTTTTTATAACTTTTGAACTGGTGCTCAGAATCAAAATCTGAGGGCACCATTGAACTCGCAGCACCAATATTCGCTTAAGAAGACTTTCACTTCGATGGCAGTGAGTCGAGAATGGAAGTTGGTTTTTGGGTTTACTTGAAAAATAATAAATAAAGTGTGAAACACTTTATTTATTTTTAAGCTGCCATGTGGGTGACTGTTGGTTAAAACCTCCACTTGGGAGTTGGAGGTTGGACCGCCACACCCTATCCTACCATGAGAGGTTATGGTGGTGGGGCCCACCCGAATATAACCTCTCGTGAGAGGTTACGACATGGGGACCACCCGAGACCATAACCTCCCATTTGAATATAGGGGTGGGGACCACTCGACCTCTATTAATGGGAGGAGAGTATAACCTCTCAAACTCTCCCTCATTAACGAGGGAGAGCCGCTCCACCTCACCCTTTAATTAAATGGAGCCAACCTCATTTAATCAATGTGTTAACCTCTTGAATTAAATTAGGGGAGCCTACGTAATTTAATTCTCTATTTTGAAATACATGCCAACGTTAAAATAATAGACAAACTATTGTTTTTATTGGGGTTGGGATTCTCTTTTGGTGGGAGAAGGGAGAATAGATCCCAATGAAGAACGATGAATGAAGAATGTGTTCTTCCAACGAAGAATGTCGGTGATGATTCTTCTTCGAATTCTTCCTCGAACTTCTACCCTGGACACCTACCGACCTACCCTCCGCAATGTCGTCAATGAACCGATGCAGCTCAGGATTGTGGATGTGCATCAGACGCGATGAACGACGGTCTTCATCGTCTTCTTTCTGCAACTCCACCAACAAACGACAAACAAGAGGTGGGGGGTTTATTATTTCTTGAAGTTTTACCTTTTTCTTACATTCTTCAAAGGATAATAAGGGATTCTTTTGGGCACATTATTGATCATCTTCTTCTCATGATGAGCCAAATGATACCTCCCTAAACGCGGAGGGTGTGGGCCAACCTAACATGGCCCGACATCCTCCGTCGATTTCTCCCTTCTTGTGGTGTTATATGGCATGGCGATGAGGCGATGGAGATGAAGTCCATGCTACCCACGGCCTCCACAAATCGCACCGCCCCCGCGCCACATCGATGCTCCCGGCCAAACTCTGCCGGCCTGAGCGGCGCCCGGTTCGCCTACCCGTGGCGTCCCAGCGCCCAGACCGGCGCACGGCCCGCCTACCCGCGGCATCCCGGCGCTCTTCCCGATGTGTGGCCCGCCTGCCCGGCCCCTGCAGCGCCCTTCCGGGACCCCCACGCCCTGCCCGACCCCTGCCACGCCCAGCCCGGCGCCCCCGCGCCCTGCCTGGCGCCCTGCTGGTTCCCCTGTGACCTGCTCGACCCCTGTCGCACCCTGCCCAGCGCCGCCACGGCCTCCCCGGCCCCTGCCGTGCTCTGCCTGGTGCCCCCGTGGCCTGGCCGGAACCCTGTTGGCGCCCCCGCGGCCTTCCCGGCCCCTACCGCGCCCTTCTTGGTGCACCCGCGGCCTACCCGACGTCCATCCGGCCTTCCCACGCCCCGCGCGGCCTGCCCGCTGGCCTCCCAGCCGACCGGACTACCGTGAAGACCTATGGCGTCCCTCGTGGCGTCGATGGCCGAACTGACCTGACCTCTTGGCTCGAATCTCCCGTGCCACACCCCTCGCGGTGCTGGCCGAACCGGCCCCGACCTTCGGTCCGAGTCACCTACATGGCAAACTACAGGCTGAACCGCTCCCGCAGTCCGCTGGGCCGGGCCCAACAGACCAGGCCAAAACTAGTGGGCAGACCCGCACAACAGGATGGGTCAGACCCAACGGGTCTGACCGAGTCGGCCCAGACTGGGTTGGGACGAGTCGGTCTGACTGAGTTGGACCGGACCTGGGACCACTATCAATCCTTTACTTTATTTGGCCATATCTTTGGCACCAGAAGTCCATTTGCCGAACCGTCAGCGGCGCTGGTAATCTAGATGAGAGACTGTCCCTTTTAGTATACCCCACTACGGTTCAGGATATAGTTGAGTTACGGTCAAGTTGGATCGTACACGAATCCAACCGGGCCCCCGGAACTAAAAGGCTAATAATTAATAGACTGGGCATCCGATTGACATGCCGTCTGTTGCGTTGAGACCCCTTTGGAGTGGCAGACCTTTGGGATACTTCATCATGGCACTTCATGACAATTGGAGTATCTATGGGTAGCTCATTGAGCAGATCCTTCCAGAGGCGAGTGGACCGAGTATAGAGAACTAATAGCTGATTGAGACCTGACAACTACTTGACCGATTCGACTCAGAGTGACTCGACTAGCCCAATGGGTAGCGCCTCTGTGTGACGTGGCAGACCCAGGGTGGGGAGTGCCTCTGTGTGAGTGAAAAAGACCCACAACCCTCAACATGAGGAGTACCTCAGCATGCTACGAGGGGGAGTGCCACTGTGTGATCACAGAATACCCGTGGTGTGGAACGCCTCTATGTGACATGGCAGACCCACTGTACTCGACAGGAGGAGTACCTCAGTAGTCCATGGATAGTGGGAATAGCCTCTGTATGACGCAGCAGGCCCAATGTACTCGATAGAGGAGGAGTATTCCATCAGCCATGGTTTCGATAATAAAAATCCTAGTTCGAGCTGCGTCAATGACTTTTGTGTTTTCCTCATGATTGAGATGGGTTACTAGATAACTTAGGTATATGTATGGGCATATACCTAAGTAATGGTTATACTTTGATTTCATACTTTGTGGTTTATCCGTGTTGGATTTTGTGAGACCTTGAGGGTCTCAGGGTCCCTACTGAGTATCATTATACTCAGCCCTACATAGGCTATGCCCGCACCTCGTTGTGTTGGTTTCAGACAATAGACAGCGCTGACTGAGGCATAGAGTAGCAGGACTGGACGGTACCCAGAGGTGGACCACTCGGTGAGATGATACATGGAGGACGGATGGATGTGGAGTGATAAGGAGGCCATCTGTACCTACCCTTCAGGTAAGAACCCCGGAGGACGACCCAGTAGCTGCTTTACTTTTCTTCAGTTGTACATGCTTTTCAGTTGTAATTGTACTTTATAGTTGGGCTTGTATTTCCAACCCCTTTTTCTTTCTACCTGTCCTTTTGAATATAGTTTTACTTAGTGTTTTTATTCTAGTTCTGTACTCTGTTTTTTTTGTTTACAGTTATAAAGGCAATGCCTTCCAAGTTTTGGGATTTACACCTTTGGTGCTAGTCGCCAGCCCCTGGCCTATGGAAGGTGGGATTGGGGTAGTTATGACACGGGCCCCAGTGGACGGGTCGTGACAGTAATTGTGAATGTAATAAAATGATAACACCATCATTTTCCTCATCAACACACATTAATAATATCAACTATGTGATCATTCTCTAAAAAAGCATTCTCATCAACTATTCATTTATGATAACCATTATGATTAATATCATAAAATCATCATATCATGTTAAATAATAAAAAATATAATTTATATCAATTTCCAATATAGATCATAGGTCCCATTAATGTCTTCTCATGAATTTTTTTAGTTACAAAAATCATCGAAAAACTTGATTGCACACTCGTGTCCAATTATCCTTTTAATAGTTTCTTCACTGTCAACTCTTTAGATATAAAAATGGAGGTTTACATCTTGTTTTACTCATGAAACAAATCTAATTAGTTTAATGAAATTTCTCCTGGGTGGGGTTATCAATAATCATGACACAATAAATCTTTAAAAAAATAAAAAAAAACCTTGAATGAACCTAATCTATAACACCATGATACTGGTTTTTGTGCATTTAATGGATTAGAATACCAATGTAAATGTGGTAATATATGTTAGAGATGGTTTGGGTGATGTTTTTATGTATGATGACTATTTATAAATTTTTTTTGGACCTGTATGGGTTGGTTAACATGTGTGTAGGACTTTAATGTGATCTTCTTAATGGTAGTCTTCGGTGGTAGTGAGATTCATGGGTAACGTTCAAGGGAATGAAATAACATCACCAGATACTAGATAATGAATCTCAAGGGTGAGTAGGTTTCAAGGGTAACCTGAACATGCTACCAGCCTGGGAAACATACCATTAATGATTTTAAAACCCTTAAATATTAAATAATTAGGATATTATTTTTAAGGGATTTCCTCATATTTTATCTCCTACTCATAATACCTCTCCTATATGAATTTCCTCTAATTATTATCCCCTCTCTATGGTAAAAATAAATCAAATTTAGTGATTTATCCAAGTATTTCCACCAAAATTCTTCCTCTATTCTATTTTAACCTTCTCATTTTATATTACTTCATGTTCTTCTATTCCCATGGTTACAGTTTCCTATGGAATGAAATTAATTTAGGGTTGGAGTTAAATTAAATGCATTAAAAATAAAAATATAAGGGGTTTTATTGTTCTTTTAGGGTGGATTGGTCGTCCACACCCCTTTTTATAACAGATTCATTGAATTTAGTAAGTGGATGAATTTTTCATGCATTAAATTTGAAACCATGAGTGCTTTCAAGCTCTGAATCCTTTTTATTAATCATTATTAATGTTATAATTTTTATTACTGTAAATGACATGTATTTTTATGTGTTTTTATTAAATTCTTTGTGTATAAATGATCCTTTTACATCTTTAAAAACAAAATAACTCTTTCAATGAAAACAATGCACATAAAGAGTTTGATTAAATTTAATCTTTGATTTTTCATGAAATAATCTATGATATATCCCAAGATTATATTCTTATAATTTATTATTACTTGAAATAATGTTTTTAAATAAGTTCTTATGTTTCAAGGGTGTTTTTATTTCCATTAAAACTTTTTTTTCTCTAAGTCAACCATATGATGTTCCCGAATTACACATTTGATACTGGTGTGTTTTATTGAGTAGAAAGATTCATTTTAAAGGTTGTTTAATCCTTAATGGTTAAAATGTTTTATTTTTATTTTTAAAATAATTTTTATGGTTTCATAGTTGAAATCATAATTCAGAGAATTCTTTGAGTAAAGTTAGTAACTATACAGTTTTTTATTAATAAATACACATTATATACATTTTAAGGAGGCATGAATCGAACATATGGAGTACACTCCAAAGTTCAACACTAGATTCCACACACTATTTTTATCGTCAATAATTCTATCTATGACCAATATATAATAGGTTGGTGGAAAATACACTACTACACAAAATATATTTTATTTCCACATGTCATGTACTTGTACCTACCGAGAGTCACCATATGATATTTCAATGAGTGGCATAGTTGTTCACCTACCAATGGAGAAAGATAGGAAAAGAAAAAATTTCATGAGTAAACACCATGAAATTTTATTTCACACTGTGTCATTTATTTTTCTATAAATACAAATGCGAATCCTTGAATTTAGGAGTAGTTATTTCAATGGGGAGCTGCTTCAACTCTGCCGACTCGATCTTACCTTGAATTTAGTAAGTGTGTTCCTTTTGTTTCCACAGTATTTTAATTTATTGTTCCATACTTTCCACTATTTACACTTTTATTCATGGTAAGTATTGATTTTTCACGCAATATTTGCACACTCACCATGATCTTAAGAGGGTAGTATTTCTGTGTTGGGGTTGTAATATGACTGTTGGTGTGTTGTAACTAAAACTATGGTGTGTTTTTAATTATTTAGATTTATATATTATAATTCCTTTACTAATTTTAACTCATATATTTACTAGTTGGGTTGTGTTAGATCAAGAACAAGACAATAGGGGGTAACCAAATAAATTATAACAATTGATCACATGACTATTGGGAGAGTATGTTTCCACTATTTTTTTGGGGTTTGATTTTAAAATATGTTTTAAGAAAAATTTAATCAGCGAACCAAGGAATTTAGTCATAAATATTATAACTAATAATTATCTGAATAATTATAAATGGTAAAATTGAATAATCTCATAAAAAATTAAAGACTCTAAAGAATTATTTTTACGATAAAACTTAGTTGAAATTGAACCCACAAGAAATTTTTCTCTACATTTATTTCCCATATGTCATTTTCTTCTTATTTTTTATTCATTTGGTAAACAATTTCTTGTTTTCCATTTTATTTTCCCTCACCTATTCATCACCTAGAAAACCTACTAAAACTTTCTAATTCATAACTACTTCATATTTCCTTGTTCCCTATGGATTGAACCTAATACTCTGTTACTATAGTAAAGTGAGAGAAAATAAATTTTTCACTCCTCATGATAGGAGATGTGAAAATATGGGTTCCATTTTTGGGTAAAAATCATAAGTGTGAATTTTAAGTTGATGTTAATTAATCTAGGTCACTTGTTTTTTTTTATTTTTCATTTTCATTATTTTTCTTGGTCACCTCTCCCTCACATCCAACTGAGTTTTATTCTAATGCATATTGGTATGGTTTTTTGGTGAGTATAATTATCCATATTATCAATCAATGTAGTATTTATATCTAGTGTAGCACTATTAAAAAATGGATAATGAGTTCTATCATGAGGAATACTCGTGTACATCATACACCCCCTCTTTCTATTCTCTACAATATTCTCATCCGGTTTTCAATGATAAATTTTGATCAATGATGGGAAAATTTAATAAATTTCCATTTTACCAAAAGAAAAGTTTTGGTAGACTTTTAAATTTGGTGGATAATGTTTCCAAGATAATAATTACTTTTCATGTTTTGATTGACTATGAAGTTCAGCCTTCTTATCCCACTTTGACTTAGGAATACCTTAATTATTTAACCCCCAATAATTCTATATATAATTATCCTAAAATGGGTTTACCATATGTTAAATTTGAAAATGGGGATATGTAATGTCAAAATTGTACTAAATTTTATCAATCATTTTTATTTGATATCTCAGTTTATGTTTTACATTCTCTATAGGGTTTTTACAAATAGTTTAAATTATTCAGTATTGAGAAGTAGGAAATTGAATAGGCAGATGAAATGATGAAATTGACTGACTCAGAATATCAACTTTGATATCTTGTATCCATTACGTAGGGATACTATAATCCACTTCCTAAACCTATAGAAAAAAAGACACATTCATAAAGGAGGAAGGAACCAGATACATACTGAGGGTCATTAAGTGAATTCCACACCAAACCTCCTATTATGTGTTGGGTTTTATTTCCCAGGTCGATCAGAAGACCTTAAGAAATGGTGATAACTATGAGGAAACTCAAATTCTCTCATCGCCTTCCTTATTTTTTTATTTCTAACTTCATGATGTATCCCTAAGTATTCATGTCGTTTAACTCTTCTTAAATTCTTTTGTTTAATTTATTATACATTTATGAGTATCTTTTAAGTAAACAACATGTGTAAATGGTACATGGTGTGTTTTTACTTTTTTATGTGTATATTAGAATAAAATGTATAATATATGTAAGGAATCCTTAAGTAAATAAAAAAGAACGAAGTGTGTGCCGACGAAATGGTTCATCAATGGTATTTGAGCTGCCGCCAATTCGAATCCCTCCATACTATCCATTGCAGCATGGTTTGTTATTATTCTCAAATGTTTTTGGTAAATGAAATTTGATAATTATTTGGTTAAAGATAGTGTTTCCTTTTTAGTAGGTTCCAAACACACCACCACTGATTTGAAAATTTTATGACCATTACATCGGTCATTGATGCTTCTTTTTACCCACCGGTTTTTCCTTCTACCATGTCTAATGGCCTTCTGGAAGGATATCCCCCACCTCCCTACTGGATATGACCTGAAATTCATCTCCCAAAATTCCACTTGTTTTGTGCCTCTAAAATATTTCAAAGATGCACTCTCCAGTAAAGGCCCCTAGTCTGCGAGGGATCCCTTTTGTTCATTCCAATGGTTCTCATTTCTTCTCCTAGCATCTCGATGAAAGACGAATATCCTATGATCTCCTTCTTGATGGAATAAATGGATGCTATGAATTCCTATCCTCAATGGATGCAGGTTGAAAATTTTGTGTTGCACATCCACCACTAGTAATTTTTAATAATTTTGTCTCCACTTGGGGTCTCAATACCTCATCGGCGGTATCTCCCCTAAAAAAGAAGTCCTTTTTCTTCCAATGATTCACATGATAATAATTTTTGAAGGATGGGGAGAGGTAATTTATGATCTATGATAACATAAGGTTTATCTTATTCAGATGGTCTTTGTATTTTCATTTTGGGTGGGATCCTTCTTCAGCAGTGGTGTGGGTGATTTTCCCAGGGCACCCTCTCCCCATTCACAATCCTATTACACTAAAGGAAATTGGGGATTCTTGGGGGAATTTTCATTGAACTAATGACGATTACCATTTTATGGTGAATGTTTAGTCATCTCATATATGTGTGATGTAAATTCCTGACTAGTGGTCCACTTAACCCATTCCCCAAGCTGGTGGGTCACATGGAATCAAGCACGCCTCCCAAGAAACCAGAGGTTTCCTACTAGTAATGAAGGTGTAAAGGTGGTATGGTTGGGAGAATATACAATATTATCATAGTTTCACAATATATATAGTCAATAAAAGTGAAACAATGGAAGCAGATAATATAAATAGACAAAATAAATAAATAAGTGTAGAAGTGTAATAATTGAGAAACAAGTAAATATATCAAAATCCTATATGGAGTGTCATATGCATAGATTCATGGAATGTTGTAATGCAAAAAGATGAATAGTTGAAAAGACATAAAGACATGCTAGAAAAGAAGTACAAAAGGAACAAAGGCTTCCCAACCTGCATCTTGATAAAATTTTCGGTCCTCTACTACTAAGATCTAACTATAATAAATCATATCAACAACCTGTAGTAGGGACTTTTCCCTTTACAAAAATCTGTAGAAAAATAATCTTCTCTGGTTCCAAAGGTATCCCGAGTAGGGTGTGAGATAAAAATCTCAATAGGCCACCACATATAGTGTCTATGTGTAATCTAAGACAATCTCATAACTAAACAGTGAGAAAATATAACCACAATAGGAAAATAATGCTGAAATAAATAACCAACTCACTTAGGCTCCTATAGAACACCTGACGAGTCTACCTACTTTAGATCATGCCCAGAATGGAAGTGTGATCAGCTACTATATATATAGTAATAATATATAAATATATAGTTTAATTATATATTGAATCCACCTATATAAACCAATTACGTGAAGATATACATGGCCATATACCTGGAATACTAGTGCTGGCCGGACAAGGGAATAATTCAGACATCCATGACCAGTCTAATGAGCCTGTAAGCCCAAGCAATAGGGTTCCTTCCCAATATTCCAATAAGAGTGTGAGACGTCATGAAAGACACTCAGAATGGGGATTGATCCATCATGTCATCAATCAAAATAGTGACTTGGCATGTAAATCCCAATTCCCAACTAGTGTCAATAGTGTGAGAAGTCCTACTCCACACCCGATGTAAGGGTTCTTGATATCGTAATGCCCAACTAGACCCTTTCCACTGTGTCACAACCTCTATAAAGGCGCATTATAATTATAATTGGCATGGGGAATTACCTCCCATCTATCATTTTCATTCATCCCATGTGCATATAAATGAGTCATAGTCATATTTATAATTTATTACATGAGGCATTAACTCTCACATGACATGCTATCCGAGTTCAATTACATAAATTTCATTCCAATTTATAATGATCCTTTAGATAAAGAATAACCAAAAGGTGTGGTTTCACCACCATTTATTTTTGATTCATCTAATCTATTTAATTCATTTAAAAGGGAGCAATCCATCATGAGTATTCCCTTCAATTCAATTCAATCCATTCAATTTATGAAATCATGAAAATTCAATTCATAAGGCTTAGGGGCCCATTAAAATGGTTACATGGAAAAAGAGGGAAATTTTATACATGGAAAATTCCAACCATAAGTTGTCAAAAAACCTAATAGGTTCCTCTTATTCCATTAAACACTCATGTATTATGTAAAATTTCATTTAAAGTATAATACAGAAGCTAATTAGGTGTTTTTGATGTTTGACCCATTGGTTATAATGGAAAATATCACTTGGAACACCCAAGGGGTGACCATATAGGGTGTGTACAACCTATAAACTACCCAAAAAGGATTTATAGTCTTGTATTATGTAGAAATGATCAATTTTATATGAAGAAATCAATATTAAGCAGATTCTATAAAAAATCGTCATGCGTCACAATGACATAATTACAAAACATCAAAACTCAAAGGGAAAATGATGTGACCAACTACCTCAAGGACATAAATAACTCCTCACTCAATATCAGCCTTAGATTTAGTGTAGGTTGGAATAGATTTGAGAAATGGTACAATTACCTAAAAATAGGGAAAATGGTCCTACAACTAAATAGCACAATAGAGATGAATAAAAACATAGAAAGGAGGTGATAGACTAGAAAATATTACTGAGATGGATTGAATGATTCTGATAGATTGAGGATTAGAATTTGGATGAATATGTGAGATCAAATCCAAAATTGAGATGAAATTTCTCTCAAAGTAGGAGGAAACATTTTTATCCACTAGAGGAAGATGGTGGAAAAGAAAATAGGTTATAAGTTTAAGTGTTGGAAAAATTGTCATTTCACCCCCAAAATAAGGGTGCACTGTTTCTAAACCATGCACCAACTGTGCATAGTTAGTTGAAGAGAAGGGGAACCCTGCATGGTTAGGTTAATAGTTGGAGTAACCATGAGAAAATCATGAAGAAATGATCTATCAAAAATGATAATAGACCTGCACAGTCGTGTGCTTGGGCTCTTATGGTTTCAGACAAACCATGCCGCCTACATGTGCCTACTTTCTGCAACCACATGATTTTCCCAAATCATTAGACCCAATATTTTCTTCCTATTTCATGGATACGAGCTTCAATGGAGCCCGGACGCACCCATGCCCTTCATTAATATGGTTGTTTAAAGGAATTAAATATTAAAAGATAACGATCTATACCATTGTGAAAATATTAGTTATTGCAACTTCCACTCCAAAAAACAACTCATATCTAAGTTGGAATTATAAGGGTAAATAGGTACTGTATGCAAAAAGTTCCAGCCATTAGGTTTGTACATTAGCTTCCTATTCCTAGGTCTTATCCTATATCTGGTCGTTCTTTGATAACACCCATACCAAAGGAATTGACCTTCCTCATAGTGTCTTCACACACTGATCCATAATACGAACTGGATATGCCTCAAAGGAAGCATCTATTTCTAGAAAAACCTCATCAGGGTAAAATATATGTGACATATATTGATAATAACGATGAAGCTAGGATACATAAAAGACATCATTCATGGACCAATATCTCTGAGTAAGGGACAATTAGTAAGCCACTGGTATGATCCATTTCACAACCTTGAAGGACCCATTGATCCTCGATGATAGATTAATCTGCTTCCAAAAACATATTTTCCCCAACTGAGGTGATACTTGTAAGAAAACCTAGTCTTCATCCAATAACTTGATAGGCCCCCAATGTTTGTAGGCATACGACTGCTTTCTAGATTGATCTATCAACATGCACTTCCTAATTAGATAGAATGGCTCTGTAGTATCCCACATGAGACGTGTTCCAATAAAAGATTCTTCTCCTACCTCTATAAGTAGAGAGGGGAGCAGTAAGTCCTACAATATAAAGATTCATAAGGATCCATATCAATGGTAGTCTGAAAGATGATACTATAATACAACACAAAAAGGGGAATGTGCTTATACAAAGAACCCCCAAAATCAAGGACTCACGCATGGAGCATGCCTTATATCACATAAGTAGTACACTTCATCTGTCCATCGGTCTGAGGAAGATAGGTCATGCTTAAAATAACTCATGTAACTAAGTCCTTCTGCAACCCCTGCTAGAACTGTGATGTGAAAAGAGCATCTATTGCAGAAACAATAAAATGAGTAGCACCATGAAGATGTATAACCTCTCAAATATACCTAACTCATCTACCCTGAAGGTCTCTCACATAGGTAAGAAGTGTTAATCCTTTGATAGAATGTCAACACAAACCCACACAATATCATTGACATAAGATGATTTGGATAGAATAGTCACGATATCCATTGAAACATCGTCCCATTTCCACTCGAGAATGAACAATCGTGGAAAAATCCCCACCATTCACAGATTTTTTTCCTTCAACTGTTGATCGGTGGAACACTAAGTGATGAATCCAATAAAATCACACTCTATACTAGGCCACCAGTACTAGCTTTGTATATCTTGATACATTTTGGTGACATTAGGGTGAACTTCCAATGATGAGGCTTGGAATTCCTGCATTATTTCCTCTCTGATTTCTTCTAGGACCCATACACTCCCATGAAGAAATATGGTATCATCCCCATCCATGGTCCAAACTGAACATGTATCATCATCTAAAATTTGTTCCTTTTGGGAAAATACATTGGGATCAGATAACTACATCGTTCTCACCCGTTCTAGAAAAGTAGAAGTCATAGGTAAGGCTGAGAGGATAGTTTGACCATGATCCTATTAAAAATCAATGTATATCTCTGAGAATATGTCTATGAGCTACCATTATCCACTAGATTCCTAAACTAATTGTGTCTAAGTATTCTGTCTCAGAGCATCGACCATAGAATTTCCTTTTCCAAGTGTGTAGGCATGCTTCAAATCAAATAACTAGAGGCAATTAACCCACCTGTTCTCCCTACGATTTAGATCCCATTATGTAAAGATGTAATTGAATATTTTGTGATATATAAATACCATATAATTATATCCATGTAAATAGTGTCTACAATAGTGTAAGTAATGCACAAAATCAGTGATCTCAAGGTCATGTTTCAGGTAATTACGCTTGTGTTTCCTCATCTAATGAGACTCGTAGGCGAAGACTCGTTCATCCCGCATTAAAAAATCTTCAAGAATTATACCTAATTCATCACAGTAAATAATATATCTCCCTTCTGGCTTTGAAATAATAAGTATTGGTGCTAAAGTCAAACAACCCTTCAACTCCTGAAAGTTTTCTTCACAAGATTCTAACCATAAAAATTTCACGCCCTTCTTTATCAATCACATTAATAGCACTGCAAGGCATAATAAATAATATATGAAGAATCTGTAATATTTGGCCAGCCACAAAAAACTACAAATTTCAAATATGTTCTTGGAATTCTCCCATGAAACTAAAAATCTAGATTTCATTAGGTCTATTGAAACTCTTGACTCTGATATAATGTGACCCATGAAGTGGACATTTTCAATCTCGATGTGGAATTACCCGAGATTAGAATAGAGTTTATGATCTATCATATACCCAAGATGATCAGACTATGTGTTTCATGTTTTTTTGGAGAGTGAATACACTAGGATATACTCAACAAAGACTATGATGAATGAATCCATATGCAGATGGAAACCTGATTTATAAGGGCCTTGAAAAATATAGGCGTGTTCATGAGTCCAAACGGTATGACCAGACAATCAAATAGACCATAAATACTCATAAAATATTCAGGAGGTATGTATGAGGACCTCACACACACATGGTGATAGTCTGAACTAAAATATATCCTTGAAAACACTATCACTCCTCAAAGATGATCAAATAGGTCGTCTATTATTGGAAGTGCATCCTAATTATTTATAGTGATCTGGTTCTATTGACAATAATCTACTTAGAGACTAAGGGTATCATCTACCTTCTTGGAAAAAGAACCGGTGAACCCCAAGGATTAGTGTTTTCACATGTAAAGCCTTTATCCTCTAGATCCTCCAATTGCTTCTTGATCTCCCAAATATCTATAGGTTCTATCCTATAAGGAGGGATTCTCACTGGTGTAGTTTCTAGAAAAGTCTCAATGGAGAATTCTACCTCTCACATTGGTTGTAGACCAGAGAATTCATATGGAAACATGTCACTACAACACTCCACTAATATGGGAAAATTGGTGGTTATAACCTCTGGTCATCAAGGAAAATATTAGAGATATGAGCTATTACATTACCCAACCTCAAATGCTTGGGTCCTTATCGTGAATCTTTCACATCCCATTATCCCTTATGAATGTGCCTACTACCCTCTGGTGACAAAAACATCACCATACGATGATAGTAGTCAATGTGGGAACAATAGGGAACTAACCAGTCCATCATGATGATTATGTCGAAGCTCATCATGTCGAGGACGTAAAGGGTCCACAAGAATAGGTAACCACTTATCTCAAGGGGATAGTCCATATAATGGGGAACTTCCTCTGAGAGGACACCTAATGAGGTTTTTAACATCATAAATCCATGAAAATGTTTGATCACTAGGCCCCGAATTCCCATTATGGTCTCAGAGATGAAAGGTTGAGACACACTTATGTCAAATAAAGAAAACACTAAAGGGTATGCTATTTGAAAAGTACCTCATATAGTAGAAGGTAATGCACTATGATCCTGTAGCATAGGATGGACTGTATGAAACTGGACGATATCATGACTTTGAGTCACTTCCCAACTACCCTAAGAAAGATTGATCTACTAGAATTGAGAACCTGAAGCATGACTACCTCTTCCTCGACTGCTACATCATCTTGATAAGATGGTGGTATTCTAAATATCTGCTTGTCGTGATCCTGCTAGACCTGCTCCTAAATGAGGAGTTGGTGGAGATCCCTAATCACTATCCACTAGAGGTAAATTCCCAAGTAATCGCTAGATATAAGACATCTTATTGCATACTTTGTATTCGAGTATATCCCATAAGCACTGAGGCTTCATTTGTCCAAGATTCTCACACTGGTGATAGATAAGTAAAATATCTACATAAGGATGTTGACTGCTGCTACCTATAAGAGTAGCCAACAAATGCCTCTTTTACCTAGAAGAAGAACCACATATATCTCTATGTGTCGAACCACCCTGAATCACACCTTAATCTTCCCTCAGGTTCTGTTCTACAATAAGGGTCTGGTTGATGATCTCAGAAATGGTATTCAACCTGAACATATTGACCTGAGATCAGATAGAATATACCTGCCCATCCTCGAATCACATAGCGGTCATAAGTTCATCACTAAACAGAGTTCAAGTGAACCACTAGATCTCTTTTAAATGAACCAAGTTCTCCCTAACTGACACATTCCCCTATTATAGGTTCATGAGCTCTTTAGCTCTATCAATCCTCCGAGATTTGGGAAAGAAGTAGTCATAGAAGATCATATAGAATTCATCCCATACCATATCATGATGTTGATCCACCTATGTGATAACACCCCACTACTAATTGGAATAATCAAACAACATATACACATCTAGTTTGACCCTCCACTTTGGAGGTGTCTCCAAATGATTGAATATAGAGAGGGTTGATTTAATAAAAAAATCTAAAGCATGAGGTCCACCACCCCTGAAAATGTGGGAGGATTTTGCTTCTAGAATTCTCAATTCAACTCTTCTATGCTTGGGGAAGGTAAAAAAACTCCTTTTATAGACTGTAGAATATGTAGGAACACTTCTCAGAACTGGTCATTAGAGCCCACATCAAGAATATGAAGAGTTTCCATAGAGGTCACTTTAGGAGGAAACACTCGAGGCTCGAGGTCTACCACCTCAGGTACATGGTCATCACTACCTTCAGGGTGTGAGACCGAAGGATATGATGGAAACATAATGCTACAATTCCAAACTAATTCCTTAGAATATATCTAATCAACTGAAAAGGTTTCAGGTAAAAAACTAGGACAGGTATAAATCATTCCTGTAAAAACAATCATGCCCCTATGTCTGCTCAAAAATTTATGTCTAGGCAGTATAAGAGGCCACAAAAGGTCATAAGAACACAAGATATACCCCAGAACCCACTACTAAGGCCGGGTTCGGGTCTAATTCAATGTGTTATATATATATAGGATGTCCATTTGAGTTTAGGATTAATAATCATTGTAATTTGTTATCATTTAAATATATAACATCTTTAAATGGTTGAGTTTAGTGTTTTACCATTTTCAATTTATAAGAGCCTATACAACTTATGAACCAAAATATGGAATCCACTTAACCCAAACCGTAACACCTTCCAACTCTTGAGATCGATGGTCTATACCTAAATGTACCATAATTGAATGTTGAAGGTGTTTGATTTAACCTATTCAGAAAATAACTATTAGGTTAAGGCATGCACTTTATGTATCAAATATTTTTTCCAATACCTCCAAGAAGTTTCAACACAATTCAATATATATAAAGAACTATCAATATGAAATAAGGAAATTCACACTAAAAATAAAGGTGACATGGAAAAATGCCTGGCATATTAATCCTAGTGTGCCTATGAATGATTCATGTCCTAATGAACATCCATCACTTCATTGGGCCATCGTAAATAAATCATCATTTCAATCATACAAATATCAATAACAATAAGAATGAAGTGTTTCACCCAATGGTGATGTCATATCAACCAGAATAGCTGAATGCAATACATGGGCTGGAGATGTCTAGGAACAAGGTCAATTCCAAATATTTTAACTCATAGTCTCCTATCTAAATCCAAAATAGTAATAAAAAGAAAAAAAAGCTCGTATACCACTTAGTAACATCCCGACCTAGAGCCCACTTAACTTGTTCCCAAAGATGGAGGGTCACATGGCCTCAAGCGTGCCTCCCAAAACACCAAAGGCTACTGACATGCAGTGATGGTGTAAAGGTGGTACAATGTTGAGACTATAACCTCTTATCAGAGAGGCACAAAAGATGAAATCAATAACCATACAATAGCGGTAACAGATAATATAAACTGAACGAATAAATAATGAAGTGAGAAATCATAAATAATCGAGCAACTGGTAAATATATCAAAATCCTCTATGGTAGTGTCATATACATGGAAACATGGAATACTAATATTGAAAAAGGGGAATATGAGAACTTGCATACAAAAATTCTATAAAAAAAGTAAAAAAGGGAAAAAAGCTACTCCGCTGGAGTCTCTAACGAAAGCTCAGTCCCCTGCTTTGGAGCTCCAAGTATAAGAAAACATATCAATAAATTTTAGTAGGGAAATTTCCCTTATCAAAACCTACAAATAGATAATATTATCAGGTACCAAATGTGGACCGTAAATTTTTTGAGATAATAATCTTATTAGGAAAGCTATAATAGTTTCTATTCATAATACAAGTAGTGTTTGAAACTAAACAGTGTGCAGATATAACCAGAATTGGAAAACAACGTTGAAATAAATAACAAGATCACTCAGGTTTCTATATGAAACCTATAGATTTTACCTACTTTGGATCATTTCCTGAATGGATGTCTAATCAATTACTATATATATTAATAATATATATATATATATAGTTTATTTATATATTTCATCCACCAATATGAATCATGTATAGGCATACATAAGTAGACATATACCTAGAATACTAGTGCTAGCTAGACCAGGGTGTAACTCAGACATCAATGACAAGTATAATGATCCTATAATACCATGAAATAGGTTACACACCCTAAATCCCAATAAAAGTGTGAAACATCATGCATGACACTCAGGATAGTGAGTGATACATCAAGTCATCACTAGATATAGGGATGTTATGCGTAAAGACCAATGCCCCACTAGTGTCAGTGGTGTGAGATGACTTGCTCAACACCCAACTTAAGGGAGAATGATATAATCTTGTTCAACTGGTACCTCACCATCATGTCACAACCTATATAAAGGAAGATTATAATTTTTACCGACATGAATATTTACCTCCCATTAATCGTGTTTATTCATCCCATATGCATATAAATGAGGCATATTCATACTTATACTTTAATACAAGAGGTATTACCTATCATGTGCCATGATAGCCAAGTTCAATTATATACATGTCATTTCAATTCACAATTATCACCAAGTTAATGCATAACCAAAAGGCATGGATTCACCATCCTTTATGTGTCACTCATCTAATCCAGTTAATTCATTAAAATGGGGGAAACCCATCATGAGTATTCCCTTGAATGAGACCGTAAGGGGCACAACGCTCAGCTGGGTTTGTCTCATGCCGCCTCCCTCATCCCGGATATGTGCTCCTTCTTCCCTGGTTTGGAGGTTTGAGGTGGTTTTTTCTATACTGTCACAACCTTGTATCGGCTCGTCTTGCACGCACCGGGGTCTTCGCGACTCGGTGTTGATTCTGTGCCTGAGTCCCTGGCCCGACGGTTCGAGATCAGCACTTTGGCCATCTATTTGGGTGTTTGGAGGTTGAGCGTTGGATCGCTGGTTTTCTCGGATGGCGGCGTTGGGAGCTTGTTTTGTTTCGAGCTGATGCGGATGACGTCAGGAGGGTTTGTCGGACAAACTCTTGTTCTTAGAGTTTGGTGTCTGATCGTTTGAGTCTGGTTTTTGCTTGAAACTGGTGTTGTACTATGCTGTTTTTTCATTTTGATTTTATTTTTTGGGTGATTTCTGGGTTTCTGGTGATGTTCTTCCTCTCGCAATCTTCTATGCGAGTTCTTATGGATTTCACGGATGGAAAGGGATGGGTTTATGGGTCGTGATTGTGGTTGTTTTTTGACCACACTTTTTTTTCTTCAATTGAGGCAGTGATGGTGGTTTGTGAAGACGGTGGTGGGGTCAGACTCTCTCTGGTGTCCTCGACGAAAAAGTTTGATTTTCTTCTCGAGGGGTCAACGGTTGTTCCGGCGATGGATATTCTATCTTCTCCTGTGAATGGTGGCGCATGGTGCTCCAGCTTTCTTGCCAGCAATCTGATGGGAGGCAACGTTGGATTATGCACTGACACACTCCTTGAGGTGGTTGTGCGGCTCGAGGTGGACACGTGGTTCGAGCTGTTTTTGAATTTTGAAATTTTGTGGTGGTTTTGCTTTTGGATGAAGGGGTTCCACAGTTCCCGTCGTTTTTTGTGTGGGTGTGAGGTTACCGGTTATCCTAAACCGCCGTTATGAAAATAAAAAAAAGTATTTCCAGCCATCCATCATGAGTATTCCCTTAAACTTAATTAAATCCATTCAATTTAAAAAAGAATGGAAATTCGATTCATAATTCTCAAGGATCCATTTAAATGGTTACATGGTCAATGAAGGCAATTTCCTACATGGGGAATTCCAACCATAAGTGGGCGATAAACTAAAGAGGTACCTTGGGTTATATTTAACAATCATGTCTCAATGTAAATTTCTTTTAAAGGCTAATCTGGAAGCTAATTAAGTGTTCCAAGCAATTTGACCCATTTTCCATAATGGCCAATTACACTTATCACACCCAAGGGGTGACCATATAAGGTGTTTACAACCTCTATAGTACCCAAAAAGGATAAATAGGCATGTATTAAGGCGTACTGATCAATTTGATATGAATAACTCAATATAAAGGGGATTCTAGAAAAATTTAGGCATGTATCACAACAATATAATTAGGAAGAATAAAAAATCTAAGGAAAATTGATGTGACCACTTACCTCAAGGTTATAGATGACTCCCCTCTTAATATCATCCTCAAATTCAGATCAGTTCAGAAGATATCTAATTGATAGTGCAATAACATGAAAATAGGGAAAATGAAGCAATAAATAAATAGTGAAATAGATCCAAAAGAAAACTTAGATAGGAGGTGAGATACTAGAGGATATTACCAAGATGGAACCAATTCATTATACAGATTGAAGATTGGACACTAGAAAAAGAAGTTAGATTAAATCCTAGATTTAGGATAAGTTGATCTCAAAGGAGGATGACACTTGTTTCAACCACTGGAGGATTAAGGTGGAAAAGAAAATAGGTTATAAGTTTAAGTGAGAGGGAAAATGGTTATTTCTTCCCAAAATAAAGGGGCACATGGGTTAGGCACACAGTTTCCCAACCATGGGCCAACCGTTCATGGTCAGCAGAAGAGTAGGGGCACCACACACAGTTAGTCACATGGTTTGACTAACCATTACCAAACCACGTGAAAAGGATTAGTCCAAATTGACCGCAGTGTCACACAGCTGTGTGCCCGAGTTTTCATGGTTCCAAACAAACCGTGTAGTCTATAGGTTCCCATTTTTGACAATCTCATAGTTTTATAGAAACCATGTCGGCTAGGCTGTATGGTTTTCTAAAACCATTTGTCCCATTATTTTCTTCCCATTTTGGGGGTGTGGGTTCTGAACGAGCCTCAGATACACCTGTTACCTCCTCTAAATGATTAAGAATCATTAATGGAGTTGATTAAAGGAATTAAAATTGAAAATCTAAAAATTTATACCTTCATGAATAGATGGGTTGTTACATATAGAACATGATCTGTTGAATCCCCAACCACCTTTTTTGGGTGGTTCATGTGGGATCATCATATACCTAGTGGAAGAAGATGATTTTGTTCACTCAATTTTGGGTTTTTGTTTAGCATGAAGTATCTAAGGTCATCTCAGCTGAAAATTTTCATGTTTTGTCTGCACAACTTTTCTAACCCGGATGGGGTGCTTCCTTCTTCTTCCTCACCCCTTATCCTAGATGATGTAAAAGAATCTATGTTTGGTTCTGATGACCCTAAATCTTATGGTGATGTTTATTTAGGTTGTAGTCTTGAGGCTCCGTCTATGGGGGTTATGTTCATGGTATCTCAAGGTCTCAACCCAGAGAATACTATGGTGGAAGGCTCACATGACTCTTCACCTTTTTGTGTTATAAGGAGTGGCCTTGAGGAGGTGAGTTCTTCTTATTCTCTTATAGTTCCTTCAGTCCAACATGAGGATGTGGTAAATGAGGTGCATAATCCTTATGAGGTTTCTCATTATTTATTTGATTTGGTGTTGAATTGTTCTTATGGTGGTGGTGGTTTGGAGTCAGCTATGTAAGTTCCTATTATAGTGGCTCCATTAGATGGGTTTGTGGATGGTGTGTTCAACTTCTCCTATTTTATTGGTCGATTCCTGATTTGTAGGTGCTAATGATGAACATAAGTTAGTTTTGGATGGACTGTGATCCTATACACAGGTGTAAGGTGGTACCCTTCCATCTTCTTACAATTATTTTTCTATGCTCCCAGATATTGGTGAGGATTATATTGAGTCAAGTTCACCTATTTCTTAGGTTAACATCTTGAAACTTCCAATATCTTCTCTTGATGGCATGAAAACTAGATCAAAATCAAGACCTTCTTATTCTGCTAAGCGTGTTTCTAATAAAGTTGACAGTTTACTGAGGAATTCTTCTATATCATACTGATCCTAATCATTTGTTTTCTAGTATGGAATTCTCGAGGTATAAAACCTAAATCCAAATGAAACTTTATCTGTAATGGATTATATTCAAACCATTATTCTTTAGTTATAGTTCTAGAGGGAAAAGAGAACAATGATTCCATCCAAAAGTTTAGAATCATGTTGGGAGGTGTTAATGGTTTACATGATGGACGTATTAATTCCAATATCTAGATTATTTCAATGTGATTTCTATTGATTATTACGGAGAAATATTCAAAATATCACATTATTATTTAGGTTAATATTAATAATTTCATCTTCTTCATCTCTATTTTTTATGAGAAGTGTGATCCTTCAGAGAGGGAGTAACTTTGGAAGAATATTTTTAACTTCAACCTGGGATCTTCGTCTTGGTTTATTGGTGGTGTATTTTATACCATCATCAAAACATTTGAGAATAAAGTAGGTAGAATATACTCCCAACAAGCCATCCAAGATTTCAAAGACTTTGTGCCCAAAGATAACCTAGTTTACATGACTCTCACTGGTGATAAATTTACTTGGTGTAGTAATAAAATATGTATTTAGAGTATATGGAGTCTCTTATACCATTGCATTACGAATATGTAGGGAAAGTATTTTATTCAAAATTTCTGGGTGCCTCATCTTCCTCATGCTCTATTATACCATGCCCTTATCTTAGTCCAACTAAGGGATAATTATAGTAGGAGTGAGTGATTTCATTTTTCGAGCAGGTGAACAAAGAATGACAGTTTTTTGGAAGCAGTGGTTATGTCGTGGAATAATCCCATTCACGAAAATGCATGGGCGCTCCTGCATAACAAGCTCAAATATCTTAAATAGGATCTCATCTTTTGGGAGTTCTCTCTTTCATATGTATAGTAAGTAATTGAAGATATCAAAACTAATATTGTTTTATTGGATCTCGGTCTCTAGGAGAATTGGGATGAGATTTTTTCTTTCCTCATGACCAAATAGTACTTACTCTCCAAAAGACTATTGGAGATGGAAAGGGAAGCTAGGTAGAGGTCCCAAGGTTGATATTTAAGATAAGGAGACCAAAACAATATATGTTTTCATGAATTTATAAAAGAAATAGATTACACAAGGAATTTTAATTTAATCCTTCAATGTGGTTCTTTTTATAGGGACTTGGTTGTGATTGGAAAGTGTGAAGTGACTCATTTCAAGAATCTCTTGGTGGAGCCTACTCGAGGTCGACTGGGGGGATATCTTAGGAGTAGTGATAATGACCCATTCCAACCACATTCCCAAGTTGTTTGATGATTACAACAACTCATAACTCTTAAATATTATAAGGTAAGTTGAAATTAAAAGGACTGTGTATCTATTGAATCCTAGCAGTGCTCCCAAACCATATGGTTTCCCATGTATTTTTTCACTTTTTTCATGGGATATTATTAAATATATCCTCTTGAATGTAGCTCATGACTTCTTGAGAGGGGGGGGGTGGTTATTCTTACAATTTTTAGATCCCCAACCATTATCTCATTCAAAAGGTGAAATATATTACTTATGTTGGGTAGTATCAGCCTATTTCTCAATGTAAATTTTCTTATAATGTCTTGACCACCATCATGAATAGTAGTATTTCATTATTGATCCAGAAGATTATTCTTGAATAACATCATGTTCTCATCAAGAACATGAGAATTAAAGGGGGTATATTCATTTTCAAATAGATGGTTGAAGAGATTTATAGAAAGTGGTTAGGTTATAACATCATGGTCATGGTAGACATTAATAAATCATATGAAAGAGTTTAATGGAATTTTATTATTAAGGGTATGAAGGCCTTTGGTTTCACTAAGGCTTTCTGTGATCTTGATTTTCATTTTAATTCCTCTCTATTGTTTTTTGTTACTATTAATGAAAGAAAAGTTAGGTTCTTCAAGTATACTTGTGGAATTCATCAAGGCGATCCTATTTCCCCCATCATCTTTATAATGGAACAATATGTGATAAGAAAAAATTTCAATATAGCTTTTTTAGAGGGGAATATCTTCCCTTTTATAGTGATGTTGGGTTTTATTGGTACCACTCACATATTTGTTTTCTAATGATATTTTTTTTCAATGGTGCCTCATGGTCCATCCAAGGGTTCAAGAAAATCATACATGACTATGGTAAATGGAGTAGATTTAGGGTTAACAAGGTCAAGATAAATGTTTACCTACCCAAATCCCTTCCAGGTTAGAGAGTGATAATGATTGTGGAGGGTTTGGTAATGGTTTGGAGGAATTTTCCAATGTATTATTTGGGTGGTCCCATGACTCTGAGAATATATAGGATTCATCATTTTGAGTTTTTGGTGGGTCGCATCAAGAATTGGGTTGATAATTGGAAAATTATATTTCTATCCTTTGATTTTCATATCACACTAGTTAACGATGTACTTTACTCTATTACAGTGCACATTATATCAGCGCTTCCCCCCCCAAAGCAGTTGTTAGGAATATTGAAAGGGTGTTGAATAAATTCATATGATATTCTCATGATGTTGGGAAGTTTCATTGGGAAATATGGGATATATTGGTTTAACCCTATAGTGACGGGGGAAGAATTATGAATAATTTTGAGGAAACTTTTTTTTTCTTCGAGCTACAATTTCATGTAGATCTTGGAGGGCCTCACTCTCTAGGCTAGAGTCATGTAGGCCATATATAATTATAGTGGAGCTACATACTCTATGTATCATGGGAAACCTTAATAACTATGGTGTTTCCTGTTAGAGATTTTCATGTTACTTTATGACCACATGAGATTGATTTTTGGTAGGGGTGTGCTGAGTTTCAGGAAGGATATGTGAATTGGGCATCTTTTTTACTTTCCTAGATGTCTAATTCTTAACGTCTCACTTTGGGAGGCCAATGCTCTATAACATTTTTTATAGGCGGTACATAGTAGTGAAAAAAAAAGATATTTTTGAGGATTTTTTCTTCTCCGATAAGGATGACCGATGTATTTTTATTCCCTTTGATTCCAAATCATTAAAGATGGATTCTATGCATAATTGTTTTAATGTGAATAAATATGTGGATTCTTAGTTTGGGAAATCTTAGTGCATATGTATCCCTATCAAATTTAATTTTCTTGTATGGTGCAACTATAATCATGTTATTCCCATTAATGAAGTTGTTCAAAGAAGTGGTATTCAATTAGCCTTGAAATGAATCAATTGTGTTGCATCAAAACCTAAATCTCTATTAAATCACTTAATTAATTGTGAGTGGTTCAATTTCATTTGGAATATGCTGGGTGGATTTCTTAACTTCGACATTCACTATGTTTTTTTGCAAGATTTGTTGGAGCAGTGGGTGAATGACATCTGTGGGGATGTCGAATCTACTACGTGTCGACTTTTTCTTGCATTGGGGTGTTGTGTTATTTGGGAGGCTCACAGTAATGTTATATTTAATGGTTTCCACTATTCTTTTCTTTGTATGAATGTGATATTTTGGTCCCTTTTTACGGATCTTGGTGATCTTGTTATGTGGAAGGATAGGTCCCCCATTCTTAGACCTCTCATGAAACAGTCCAAGTCTCATCAGAATCTCTAATCTTGGTGAGTCCATTGATCCAGCTAGCTCAAGCCAAATTGTGGAACTGAACTGAATACCGATGGATCCTGTGTTATGAGAATCATGAGAGGTGGTGGGATGGTTCTAAATATTTGGGGATCCATTGATATTTCTTTAAATTATTTTATGGTCCCTTTTATTCTATTCTTATGGAGAAAAAATATCTACTTAGTGGAATTATCATTTGAAGGCTCTATAATATTAGTATTAAAGATATTGAGCTGGATTCTTCCTTGGTACAAAAATCTATCATAAGCCAGACTAAAAACCACAGGTCCATTTTCTATTAGGTTGTTTAGTCAAATATCATTTTTGTGGCCATGTCATTATTATACATGCATAGTTTGAGGGAAATAGAGATTTAAATTTTTTATCCTCTCAATGTACATAAGGGAATAGTATTATTATCTATTTTATTACTAGGTCGCCTCCTGATGGATGTATGGAAATTTTTCTTGAAGATTCTTTGGGGATTAATAATTTTAGTCCTCCTTGAATTCCAAGGCATGTATTTTCATTTATGAAATTCATGTTTTGTGTGGACACGTGATATTTTATTATATATTAAAATAAAATAAAAAATAAAAAAGTAATCATGAAGAGGATGATCCATTTGGTAGAAGAACAACCCAAGGTCCAAAGGACTTGGGTTCGAACCCTCCTAACCCACTGTAGCTTCTTCATTTTCTTTTAACTAAAAACACACATTTAGTATTTTAGATTATGTCATGTATTGTAAGTTTGTAGTATTTTTCTTAAATATATATTATATAAAACAAAAAATAAAACCCATGATGATGTTATATCTGGTGGTAGGGTTTCAACCCATGGTCCAAAAGACAGAGGTTCGATCCAATCTCGATAATCAATTCTATCCTTTTTCTCTGAAATAAAATCACATGATTTGTATGTATCTATATGAATTGTGTGTCTGTTTGTTTATATTTTCATAAAATTTCAAATATATAGGAACTAATTTTCATTTGAAGGTAGGGTTGGAGTAATGGAAAGGGCCTTTACCCAGGCTCCGAAAGATTAAGGTTTGAGTCCTTCCAATATCCCTAATTTTAACCCTATTTTCAAAAAAACACACATTGTGTACAATTGATTTATTGTTTTTATGTTTATTTAATGAATAAAATACCAAAAATATAACAGGTCTTCAGAAGTTCAATCTTCCATCCTGTGGTTAAGGGCGGCCAATGGGATCGAACTAGTCACCACTTCGAATCCTTCTTCAAGAAATTGGGTAAAGATTGTCATTTTACATTTTAGTTTTTAGAACATACATAATATATCTCTATAAACAGTAAGTGTATAGGAATATATATATTTATATTTTTATATAAAAAATATATATAAAAATAACTAACTAAGAAAATAAATTATTAAAATAATTTAATTAATTAATATTTTATAAAAAAGGGGGTACACCACATGTGGACATGTATACATGTCAGATACCTAGGTTTTTAAATCCTGATCCTCTTCACTCTTCTATTACCTATGCCCTAACCCCCCATATTATTATGTCATTATAAGGAAACAACCACAGACTATATTTTAATCTGTTGATTCATGGTTGTGGGGGGGGGTCCACTTTAAACTACATTCAATGCGTTCTTAGATCTAGGTAGGTGGTTATATGACCCTTGTTTTAGTATTTACATCATATTTTTTTTTGAGTTATTGACGATTTGAGGGATTTTTAGGTGAAATAAACATATGGGTGCACACACACTGGAATAAAACTTGGAATGTTTGAATTAAACATGTGTATGCACTAGATTTAAAAACACAGGAAATGTGTTTTTGGTACATACTGGGTATACTTTCCCCTACTTAGCTAGAGTGAGGTTATATACTGTAATCCATATAGACCAGGTCCCAATTTTCCAACACATGACACGTGTTTTCAATACATTTCATTCACCTTTTCACTTCCTATTCATGGGGTTCCATGGTGTATCTATGGAGAATATGGGGTGCGGCTAAGAATACAGTACACGTCGTGTATTATTAAGAAAACATTGTGTACTTTTCAAAATCTAATTTTATTTTACTATTATTTTTTTCATTTTTATTCTTCTATTTATATGATTATGGCTGAGGAGGAACGATCATGGAATAATCACCCAACCATTTGAGATGAGTCACCCTCCCCAAAAAAATTTCTCATTGACACACCATAGGGGAAGCTAGGATCAGAACTTCTGATATCAAAACCACTATCATTGATGATTTTACTTATTATGAAACTATCCACAAAATCATCAGACACACAATATAGTATGGAAGAATTTATGGTAGCACTGTCTCCACCCTCTTCCATGATACCAGATCATCCTCCATCTATATTTAGGGAGTGGCCATAACCAACACTCACAGTTATTTCACCACAGCCCCACCTATGCCTTATTTTTAATGAGTGATACCCTTATAGTGACCAGTTTTTTCATTTCTCCTAATACATGATACATTTGAGTAGTCGGTACTTGAATACAACCATTCCAAAGAGGATGAGACTCATGGAGTTGATCAAAGAGATATTAGGGCACTCCCATATTATTACAGCTCTCAATATCATCCCTCCATCCTATCATGATTTATTTTTTGAGTTAACTTTGACATTTGAGTTCCATGGGTTGGCGTGTCAGCATACATCAATTGACACTATGAAATAGATCCATTTCCGCCCAGGAGGTATTCCATTTGCACTTATCATGAGTGAGTTTAGATGAGGGTTAATATTTTACCTCCATCCATCCACCCCACCCATTGTTAGCTCCCTCACCAAACATTACCACCCCGACCTCCTTGTTTTGTGGTGTGATATTTCTAAAACCAATGGCTGGTAGACTCCTACGTCACATAAGAGAACTCAAATCAAATCTAATCTATTATACATCATCAATTTTTTATTTCAACTCCATTATTATCATGCCATGATGATGGGATTTGTGTCCAAGAGGGACATGAAACTACTTACATGCATTATTTTTGCATGAATAACCCAACCTACCCTACTTTACCATCTCCTACTTCCATACTATATTCACATATAATTATGGAAAACTAAATGGTGGTTTCTACACCATCCAGTTGGAGCACTAGTTAGGGGTTTTTGAGGCCTCTCTCCCATGTGACCTTTTATCCATTCTACAATGGATGGAATGTCTCATTATTATTCATGGGTATAGTCCAGAATCAGGGGAGAACCTACATGCTTATATAGGAGCACCCAATACGAGATGTGGGGGGAGTGTCCCTGCTTCCCCTGAGGTATTGGTTCTCTGATACCTACACCGGGTCCACCTAAGACAGCATTACCTCTATCCATTACTCCCTCTTACATTGATCCATATTCTAAGGCCACTATCACACCACCCACCTATTATCCTTCCACTTTACATCTATCCATAACCTCACCTGCACAGACACCCTCGGCTGGCCCTCAGGTCTCCTCCTAGATGGACAATTTGGATCGCCAATGGGTTACTATCGAGGGCCACTCCTAAAGCTACAAATGTTTATGGATAAGTCCCTTTGATAGTTTGGGGAATTATATTGAATATATTCTGGAATCATTAGGAATTTTATTTCCAAAGCTGGGTCATATATTCTAGCACCCTATACCCCTCAGACCGATCCACCATCATTATATAACAAGAATACACCTTATGCCTCTATAATTGAGGATTGTTTAGTAAAATTTTAGGATGTGGGTGAGGCTATGAATCCTTAACTCCATAATAGCTCCACTCTGACATAGAAGTATGTTACATATCTCATAGATTTCGTTCCCAATGATTCCACTCATAGAAAACTTGATCCCATGACTCCAGACTCTACATATCACAAGGCCACATAGAAACTATTTATTCAACATGTTTTTATTCTGAATCTCTATTTTTTTTGATTGATGGATTGCTTACATGAATAATTATTTTTTTCCATTAAATAGATATTCATAGGTTTTATAGAGAATTATGTCATAGTAGCTTACTACATGAGGGAGTCCTGTCACACATTATCTTCCAAATTTTGAGACCTTTTTCACCCATGGGAGTATTACTTTTGTACCTTCTTCATTACCATTCGTAAATTAATTGTTGTATTGATTTTATAGTATAGTGTGTCACGTGTCTTATCGAATAACCTTTCCGCAATTTTATGTTGTGCATAGGGGACCATGTGAAATATTAAGTGTTGGGGAGGGTCTCTTATGACTACACTGGTCATTTTACCTTTGGATAATCTAGAATACATCATTAATTATAAGAAATGTTTTAGAAATTTTTAATTTTTTATTAATTATTATTATAAATATTAAAGATATAGGTGAAAATATTTAGAGTCATATGGATATTTATATTTTATAATATTATAAAATTATTGTAGATATAATTTTATTTTTTTAATTTTAATTCATAGAAATTAACATTGAGTTAACTGATTGTTTTTATTCATGATATGATGGGATTGACCAAATTATTTTTACTACCATTCATGAGAGTCAATCTATGCCTTCATAAATATTCTTTATTATACCATATTTCTTGAGATATTATCAAGATGTGAATGATTATGATAACTTTCATGTTATTCTAATAAAAAATTATTATTTTGATCTACACTAAAATTATTGAGGAATTTTACTGATACTTTTAGTTTGTTTGACCTTTATACCTACCTTGCATTTAATAATTTTTAAAACCATAGAAACCATGAATAACCTTGATAGGTTTACACATTATAAACCTACTCATACTAAATACCCTAGATCTTTGGTGTTACCACATAATTATTTATTTTGAGCCTTAAATAGGGAGGTTTGTGATTCATGGTACCATTAGGGGAGTTGACCATGAAGGGACTGTGGTGGAAGAATATCTTACTTATTTGGTATGTAGTTCAAAATTCACAATTCATTATGATTATATGGGTCCTTAGGTGTATATTTTATAAACAAATGATGTGAAAATAGGAAAACATATTCATTCATTGTACTCAGATATGGTTTGGAAACTCGAGTGAAAAAATAAAGAAGTAGACATGTTGTATTCATGAGTAAAATTGAGAGGGGGTGTCTTTTAATTGATATTTATAATAAATATCATGATTTATATTTAATTAAATTTTCATCCTTTTTCAATCCTCTGATTTTAATTTTAACATCATGAACCACCTACCCCTAGCCTCATATTCATCAAAACCTTAATGCAAGTCCCCATGTTTTTTGTGGTTTAAATTCTATGCAGATATTTAGTTTAATTAAAATCTTATAGATGTAATACATATACATTATATTGAGTTTAACTCTAATCAAATATTCTTTAGTGATGAGTGAATTTTTTGGGTGAGGTTGATCATAAATTACACTGGTATATATGAAAAGTTGATTATTGGAATAAAATAGAATAAATATATTAAATTCAATTATATATGAGGAATAATTTCATTACATTGAAATTAAATAAATATTTTTCATTTTTAATCCTAAATTATAACATTATGTTTATAAGTGTAATTAATAGAATGACTGAACTATTATAGTATAGACTCTTTTAAATTTTATGTTTAGATTTTTCTAGAGGGAAAGAAAATGGCTATCTATGGGGGAGTTTGATGTTCCCATGTTCTGAACACTATTTTCGTGTGTTTTATTAAGTAAAAAGTAGATTTTAATTGAGTTTTTATTATTAAATGGTTTAAATGATTCATTTTTGTGCTTATGGATGATTTTTTGGATTTCACAGTTTAATGTAAACATCATAGAATTCTTGGTGTAATGATAATAACAAAACTGTATGTAATTAATAAACACCCACTGTGTACATTTGAATGAGGCACGACTCGAACAACTAGAGTATTTTCCCAAGTTATAGAATAGAGTTCACACATTACGCTTACCTTTAAAACATAGTGTATGACCAACTAGAATTGATTGGTTGAAAATTAATTAACACATTCCATGCATGTTAGTGACACACACCATTTACTTTCACTGATGGAAATCTACAATGTGAGAATTCCAAAGTTGAATGAATTATTCACCTACTAATGGAGAAAGTGAGGAAAAGTTGAGTTGACATGAGTAAACAACATGTAATTTATTTTTCTATAAATATAGAGGTAGACCTCCAAATTTAGAGTTGAGAATTACAAGGTAGATGTGTTTCCATTTTACTGAATCGATCCCCTCTCAAATTCAATAGGTTGTTTCCTTTAATTTTTTTCCTTTTATCTCATTCCCCCTATTTTCTGCTTATATCCATGGGTAGGATTCAATTTTTCCTCAGTTTTTTCTCACCTACAATGTTCATGAAAGGGTAATAGTTCTATGTTGGGGGTGAAATGAGACTATGGGTGTGTTGTAACTAACATTCTAGTGTGTTTTCAATTATTTTGATTTCTACTTTATAATTCCTTTACTAATTTTAACTTCTACATTCATCGGTTGTGTGGTGTTTAACTAAGAACTACACGACTGGGATAACTTAATAAATTACAAAGAGTGATCCCATGACTATTAGGAGAGTATGTTTCCACTATTTTGTCAGGGTTTGAGTTAAAAATACCTTTTTAAAATAAAATTAATCACCAGTACAAGCGATTAAGTCATAAAAAATGGAGAAGCACATTATCAAACCAAGAATCAATGGTAAAATTGAATCCCTATAGTACATTAGACTGACTAAAAGTTTTTTTTATTAAAAATGTTAGACAAAACCCACCTAGAGAAGCATAAAGAGGCCAAAAATGGTGAATACCAAGGGAATCCCTTTGGAAGAAAATATTACATTCACAAGGATGAGATCCCAATATATCAATGATAATAAGTGTTTCATCAGGTCTCCCAACCTGATCAAGTGAATTAGCTGAGAAGATGGATTTTCACCAAATGTGTTGCACCATCTAACCACAATTGGTCTCTAATGATAATATTCTGGTAATATATGCCAAATCAAATGGAAGTTCACATTTTCCTTGGAGAATTATAACTAGAACCATTGACCCTATAGTACATTAATTTATCAAAATTTCAAGACACTACAAAAATATTATTTATAATAAACCAAAGATTAAATTGAAACCCCAATACATTTTTCTCTTCATTTACTTATCTTGTGTCATTTATTATTCTTCTTCTACCATTTGGTATTTAATTTGATATTTTCCATTTTATTTTCCCTCATCATTTCATCTTTTGGATAACCAGTTGAAACTCACTAACTCGTTATTATATCCTCTTCACTTTTTCCTTAAGAAACATCTTGGATACTCTATCTCTACAGAAAATTAATGGATTATAGTTTTTTCATGCCACATGATAGGATCAATCACTATGTTATCTCTATTTCACTTTATGGTTTTAAAATGTTTTTTGATATGTTTTCAAAAGTGCAATTTCATGCCTTTTCATTAATTTATAATATTTATTTCCTTATATGTATTATTTTTAAGATATCATTGATTTCAATCATTTTTTAAACCCTTTAATATATTCCCGTTATTTATATTTGATTTTAAAACTGCATTGGGTCCAGGTTTTGGAATGATCATGGATCATGTATATTATTATTGTGACATTGATTTTATAGTAAAATGGGTTTCTTATATGAGGCTTTTTGAAGGTGAGAGTGAGATATGATTGTTATTTACTCTATTTATTTTGAGATGAGATATGTTTTATTTGATCACATCAATTTATATCTCATAGGAAACCATTAGTAGGAAGTAGTGAAATCTTGGTATGATTACTCCACTAGCCATGGTGAGACATTTTCTGGTCGACACAAGTTAAGGAATTTTCAATGCTTAGAAGAGTTTTCCACTCTATTATTCAAGGAAAGGTAAAATCGAATGATTAGGTAGTGGGATTTCATCAAGCATACTAATTATATTGATTTCATTAATTTATTTTTCTTGATTTTACCTAGGGCTCCTAGTTGTTACCATTATAGTTTTTATGATTATTTTTATGATTGTAGTTATGAATATTTATTTTTGTTATTTCATTTATATTAATTACATAATTTTTATTCACTTTCATATAGTTTATTAAATATGTTTTATTTAATAGTTTTAAGAGGGTTTAAATTGAATTATCTGTAAATTTGTTATTTGATAAATTAAAGATAAATACCCTCAAAGTGAACTTTTTATCTTACATATTTGATTTATATTTATAGATGGTTTTGTTGAGTCAATAAGGTTTCCTTATGAATTTTTCATTCCATAATATTTTGAAAATCACAAACACTCTATCTTAAGGAAAATTTTTTTTCCCCTAAGTTTTATCCTATTAATGAAAATTTTCCTTCGCCAAGGAAAACTTATCCTTACCACATTTCTCATTGTAAATATTTTAACCCAGCTCATTTTATTCCTAAGTTTAAAATTAGGTTTCTTATTCTTAAACCTCATAATCCTATAAATATATGGATATAGTGCATTCTGTTTTAGGATCTGAATTCATGTTCCGAGTTCTCTGAATTCAAACTCTGAAATTTTATGAATTTAGACTCTGAATTCTTGTGAATTCAGTATCCTAATTCTTATGAATTCCTACTCCTAATTCATATGAATTCAGACTCCGGATTCTTATGAATTCAGACTCTGAATTCTATGGAATTAAGATTACGAATTCTTTGGAAAACAGATTCTTAATACCCATGTATTTTAGACACCGAATAGTTTTTGGATAGTCTCAGAACTTTCATTTTCCTTAGACTCCAAAAAATGGATTTGTTTAAGCAACTATATTTTTTCTTATCCTTTTTATAGTTATGAAATGATGTCTTATATTCTATTTCTAATATACCGTTGTTTGAGTGACACTTGTACAAGTCCCTTCAAGATTCAAAGAAAAATATAACCATTGGAGGAGGGAGCTGACCGTTGGAGAAGATAAAATAAATAGGAGCTCATTTGGACAATCTCACAACATTATAAACTAATTGAGAAATCTAGATACCACATGCTGTTGAAGTGATTTCTAGAGAGATACTCTCATGCTTAGTGCGTACTGAACATCTTGTTCAGATTCCTTCATGCGACTCCGAATGTTTCTGAGTATATTCGAGGGCTTTTGGGGATAGGAAGACAGGGGTTCCAATGACATTAAAGTTCTAGGACTTCCTTGGTGAGGAAGGCAGAGGTTCTGACTAGCTTGAATTTGAGGGCTTGCAGGAATAGCAAGACAGATTTCGATATTCCTATCGAGGGATTACCCTGGTGTGGGTAAGATAGACATTCTATAAAGTATAAATCAAGGGACCTTTATCCAAGGTTTTTGGATACCCTACTCTTGGGTTAAAAGATTTCATACTTGTTACTTGTTTTGTTTCATGTTTATTTCTAATTCATTTTGATTTTTAAGGAAAGTATTACTATCTTATACTTCCTTGTTTTTGTATACTATTATTAATAAGATTCTATATGCTTCAAGGTAAAATATTTTACTTGTAAACTTCTCTTAACTTTCATTTCTGGAACCATATTTCCGGAACCTAGCAAGTTTGTAGAACTAAGAGGTCTTGTGAATTTACATGGTTTAGCTTTCTTAAACACAATTTTTTCTTAAGGTTAAAAATGAAAGTTTTTATACAAACTTTAAAAGTTCCAAAGGAATTTTTAAAGTATACAATTCGCCTTCTCTTGTATATTGATCATCTACATTCATATTTCGATCCTATAATTGGTATCATAGGAGGTCTCTAAAATACTTATATTCACATATGATTTTTCTTGATCAAGTTTTCATTTTTCAAAATATTTTAATTTCTTAGGAATATTTTCCTTATTTACAAACTTTTACTATTAACAAATTTTGTGTGGAAAGATATTTTCTTTTAGATTACAGGAATGAATGTTGGTTCTATTGACAACCTAAATCCTACTAGACCATCTATATTTGATGGGAATTATTACAAATATTGGAGAGATTGTATGAAGACATTTTTTATTAACATTGGAGTAGGCAATTTTTTCATGCTTACTGGAGGATATAAAATCCCTGACAAGGAAGTCAGTACTTTCACTAACCAAGAAAAGCATGAATATCAACTAAACTACATGGTATGAAATACTTTGCTTTTCTCTATGACTAGAAATATATATAGCCAGATTTCATCATGTTAAGCAGAGAATTGTATTTGGAAGAATCTTGAAGTAACTAACTTTAGAACTTCAAAAGGTATTGAAACTAGAAGAGCCATGCTCAGAGCTGAATATCACAGTTTCTACTTTCCTTATAGAGAACACATATGTAATGTTAAACAGAGATTCTGGATTATTGTTAACAGTTTAAAATCTATCGGTGAGAAAGTATTATATGATGAAGCTCTTGTGGACATGATCATAGACATCATGCCTAATGAATGGGAATCTAAGAGGATAGCTATAAATGAAAATAAGAAAGTTACCTAGATTTCTCTTGATGAGATTTTTGGAACACTTATTCAACACAAAACCAGAATGAATAGAGATGCTGATAATAACAATAAGAAGAATAGAAATGGAAATATTTCTTTTACTACAACTTTAAGTCATATGAAATCTAGTACTCATGAGAGTGTTACAAGATCCAAATCTAAGAAGATTGTTATTCAATATGAATATAGTGGAGGTGAATCTTCAATAAATTAATTATTCAATCTTTCCCAAAGGATGAACAAGATTTTTGGAGAGAAGAACATTCAATCTAGATACAAGAAGAAATACAGAAAAGATAAGAAGGACTCAGAAGTCACTTGTTATGAATGCAAAAGAGCAGGGCATATAAGACTAGACTATCCTATTCTTAAGAAAAAGGATAGAAAGGAAAATCAATTTGAGAGAAATAGAAACAAATATTACAAGGATAAGGCTAAAAATTATTTAAAGCTAATGAAACCTGGAGTTCCAGTGGTGGTGACTCTTCTGATGAATCCTCAGAGTAAGAATCTTCTGGTCAGAATAATCTTGGTTTACTATCCTAATTACCTATGGAAAATCATGGTCTAATGGCTAAGGTACACAATGAGAAATCTATCACATATGTATCATTGAATAAAAATTATAGTGATGATAAATACTATAACTATTTAGATAAAGAATCCTATTCTGATAAAGATAATACTTTGCCTACTTATGAAGAAGTTTCTATATTTTCTAAACTCCTTGAGATTGAAAGTTCTAAACTCTTGAAAAATCTTGATAAGGAAAATTCTAGAAATACTATTCTTACTAAGGAGATATCAGATCATTCTAAATATCTTGATAATAAAATTTTCGATTTTGAAAGTATTTCAAAAAATCTTGAGGAAGTAAATTATGAGAAGGATTAACTTTCTAAGGATCTTGAAAATGTAATTTCTATGAAAGATATTTTAGAGACTAAATATAGTTCTAAAACTAATTTTTTGAGGATAAAAACATTGTTATTAAACTAAAGTCAAAAATATTTTCCTTGAGGAAGTGTTTGTAAAACTCTACACAAGATAAGGAAAACATTGATAAAATGTATTCTCAAATTTGACCTCTAAGGAATAGTTCTAGTTTTGGTTATACTCATTCTAAACTGATATTCAATAATAGCTATTTTGTTCCTCAAAGTTCCCCATTCTGCAATAAATTTCATTGTGGTGGACATTAGGAAAAAAAGGTGTTCTCTAAACAAAACCCAATCTTTAGGTTTTCATAAAAATTATTTTACTAAGAAAATGTGGATACCTAAAATCTTGATTTTTGAAATTTCTGGATCCATGAAAGTTGGGGTTCCGAATGACTAACACTCTTATTTTTAGGAAAATAGAGAAAGTACCAACAACAATACATGGTACATGGATAGTGGATGTTCTCGGCATATGACTAGTAACAAAAAACATCTTTTAAAAGGTTATCAAAACTAAAGGAGCAAAAGTAACTTTCGGAGATAATGATCAGGGAGAAATTATTGGTGTAGGTAACATTTTTCTTCTTGGAAAAACCTTGATTGCAAATGTTTTATGTGTCAAGGTTCTTAAGCACAACCTCATTAGCATATGTCAATTATGTGATGAAGGTTACCTTGTGAAATTTAGGAATGAAAAGTGATTAGTACATAATTTCAAGGAAGACATTATTCTTTCTGCCCATAGGTAAGAGAATTTATACACCCTAAACATAGAACACATTAGGAGCCATGATATACCTTTCCTTAGTGCAATGTAATATCCCGAGCTCTGATGCGTGGAAAAATTGAAGTATAGAGTGGTGCGTGAAAAGAAGAAGTGTTGTGTGAAAAAGAAAGTGTTGCATGAAAAAGAGAAGTTCTACGCGGAAAAAGAAGAGTTGTGTGAAAAGGATTTTTCATGCCAAAAAGGTATTTTTATGAACAAGGTTTGAATTATATGTGTAAGACATAGAGAAGGGTGCGCGGAAAATTTGGGGGTCCCGCAAGCCTTTGACAGGTGCTTAGCACTCTCAATATGACTTCATGAAGAAGGAATTATAGTGATCCATTCGTTCTTACAAAGAAAAGTAGTACCACATACACACGACTGGTGTTTAACGCCCTTGTTGTGCTTTGCGAAGAGATAAAGAATGATCTGTGCAACTAAAATCAGATCTATATAGAAAGAGGTAAGTATAAAGGTACACTCAGGTGTCAGTATTGGGAATTGAACGAAGAGAAGAAAAAGATTTAGTGCATTCAGTTATTTCACTAAAGTAGAAGTTTGAATACAAAAGAGCATCATTTCAGGACTTTGATGCAAGAATTGTCTCCTGATAAATAGGAGACAAATACTTAAATGCTTATCTATTGAAGGGACCTTCATGTCTATAAACTGAGTGTGACTTCACCAAAGTTAGTGAGCCAAGGGGAGTCAACGGGAGTGACCCAAGGGACGCAATGAGATATCCCTAAAATTTTGTAAAGGCAGTGATCCTGGGATAGTGTGACTGTTCCCAAACCATTGTAATCAACAACTAGTGAAGAATAGTCGAATTATGTATGACCTTCAACCTTTCGGCGTATTCTCCTTGGACGTAACCCTTAGTGATGAACCAAGTAAAAGTGTTGTGTCAACTCATTTCATGTGAATGTTCAATAGATGATCATATCCATCATACATTTTTAATAAATTCCTACCAATGTGGGAACAAGATCCATCACATTAAGAGAAAAAGTTGACACCCAGATTCACCCCTCCCCTCTAAGGGTGTCTCTGGTTCCTATAAGTGGTATCAGAGGACAAAGGTTCATGTATGTTGGATACTCTACAGTAATTATATTCAGAGGAGTATTTGAGTTTCTTTCTTAAAGTCAAAAATGAAGTGTAGTCTTGATGAAGATTCAGTCATTTCTGTGTAGAAGCCTACATAAAGAAAGACCAAGAAAAAATAGGAAAAATAAAGAGAAGAAGCAGTTAAAGAAGTCCCTCATGTCTAATGAAGATATAGTGTCTGGTTCTCTATGCCCATCCAATTATGAAGAAATATTAGGCTTGGAATGTAAAGAGCAGGTGGCGCAGGTTTCTACAAGATGAAAGGAAGACACTTCTATCTCAATTTCAAGTGATCAAGAGAAATTAAGAACTTATCTGCATGATATTCCGGAAGAAATAGTTTTTACTATGTGTAAAATATTTCAATGTATGCAGGCTGAGATCACCCAACTGGGAAGAGAAGATGATAATATGGAGGAAGTCATGGTAAATAAAATGATAAAATGTTATAAGATCTCCAGAAAAATTAATGACTTTGAAGAAAAAGAGGGTGTCAATAATTCTCTAGTAGAAAATATCAATGTGCTTGAAGGTGAGATGAAGAAGAGAACTTAAGTCGAGTGTTTGGAAGAAACATCCAAGAGATTCAGGGAACTTGACTCTTTGTTACAAAACAAAGAAAAGATGCATGAAGATGAGGTTTAAATATTGAAGAAGATTTGTGAAGAGAATATGATCATGATTGAAGATCAGAAGATCGTCCTCAATATTGGAAGTCAATAATTGGAATCCCAAATGGCCAATCTTGAGAGGAAAAATATTGAGACATCAAAAATTAATGAAACAGTTGATTCTTGTACTAAATTCTAATTGGAGTATTATAAAGATGAAATACCTCCAACATGTTACAAGAAGATTCTGAAAACTCTTGATTATCTATCCCAATAAATAGTTTTTTTTCCTATTCAGTGCTCACCGGAGGATTCTAAAGCCAAAAGACCTCTAACATGTGATAAGAAGATCATGACTTCACTAATTGATCTAACACAAGAAACTGAGAATGTGAAGGTACCATACATACCATCTTGTACTATTGTTTCTAAATATGTTTCTGCTAAAAGTGTAGCTAGAAAGAAATATTCTAAACAAGTATAGATGAGGAAAGGTGAAGAGAAGAAACCTACCACCATGGATAGGTTGGATAGGAAGAAGAAGTTCAAAGTTGGTTCCCTAGATAGAGCACAAAACATTAAGACATAATCCCGACTACCTTATATAGAAGATATAAAGAAAACAAAATTTGTGGGTCAATGTTGGTGCAGCAACAGATTTGGACACTGTGCATTGGATTGTTTGTACAATCCCTTAAATGAAAAAGCACAGAGAAAGACTATATCAGCGGGATGAAATCCAGAGAAGAAGAAGAAACATCAGCAGGTCCAGAAGCATCTGTTTACAGCAAAAAGATTTGGAATGATTGATAATATCAGTGATGTATGCAACAGAAGTGGTCAAAATGTAGGTACATGCCCATCTGAACATGCTTTCACTATTGATATGAAAATAATACCTCTGATTCCATCTAAGTATGAAGCATCTACCTTGGGATGAAATCTGAAGAATAGTGTGTACACACAATTCCCCAAGAAGATATCAATTAAAGAAGATAAGAAGTCCCTGGATTTTAGATCCATGAATTTTAAGGGAAATTCATTCAAAGGAGAAACTAAGAGGGATGCCACTTAGATTAACCTGTGTGGAAGATCCAAAGCAGCTGCAATAGTTCCAAATGACATGTTGGTCATCTGGCCAGATGATTTGAAAAGAATGAGGAAACTTGAATATGAAAAGGCTAAGACTGGTGATAATGGAAAATGAAAAATATTATGTGATGAAGATAAAGAGCATGAAAGAGGTCAAACCAAAATAAAAACATGTGTTAATTATGTTCTGTGTGACAGATGTATGAGATCTGGTCACATCACCAAATTTTGTCTAACCTTAATACCAAAGTAAGAAGCAGTCCTTAAAAGGAGTAAGAATGTATCATTCATGAAGGCTATTAAGAAGAACAATTCTCCACAAAAATCAGAACAGAATGTTAAGAGAGCCATTCCAAATCAACATAGATAAGAACATATGTTCAATTGTGCAAGCATGAAGACTAGAGTAAATGGAGGAACTTGGTTGAGAAAATCATCTCAACAATTCAACTCATATTGAATAAGAAATAATGAACCACCTTATTAATTTAATCATTTGTGTATAGTATTTATGCTAATAATACAAGGAATTGAAGGTGAATCATGATTTCAGGGGGAGAACCTGAGAAGTAGTGAATGCTGTCAACTCTTGAAAGCTAATCTGAAGAAGTTACCATCCTTTTAAGATTATTCAATTGATATTCAAATATTAAAATGATGAAGGATCAACATTGATGGAGATGATGATGAGTTTTTCTCTTGAAGGGGATATAAATGAAGAAGCTTTAAGAATTATTATTTCAATCAGTATGAAATTCAGTTGGTATTAAATGCAGTTACTCTAGAAATTTATTGAAGAACATGTCATTGGGAAAAGAGTTTCAAGTTGATTATTTCCTATCATATTCAATTTCTTCATCCTCAAATGAAATTGAAAAACCCTTGAAGACAAATTACGTGAGTTATTATTTCATTTGGTATCATGACCATTGAATATTGGACAACCTTGTTGTCTAAATAAAATCCTCTTGTTTTCTACACTGAGTATTGATCAAGTAGACATATAGTGAAATGATTGATGACACATTTCTTAAGTATAGATTGATACCCTCTCAACCATGGACTTTTTATTTCTTGTTAATAAGGGGGAGAGAATGTGAAATGAAAGTTTGAAAAGTAAAGATAATATAGAGAAGATTCTCATTTATAGAAGATTCTCATTTTGACATTGACGTATTCATTTCTGGATATGGTTAAGGTATTGACGAAAAAAATACAAAGGGCGAGATTATTGGGACCACATTGTGTAAAAGGTTTTATTTGTTGTCAATTGTTGTCAATGAAGATCAAAATGAAGGAGATCAAGAAGAACTTAAATGAAATGGAGGAATGATGTGTTAACATCCATGTGAGGATGATTGAAGAAGAAAACCATGAAATTATTCATGATTTCATGAGAACCATTTAAGAGATTACTTGAAGAATAGAATCATATGATTTTTATGAAGTAGAGAATGATGTTTGAAGAAGAAGAGAGAGTGTGGAAGGGCTTTGAATTCTTATGCAAACCTTATTGGAAGGAAAGATGCTGGTGGATGAAAGGGAAGCTATAATACTTTCCATGAAAACTCTGAAAATGATAAATTTGATCTATCAAGGGATACATATTACAATAGTAGAGTTTGTGATGAAAGACGAAGAGTTTTTGAGTAATCCAAATCATAGAAAAGAAGCATGAAGGTTACGGTCGAAGCATATATTGAAGGTGGCGTTGTTCTCCTGTGATTGCCAAATTTCTGGGCCTAAAAATCAGAAATTGAAGACATGGGTGGTTGGAAAAAGGAGGTACGTGTATAGAGGATTTGGTGTGCGAAATAGGTGGATTATACGTGAAAAAGGGCATGCTGTGTGAAAAAGAGCATGGTTCCAAAAATAGTGGAGTGAGGTTTTTCGCGCAAGAGGTGTTTTAGAATCAGAACGTCAAAAAATGGCAAAGGCTTGGGCTGTATGAAAACCAGAGCTGTGCGTGAAAAAATGGGAATAGGCATAGAACAATGTTGTGTGCGAAATAACTGGTTGAGTTTTATCGTGTAAGTAGTGCCTCAGATCAAAAATACTGAAAATCCGCAAAAGCAGGAGCTGCGTGGAAAATCGGAGATGTTCATGCCATGTGCATGGAAAATCAAACTTGTGCGCGGAAAATTGGTTGTGCACAAAATGTGAGTTTTATGTTTTACGCACAAGAGAGGCTTAATGTTAAAAAATATGAAAAATGGAAAAGTTAATAGGTGCACAAAACATCAAGGTGGTGCACAAGAATAAAAGGAAGGTGCACGTAATATAAATAACTGAGAGACAGTTTTACGTGCAGGAAGGGGTTTTACGCGTAGGGTCAAAACGCCTATAAATACGAAGTGAACCCCTCTCATTTAGTGAGGCTCGACACTTAGAAAAATCTCGAGCTTCGACACGTGGAAAAATTGAAGTATATAGTGGTGTACGAAAAGAAGAAGTGTTGCGTGAAAAAGAAAGTGTTGTGTGAAAAAGAGAAGTTCTGCATGGAAAAAGAAGAGTTGCACGAAAAGGTTTTTTTGTGCCAAAAGATATAATGGTACACTCAGGTATTGGTATTGGGAATTAAATGAAGGGAAGAAGGAGATTTAATGCATTCATTCATTGCACTACAGTATAAGGTTGAATACAAAAGAGAATCATTTCAGGACTCAGATGCAAGAATTGTCTCATGCTGAACAGGAGACAAATAATTCAATGATTATATATTGAAGGGAAATTCACATATATAAACCAAGTGGGACTTCACAAACCGTAGTGATCCAGGGGGAGTCAACAGGAGTGACCCGAGGGATGTAGTGAGCTATCCTTGAACTTTTGTAAAGGCAGTGGTCTAGGGAGAGTTTGACTATGCCCAAACCATTATAATCCACAACTACTGAAGAATAGTTGAATTAGTTACGATCGAAAACCTATCTATGTATGGTCCTTGGACGTAGCCCTTAGTGGTGAATCAAGTAAAAGTGTTGTGTAAACTCGTCGAATGTGAATGTTCGATTTCTGATCATATCCATCATACCTGTTTACCAAGTTCCTACCAAAGTGGGAACACGATCCATCACATTAAGAGAAAAAGTTGACACCCAGATTCACCCTCCCATCTCAACATTTCCCGGGGTCCTACAAGTGGTATCTGAGGAAAGAGGTTCACATATGTTGAAAACTCTACATTAATTCTATTAAGAAGTGGATTTGAGTTTCTTTCCTAAAGTCAACAATGAAGTGCATTCTTCATAAAGATTCAGTCATTTCTGAGCAAAAGACTACATCTAGCAAGACCTTGACAAATAGGAAAAAGACAGAGAAGAAGCATTTGAGGAAGTCCCTCATTTCCGATGAAGATTCAGTGTCAGGTTCTCCATGCCCATCCAATGATGAAGAAATATTAGGCTTGGAATGTAAAGAGGAGGTGGCTCAGGTTTCTACCAGTGGAATGGAAGACACTTATATCTCAATTTCAAGTGATCAGGAGAAATTAAGAACTTATATGCATGATATTCCTGAAGAAAGAGTTTCTACTATTTGTAGAATATTCCAACGTATGTAGGCTGAGATCACACAACTGGGATGAGAAGATGATTATATGGAGGAAGGTTTGGTAATGAAAATGTCAAAATGTTATAAGCTCTCCAGAAAAATTAAATACTTTGAAGAAAAAGATGGGGTTAATAAGACTCTAGAAGAAAAGATCCATGTGTCTAAAGCTAAGCTGAAGAAGAGCACTGAAGTCAAGAGTTTGGAAGAAACATCCAAGAGATTCAGGGAACTTTACTCTTTGTTACAAAACAAAGTAAATATGTATGAAGATGAGGTTGAAATATTGAAGAATAATTGTGAAGAGAAGATGATCATGATTGAAGATCAAAATATCATCCTCAATATTGGAAGTCCAAAATTGGAAGCCTAGTTGACCAATACTGAGAGGACACATATTCAAACTTCAAAAACGAATTAAATAGTTGATGCTTGTACTCAATTCTCATTTGAGGATTATAAAGATGAAATACCACCAACATGTGACAAGAAGATTATGACAACTCTGGATTATCAGTCTCAAGAAATAGTTTCTATTCCTATTCAATGTTTACTGGATGATTCTAAAGACAAAAGACCTCCAACATGTGATAGGAAGATCACGACTTCACTAATTGATCTATCACAAGAAGCTGAGAATGTGAAGGTACCATCCATACAAACTTTTACTATTGTTTCTAAATATGTTTCTGCTAAAAGTGTAGGTAGAAATTAAAATTCTAAACTAGTATGGATGAGGAAAGTTGAGGAGAGGAAACCTACCATCATGGATAGTGTCGTTAGGAATAAGAATATGGAAGTTGGTTTCCTAGATAGAGCACAAAACATTAAGAAGAAGTCCAAACTACCTTATATTGAGGATATAAAGAATACAAGATTTGCGGGTCAATGTTGGTGGTGCAACAAATTTACGAATTGTGCATTGGATTGTTGGTACAATCCCTTAAATGAAAAAGAACAGAGAAAGCCTATATCAGCAGGAAGAAAGCCAGAGAAGAAGAAGCAACATCTTTAGGTCCAGAAGCATCTGTTTACAGCAAAAAGATTTGAAATGCTTGATAATATATGTGATGTATGCAACAGAAGTGGTTGCAAGGTAGGTACATTCCCATCTCAACATGCTTTCACTATTGATAAGAAAAGAATACCTCTGATGCCATCTAAGTATGAATCATCAACCTTGGGAAGGAAATCAAAAGAATAGTGTGTACACACACTTCCCCAAGAAGATCTCAAGTAAGTAAGATAAGAAGTCCCTAGATTTTAGATCCATGAAATTGAAGGGAAATTCATTCCAAGGAGAAACTATGTGGGATGGCACTCAGATGAACCCGTGTGGAAGATCCAAACCAGCTGGAACAGTTCCAAATGATATTTTGGTCATCTGGCCCGAAGATTTGGAAAAAGTGGTGAAAATTGAAGATTAAAAGGCCAAGGCTGGTGATAAAGGAAAAGGAAAAATATCATGTGATGAAGATAAAGAGAACGAGAGAGTGAAAACAAAAATAAAAACATGTGTTTATGATGTTTTTTTTTGTGAGAGATGTATGAGATCTGGTCACATCGCAAAAGGTCGTTTAACCTTAATACCAGATAAAGAAGCGGTCCTTAAAATAAGTAAGAATGTATCATTCATGAAGGATGTTAAGAAGATCAATTCTCCACACAAAGAAGAAGAGAATGGTAAGATATCCATTCCAAATCTAAACAGATCGTAACATATGTTCAAATGTGAAATCATGAGTACTGGAGTAAATGGAGGAACTTGGTTAAGAAAAGCATCTCAACCATGCAACTCATACTGACTAAGAAAGGAGGAACCACCTTATTCATTTAATCATTTGTTTATTTTATTTGTGCTAATAATACAGGGAATTGAAGGTGAAGCATGATATGAGGGGGATAAACTTAGAAGTAGTGAATGCTGTCAACTTTTGACAACTAAGCTGAAGAAGTTACCATCCATGTATGATTATTCAATTGATATTCAAATATTAAAATGATGAAGGATCACCCTTGATGGAGATGATGATGAGTGTTTCGCTTGAGGGGGAGACAAATGAAGAAGTTTCCAGAATTATTATTTCAATTAGTATGAACTTATGTTGGTATTAAATGTAATTACTCTAGAAATTTCTTGAAGAACATGTCATTGGGAAAGGAGTTTTAGGTTGATTATTTCCTATCATATTCATTTTCATCATCCTGAAATGAAAGTGGAAAACCCTTTAAGACAAAGTACATGAGTTCTCATCTCTTATGGTATCATGACCAGTAAATAATGGACAACCTTGTTATCTAAATCAAATCCTCTTGTTTTTTACACCCAGAATTGCTCAAGTAGACTTAGAGTGAAATGATTGATGACACGTTGATTAAGTATAGATTGATACCCTATCTTGTGAATAAGGTAGAGAGAAAGTGAAATGAAAGTTTGAAAAGTAAAGCTGATATAGAGAATATTCTCATTTAGAGAATATTATCATTTTGACATTGACGTATTTATTTCTGGAGATGTTTAAGGTATTGAAAAAAAATACAAAGGGGAGATTTTTGGGACCACTTTGTGTATAAGGTTGTATTTTTTGTCAATTGTTGTCAATGAAGATCAAAATGAAAGAGTTCAAGAAGAACTCAAATAAAATGGAGGAATGGTGGGGTATCATCCATCTGAGGATGATTAAAGAAGAACACCATGAAATTATTCATGATTTCATTAGAACCATGAAAGATCTTACTTTAAGAATAGAATCATATGATTTTCATGAAGTAGAGAATGATGGTTGATGAAGAAGAGAGTCTGTGGAAGGGCTTGGAATTCTCATGCAAGCCTTGTTGGAAGGAAAGATGCTGGTGGATGACAGGGAAGCTATTGTACTTTCCATGGACACTCTGATAATGCTAAAGTTGATCTATCAATGGATATATATCATGATAGTGGAGTTTTTGATGAAAGAAGAAGAGTTTTTGAATAATACAAATCATATAAAAGAAGCATGAAGGTTATGGCCAAATCATATATTGAAGGTGGTGTTGTTCTCTTGTGTTTGCCAAATTTCTGGGCCTGAAAATCAGAAATTGAAGACATGGGTGGTCGGAAAAAGGAGGTGCATGCAAAGAGGAAGTGGTGCACAAAATAGGTATATTGTGCGTGAAAAAGGGCATGGTGCACAAAAAAGAGTGTGGTGCATGAAATAGTGGAGCATGGTTTTTCGTGAAAGAGGTGTTTTAGAATCAGAATGTCGAAAAATGGAAAAGGCATGGGCTGTGTGAAAAAACCAATGTTGTGCATAGAAAAAAGGGAATGTGTGTGAAACAATGTAGTGAGTGAAATAATTGGTAGAGTTTTTTCACACAAGAAGTGCCTCGGATAAAAAATACTAAAAATCGACAAAGGAATAAGGCACGCGAAAAATCGGATATGTTCGCACCATGGGCGCAGAAAATCAGACTTGTGTGTGAAAAATTGGTTGTGCATAAAATGTGAGTTTGATTTTTTACTCCCAAGAGAGGCTTCATGTTCAGAAAGTTGAAAAATGGAAAAGTCATGAGGTGTGCAAAAAATCCAGGTGGTGCACAAGAATAAAAGGAAGGTGGGTGTAATATACAGAACTGAGAGACAGTTTGACACGTAGGAGGGATTTTACAAGAAGGGTCAAATATGACAATAAATAATAAGTGAACCCCTCTCATTTAGTGAGGCTCAAAAGATAGACAAATCTCGAGCTCTGACGTGCAGAAAAATTGAAGTATAGAGTGGTGCGTGAAAAGAATAAGTATTGCGCGAAAAAGAGAAGATCTGCGTGGGAAAAGATGAGGTGCACGAAAAGGCTTTTTCATGCAAAAAGGTATTTTTACGTGCAAGGTTTTAATTTTATGCGCAATACACAGAGAAGGGTGAAAAAAAATTTGGGGGTCCCTCAAGCCTTTGACAGGTGCTTAATACTCTCAATACAGCTTCGCGAAGAAGGAATTATAGTGAACCATTCGATCTTACAAAGAGAGGTAGTACCCCACACACATGACTGGTGTTTAAAACCCTCGTTGTGCATTGTGAAGAGAAGAAGAATGATCCATGCAACTAAACTCAGATCTGCACATGAATATGGAAGTATAATGGTACACTCAGGTTTCGGTATTGGGAATTAAAGGAATAGAAGAAGGAGATTTAGTGCATTTAGTTATTGCATTAAAGTATAAGATTGAATACAAAAGAGCATCATTTCAAACTCAGATGCATTCATTGTCTCATACTGAATAGGAGACAAATACATCAATACTTATCTATTGAAGTGACCTTCACGTCTATAAACCGTGTGGGACTTCACCAAAGGTAGTGTGCCTGGGGGAGTCAATGGGAGTGAAATGAGGGATGCAATGAGATATCCCTGAACTTTTATAAAGTTAGTGAGCCTTGGACAGTGTGACTATCCCTGAACCATTGTAATCCACAACTAGTGAAGAATATTGGAACTAGGTACGACCAAAAACATGTCAGCGTATACTCCTTGGAAGTATCCCTTAGTGGTGAACCAAGTAAAAGTGTTGTGTCAACTCATTTCATGTGAATGTTCGATTGCTGATCATATCTATCATACAGTTTTAGCAAGTTCCTACCAATGTAGGAACAAGATCTATCACATTAAGAGAAAAAGTTGACACCCTGATTCACCCCTCCCCTCTCAGTGTGTCTCGAGGTCCTACAAGTGGTATCAGAGGACAAAGGTTCACGTATGTTGGACACTGTACAATAATTCTATTAATAATAGTATTTGAGTTTCTATCCTAAAGTCAACAATGAAGTGCAGTCTTGATGAAGATTCGGTCATTTCTGAGCCGAAGCCTACATCCAGCAAGACCACGACAAACAGGAAAAAGAAAGAGAAGAAGTAGTTGAAGAAGTCCCTCATCTCCGATGAAGATGCAGTGTCTAGTTCTCCATGCCCTTGCAATGATGAATAAATATTAGGCTTGGAAGGTAAAGAGAATTTGGCTCAGGTTTCTACTAGAGGAAAGGAAGACACTTCTATCTCAGTTTCAAGTGATCAGGATAAATGAAGAACTTATCTGCATGATATTCCTGAATAAAGCGTTCCTACTATTTGTAGAATATTTAAATATATGCAGGCTGAGATCACCCGACTGGGAAGAGAAGCTGATAATATGGAAGAAGGCTTGGTAAAGAAAATGTCAGAATTTTATAAGCTCTCTAGACAAATTAAAGACTTTGAAGAAAAATAGGGAGTCAATAAGACTCTAGAAGAAAAGATCCATGTGCTTGAAGTTGAGATAAAGAAGAGCAATTAAGTCAAGAGTTTGGAAGGAACATCTAAGAGATTCAGGGAACTTGAATCTTTGTTACAAATAAAAGAAAATATTAATGAAGATGGGGTTGAAATATTGAAGATGAATTTTGAAGAGAAGATGATCATGATTGAAGATCAGAAGATCATCCTCAATATTGGAAGTCAAAAATTTAAAGCCCAATTGACCAATCTTTAGAGGACACATATTAAGACTTCAAAAATAAATTAAACTGTTGATGGTTGTACTCAATGCTCATTGGAGGATTATAAATCTGAAATACCTCCAACAAGTGACAAGAAGATTATGAAAACTCTTGATTATTTTTCTCAAGAAATAGTTTATTTTTATATTCAATTCTCACTGGAGGATTCTAAATCCAAAATACCTCCAACATGTGATAATAAGATGATGAATTCACTAATTAATCTATCACAAGAAGCTGAGAATGTAAAGGTACCATCCATGACAACTTTTACTATTGTTTCTAAATATGTTTCTTCTAAAAGTATAGGTAGAAAGAAAAATTCAAAACAATTATGGATGTGGAAATGTGAGGAGAATAAACCTACCACCATGGATAGGGTGGATAGGAAGAAGAAGATGGAAGTTGTTTCCCTAGATAGAGCACAAAAAATTAAGAAGAAGGCCCAACTACCTTATATAAAATATATAAAGAAGGCAAGATTTGTCGGTCAATGTTTGTGCTGCAACAGATTTGGGAACTGTGCATTGTATTGTCGGTATAATCCCTTAAATAAAAAAGCACAGAGAAAGCCAATATCAACGGGAAGAAAGCTAGATAAGAAGAAGCAACATCTTCAGGTCCAGAAGCATCTGTTTACAGTAAAAAGATTTTGGAATGCTTGATAATATCTGTGATGTATGCATCAAAAGTGGTCACAATTTTAGGTACATTCCCATCTCAACATTCTTTCACTATTGATAAGAAAATAATTCCTCTGATTCCATCTAAATATGAATCATCTACCTTGGGAAGAAATCAGAAGAATAGTGTGTACACACACTTCCCCAAGAAGATCTCAAGTAAGTAAGATAAGAAGTCCCTAGATTTTAGATCCATGAAATTGAAGAGAAATTCATTCAAAGAAGAAACTAAGAGGGATGATACTCAGATGAACCTGTGTAGAAGATCCCAAACAACGGTAATAGTTCTAAATGACATGTTGTTCATCTGGCCAGAAGATTTGAAAAGAATGATGAAACTTGAAGTTGAAAAGGATAAGGCTGGTGATAAAGGAAAAGGAAAAATATCATGTGATGAAGATAAAGAGCATGAGAGAGTACAAACTAAAATAAAAACATGTGTTAATGATGTTCTGTGTGAGAGATTTATGAGATCTGGTCACATATAAAAAGGATGTCTAACCTTAATACCAGAGCAAGAAGTAGTCCTTAAAAGGAGTAAGAATGTATCATTCATGATGGCTATTAAGAAGAACAATTATCAACAAAAAGCAGATGAGAATGTGAAGAGATCTATTCCAAATCAACACAAATCATAACATATGGTCAAATGTGCAAGCATGATGATTGGAGTAAATGGAGGAACTTTGTTGAGAAAAGAATATCAACAATTCAACTCATATTGAGTAAGCAAGGAGGTTCCACCTTATTCCATTAATAATTTTTGTATTGTATTTCTGCTAAAAATATTGGTAATTGAAGTCGAAGCTTGATCTTTGAGGGAGAACATGAGAAGTAGTGAATACTGTCCACTCTTGACAGCTAAAATGAAGAAGTTACCATCCTTGTAATATTCTTCCATTGATATTCAAATATTAAAATGATGAAGGATCACCCTTGATGGAGATGACGAGGAGTGTTTCTCTTGAGGGGGAGAAAAATGAAGAAGTTTCCAGAATTATTATTTCAATCATTATGACCTTTAGTTGGTATTAAATGAAATCACTCTGGAAATTAATTGAATAACATGTCATTGGGAAAGGAGTTTTAGGTTGATTATTTCCTATCATATTCAATTTCTTCATCCTGAAATGAAAGTGGAAAACCCTTGAATTCAATGTACATGAGTTATCATCTCATGTGTTATCATGACCAGTGAATAATGGACAAATTTTTATCTAAATCAAATCCTCTTGTTTTCTACACCAAGCATTTCTCAAGTAGAATTTGAGTTATATGATTGATGACACATTTCCTATGCATAGATTGATACCCTCTCTACCATGAACAAATTATTTCTTATCGGTAAGGGGGAGAGAAAGTGAAATAAATGTTTGAAAAGTAATGTTGATATAGAGAAGATTCTCATTTAGATAAGATTCTCATTTTGACATTGATGTATTCATTTCCGGAGATGCTTAAGGTATTGAGAAAAAAATACAAAGGGGGAGATTTTTGGGACCACTTTGTGTATAAGGTGGTATTTGTTTTCAATTGTTGTCAATGAAGATCAAAATAAATAATATTAAGAAGAACTCAAATAAAATGGAGGAATGGTGGGGTATCATCCATCTGAAGATGATTGAAGAAGAATACCATGAAATTATTCATGATTTCATGAAAACCATGAAAGAGCTTACTTGAAGAATAGAATCATATGATTTTCATGATGTATAGATTGATTTTTGAAGAAGAAGAGAGAGCGTGGATGGGCTTGGAATTTGGATGCAAGCTTTATTGGAAGGAAAGATGCTGGTGGATGACAGGGAAGCTATAGTACTTTCCATGGAAATATCTGATAATGCTAAAGTTTATCTATCAATGGATATATATCATGATAGTGGAGCTTGTGATGAAAGAAGAAGATTTGTTGAATAAGCCAAATCATATAAATGATTCATGAAGGTTATGGTCAAATCATATATTGAAGGTGGTGTTGTTCTTCTACGTTTGCCAAATTTCTGGGCATGAATATTGAAAATTGAAGACATGGGTGGTTGGAAAAAAGAGGTGCGCGCAAAGAGTATGTGGTGCGCGAAATAGGTGGATTGTGTGTGAAAAAGGGCATGGTGTGCGAAAAAGAGTGTGGTGCATGAAATAGTGGAGTGAGGTTTTTCACACAAGAGGGGTTTGGGAATCAGAACGTCGAAAAATGGTAAAGGCATGGGCTACGTGAAAAACCAAAGTTGTGCATGAAAAAATGGGAATGTGCACGGAACAATGTTGTGCACGAAATAACTGGTTGAGTTTTTTCACGCAAGCAGTGCCTCAGATCAGAAATACTGAAATTTGGATTCGGAAAAGGCAAGAGATGTGCGAAAAATCAGAGATGTTCACGCCATGTGCGTGGAATATCAAAATTTTGTGCGAAAAATTGGTTTTTCACAAAATGTGAGTTTGATGTTTTACGCACAAGAGAGGCTTCATGTTCAAAAAGATAAAAAATGGAAAATTCATGAGGTTTGCAAAAAATCTAATTGGTGCACGATAATAAAAGGAAGGTGCACGTAATATAAAGAACTGAGAGACAGTTTTACGTTCCGGAAGGGGGTTTACGTGCAGGGTCAAAAATGCCTATAAATACAAAGTGAACACCTCTCATTCAGTGAGGCTCAACACTTAGACAAATCCATATCTCTGATGCATAGAAATATTTAAGTATAGAGTGGTGCGTGAAAAGAATAAGTGTTGTGCGAAAAAAAAGTGTAGCACAAAAAAGAGAAGTTCTGCGCTGAAAAAGAAGAGTTGCGTGAAAAGGATTTTTTCGCGACAGAAGGTATTTTTACACGAAAGGTTTGAATTTTATGCACAAGACACCGAGAAGGGCCTGAAATTTTTTTTGGGGTCCCGCAAGCCTTTTACAGGTACTTAACACTGTCAATACAGCTTCACGAAGAAGGAATTATAGTGAACTATTCGGTCTTACAAAGAGAAGTAGTACCAGACACACACAAATGGTGTTTAACACCCCCATTGTGCTTTGTGAAGAGAAGAAGAAAGATCCATGCAACTAAACTCTGATCTACAAAGAAATAGGGTAGTATAACAGTACACTCAGGTGTCGGTATTGGAAATTAAAGGAAGAGAATAAGGATATTTAGTGCATTCAGTTATTGCACTAAAGTAGAAGATTGAATACAAAAGAGCATCATTTCAAGACTCATATGAAATTATTGTCTCATGCTGAACAGGAGAAAAATACTTCAATCCTTATCTATTGAAGGGACCATCACGTCTATAAACTGAATGGGAATTCAATAAAGGTAGTGAGCCAGGGGGAGTCAACGAGAGTGACCTGAGGGATTTAGTGACCTATCTTTGATCTTTTGTAAAGGAAGTGAGCCTGGGAAAACGTGACTCTGCCCGAACCATTGTAATCCACAACTAGTGCAGAATAATAGAATTAGGTACGACTGAAAACCTGTCCGCGTATGCTCCTTGGACGTAGCCCTTAGTGGTGAACCAAGTAAAAGTGTTGTGTCAACTCATTGCATGTGAATGTTCGATTGCTAATCATATCCATCATATAGGTTTAAAAAGTTCCTACCAATGTGGGAAAAAGATCCATCAGATTAAGAGAAAATGTTGACACCCTGATTCACCCTTCCCCTCTCAGGGTGTCCCGGGGTCCTACAAGTGGTATCAGAGGACAAAGGTTCACGTATGTTGGATACTCTACAGTAATTATATTCAGAATAGGATTTGAGTTTCTTTCCTAAAGTAAACAATAAAGTGCAGTCTTGATGAAGATTCATTCATTTCTGAGAAGAAGCCTACATCCAGCAAGACCCTGACAAATAGGAAAAAGAAATAGAATAAGCTGTTGAAGAAGTACTTCATGTCCAATGAAGATGCAGTGTCTAGTTCTCCATGCCCTTCCAATGATGAATAAATATTAGCCTTAGAAAATAAAGAGCAGGTGGCTCAGGTTTCTACTAGAGGAAACGAATACACTTCTATATCAATTTGAAGTGATCAGGAAAACATAATAAATTATCTGCATGATATTCCTGAAGAAATAGTTTCTACTATTTTTAGAATATTTCAATGTATGTAGGCTGAAATCACTAACCTGGGAAGAGAAGCTGATAATATAAAGGAAGGATTGGTAAAGAATATTTCAGAATGTTATAAGCTCTCCAGATAAATTAAAGACTTTGAAAAAAAGAGGGAGTCAATAAGACTCTAAAAGAAAAGATCCATGTGGTTGAAGATGAGTTGAATAAGAGCACTAAAGTCAAGAGTTTGGAATAAACATCCAAGAGATTCAGGGAACTTGACTTTTTGTTATAAAACAAAACAAAGATGCATGAAGACGAGGTTGAAAGATTGAAGAAGAATTGTGAAGAGAAGATGATCATCATTGGCACATGTGCCTTAGCCTAGTTGGTAAGGACTCCGTAAGTTCATCCAGGAGACTCGAGATCAAATCTAGGTGGAGACATTATTTCCGGGGTACTGTAGAAGGCACTGTAGCAGGAATTGTGCAGTATTGTAGTAGGTACTATAGCAGGAACTGTAGCTGGTATTGTTTGGCACTGTAGCAGCCGGCAATATTCCCCCATTTGGGCCTTTGGGCGACCTATTTGGTCCCTGAGTCCTTTAAGGCCTTTGGGCCACACTAGCCTTTGGGTTAGTTATGCCTTCAAGCCATCTCAAGGCCTTCGGACCAGCTTAAGTATAGATGCAAACTAGACAACCTACGAGGAACAAGCTCTACAAGGAGGATGAGAAAGGAGCTTTTATCAGAGCAGAAGCTAAGCCGATTTCAAGAATGAGAGGGTACGACACCTGCCATCGGGAAAAGCCTTTCCATGCATTGGAATGCCTAGCTGAACAACCATGCGAAGGTGGAGAGTGGATTTCATGATGAAGATGCTGGGGAGGATTAGTTCCAAGTACTTATTCTTGGTTGTATGTAATGTTTGAATCCTACGAGAAAATGAATTCCTCTAAGGCATACGGGCCAAGTAATACTTATTCCTACGTGCTTTGTTAGGGTTCCACCTCACCCCTTGAAAGGCGGATAATCAAAATCAGTAAAAAATTAAGGCCTTCAGGCCATTGGATGGAGATGATCATGATTGAAGATCAGAAGATGATCCTCAATATTGGAAGTCAAAAATTGGATGCCTAGTTGAAAAATCTTGACAGGGCACATATTGAGACTTCAAAAATGAATGAAACAGTTGATGATTGTACTCAATGATCATTGGAGGATTATAAAGCTGAAATAACTCCAACAAGCGACCAGAAGATTATGATAACTCTTGATTATCTGTCTCATGTAATATTTTATGTTTCTATTCAATTTTCACTAGAGGATTATAATGCCAAAATACCTCCAACATGTGAAAATAAGATCATTAATTCACTAATTGATCTATCACAAGCAGCTGAGAATGTGAAGATACCATCCATACCAACTTGTACTATTTTTTATAAATAAGATTCTCCTAAAAGTGTAGGCAGAAAGAAAAATTCTAAACAAGTATGGATGAGGAATGGTGAGGATATGAAACCTACCACCATGGATAGGGTGGATAGGAAGAAAAAGCTGGAAGTTGGATTCCCAGATAGAGAACAAAACATTAAGAAGAAGGCCCAACTACATTATATAAAAGATATAAATAAGACAAGATTTGTGGGTCAATGTTGGTGTTGCAATAGATTTAGGAAATGTGAATTGGGTTGTTGGTAAAATCCCTTAAATGAAAAAGCACAGAGAAAGCCAATATCAGTGGGAAGAAAGCCAGAGAACAAGAAGCAACATCTGCAGGTCCAGAAGCATCTGTTTATAGCAAAAAGATTTGGAATGATTGATAATATCTGTGATTTATGCAACAAAAGTGGTCACATGGTAGGTCCATGCCCATCTCAACATGCTATCACTATTTATAAGAAAAGAATACCTCTGATTCCATCTAAGACTGAAGCATCTACCTTGGGAAGAAATCATAAGAATAGTGTGTACACACACTTCCCCAAGAAGATCTCAAGTAAGGAATCCAAGATGTCCCTGGATTTTAGGTCCATGAAATTGAAGGTCTATTAATTCAAAGGAGAAACTAAGAGGTATGACACTCAGATGAACCCATGTGGAAGATCCAAACCAGCTATAACAGCTCCAAATGACATGTTGGTCATCTATCCAGAATATTTGAAAAGAATGAGGAAACATGAAGATTAAAAGGCCAAGGATGGTGATAAAGGAAAAGAAAAAATGTCACGTGATGAAGATAAAGAGCATGAGGGAGTGTATACCAAAATAAAAACATGTGTTAATGATGTTCTATGTGAGAGATGTATGAGATCTGGCCACATCGCAAAGGTTTCTCTAACCATAATACCCGAGCAAGAAGCAGTCCATAAAAGGAGTAAGAATGTATCATTCATTATGGCTGTTGAGAAGAACAATTCTCCACACAAAGCAGAAGAGAATCTAAAGAGAGCCATTCCAAATCAACACAGATTAGAACATATGTTCAAATGTTCAAGCATGAAGACTAGAGTAAATGGAGGAAATTGGTTGAGAAAAGCATTAGAACCATGAAACTGATATTGACAAAGAAAGGAAGAACCACTATATTCCCTTAATCATTTGTTAATTGTATTTTTTCTAATAATACAGGGAATTGAAGGTGAATCATGATCTCAGGGGGAGAACCTGAGAAGTAGTGAATGCTGTCAACTCTTAATAGCTATGCTGAAGAAGTTACCATCCTTGTAAGATTATTCAATTGATATTAAATTATTAAAATGATGAAGGATAACCATTTATGGAGATTATGAGGAGTGTTTTTCTTGAGGGGGAGAAAAATGAAGAAGTCTCCATTATTATTAGTTCAATCAGCATGAACTTAAGTTGGTATTAAATGCAATTACTCTGTAAATTTATTGAAGAACATGTCATTGGGAAAGGAGTTTCAGGTTGATTATTTCCTATCATATTCAATTGCATCATCCTAAAATGACAGTGGAAAATCCTTTAAGACAAAGTACATGAGTTCTAATCTCATGTGGTATCAAGACCAGTGAATAATGGACATCCTTGTTGTCTAAATCAAATCCTCTTGTTTTCTACACCGATCATTACTCAATTATACTTAGAGTGAAATGATTGATGACACATTGCTTAAGTATAGATTGATACCCTCTCTACCATGAACTTTTTATTTCTGGTCAATAAGGGGGAGATAATGTGAAATTAAAGTTTGAAAAGTAAAGCATATATAGAAAAGATTCTCATTTTGACTTTGACGTATTCATTTCAGGATATGTTTAAGGTTTTGGAAACAAAATAAAAAGGGGTTGATTGTTGGGTCCAGTTTGTGTGTAAGGTTGTATTTGTAGTCAATTGATGTCAATGAAGATCAAAATGAAGGAGATCAGAAAGAACTCAAATGAAATGGAGGAATAGTGGGGTATCATCCATCTGAGGATGATTGAAGAACAACACAATGCAATAATTCATGATTTTTTGAGAACCATGAAAGATCTTACTTAAAGAATAGAATCATATGATTTTCATTAAGTAGAGAATGACGATTGAACAAGAACAGAGAGTGTGGAAGGTCTTGGAATTATGATGCAAACCTTATCGGAAGGAAAGATGCTGGTGGATGAGAGGGAAGCTATAGTACTTTCCATAGAAACTCTGATAATTCTAAAGTTGATCTATCAATGGATATATATCACGATAGTGGAGTTTGTGATGAAAGAAGAAGATTTTTTGAATAAGAAAAATCATAGAAAAGAAGCATGAAGGTTATGGCCAAAACACATATTGACGGTGGCGCTGTTCTCCAGTGTTTTCCAAATTTTTGGGCCTAGAAATCAGAAATTGAAGGCATGCGTGGTTGGAAAAAGGTGGTGTTCACAAAGAGGAAGTGGTGCGAAAAATAGGTGGATTGTGCGTGAAAAAGGGTGTGTTGTGTGAAAAAGAGTGTGGTGTATGAAATAGTGAGTGTGGCGCAAGAGGTGTTTCAGAATCAGAACGTCGAAAAATGGAAAAGGCATGGGCTACACAAAAAACCAGAGCTGTGTGCGGAAAAATGGGAATGTGCGCTGAACAATGTTGTGCCAGAAATAACAAGTTGAGTTTTTTCACGCAAGTAGTGCCTCAGATCAGAAAACTGAAAATTAGAAAAGGCAAGAGGCACACGAATAATCTGATATGTTTGTGCCATGTGTGCGGAAAATCAAACTTGTGCGCGGAAAATTGGTTATGCGCAAAATGTGAGTTTGATGTTTTATGTGAAAGAGAGGCTTCATGTTCTGAAATATGAAAAATGGAAAAGTCATGAGGTAAGCAAAAAATCCAGGTGGTGCACGAGAATAAAAGGAAGGTGTGTGTAATATAATGAACTGAGAGGCAGTTTTACACACGGGAAGGGGTTTTACGCGTAGGGTCAAATGCACCTATAATACGAAGTTAACCCCTATCATTCAATGAGGATAGAAACTTAGACAAATCCTGAGCTCTAACGCATGGAAAAATCGAAGTATAGAGTGGTGCATGAAAAGAAGTAGTGTTGCATGAAAAAGGAAGTGTTGCACAAAAAAGAGAAGTTTTTAACAGAAAAAGAAGAGTTTCACGAAAAGGCTTTATTGTGCCAAAAGTTATTTTCATGCATAAGGTTCGAATTTTACGCACAAGGCACCGAGAAGGGTGCACAAAATATTTGGGGGTCTCGCAAGCCTTTGACTGGAGATTAGAACTCTCAATATGGCTTCGTGAAGAAGAAATTACAGTGAACTGTTTGGTCTTACAAAGATAAGTAGTACCGAACACACATGACCGATGTTTAACACCCTCGTTGTGCTTTGAGAAGAGAAGAAGAATGATCCCTGCAACTAAAATCAGACCTGCCCAGAAAGAGGGAAGTATAACGGTACACTCAGGTGTTGGTATTGGGAATTAAAGGAAGATAAGAAGGATATTTAGTGCATTCAGTTATTTCATTAAAGTAGAATATTGAATAAAAAAGAGCATCATTTCAAGGATCATATGCAAGAATTGTATCTTGATAAACAAGAGACAAATACTTCAATGCTTATCTATTGAAGGGACCTTTACATCTATAAACTGAGTGGGAATTCACCAAAGGTAGTGGGTCAGGGGGAGTCAATGGGAGTTACCCAAGGGACGCAATGAGCTATCCCTGAACTTTTGTAAAGGCAGTGATCCTGAGACAGTGTGACTGTGCCCGAACCATTGTAATCCAAAACTAGTGAAGAATTTTGGAATTAGGTATGACCAAAAAACTATCGGTGTATGCACCTTGGACGTAGCCCTTAGTGGTGAACCAAGTAAAAGTGTTGTGTCAACTCATTACATGTGAATGTTCGATTGTTGATCATATCAATCAAACATGTTTAACAAGTTCCTACCAACATGGGAACAAGATCCATCACATTAAGTGAAAAAGTTGACACCCGGATTCACCCATCCTCTCTTAGGGTGTCCTGGGGTCCTACAATTTTGTGTTGAAATAACACTATGACCAACAGAATAGATTTAACATGTAAGGATTCAACTTTAGAATCAATTATATCCACCGGTTTATCCACAGCTAAAACATTAAGCTCTGACTTGATATCCTCCCAACTTGGAACATGGGAGGGATTATGATGGTACTTCCTGAGCTGAGACATGCGGACAACATCTTGAATACCAACCAACTAAGGTGGTAATTACAACTGATATGAAACCTGACCAAGTTTCTAAGTGACCTAAAATGATTCAACATATCTCAGAGTTTGATTTCCCTATTTCCAAAGCCGATGATGACCCGACTGAGGAGACGCCATCAAGAGAACTTGGTCACCAAAGGAAAAATAAAAAGGAAAACATCATCAATATAAAGATGATTTATATTGAATCAGAGATATAATTGGATGCTAACATATATTTTGAATCCTCATTGAAATATCTTGAATGAGTTCAGGTTCCAATAGAGAGGTCTCACCCACCTCTACCCAATAAATAGGCGATCTGCATGGGTAATTATACAAAACCTTGAAAAGAGCCATTTTGATCGATGAATGATAAATTTTTTTTATATAAAAACTCTACCAGCCAGATTAGTCATTGAAAGTGGATAATATTCATTGTTAATATCTTAATATTAATGTGTTTAAATGTTCATAAACATCAATTTTATTCCAATTCAGAAATTGAACTTCATTTCCCATCATTGTGAAATTCATGCTTAAAGTGTCAATTTGGGACCACTCAATAATTTGCTTGTGGAAATTAAAATATTCATCATTTTAATTTTATATTATGGTATATTATTCATAAATTTATTTGGAACATTTTTTCTTTTAGGTCTGATGGATGAATCACAAGTGAAGATGGAGATTTTTTCACCTGAAGGCAGAAACTTGATGGAAAAAAGCATAATGGGCCTAAGGCCCATCATACAAATGTGGGGCCCATAAACCAAGCCCAATGAAACTAAAATTTATAAAGTAGAAAGATAAAAATATTAGTATAATTTTATTCAAATGTGGATAGAGCTAATTCTGATGTTTTCATGATGATAATGGGATCTGAAGTTGAGATTTAAATGGTGGACCCGACATTAGTGCACAGAAATGAATCCCACCATTTAGACCATAACATTCAAACGGATGAGAAAAATTTCCTGAAATTTTTACATATCATAAAGGACAGATGGAAGAAGATATTTTACTTCTAAAACCCCTTCGGATTCTGCCTTATTCAATTACAAATTCACATGTCAATATGGTAGACGAATCTGGACAATTTTCCGGGTCAAATTCGAAACATCAATTTCCTTTTGATTATTCACCCTTCTTTTGACTCTATTAATTGTTGGGAGGTGAATTAATTGTTGTAGGATGTACCTAAGGCTCCTAATATGCCTATATAAGGAGCTAGAGGTTAAGGGAATAGGGGTGAATATTTTTCTTATCATCTTTTTTTGCTTGGTTCATTGTAAGGTTATGCTTCCAAATTTCCTTTGTAATGTTTTCCATTTCCATGTAAGTTTATTTTTTGTATCTTTATGTTCTTAATCAACTTCTTTATCTTAAATATTTTCCATTACATTTATTAAAACTTTATTATTAGAAAGCACAGTGATATCTCTGTGTTGTTGTGAATTAGTTCACACATAGGTGTGAATTTCATTCACACACACGGAAGAGTGCTCGTTATTTCCGCGGTTTTAATTTCTTAAATCCAATTATTGTTAGTAATATTCCACCCACCATTGAGTGTATACAATAAATAGATGGATAACCCTTTAATGGGTTGATCTTAGGAGGATGCAAAGGCTGGATTGAATGTTAATTTATGAATGATTGTTGTTAATTGGATAATTAATTTAAGACATCCATTCTTCAGTTATTTCTACTCTTCATCTTTACTGTGTTTGAGCAAACTAAATTAAATTACTAAATGACCATATACCTCATAGAGATCATGAATTTGGTTTTCTAAGTGTATAAGTGATTAGTAATTGTGTTTAGTAAGCACCAAACCAGAAAATGATGAAGGTAGTGTTATTTTTGAAAAATGGATTCATCAAGAATTAATAAAACCAAAATTGTCTAATGAAGTAAAATTCATTCAATCCACCCCGAGCATAATCCTAAGATCAACCCATTTTCAGTGAATTGAATTCACTTAGGTTTCATAGTGTTCTTTAAACCATCCAAAATCAAACCCAAAGTTGGCTACTTCATAGCTCATCCTTCACCAAATCATAGCGTCTGAAGGTTACATCTTCGGTCCTTGTGGATTCGACCCCTACATGTACTACATCGATCGCTTTTACCAGTTGGGTAAATTTGGGCGCAACCAAATTTTGGTGCCGTTGCTGGTGACCAAGTAAGTTCCTTTGACCAAAAATCATTTTTTATCTCCCCCAAAGTGGTTTCTATTGGCCGAACCTCACTAAGGATTCCTTCCAATTCTGCAAAAGTTGTCCTCAGTGTCAGCAATTAGGATCCATTACCAAAAGGAATCAAATGACCCTCACTCCCATTCTGGTCGTTGAAATCTTTTATTATTGGGGAATTGATTTCATGGGACCATTTACAAACTCTAATGGATACCTCTATATCCTCTTAGCTATTGATTATGTCTCAAAATGGGTTGAAGCCATTCCCACCAAGTCCAATGACCACCATGTTGTGATCCAATTTTTGAAAGAGAATATATTTTCTCGATTTTTAATTCCTAGGGCTATAATCAGTGATCGTGGAACCCATTTCTGCAAATCCCCATTCTCTTAACTCATGTCTAAGTATGGTATTACTCATAAATTTTCCACTGCATACCATCCTCAAACCAACGGTCAAGCTAAGTTGGAAAATAGAGAAATTAAGAAAATTCTTGAAAAAACTGCCAATCCCTCTATGAAAGATTGGTCCGAGAAACTCTTAGATTACCTTTGGGAATATCGAACTACATTCAAAACTATCCTAGGAATGTTATCGTATAGATTGGTTTATGGAAAAGCTTGTCATTTACCTGTTGAAATTGAGCATAAGGCCTTTTTGTGCAATAAAAAAAATGAACATTGACATTTATTTGGCTGAAACAAAAAGGAAATTAGATCTTAATAAACTCAAGGAACATAGGATGGAGGCTTATGAAAATTCAAAGATCAATAAATCTAAAGTTCAAGCCTACCAATCTAGGAATCTCAAAGTCAATCACTTTGAACGAGGAAAATTTGTGCTCTTTTATAGTTCAAAACTTCATCTACACCCAGGAAAGCTAAGGTCCAGATGGTCTGGTCCATACCTAGTGCATCATGTGTACCCTCGTGGGTCAATAAAGATTCAGGATCCAACAAGTGGTCATGTCTTCAAAGTCAATGGTCATAGGTTAAAACCATTCATTGAATCATTCAATAAATAAGAAACCTAGGAGGAGTTAACTGAGCCAACATATGAACCAGAGAAAAATTGATAGATTTAGGGTACAAGTTGGGCTAACGACGTTAAAAAAAAGCGCTGCACGGGAGGCAACCCATGGTTTTCATGTTTCCAATCACTGTGAATCATCTTTTTTTTTCCTTCTGCTTCATTTTGTTATTTTTTTTATATAGACTGATGACCTATTCTTATTTTATGAGTAAGGATGGGTATGAAAGGGGAGAACCGTATTCATCTGTGTCATGCGGTGTGATCCCTAAGTAATACCTTACCCAGAAAATATAAAGAAGACAATGTATCATCAATTTATTTTATTTTATTTATGTTTTTGTAGGTTAAAAAAATTAGACTCTTGGCATGTTCTTTTTTATGAGTATGGATGGGTATGAAAGGGGAGCACCGTATTCATCCATGTCACGCGGTGTGATCCCTGAGTAATACCTTTCCCAGAAATTTAAAAGAAGACAATGTATCATTAGTTTGATTTAAAAAAAACATAAAAAAAATAAAAATGATGATACTTGGAATTAAATAAATCATTGTGTTGTTTGCTTTGTCCTTCTTTTTATGGTTCAGGAACTATTTTGGGTGATACATGTTCAATCAAGGAGGTTCCTACATTACCCAAGAGATCAAAGGAGTAATCTGGCGCATCATGAACTTCAACTTCAAAAAACGGGTGAATTTGTTCCATATTTATCATTCTCACTTTCATCTTTGAACTCATCTCTTACCCCCTTCTATCTTTTATTTTCTTTAAACACTGTGGATAGTGTTACTCTAAGTTGGAGGGAGATAAAAAATGATTTTTTTATTTTGTGAATAAAAACATGCATGAAATGAAAAATTCCATTAACCATAAACATGATAACACACATTGAAAACTCTAAAATTGGATATCAAATAAATTTTGCATGCCTTGATTCTGATTTTAATGCAAATTTAAGTTCATGAGAAAAGTTTTTGGAAAGTGTGGTTGTCCGATGTGATTTTTCAATGTTTACATTTTCATCATCTTAATAAAAATGCCACAATGCACGTCTACTGGATCGTGGGTGAAAATTTTAGTTCTTGGGTCCCTTTCATTATAGCATAGGGTTATGGGGTCACTTTTAGTTTAATTTTCGTTTCCAAAAAAACAAAAAAAACAAAAAAAATAATTTTGACCATGTAGAGAAATGTTTTGTCCAAATGCGTGGCGTCCGACACTTGGGGATCGTGACTCCATAGTAGTTTTTCCCAGAGCTAGCCATTATATCTCTATTTTAGAGCATGAAATTAACAATATGTGTGTCTTCTGGCACTTTGGGATCGTGACTCCATAGTTGTCTTTCCCAGAGTTAGACTTTTCATATCTATTTTGGATTAAAAAAATCATCAAAAAAAATCAAAAAAAATGGATACTCATATTAAGGTTTAATGTGATTCCCACATAGTGCTTCCATTTTTCCCCTTGAACAATAAAATGGGCCACATATCTTTTGTGATGCACAAAACTTTATCATGCTTAATTGAAATTGGATGAAATGTGGCGATGAATTTGAACAAAGGAATGGGCTTGGGCTTGGGATATGCTTATGGACCTAGCTTGTTTTAAATGATTTTTATTGGTTCCATAATATTTTTGGTATGATATATTTGGGTGAGCAGTGTGTATTAAAATGTTTTTGGAAAAGGGGATTTGAATTTCATAATTGTAATATATTTTTCTCGGGACTAGAAAAACTCAAGTTGGGGGGTGTGATTAGTCACTGAAAGTGGCTAATAATCATTGTTAAGATCTTAATATTAATGTGTTTAAATGTTCATAAACTTCAATTTTATTCCGATGCAGAAATTGAACTTCATTTCCCATCATTGTGCAATTCATGCTTAAAATGTCAATTTGGGCCCACTCAATAATTTGCTTGTGAAAATTACAATATTCATAATTTTAATTTGATATTTCTGTATATGATTCATCACTTTATTTGGAACATTTTTTCTTTTAGGTCAGATGGATTAATCTCAAGTGAAGATGGAGATTTTTTCACCTGATGGCAGAATCTTGTTGGAAAAATCATAATGGGCCTAAGGCCCATCAAACAAATGTGGGGCCCATAAACCAAGCCCAATGAAAATAAAATTTATACAGTAGAAGGATAAAAATTTGAGGATAATTTTATTCAACTGTGGCCGGAGATAATTCTGATGTTTTCATGATGATAAAGTGATCTGAAGTTGAGATTTAAATGGTGGACCCGACATTAATGCACAGAAATCCGTCCCACCATTTCGACCATAACAATCAAACGGATGAGAAAAATTTCTTGAAATATTTACAGCTGATAGAGGACAGATGGACGAAGATATTTCAATTCTACAACCCCTCCGGATTCGGCTTTCTTCAATTACAAATTCACACGTCAATATGGTAAACGAATCTGGACAGTTTTCTGGGTCAAATTCGAAACATCAATTTCCTTTTAATTATTCACCCTCCTTTTGACTCTATTAATTGTTGGGGGTGAATTAATTGTTGGAGGATGGAACTAAGACTCCTAATATGCCTATATAAGGATCTAGAGGTGAAGCTAATAGGGGTGAATATTTTTCTTATCATCTTTTGTTGCTTATTTCATTGTAAGGTTATGCTTCCAAATTTCCTTTGTAATGTTTTCCCTTTCCTTGTATGTTTATTTTTTTTGTATATTTATGTTCTTAATAAACTTATTTATCTTAAATATTTTCCATTTCATTTATTAAAACTTTATTATCACAAAGCATAGTGATATCTCTGTTTTGTTGTGAATTAGTTCACACATAGGTGTGAATTTCATTCACACACACGGAGGAGTGCTCGTTATTTCTGTGGTTTTAATTTCTTCAATCCATTTCTTGTTAGCCATCTTCCACCCACCATTGAGAGTACAAAATCAATCGATGGATAATCCTTTAATGGGTTGATCTTAGGAGTATGAAAAGGCTGGATTGAATGTTAATTTATGAATGAATTGTTGTTAATTGGATAATTAATTTAAGACATCCATTCTTCAGTTATTTCTACTCTTCATCTTTACTGTGTTTAATCAAACTAAATTCAATTACTAAATGACCATATATCTTGGAGAGATCATGAATTTGGTTTTTTATGTGTATAGGGGATTAGTAATTGTGTTTAGTAAGAACCAAACCAAAAAATTATGAAGGTAGTGTTATTTTTGAAAAATGGATTAATCAAGAATTAATAAAACCAAAATTGTCTAAAGAAGTAAAATTCATTCAATCCACCCAAAGGATAATCCTAAGATCAACCCATTTTCATTGAATTGAATTCACTTAGGTTTCTTAGTGTTCCTTAAACCATCCAAAATCAAACCCAAAGTTGGCTACTTCATAGCCCATCCTTCACCAAATCATAGCATCTCAAGGTTATGTCTTCGGTCCCTGTGGATTCGACCCCTACATGTACTACATCGACCGCTTTTACCAGTAGGGTAAATTTGGGCGCAACCAAATTTTGGCACCGTTGCCGGGGACCAAGTATGTTCCTTAGACCAAAAATCATTTTTTATCTCCCCCCGAAGTGGTTTCTACTGGCCTAACCTCAATAAGGATTCCTTCCAATTCTGCAAAATTTGTCCTTAGTGTCTGCAATTAGGATCCATTACCAAAAGGAATCAAATGCCCCTCACTCCCATTCTGGTCATTGAAATCTTTGATTGATGGGGAATTGATTTCATGGGACCCTTTCCAAAATCTAAGGGATACCTCTACATCCTCTTAGCTATTGATTATGTCTCAAACTGGGTTGAAGCCATTCCCACCAAGTCCAATGACCACCATATTGTGATCTGATTTCTGAAAGAGCATATATTTTATTGATTTGGAAATTCTATGGCTATAATCAGTGACGGTGGAACCCATTTCTGCAACCGCCCATTATCTTCACTCATGTCTAAGTATGGTATTACTCATAAAGTTTCCACTGCATACCATCCTCAAACCAACGGTCAAGCTGAGTTGGAAAATAGAGAAATTAAGCAAATTCTTGAAAAAAAATTCAATCCCTATACGAAAGATTGGTCCGAGAAACTCTTAGATGCCCTTTGGGCATATCGAACAACTTTCAAAACTATCCTAGGCATGTCACCGTATAGATTGGTTTATGGAAAAGCATGTCATTTACCTATTGAAATTAAGCATAAGGCCTTTTGAGCAATAAAAAAAATGAACTTTGACATTTCTTTGGCTGAAAAAAATGGAAATTAGATATTAATGAACTCGAGGAACTTATGATAGAGGCTTATGAAAATTCAAGGATCAATAAATCTAAAGTTCAAGCCTACCAATCTAGAAATATCAAAGTCGTACACTTTTAACTGGGAAAATTTGTGCTCGTGTATAGTTCAAAACTTCATCTACACCTAGGAAAGCTAAGGTCCAGATGGTCTGGTCCATACCTAGTGCATCATGTGTACCCTCATGGGGCAATAGAGATTCCGGATCCTACAAGTGGTCATGTCTTCAAAGTCAATGGTCATTGGTTAAAACCATTCATTGAATCATTCAATAGACAAGAAATCAAGGAGGAGTTAACTGATCCAACATATGAACCAGAGAAAAATTGATAGATTTAGGGTACAATTCGGGCTAACGGCGTTAAACAAAAGCACTGCACAGGAGGCAACACATGGTTTTCATGTTTCCAATCACTGTGAATCATCTTTTGTTTCCTTTTCCTTCATTTTGTTATTTTTTTATATAGACTGTTGAGCTGTTCTTATTTTATGAGTAAGGAAGGGTATGAAAGGGGAGCACCGTATTCATCTATGTCACGCGGTGTGATCCCTGAGTAATACCTTACCCAGAAAATATAAAGAAGACAATGTATCATCAGTTTATTTTATTTTATTTATGTTTTTGTAGGTTATAAAAATTAGACTCTTGACCTGTTCTTCTTTAATGAGTATGGATGGGTATGAAAGGGGCACACCGTATTCATCTGTGTCACGTGGTGTGATCCCTGAGTAATACCTTAACCAGAAATTTAAAAGAATACAATGTATCATTAGTTTGATTTAAAAAAAATAAAAAACCATAAAAATGATGATACTTGGAATTAAATAAATCATTGTGTTGTTTGCTTTGTCATTCTTTTTATGATTCAAGAACTATGTAGGGTGATACATGTTCAATAAAGGAGGTCCCTACATCCCCCAAGAGATCAAAGGTGTAATCTGGATCATTATAAACTTTAACTTCAAAAACCAGGTGAATTTGTTCCATGTTTATCATTCTCAATTTCATCTTTGAACTCCTCTCCTACCCCCATCTAACTTTTCATTTCTTTAAACACTGGGGACAATGTTATTCTAAGTTGGGGGGAGATAAGAAATGATTTTTTTTTATTTTGTGAATAAAAATATGCATGAATAGAAAAATTCCATTAACCATAAACATGATAACACACATTGAAAACTCTAAAATTGGATATCAAATAAATTTTGCATGACTTGATTCTGATTTTAATGCAAGTTTAAGTTCATGAGCATAGTTTTTGGAAAGTGTGGTTGCCTGCTGTGATTTTTCAATGTTTACATTTTAATCCTCTTAATAAAAAATCCACAATGCACGTCTACTGAATCGTGGGTGTAAATTTGAGTTCTTGGGTTCCTTTCATTATAGCATAGGGTTATGGGGCCACTTTTAGTTTAATTTGAGTATCCAAAAAAACAAAAAAAACAAAAAAAATAATTTTGACCACATAGAGAAATGTTTTGTCCAAATGTATGGCATCCGGCACTTGGGGATCGTGACTCCATAGTTGTCTTGTCCAGATTTAGTCTTTATATCTCTATTTTAGAGCATGAAATTGACAATATGTGAGACGTCCAACACTTGGGGATCGTGACTCCATAGTTGTCTTGCCCTGAGTTAGTCTTTTAATATCTATTGTGGATAAAAAAAATCATCAAAAAAATCAAAAAAATGGGTACTCATATTATGGTTTAATGTGATTCCCACCTAGCGCTTCCATTTTTTCCCTTGAAAAATAAAATGGGCCCCATATCTTTTGTGATACACAACACTTTATCAAGAATAATTGAAATTGGATGAAATGTGGCGCTGAATTTGAACAAAGGAATGGGCTTGGTCTTGGGATATGCTTATGGACCTTGCTTGTTTTAAATGATTTTTATGGGTTCCATAATTATTTTGGTATGAGATATTTGGGTGAGCAGTGTGTATTAAAATGTTTTTGGAAAAGGGGATTTGAATTTCATATTTGTAATATATTTTGCTTGGGACTAGAAAAACTCAAGTTGAGGGGTGTGATTAGTCACTGAAATTGGATAAAATTATTTTTTAAGATCTTAATATTAATGTATTTAAATGTTCATAAACATCAATTTTATTCCAATTTAGAAATTGAACTTCATTTCCCATCATTGAGCAATTCATGCTTAAAGTGTGAATTTGGGACAACTCAATAATTTGCTTGTGGAAATTACAATATTCATCATTTTAAATTGATATTTTGGTATATGATTTATCAATTTATTTGGAACATTTTTTCTTTTAGGTTGTATGGATGAATCATAAGTGAAGATGGAGATTTTTGAACCTGAACGCAGAAACATGCTGGAAAAAGCATAATGGGCCTATGGCCTATCAAACAAATGTTGGGCCCAGAAACCAAGCCAAATGAATCTCAAATTTATACAGTAGAAAGATAAAAATATTAGGAACGTTTTATTCAACTTTGTCCAGATCTAATTCTGATGTTTTCATGATGACAAAGGGATCTGAAGTTGAGATTTAAATGGTGGACCCGACATTAATGCACAGAAATCCGTCCCACCATTTTGACCACAACATCCAAACGGATGAGACAAATTTTCCTGAAATTTTTATAGCTCATAAAGCACAGATGGAAGAAGATATTTCTCTTCTACATCCTTTCCAGATTCGTCTTTCTTCAATCACAAATTACACGTCAATATGGTGGATGAATCTGGACAGTTTTCCGGGTCAAATTCGAAACATCAATTTTATTTTGATTATTCACCCTATTTTTGACTCTATTAATTGTTGGGGGCTGAATTAATTGTTGGGGGATGGAACTAAGGCTCCTAATATTCCTATATATGGAGCTACTGGTGAATTTAATAGGGGTGGATATTATTCTTATCATCTTTTGTTTCTTATTTCATTGTAACGTTATGCTTCCAAATTTTCTTTGTAATGTTTTCCATTTCCATGTATGTTTCTTTTTTCTATATTTATGTTCTTAATGAACTTATTTATCTTCTATATTTTCCATTTCATTTATTAAAACTTAATTATCATAAAGCACAATGATATCCTTGTGTTTTTGTGAATTAGTTCACACATAGGTGTGAATTTCATTCACACACACGGAGGAGTGCTCGTTATTTCCGCGGTTTTAATTTTTCAATCCAATTCTTGTTATCCATCTTCCTACCACCATTGATAGTATACAATCAATGGAAGGCTATACCTTTAATGTGTTGATCTTATAAGGATGGAAAGGCTGGATTGAATGATATTTTATGAACTATTTTTTTTAATTGGATAATTAATTTAAGACATCCATTATTCATTTATTTCTACTCTTCATCATTACTGTGTTTGAGAAAACTAAATTCAATTACTAAATGACCATATACCTCTGAGAGATCATGAATTCGGTTTTCTAAGTGTATAGGGGATTAGTAATTGTGTTTAGTATGCACCAAACCAGAAAATTATGAAGGTAGTGTTATTTTTGAAGAATGGATTCATCAAGAATTAATAAAACCAAAATTGTCTAAAGAAGTAAAATGCATTCAATCCACCCTGAGCATAATCCTAAGATCAACCCATTTTCATTGAATTTAATTCACTTAGGTTTATTAGTGTTCTTTAAACCATCCAAAATAAAACCAAAATTTGGATACTTCATAACCCATCCTTCACCAAATCATATCGTCTCAACGTTACTTTTTCGGTCCCTATGGATTCGACCCTTACAAGTACTACATAGACCGCTTTTACCAGTAGGGTAAATTTGGGTGCAACCAAATTTTGGCGCCGTTGCTGGGGACCAAGTAAGTTCCTTATACCAAAAATCATTTTTTATCTCCCCCCAAAGAGGTTTCTACTAGCCGAACCTCACTAAGGATTCCTTCCAATTCTGCAAAAGTTTTCCTCAGTGTCAGCAATTAGGATCCATTTACAAAAGTAATCAAATTCTCCTCACTCCCATTCGGGTCGTTGAAATCTTTTATTGTTGGGGAATTGATTTCATGGGACCCTTTCCAAACTCTATGGGATACCTCTACATCCTCTTAGCTATTAATTATGTCTCAAAATGGGTTGAATCCATTCCCACCAAGTCCAATGACCACCATGTTGTGATTCGATTTCTGAAAGAGCATATATTTTCTTGATTTGGAATTCCTAGGCCTATAATCAGTGATCATGGAACCCATTTATACAACCTCCCATTCTCTTCACTCATGTCTAAGTATGGTATTATTCATAAAGTTTCCACTACATACCATCCTCAAACCAACAGTCAAGCTGAGTTGGCAAATAGAGAAATTAAGCAAATTCTTGAAAAAACTGTCAATCCATCTAGGAAAGATTGGTCCGAGAAACTCTTAGATGCCCTTTGGGCATATCAAACTGCTTTCAAAACTGTCCTAGGCATGTCACCGTATAGATTGGTTTATGGAAAATCATGTCATTTACCAGTTAAAATTGAGCATAAGGCCTTTTGGGAAATAAAAAAATGAAAAATGAAATTTCTTTGGCTGAAAAAAAAGTAAATTAGATCTTAATGAACTCTAGGAACTTAGGATGGAGGCTTATGAAAATTCAAGGATCAATAAATCTAAAGCTCAAGCCTACCAATCTAGGAATATCAAAGTCAAACACTTTGAACTGGGAAAATTTGTGCTCTTGTATAGTTCAAAACATCATCTTCACACAGGATAGCTAAGGTCCAGATGGTCTGGTCCATACCTAGTGCATCATGTGTACCCTCATGGGTCAATAGAGATTCAGGATCCCACAAGTGGCCATGCCTTCAAAGTCAATGGTCATAGGTTAAAACCATTCATTGAATCATTCAATAAACAAGAAACCAAGGAGGAGTTAACTGAACCAACATATGAACAAGAGAAAAATTTATAGATTTAGGGTAGAAGTTGGGCTAACGACGTTAAAAAAAAGCGCTGCATTGGAGGCAACCTGTGGTTTTCATGTTTTCAATCATTGTGAATCATCTTTTGTTTCCTTCTACTTCTTTTTTTTTATTTTTTTTATAGACTGTTGACATGTTCTTCTTTTATGAGTAAGGATGGGTATGAAAGGGGAGCACCGTATTCATCTGTGTCACGCGGTGTGATCCCTGAGTAATACCTTACCCAGAAAATATAAAGAAGACAATGTATCATAAGTTTGTCTTATTTTATTTATGTTTTTGTAGGTTAAAAAAAATTAGACTCTTGACCTAATATTCTTTTATGAGTATGGATGGGTATGAAAGGGGAGAACCGTATTCATCCGTGTCACGCAGTGTGATCCCTAAGTAATACCTTACCCAGAAATTTAAAATAAGACAATGTATCATTAGTTTGATTTAAAAAAACATAAAAAACCATAAAAATGATGATACATGGAATTAAATAAATCATTTTTTTGTTTTCTTTGTCCTTCTTTTTATGGATTAGGAACAATTTTGGGTGATACATGTTCAATCACGGAGGTGACTACATCCCCCAAGAGATCAAAGGAGTAATCTGGAGCATCATGAACTTCAACTTCAAAAACTAGGTGAATTTGTTCCATGTTTATCATTCTCAATTTCATCTTTGAACTCCTCTCCCACCCCCTTCTAACTTTTCTTTTCTTTAAATACTGGGGATAGTGTTAATCTAAGTTGGGGGAAGATAAAAAACTGAATTTTTTATTTTGTGAATAAAAACATGCATGAAAAGAAAAATTCCATTAACCATAAACATGATAACACACATTGCAAAATCTAAAATTGGATATCAAATAAATTTTTCATGCGTTGATTCTGATTTTAATGCAAGTTTAAGTTCATGAGCATAGTTTTTGGAAAGTGCAGTTGTCCGATGTGATTTTTCAATGTTTACATTTTCATCCTCTTAATAAAAATGCCACAATGCACGTCTACTGGATCGTGGGTGTTAATTTGAGTTCTTTGGTCCCTTTCATTATAGCATTGGGTTCTGGGGTCACTTTTAGATTAATTTGAGTATCCAATAAAAGCAAAAAAAACAAAAAAATTAATTTTGACCACATAGAGAAATGTTTTTTCCAAATGCCTGGCATCCGACACTTGGGGATCATGACTCCATAGTTGTCTTGCCCAGAGTTAGGCTTTATGTCTCTATTTTAGAGCATGAAATTTACAATATGCGTGTCATCCAACACTTGGGGATCGTGACTCCATAGTTGTCTTTCCCAGAGTTAGTCTTTCCATATCTGTTGTGGATAAAAAAATCATCAAAAAAATCAAAAAAATGGATACTCATATTAAGGTTTAATGTGATTCCCACCTAGCGCTTCCATTTTTTCCCCTTGAACTATAAAATGGGCCCCATATCTTTTGTGATTCACAACACTTTATCATGCTTAATTGAAATTGGAAGAAATGTGGCGATGAATTTGAACAAAGGAATGGGCTTGGGCTAGGGATATGATTATGGACCTAGGTTGTTTTAAATGATATTTATGGGTTCCATAACTTTTTTGGTATGAGATATTTTGGTGATCAATGTGTATTAAAATGTTTTTGGAAAATGGGATTTGAATTTCATATTTGTAATATATTTTGCTCAGGACCAGAAAAACACAAGTTGGGGGGTGTGATTAGTCACATAAAGTGGCGAATATTCATTGTTAATATCTTAATATTAATGTGTTTAAATGTTTATAAACATCAATTTTATTCCAATTCAGAAATTGAACTTCATTTCCCATCATTATGCAATACTTGCTTAAAGTGTAAATTTGGTCCCACTCAATAATTTTCTTGTGGAAATTACAATATTCATAATTTTATATTTTATATTTTGGTATATGATTCAAAAATTTATTTGGAACATTTTTTATTTTAGGTCTTATGGATGAATCACAAGGGAAGATGGAGATTTTTTCACCTGAAGGCAGAAACTTTCTGGAAAAAGCATAATGGGCCTAAGGCCCATCAAAAAAATGTGGGGCCCAGAAACCGAGCCCAATGAAGCTCATATTTATACAGTAGAAATATAAAAAAATGAGGATCATTTTATTCAACTTTGGACGGAGCTAATTCTGATGTTTTCATGATGATAAAGGGATATGATGTTGATATTTAAATGGTGGACCCGACATTAATGCACAGAAATCCGTTCCACCATTTCGACCATAACATCCAAAAGGCTGATCCAAATTTCCTAACATTTTTACATCTCATAGATGACATATTTAATAAGATATATCTTTTCTAAAACCCCTCTGGATTCGGCCTTCTACAATTAAAAATTTTCACGTCAATATGGTGGACGAATCTGGACAGTTTTCCGGGTCAAATTCGAAACATCAATTTCCTTTTGATTATTCACCATCTTTTTGACTCTATTAATTGTTGAGGGGTGAATTAATTGTTGGGGTATGGAACTAAGGCTCCTAATATTCCTATATATGGAGCTAGTGGTGAAGGGAATAGGGGTGGATATTTTTCTTATCATGTTTTGTTGCTTGTTTCATTGTAAGGTTATGCTTCCAAATTTCCTTTGTAATGTTTTCCATTTCCATGTAAGTTTATTTTTTGTTTCTTTATGTTCTTAGTCAACTTATTTCTCTTCTATATTTTACATTTCATTTATTAAAACTTTATTATCACAAAGCACAGTGATATCTCTGCGTTGTTGTGAATTAGTTCACACATAGGTGTGAATTTCATTCACACACACAGAGGAGTGCTCGTTATTTCCGCGGTTTTAATTTCTTCAATCCAATTCATGTTAGCCATATTCTTCCCACCATTGAGAGTATACAATCAATGGGGGGATAACCCTTTAATTGGTTGATCTTAGGAGGATGCAAAGGCTGAATTGAATGTTATTTTATGAATGAATTGTTGTTAATTAGATAATTAATTTAAGACATCCATTCTTCATTTATTTCTACTCTTCATCTTTACTGTGTTTGAGAAAACTAAATTCAACTACTAAATGACCATATACCTCAGAGAGATCATGAAATTGGTTTTCTGAGTGTATAGGGGATTAGTAATTGTGTTTAGTAAGCACCAAACGAGAAAATGATGAAGGTAGTGTTATTTTTGAAGAATGGATTCATCAAGAATTAATAAAACTAAAATTGTCTAAAGAAGTAAAATTCATTCAATCCACCCCGAGCATAATCCTAAGATCACCCCATTTTCATTGAATTTAATTCACTTAGGATTCTTATTGTTCTTTAAACCATCCAAAATCAAACCCAAAGTTGGCTACTTCATAGCGCATCCTTCACCAAATCAAAGTGTCTCAAGGTTTCTTCTTCGGTCCCTGTGGATTCGACCCCTACATGTACTACATCGACCGCTTTTACCAGTAGGGTAAATTTGGGTGCAACCAAATTTTGGCACCGTTTCCGGGGACCATGTAAGTTCCTTAGACCAAAAATCATTTTTTATGTCCCCCAATGTGGTTTCTACTAGTCGAACCTCACTAAGGATTCCTTCCAATTATGCAAAAGTTGTCCTCAGTGTCATCAATTAGGATCCTTTACCAAAGGGAATCAAATTCCCCTCACTCCCATTCTGGTCATTTAAATCAATGATTGTTGGGGAATTGATTTCATGGGACCCTTTCCAAACTCTAAGGGATACCTCTACATCTTCTTAGATATTGATTATGTCTCAAAATGGGTTGAAGCCATTCCCACCAAGTCCAATGACCACCATGTTGTGATCTGATTATCTGAAAGAGCATATATTTTATTGATTTGGAATTCCTACGGCTATAATCAATGATTGTGGAACCCATTTCTGCAACCGCCCATTCTCTTCACTCATGTCTAAGTATGGTATTACTCATAATGTTTCCACTACATACCATCCTCAAACCAATAGTCACGCTGAGTTGGAAAATATAGAAACTAAGAAAATTCTTGAAAAAGCTATCAATACCTATAGGAAATATTGGTCAGAGAAACTCTTAGATTCCCTTTCGGCATATCGAACTGCTTTCAAAACTATCCTAGTCATGTCAACATATAGATTGGTTTATGGAAAATCATGTCATTTACCTGTTGAAATTGAGCATAAGGCCTTTTGGGCAATAAAAAAACGAACTTTGACATTTCTTTGGCTGAAACAACAAGGAAATTAGATCTTAATGAACTCAATGAACTTAGGATGGAGGTTTATTAAAATTAAAGGATCAATAAATCTAAAGTTCAAGCCTACCAATCTTGGAATCTCAAAGTCAAACACTTTGAACTAGGAAAATTTGTGCTCTTGTATAGTTCAAAACATTATCTACACCCAAGAAAGCTAAGGTCCAGATGGTCTGGTCCATACCTAGTGCATCATGTGTACCCTCATGGGGAAATAGAGATTCAGGATCTCGCAAGTGGTCATGTCTTCAAAGTCAATGGTCATAGGTTAAAACCATTCATTGAATCATTCAATAAACAAGAAACCAAGGAGGAGTTAACTGAGCCAACATATGAAGCAGAGACAAATTGATAGATTTAGGGTACAATTTGGGCTAACTATGTTAAACAAAAGCGCTCCACGGGAGGTAACCTGTGGTTTTCATGTTTCCAATCACTGTGAATCATCCTTTTTTTCCTTCTGCTTCATTTTGTTATTTTTTTATATAGACTGTTGACATGTTCATATTTTATGAGTAAGGATGGGTATGAAAGGGGAGCACCGTATTCATCTGTATCACGCGGTGTGATCCCTAAGTAATACCTTACCCAGAAAATATAAAGAAGACAATGTATCATTAGTTTATTTTATATTATTTATGTTTTTGTAGGTTAAATAAAATTAGACTCTTGGCCTGTTCTTATTTTATGAGTATGGATGGGTATGAAAGGGGAGCATCATATTCTTCCGTGTCACGCAGTGTGATCCCTGAGTAATACCTTACCCAGAAATTTAAAAGAAGACCATGCATCATTAGTTTGATTAAAAAAACATAAAAAACCATAAAAATGATGATACTTGGAACTAAATTAATCATTGTGTTGTTTGCTTTGTCCTCATTTTTATGGTTCAGGAACTATTTTGGGTGATAAATGTTCAATCAAGGAGGTGCATACATCCCCCAAGAGATCAAAGGAGTAATCTGGAGCATCATTAACTTCAGCTTCAAAAACCAGGTGAATTTCTTCCATGTTTATCATTCTCAATTTCATCTTTGAACTCCTCTCCTACCCCCTTCTAGCTTTTATTTTCTTGAAACACTGGGGACAATGTTATTCTAAGTTGGGGGGAGATAAAAAATAATTTTTTTTATTTTTTGAATAAAAACATGCATGAAATGAAAAATTCCATTAACCATAAACATGATAACACACATTGAAAACTCTAAAATTGGATATCAAATAAATTTTACATGCCTTGATTCTGATTTTAATGAAAGTTTAAGTTCATGAGCATATTTTTTGGAAAGTAAGGTTGTCTGATGTGATTTTTCAATGTTCATATTTTCATCCTCTTAATAAAAATTCCACAATGCACGTCTACTGGATCATGGGTGTAAATTTGAGTTCTTGGGTCCCTTTCATTATAGCATAGGGTTCTGGGGTCACTTTTAGTTTAATTTGAGTATAAAAAAACAAAAAAAAAACAAAAAAAAATAATTTTTACCACATAGAGAAATGTTTTGTCCAAATGTGTGGCGTCTGACACTTTGGGATCATGACTCCATAGTTGTCTTGACCAGAGTTAGGCTTTATATCCCTATTTTAGAGCATGAAATTGACAATATGTGTGGCGTCTGACACTTGGGGTTCATGACTCCATAGTTGTCTTGCCCAGAGTTAGTCTTTTCATATCTATTATGGATAAAAAAATCATCCAAAAAAAATAAAAAAATGGATACTCATATTAAGGTTTAATGTAATTCCCACCTAGCGCTTCCATTTTTTACCCTTGAACAACTAAATGGGCCCCATACCTTTTGTGATTCACAACAATTTATCATTCTTAATTGAAATTGGATGAAATGTGGCGATGAATTTAAACAAAGGAATGAGCTTGGGCTTCAGATATTCTTATGGACCTAGCTTGTTTTAAATGATTTTTATGGGTTCCATAATTTTTTTTGGTATGAGATATTTGGGTGAGCAATGTTTATTAAAATGTTTTTGGAAAAGGGGATTTGAATTTCATATTTGTAATATATTATGCTCGGGATAGAAAAAATCAAGTTGGGGGGTGTGATTAGTCACTGAAAGTGGCTAATATTAATTTTTAAGTTCTTTATATTAATGTGTTTAAATGTTCATAAACATCAATTTTATTCCAATTCAGAAATTGAACTTCATTTCCCATCATTGTGCAATTCATGCTTAAAGTGTCAGTTTGGGACCACTTAATAATTTGCCTTTGGAAATTACAATATTCATCATTTTAATTTGATATTTTGGTTTATTATTGATACATTTATTTGGAACATTTTTTCTTTTAGGTCTGATGGATGAATCGAAAGTAAAGATGGATATTTTTTCACCTTAAGGGAGAAACTTGCTGAAAAAAGCATAATGGGACTAAGGCCCATCAAACAAATGTGGGGCCCAGAAACCAATCCAAATGAAGCTCAAATTTATACAGTAGAAATATAATAAAATTCGGATCATTTTATTCAACTGTGGTCAGAGCTAATTCTGATGTTTTCATGACGATAAAGGGATCTGAAGTTGAGATTTAAATGGTGGACCCAACATTAATGCATAGAAATCCATCCCACCATTTCGACCATAAAGCCCAAACGGATGAGCCAAATTTCCTGAAATTTTTACATCTCATAGAGGACAGACGGAAGAAGATATGTCTCTTCTAAAACCCCTCAGGATTCAGCCTTCCTCAATTACAAATTCACACTTATATATGGTGGAAGAATCTGGATAGTTTTCCGGGTCAAATTCGAAACATCAATTTCCTTTGATTATTCACCCTCCTGTTGACTCTATTAATTGTTTCAGGGTGAATTAATTGTTGGGGGATGGAACTAAGGATCCTTATATGCCTATATAAGGTTCTACTGGTGAAGGTAATAGGGGTGGATATTTTTCTTATCATCTATTTTTGCTTATTTCATTGTAAGGTTATGCTTCAAAATTTCCTTTGTAATGTTTTCCATTTCCATGTAAGTTTCTTTTTTGTATATTTATGTTCTTAATCAGATTATTTATCTTCTAAATTTTCCATTTCATTTATTAAAACTTTATTATCACAAAGCACAGTGATATCTCTGTGTTGTTGTGAATTAGTTCAAAAATAGGTGTGAATTTCATTCCCACACACGGAGGAGTGATCGTTATTTTTGCGGTTTTAATTTTTTCAATCCAATTCTTGTTAGCCATCTTCCTCCCACCATTGAGAGTATAAAATAAATGTAGGGATAACCCTTTAATGGGTGGATCTTAGGAGGATGAAAAGGCTGGATTGAATGTTATTTTATGAACGAATTCTTGTTAATTGGATAATTAATTTAAGACATCCATTCTTCAGTTATTTATACTCTTCATCTTTACTATGTTTGACAAAACTAAATTCAATTACTAAATGACCATATACCTCAGAGAGATCATGAATTTTGTTTTATAAGTGTATAGGGGATTAGTAATTGTGTTTAGTAAGCACCAAACCAGAAAATGATGAAGGTAGTGTTATTTTTGAAGAATGGATTCATCAAGAGTTAATAAAACCAAAATTGTCTAAAGAAGTAAAATTCATTCAATCCACCCCGAGCATAATCCTAAGATCAACCCATTTTCATTGAATTGAATTCACATAGGTTTCTTAGTGTTATTTAAACCATACAAAATCAAACCCAAAGTTGGCTACTTCATAGCCCATCCTTCACCAGATCATAGCGTCTCAAGGTAACTTCTTCGGTCCATGTGGATTCAACCCCTACATGTACGACATCGACCGCTTTTACCAGTAGGGTAAATTTGGGCGCCACCAAATTTTGGCATCGTTTTCGGGGACTATGTAAGTTCCTTAGACCAAAAATCATTTTTTATCTCCCCACAAAGTGGTTTCTACTGGCCGAACCTCACTAAGGATTCCTTCCAATTCTGCAAAAGTTGTCCTCGGTGTCGGCAATTAGGATCCATTTCCAAAAGGAATCAAATGCCCCTCACTCCCATTGTGGTCTTTGAAATCTTTGATTGTTGGGGAATTGATTTTGTGGGACCCTTTCCAAACTCTAAGGGATACCTCTACATACTCTTAGCTATTTATTATGTCTCTAAATGGGTTGAATCCATTCCCACCAAGTCCAATGACCACCATGTTGTGATCCAATTTCTGAAAGAGCATATATTTTCTCGATTTGGAATTCCTAGGGCTATAATCAGTGATCTTGGAACCCATTTCTGCAACCGCCCATTCTCTTTACTCGTGTATAAGTATGGTATTACTCATAAAGTTTCCACTGCATACCATCCTCAAACCAAGGGTTAAGATGAGTTGGAAAATAGAGAAATTAAGCAAATTCTTGAAAAAATGGAAATCCCTCTAGGAAAGATTGGTCTGAGAAACTCTTATATTCCATTTGGGTATATCGAACTGCTTTCAAAACTATACTAGGCATGTCACTGTATAGATTGGTTTATGGAAAAGAATGTAATTTACCTGTTGAAAATGAGCATATGGCCTTTTGGGAAATAAAAAAAATGAACATTGACATTTATTGTTTTGAAAAAAAGGAAATTAGATCTTAATGAACTCGAGGAACTTAGGATGGAGGCTTATGAAAATTCAGGGATCAATAAATCTAAAGTTCAAGCCTACCAATCTTGGAATCTCAAAGTCAAACACTTTGAACTGGGAAAATTTGTGCTCTTGTATAGTTCAAAACATCATCAACACCCAGGAAAGCTAAGGTCCAGATGGTCTGGTCCATACCTAGTGCATCATGTGTACCCTCATGGGGAAATAGAGATTCAGGATCCCACAAGTGGTCATGTATTTAATGCCAATGGCCATAGGTTAAAACAATTCATTGAATCATTCAATAAACAAGAAACCAAGGAGGAGTTAACTGAGCCAACATATGAACCAGAGAAAAATTGATAGATTTAGGGTACAAGTTGGGCTAATGATGTTAAATAAAAGCGTTGCACGGGAGGAAACCCGTGGTTTTCATGTTTCCAATCACTGTGGATCCTCTTTTGTTTCCTTCTGCTTCATTTTGTTAATTTTTTTATATAGACTGTTGACATGCTCTTCTTTTATGAGTAAGGATGGGTATGAAATGGGAGCACCGTATTCATCCGTGTCAAGCGGTGTGATCCCTGAGTAATACCTTACCCAGAAAATATAAAGAAGACAATGTATCATCAGTTTATTTTATTTTATTTATGTTTTTGTAGGTTAAAAAAAATTAGACTCTTGACCTGTTCGTACTTTATGAGTATGGATGGGTATGAAAGGGGAGCACCGTATTCATCTGTGTCATGCGGTGTGATCCCTGAGTAATACCTTACCCAGAAATTTAAAATAAGAAAATGTATCATTAGTTTGATTAAAAAAAACATAAGAAACCATAAAAATGATGATACTTAGAATTACATAAATCATTGTGTTGTTTGCTTTGTCCTTCTTTTTATGGTTTAGGAACTATTTTGGGTGATACATGTTCAATCAATGAGGTGCCTACATCCCCCAAGAGATCAAAGGAGTAATCTGGAGCATCATGAACTTCAACTTAAAAAACCAGGGGAATTTGTTCCATGTTTATCATTCTCAATTTCATATTTGAACTCCTCTCCTACCCCTTCTATCTTTTCTTTTCTATAAACACCGGGGACAGTGATATTCTAAGTTGGGGGGAGATAAAAAATGATTTTTTTTTATTTTGTGAATAAAAACATGCATGAAAAGAAAAATTACATTAACCATAAACATGATAACACACATTGCAAACTCTAAAATTGGATATCAAATAAAATTTTCAAGCCTTGATTCTGATTTTAATGCAAGTTTAAGTTCATGAGCATAGTTTTTGGAAAGTGCGGTTGTCTGATGTGATTTTTCAATGTTTACATTTTCATCCTCTTAATAAAAAAGCCACAATGAACGTCTACTGGATCGTGGGTGTAAATTTGTGTTCTTGGGTCCCTTTCATTATAGCATAGGGTTATCTGGTCACTTTTAGTTTAATTTGAGTATCCAAAAAAAACAAAAAAAAACAAAAAATAATAATTTTGACCACATAGAGTAATGTTTTGTCCAAATGTGTGGCGTCTGACACTTGGAGATCGTGACTCCATAGTTGTCTTGCCCAGAGTTAGGCTTTATGTCTCTATTTTAGAGCATGAAATTGACAATATGTGTGTCGCCCGACACTTGGGGATCCTGACTCCAGAGTTGTCTTGCCCAGAGTTAGTCTTTTCATATCTATTGTGGATAAAAAAATCATAAAAAATAAAAAATAAAAAAATGGATACTCATATTACGGTTTAATGTGATTCCCACCTAGCGGTTCCATTTTTTCCCCTTGAACAATAAAATGGTCCCCATATATTTTTTGATGCACAACACTTTATCATGCTTAATTCAAATTGGATGAAATGTGGTGATGAATTTGAATAAAGGAATGTGCTTGGGCTTGGGATATGCTTATGGACCTAGATTTTTTTAAATGATTTTTATGGGTTCCATAATTTTTTTGTTATGAGATATTTGGGTGAGCAATGTGTATTAAAATGTTTTTGGAAAAGGGGATTTGAATTTCATATTTTTAATATATTTTTCTCGGGACTAGAAAAAATCAAGTTGGGGGGTGTGATTAGTCACTGAAAGTGGCTAATATTCATAGTTAATATCTTAATATTAATGTGTTTAAATGTTCATAAACATCAATTTTATTCCAATTCAGAAATTGAACTTTATTTCCCATCATTGTGCAATTCATGCTTAAATTGTCAATATGGGCCCACTCAATAATTTGCTCATGGAAATTACAATATTCATCATTTTAATTTGATATTTTGGTATCTGATTCACCACTGTATTTGGAACATTTTTTCTTTTAGGTCTGATGGATGAATCACAAGTGAAGATGGAGGTTTTTTCACCTGAAGTCAGAAACTTGCTGGAAAAAAGCATAATGAGCCTAAGGCCCATCAAACAAATGTGGGGCCCAGAATCCAAGCCCAATGAAGCTCAAATTTATACTGTAGAAAGATAAAAATATGAGGACCATTTTATTGAACTTTTTCCAGATCTAATTTTGATGTTTTCATGACGATAAAGGGATCTAAAGTTGAGATTTAAATGGTGGACCCGACATTAATGCATAGAAATCCGTCCCACCATTTCAACCATAACATCCAAACGGCTGAGCCAAATTTCCTGAAATGTTTACAGATCATAGAGGACATATGTGAGAAGATATTTCAATTTTACAACCCCTCCGGATTCGGCATTCTTAAATTACAAATTCACATGTCAATATGGTGGACGAATCTGGACAGTTTTCTGGGTCAAATTCGAAATATCAATTTCCTTTTGATTATTCACCCTCCTTTTGACTCTATTAATTGTTGGGGGGGGGGTGAATTAATTTTTTGGGGATGGACCTAAGGCTCCTAATATTCCTATATAAGGAGCTAGTGGTGAAGGGAATATGGGTGGATATTTTTCTTATCATCTTTTGTTGCTTGTTTCATTCTAAGGTTATGCTTCCAAATTTCTTTTGTAATGTTTTCCATTTCCATGTAAGTTTCTTTTTTTTAACTTTATGTTCTTAATCAACTTATTTCTCGTCTATATTTTCCATTTCATTTATTAAAACTTTATTATCATAAAGCACAGTGATATCTCTGTGTTTTTGTGAATTATTTCACACAATGGTGTGAATTTCATTCACACACACGGAGGAGTGCTCGTTATTTCTGTGGTTTTAATTTCATCAATCCAATTCTTGTTTTCCTTCTTCCACCCACCATTGAGAGTATAAAATCAATGGAGGGATAAACCATTATGGGTTGATATTAGGAGGATTCAAAGGCTGGATTGAATGTTATTTTATGAACGAATTATTGTTAATTGGATAATTAATTTAAGTCATCCATTCTTCAGTTATTTCTACTCTTCATCTTTACTATGTTTGAGAAAACTAAATTCAATTACTAAATAACCATATACCTCAGATAGATCATGAATTTGGTTTTCTAAGTTTATAGGGGTTTAGTAATTCTGTTTAGTAAGCACCAAACTAGAAAATGATGAATGTAGTGTTATTTTTGAAGAATGGATTCATCAAGAATTAATAAAACCAAAATTGTCTAAAGAAGTAAAATTCATTCAATCCACCCTGAGCATAATCCTAAGATCAACCCATTTTCATTGAATTGAATTCACTTTGGTTTTTTAGTGTTCTTTAAACCATCCAAAATCAAACCCAAAGATGGCTACTTCATAGCCCATCCTTCACCAAATCATATCGTATCAAGGTTACTTATTCGGTCCCTATGGATTCGACTCCTACATGTACTACGTCGACCGCTTTTACCAGTAGGGTAAATTTGGGTGCAACCACAGCCCCAAATGAATATCCATTGATCCAAAAAAATCTAATACATAGGAAAAAATCATATCCTATAGGATCTAAATAGAATGATTCGTTAGACCATCTTTATGTCGATGATAAGTTGTACTCAACCTAACATAAGTTTTCATTGCCTCTTGGAGAATTTTCTAGAACCGATAGGTAATCCTGGGATACCTATCCCTAAAAATCATAGTGTGAACACTATGTAACCTCATGATATCTTACACATACATCTTACCAAGATTTTAAACTGTAGTGGAATCCCTTATCATATTTGAATGATTAGATTACATCAACTAATAAACATATTACCAGATATAATTCTCCCCTGGGGAGTCTATGGTAATATAAAAACAAAGTCCATGGACACCTCATCCCATTTCCAAACTAACACTGGAAGAGGTTGGGGAAAACTAGAAGGTTTCATATGCTCTTTATTTATTTATAGCCAGATGTAATTTTTGGATACATAATCTCTAATTTCGTGTTTCATCCTCGACCACCAGAAATGATATCTCATGTCATAAAACATATTAATAGTGACTGGATGAATGATCCATGCTGAACTATGATAGTAAAAAAACAAAACTCCTCACAGATTTTGGGATGGAAACCGATCCACAATGCATGGAATAAATCTAGAAGAGAGAGACTAACCAATGATGGTGTCCCCAACATATAAGGTTTATAGAATTACCCTAAATTAAATAGGCTATTCTTGACCCAATATAATAGACTCAAATAGAGATGATGATAAAACAAATTGTTTAGAACCACAAATAAACATCCTACAGATCTTATAAATGAAATAGAGTGAAGTTCCCCATAAGGTTCTAGTCATTGATTCGAAAATATCATGTGATAGAACATTCCTACTGAGAGATACTGTGATGAAATTATCCTTCCCTAGGGTGTAGGTGATGTTAATGTAAAATTTATAAAGTTATTACATATATCTCCTTTGTATAAGGTTACATCGATTCTGAGAAATGATATAGATCTAACAATTATGGTCATAAATGACTGTGAACTCCACCTCAATGTGATAGTTCCACCAAAATTCTAGCGCATGCATAAATACAACAAGGTCAAAATCAAGAGTTGGGTAAATATTATCATGTTTCCAAAGCTAATGATATCCATAATATGCCACATGATTATCTAACATAATAATTCAAACCAAATCAGAATATAATCATCACAATATACCACATTCCCCTTTCCAGGATTAGGTAAGATCAGACTATGTGATGATTTCAGAATCCATTTTATTTCATCAAAATAAGAGATAAATTTCACATCCTATGCGGACCTCACTCGCTTCTAAGTAATTGTAAACAAGGGTGATGCCAACATTGAGAAATACTTGACGAAACATGGATAATTTCCAGTTAGAACAAAGATATTCTGGAACTAAAAAAGGTTATGTGGCTCCTCCCATGAAAAGAAAACTTTCAGCTTCTCTGGATCAAATGATAATTCACAATTAGAAGTCACATAACCCAATAAATTCACTTATTGGATGTTGAAATTTCAATTCAAAATATATCCATAATGATAATGATTCTCCAAGATTCCCAAAATGAGATTCAAATGGTGATCATGGTCAGGTTTAGATATTGATAAAACCATAATATCTTCCATGAATATGATGATATAGGTTTTGAGATACTAATGGAATATACAGTTCAACGGATTCATAAAAGCTACAAGAGAATTAGTCAAATAAATTTAAATCCTTCTTTAGTATATGAGAATGCTAAACCCTAAGATGATGATAAACCCACCGAATATCAATATTCCAAAACCAATTAACCCATTTAAAAAATCAAACTAACCATCTAAATGGGGGGTATTATTCTTAACTTTCAATATGTTCATGATTATATAGTCCACAAACAACCAAAGTGAACCATCAGCGTTCGTAGCAATGAGAACCGGGGATACCCAAGGTGAAAGACTAGGGAGAAAAAATCCTTTCACAATCAAATCATCCAACTAAATGTTGATCTCATCATACTCTATTGTTTTTATATGATAAGAGGGCATTGAGATAAGTTAGTCACTCAACACCAGATCAATTGTAAGCAAAACCTCCCTCTCTAGAGGAAGATCAAATAATTCATCTGGAAGGTGATCATAAAAATACTATATAATCAAGGGATGTTCACCAAAAGAAGAAATGTATCTAGGATAAATAGTAATAATAGATAAAAAACACTTGATCATTGGGGGGAAAGGTCCTACACTACCAGAAGATAGATCATAGTATCCTTAAAACACCCAAGAGCTCCCATCAATAGCAAGAAATGAGACACATCGATGATCACAATCATCCTCATCATGATTAGTGACAAGAAAATCCATCCTAATGATGAAATCAAACAAATCCATATCTATAATGAGGAAATCATAGATTATCACTATGTTAGATATATATAGTGACTAATAAGGACATATAAACCCCTTATCCTTCCTCTTTATAAGAGGTTTCTCTAACTCTATAATAAAGGACATGGGCACCGTTGGAATTTATAGAATATCAACAAAATAAGATGATATGAATGAGTGGGAGGAACCCATATCAAGTAAAGAAGTTTATATATAAATTCAACAAATATTTTACCTCTCACTATTTTTGGACTTGCATCAACCTCTATTGGAAACTCATCCACTTCATGATGGTGATTTACTCCCATGTCCTATAGATAGAGCCATATAGACTTTGAATTATCTGACTAAACTATTTTAGAATTTGGAGATGATTATACATAACCATAAATAGACATAGACATATTCTATAAGAATAAATATAAATTGTGATAACAACCATAACCATTGAAAATATTCTCATGTGCAGAATAAGAATGTTGGGTGTACCCAAACATTCTGCACTGATAACAAGTAAGGAGAATACTACTGGATATATCTAATGGTGTATAGTATCATTTCTATAAATAAACACATCTACCCATCATTTGATTATAATTCCACTTCCCCTTCTTTCCATACACACCATTGAAGCTACCACAAGGTATAAGAGAAGGGAAAAATTTTCCAATCTATATTGTTGTGCCCATTTCTACCATCATAGCACTATCTTCCATCTTGTAACACCCCAACCCCAGTTACCCAGAGTTGGTGCATTATTACATAACATTGGCATGATCATAAGAAAGATCAAGTCTCGAAAGACCGATTGGTTTACTAGCCTTGGAAACACTAGATACAATCATAAAGTTTTACATTACATAAAAAGAACATCTTTTCTTCATATCCCGTCATACTATCCCTGCAGGTCATTCATAAATTACTTCTTAATAATCCTGGGAAAAATAAAACATTGAAAGGGGTGAGCTCAGATGCTTAGTAAGGATAACATTATAGCAGCAGCTTTCATAGATAAGCATAAACACTTACGGAAATTTATAATTAAAACAAAAGCCTTTTAAACTTGAACTTCAGCATAATATGGAAAAGTTAAAATGAAATAATGCCATTTAAGTCCATTTTGAGAGATAGAATTTATAAAATTTCAAAAAGTAGGTATTACTATTCATAACGGCTAGTTTGACTGGTTGTGGTGTGTTAGAATCTCGAAGTTGCGTACAATGCACGCCATTGCATTATTCAAAGGGAAACGTACCGTAGAAGCTTGGGGTGTTACATTCTCCCATACTTCAATAAATTGCGTTCTCACAATTTTTTTTAAAATTAGGCTTGATAATATAATGGAAAGTCCCACATCGGAAAAAGAGTCAATAAAACTGTCACTTTAAAAGAAAGAAAGAGAGGTATAAAGGTCACCCAAGATAACCCATACTCGGATTCCATGTAGAAAAACATGGATATGGATGATAAACTAAGTGTCAAGTTCTAAGTTAGTGGGATATAAATCATGATCAGGAGAAAGTTACCAATAAGAAAACCACAAACTTGTATTGGGACAAACGATCATTAGTCTCCTAGCAGGAAAGTAAACAGAAAACATTTTTTTGTTTTAAGTTACATTACATAAGGATGAGGAATTAATTTATGATATTGAATAAGAATATAAAGATATATACTTACTTTTTAAGTAGAGTTTCATTCATTAATAAATTTCCACCACTAACTCAATTTTTTTTAAACGATGAGTATTCAAGAAGACTTGGTCACACTAGAAGAGCTAGAATAAAGTTCTATAGAATCACATGATCCATGCAGGATAAACTATGTATTTACATTGTCTATGGAGATTAATCAAAACCAAAATGGTTAGTGCAAGATCTAATGATCCCCCAAAGGGATATTCCTTGAGATAAATAAACACTAATCTTAATTTCTAAAATTAAACCAACAATACCCCAAAGTTAAATAAATACCATTCAATAATAAATTGTCCTTAGAATCCTTCAATATAATCCAAACTAATATTGAAACCCAAAACTTATAAGAATGTAGTCCTCCACGTTAAATTGTATCTCCAAATGACATCATCTACTCTTAAAGTCACATACTTAACCTAATCACATATTCTTTATTATAGGTTAATCATTTCCATAAATAACCCAACTCACTATAAATCCACAATAAAAACATAGATAAAAATCCACCATTACTCATCAAATGAAATCCCATGCTACTCTATTTACCTTTGGCATATAGTGTTCTCAACAAAGCGAACAAATTCCAAAATAACATTTATCACTTAATCACAAAATCATTTTCCTATACTAAGGGTATTCATTTGATAAGACATAATATCCCAAATAAAATTATTATTGATCAATAAAATCATTTGACTAAAAATAATAGTCACACTAACCAGGGACTTCACGTAGTCCAGTGGTAGGCGATAAATCCCACTCGCACTTTGGTTTCGAGTTCGATTCTCCCAGTTTTGTCTGACGCGACAGGTTGGCACACGGTCTACGTGTTGTCCTTTTTCAAAAACTATATTTTATAGCATTACCAAAATGAGATAAATTCCTCAAAATAACATAACATAATTTAACCACAAATGTTATATCATACCTTGAATTTTCATCCCAAATTATAATAACTTATAATTCTCTTAAATCCCAATGATCATATAAAACCAAATGGTTATTTATACCTATATCCACAAGAGAAGAGATAATTCTTCCTCAAATATCATTCTCACATGGAAAACCACGGGGTTACAAATACAAGAGAAAATTATTCCAAAGTAAACCCATCAACAAGGAGCACTAATACTTTTTAAAGATATCTCCAACCATTTATTTCCACATAGCTTCTTCTTTGACCAAGAAAATATCCTATAGAATAGGGCATTCACTCAGGTAATAGCTAGGTCCCCTACATTTACGGAAAATGACTGTAAATGGACTCTTGGGACTATTTTTATCTTCTTCCATAGTACTCTCCATTTTTCTTCGGCAATTATTCACTTTATGTCTTTCCTTCTCACACGTAAAGAATTTCTTGGTCCCATTGAGACACTTTCCTGGGTGTCTCCTACCACATTTCTTGCATGATGGAAATTGAGGGTTCTTTTCTCCATGGTCTCAATTACTGGAGCTCTTATCATTCATCACCTTTCTCTTCCTTGTTGAGTCCAGGAGTTGGTTAATATATATGTTGTTGATCATATTTTTGGAAAACTGATTCGGCATAAAGACGATATCTTTTACGCCTATCAACATTCCATTTTGTTGCTCATTGCCACCACTGTTCCCACCTTGTACATCATTCTCAAAGTCACTATGTCTTCCTTGGAATCCAGCAATTGACTAAAACCAGAAAGCATTGTGTGAGTAATAGTAGTCATACAATCATTTAGAGATTAACATGTCACCATATTCTCAATTTGAAACACATTAGGATTAACCAAGGTCATTTACTCTCATCTTATATATATAATAATTTAAATCGGTTTTTAAAGAAAATGTAAATTATCCTAATCATATCCCCTCGGAGTGTCATAACCAAGAGTGCGACAAGGCCCATTGTCGTGCACCAGTTCCATTCAAGTCTAGCTCAAAGTGGTGTTTTCGGGTTTTACCCCTAGGTACATCTGTTCCAGAGCCTCCTCTACCTGCTCGTATCCAGACAGGGATGTATTGCTCGGAAAACTCACAAAATCTCTACAATACCAAAATTCTAGGAAGTTATTCTATACTAATCCTCAAAGTTCATCTTAGGTCTACGTGCTCTAATCAGAGTTTATCTAAATCTAGCTTCCAAGGTTTGTACTAAACTTCCTTTGATACCAACTGTAACGCCCCGACCCCAGTTACCTAGAGTCGGTACATTATTACATAACATTCGCATGATCACAAGAAAGATCAAGTCTTGAAAGACCGATTGGTTTAGTAGCCTTGGAAACACTAGATACAATCATAAAGTTTTACATTACATAAAAAGAACATCTTTTATTCATATCCCCTCATACTATCCCTGCAGGTCATTCATAAATTACTTCTTCATAATCCTGGGAAAAATAAAACATTGAAAGGGGTGAGCTCAGATGCTCAGTAAGGATAACATTATAGCAGAAGATTTCATAGATAAGCATAAACACTTAAGGAAATTTATAATTAAAACAAAAGCCTTTTAAACTTTAACTTCAGCATAATATGGAAAAGATAAAATGAAATAATGCCATTTACTTATTCACATGGATATTCTACTAGTCAAACAATCACATGCAATATCAATAACCACTTTCATAATGATGGAATGCATAATGCCAGACTATCATAACCACATAGGCAAGGCCTCGTGCCAAGACTACAAATAAGATTTTGCCAAGGCCTTGTGCCAAGACACTAGTTTGTCTCAGGAGACCTACCGATGCATCAAGGAGCTATAGCGGGCTCCACCCGTCACTTATTAAGTCCAATGCATTCCTCATATGAACAGGTTTAAACATAACATAAACATTCGTATTAAAACTAGCATACGAAATGTCAATACTTTAACCACAAACCATGAATGGTATAAAAATAGCACATCCACAGTCAAACATAACTCATTCGATACAATATGGGAGATTGTATTGTATCACATTATCCTCTATCAATAATAATTAAGGATGTTGACATAGATGAAAATAATCATCAAAACTATTTGAGAGAAATATCCCCCTTTTTCTTGAAATCATTTAAAAGTCACACTATTTGTCAAGAAGCCATTTAAAATAGATTTTTGAATCAAAGTGTCCCATACCACTTTGAAACTTTTTAAAAGGAGTTTTAATTTTAAAACATTAATTTACATATAAATAAATCCTTAAAAACATTTTTAAAACATGGACATTAATGAGAAAGATTTAGATGAATAAGTATTTAAAACATTTAAAAATGGTATTTTAGTTAGAGATTCTAACCAAAAGAGAGACACTTGAATACAAATAATCGAGGTAATGAAAACTTTGTAATATCATAAGAATAAATGGATTCATGATATACTATGTCAAAGTACATTGTATACACCACATAAAAGTGATTTGGTGTATAACAACAAACAAGTCTCAGTGGAATTTAAGTTGAGATGAAATCTCTCATAAAGGACGTATCATTAGGTTAAGGATAAATCAACGACATAGTTATGTGTGACCAATATAAATACACTAAACATGATTGGATATTCAGTGTAAAACAATCAAAGGATATTCACACATAATCTTGTAAAAACAACACCAATGAATAATATCTTACGCACGAGCGACAATATCATTATTTTGGTATTAAAATAATATATACTTGGATGGTATATTATATATATAGAATAATTATCATGTTATATTTATTGTTTACATTAATTATACATCATTATTATACCCATCCAAATAATAATATATTGAATAAAAATTACACCACGACGTGGAGACGGTAAGCCGTACGTACGCACATATGGTGACATGTTATTAAAAGGGTGGATAGAATAATGAATTTGGTTGTACCATATTTATAATAACACCGCAGTATATATAATATATTGGAGTTATTATTTTAGAATGGTAATAACAAAGAAATAATAAGTGGAAGAAGAATGGAACTTAAAAAGGGGTGGTGAAAGCATTACCTCTTCTTTGGGTTCTTCCTTTTGATTTGATCAAAAGGGCTCCTTAGGTTGGCTTTATGATAAAACTAAGGCCTCTAGGTCGTTGTGAGGGAAGTTGAGAGATTATTTGGGCAGGGGTTGGCCGAACCAAAAGGCTTTGAAGGTGTGAAGAAATGAGAAGGAGGAGTTCCCTTTTATAAGAGGGGTGAGGGGCACCTTTGGAAAAGCTAGAAATATTAATTTATAATAAATTCATATTTGGTTTATAATGGTTAAAAAGTTTATTATTTAAAGGTTAAGGTGGGTATAGGTCTAAATCCATTCAACCAATAGAATTTAGACAGGTTTGGTTCATTATATTAACCTTATCTTTTATTTTTAACTCTTAGTTAATTAGTTTTGCATTTACCATGTCACTTTGTATTTTTATATTATATAGTTAATAAACTTACTATATACATCCAAGAGACCCTCAAGTGGTCCATTAATGATACAACTATCATGATATAAGTCTCTTGGACGAACCTTGTATTTTTAGGAATTTAATATCAATTAATAATATAATATTTGTTTTAAAAACTCTTTTATGTCAATTTTGACACTATTCAATAGTTGATTTTTGTGAAACGCATAAAAGAATGATTACTTCAAAGAAAGTTAATTAAATCAATCCTAATATGTAATATTATCCTATAAAATTAGTTTAATTCAATAAAAGTCTCAAATTATATTTATTTGGGTATTTATAATATCAATTATTCTAATTTTTCACTATTATGGTAATTACTGCATCACTATTGTGTCATAAATAAATTAAATTATATAATGTCTAAAATTTATAAATAAAATATAATTACGTAGGAAATCATTTTATCTTTATAAGGAATATTTATAGTATAAAAGCCAACATATATAACCCTATGTAACAATTGTTTTTCTAAAAGATATATGCTTGTGTCATTTTTGTATTTATTTTAACTTAATTAAAATTAAGTGTCCCTATCACTTACAAGTGGATCCATGGGGTCCCAAAATCGACCCAAAGATTCCCATGGTCGACCATGTATCAACCAATAGGGTTAAGACATGTTTTAGGGTAATTTAGTATTATTATAATATTATTTTTTTAACCCTTGTTTACCGGATTTACCCTTTAACCATGGTAAATAAAATATTTACCGAAGTAATTATCCAAAATGTCTAAAAATAAAAGTTACCTATTTTCACAATTTGAACATGTTGATTCCAAATATGGAATCCATTTTTCCAAATTCAAAACACAGAATTGGCAGAAATTAATTTAAAATTAATTCCCGTTGTTAAAACAAAAAGCGTGTTTTTAAGAGATAATAACTATCAAAAGATTGGCACTTATTTATGTCTGGTTTAAATGTGAAATTATGTTCAACGACCCAAATTGTATTACATGGTAAAAATATATTCTAAATATACTTTAAAACCACTCAAATTAATAATTTTTCACTATTAATTATTTTGATTAAAAAAGTTGTTTTTAATTAAAATTTAGTAATTTTCACTATTCATCAAAATATGAAAGTTATCCGAAAAGTACCAAAATTTCACCCTAGGCTAATTTTGATATTACGAATCCAAAAATGAAGTACATTTTGAGAGATAGAATTTATAAAATTTCAAAAAGTAGGTATTACTTTTCATAACGGCTAGTTTGATTGGTTGTGGTGTGTTAGAATCTCGAAGTTGCGTACAATGCACGCCATTGCATTATTCAAAGGGAAACGTACCGTAGAAGTTTGGGGTGTTACACATCTCTTCATAGGTAGAAAAATTCATCTTTAATACCTAAAATTTGATAAGAATTTAGTAACCCTATATGTATTTATGGTCCTTTAGCTGATCATTATTCACCACCTCTAGAGAAAAATGAACCATCTTCGTGGATCAATTGGTGTATGCTGACACTAAACTCTATCCTTGACTCAAAAAGAGTAACTCTAGATAATTTTACATCATTAGAGACTACATATATAACTAATTGAATAAGTGGGACCTATAACCCTTTAAATATAATAACATGTTCCTATCTTCCTATACCATGGAATCCCACCATCGCTTTCTGGGACCCTTGAGTCTGAACGCCTCACACTTTACATTGATATTCTCAAGTGTATTCAGAAACTTGAAAATATGATCAATCTTGTCCAAACCATCCTTCACCTCTCAAAGCTCATTCATACACTTATAGGATTTTGGCACCACACATAAAAACTCTCGAGATCGATCAATTTCCCCTTCAGGTAATGGTTTTACCTCAATAAATACATTATAGACTTATGATATATTTTTATCCATGGCACGAACTGATGGAATGATAACCTCTATAATATTTTGATCCAATAGTGAATTCTCTGGGGGAGAATCTATTACATCCTCTGATGAAACCCATTAAAGTAATATCAGAGTCATAATTATACACACCAACTATAGAATAAATGATCATATAAAAATATAATATCATTTCAAACCATATGTAGAAAATGAGATTAAAATCAATAATTAAACATAGGATACAAAAATCCCAACATCCCATGGTAACTTAAGTCGTATCATAGAAAGAGCTGGCCAGGCACTCACTGCCACACGCAACACTGAGTTCGAGGGCACCATGACTTACCAAACTAGCTGTTTAAAAAGCGGTTATGAATAGTATTAACTGGATTTTGGATTTTATATACTCCATATAAATATAAAATCCATATTATGTCTTTTTTAGACATAATATAAGGAAAAATTCAAATTTTCAGATAAAAGAAGTATTTTTTTAAAAATGCAGTTTTCCACCTTTTAATGGAGAAACATTTTTAAATCCAATCATTGAAACATTTATATATTCAATTTAATGAAATTTAATTCTTATTTAGAAGCAGGAAATAGAAATTTAGTATCGAAACATTTTTAGTACTTTTCTAATAACTTTCATATTTTGATGAATAGATAAAAATACTAAATATTAATTAAAAACAACTTTTTTAATCAAAATAATTTATAGTGTTAAATTATATATTTGAGTGGTTTTAAAGTATCATTAGATTATATTTTTATAATTTAATATAATTCTGGTCATTGGATATAATTTCATATTTTAATTATACATAAACACATGCCAATCTTTTGATAGTTTTTACTTCTTAAAAACTCGCTTTCTGGTTTTGACAACGACAATTAATTTTAAATTAATTAATGAAATGTATATTTTTTGAATTTGGTAAAATTAAAATCATTTTTTAATTTTGAATATCAAAATTATATTTGGGTAAATTTTTGGTATTTTTTTGAAAACATTCAATTTTTTATGAATAGTGAAAAACACTACGTTGTAGATAAAAAACGACTTTTTCATTTAAATAATTATTTTTAATTAAAAATTTATCTTCAAGTAAAAATAGATACATGATAAATATATTAATTCAATATAAGTCATTGGAGTCATTTTATAATAATTATATATATATATATATATATAATTTTATTGAACCATTTTAATGTCTTTTTACCCACCTTCTAGGCACATTTACCCACCTTCTAGGCACACATTAAAATTTGCATAAAACGTAATTTTACTGATTTTTTGAATTGAATTTCAAAAATATGAGAGAAACAGTTGACATCATTATGTAAAATGTGGTTTAGTAGAGTGAAAATAATTTTTGGTGAATAGTAATTTTTGAATTTTATTTACCGTGGTAAAAAGTAAATAAGGTAATTAAAGGTAAAAATAATATTAAAAAGTCCCCAATACATGTTCTAATTCTATTGGATAAGTTTCTTTCATCCAAAATAAACCTTAGGACAAAAATAAGATCCTTTCGATCCATTTCGGTGAGATTAGGACATTTATTATATTTTATTTAAAGAAGAGTTAAAAGTGTTAAATTCAATGTTTATTAACTAAACCATTTTTAATATAGAGTTATAAATAAGATAAATTCGACTATAAATATTCATTACAAAGATAAACATATTTAATACATCATGGTATTTTATTTATAATATTTATACATTTAATAATTAAATTTATTTATGACACAATGATGATGCATTAATTACCTTATTAATGAACGATTAAAATAATTGATATTATAAATATCAAAATAAATGTAAATTGAGATTTTTTATGCCATAGACGAATTTTATAAGTGAATATTACATTTTAGGTATTATTCAATGTATTTTATTTTATGTCATAAAGTTGTTATGACTTTATGAAATATTAATTACTAAATAGTGTCAAAATTAACATAAATGAGTTTTTAATAAAAATACTATTTTATTAAATAATATAAAAATCCTAAAAATATATAGTTGGACCTAATGACTTATATAAGGTTATATATTTCATTAATGAATCCCTTTCAGTTCTCTTGGAATTTTATAGTAATTTATTAACCATTTAACATAAAAAAACAAGAAGACATGGTAATTGTTAAGCAATTTAACGAAGAGTTAAATCTAAAAGATAAGGTTAATATGGTTACCTAAACTATTCTAAAACCTATTGGTTGAGAGAATTTAGACACATACCAACCTTATTCTATAAATAAATCCATTTGGATCTATTAGAAACCAATGATTATTTTATAATAAATTAATATTTCAAACTTTTCCAAAAGTGCCCCTCACGTCCTTTATAAAATGGTACATCACCTTTTCTTATCTTCACACCTCCAAAGACATTTGGCTCAGACAAAACCTACTCAATTCTCGTCCCAAATACTCTCGATTAAACATAGAGGCCTCAATGTTATCAAAAATCAAACCTATGGATCCCTTTTGTTCAAATGAAAAGGAAGAACGCAAGGAAGAGAACATTATTTCATTACCTCATTCAATGTTCTTTTCATCTTCCACTTCTTATTTATTTTTTGTTTCCATACGAAAATAATAAATCCAGTAACTTCAACATATTTATATTTAATTAAAAATATGGTATGACCATATTCATTATTTTATGCATCCTATGAATGACAAAGTCCCCATACATGTGTACGTACAACTTACCGTCTCCACGTCGTGGTGTAGTTTTTTATTCAACACTTCATTATTTGGATGGGAATAATAATGAGTATAATTGATATCAATAATAAATATAACATGTTAATTATTATTTATATATAATATACCATCCAATTACATATTATCTCACCATCAATATAATGATATCGTCGCTCATGCGTATGTACGGCTTACTGTCTCCATAAGGTGATGAGATTAATTTCCAAGTTCACCATTCAATGATGACTATAAAAATATATATTATTAATAAGTAAGTATTATATGACATAATAATGCTACTATATATATATGTACTTATGTATTTACTTATATCTTATTCACTTAGTTCCATTCAATACGATATGAAAAGAGAAACAACGTTTATGCGTACGGACGACCTATCATCTCCATAAATGATGTCTTCCATTTCATAAATATATATATTATAAATATATATATTTGAATATATATGATATATAAATCAAGTTTTATATTCTGGAAATATGTAAATAATGATCTAAGTGATACGACCAAGAGTAACAAGTTAAAACTGTACAACTAGAAATGTTACATTAACATTGAAATTATTATTAAATGTGTAGTATAAAGTCATAAATGAATCATATATGATATCATAAATATTAATATGGTTCTGTTATAATTTAATATCATACTATGGTCCTTATACATGAGGCTAAACATACCCTCAACTAAAGGAAAGTTCATGGTAAGTGTTAATTCCTCAATATCATTATTATCCCAGATTGATTATGTGTAAGTTTTTACTGGAATATATTTATTATCCATGCCCATGTTCCATAAAAGTGTTTTCAAAAGGATTATTTTTAAGCGAATTGTTAACTAAAACATCATTTTAAAAGGTTTAAATGTTTATTATTCTAAATCATTCTCATTAATTTCCATGTTTTCAAAATCATTTTAAGGATTTATTTTAAGTGTACATAAATGTTTTAAAATGTTAAATCCCTTCAAAAGTTTAAAATTAGTATGGGAAACATTTATTCAAAAATTTCTTTTAAATTTATTTCATTCTAAATTTTTTGACTTTTAAATGATTTCATGAAAAAAGGATATTTCTCTCAAAGGGTTTTACTAATCATTTCCTACTATATAAACCTCCTTTAGTGGATATTATTCAAGATTGAGGTTTATCTTTTATAATACAATGTCATATATTGTATTGAATGAATTATGATATTTTTACTATGGATGTGTTTTTTATACCATTCATGGTTTACGGTTGAATTATTGACATTTCGTATGCTTATTTTAACACAAATGTTTAGGTTATGTTTCACCCTTTTCTTTTGAGGAATGTATTGGACTCAATAAGTGATGGGTGGGGCCCGCTATATCCCCTCGATGCATCGGTATGTATCATGAGACAAATTAGTGCCTTGGAATACGACCTTGAATAAAAATTTATTTGTAGTCTTGGCATGAGGCCTTGACAACATGGTTATGATGTCTAGCATTATGCATTCCCTAGTTATGAAATTAGTTATTAGATGTGATTATTAGACTATTAGAATATCCATGTGCATGTGTATATGGTAATGATTGATTTATTTTTGCAATATTATGTTCAAGTTTATGTTTCAAAGGATGTTGTTTTTATTACACATCTTTCCTTAAAATATTATAGCTTCTGCTAAAATATTTACCCTTACTGAGAATCTGAGATCACCCCTTTTCTTATGTTTTGTTTCCCCAAGATTCTAGGAAGTGTATTATGATTGATATGCAGGGTTAAGATAGGGAAATAAGGGTGTTATCAAAGGATTATTTTTATTGTTTTTTTGTTTGAATGTGTAATGTAACGTTCAGGTATGTAATATATTTTCCAAGTCCGAAAAACTTATCGGTCCTTCGAGACTTGATTCCTTGTAATCATGAAAATGTTTTAAAATAATTCACCGATTCTAGGCTTCTTGGGTCGGGGTGTCACATTTGGTATCAGGGGAAGTTTAGCAACAACCTTGGAAATATATTTAGATAAAATCTGATTATGAAACATTACCCTAAGATAGACTTTGAGGATTAGTGTAGAATAAATTCCTAGAATTTTGGTAATGTAGAGATTTTGTGATTTTTTACAAGAAATATATCCTTGTCTAGATACGAGTAGGTGGAGGCGGCTCTGGAACGAATGTATCTAGGGGTAAATCCCGAAAACACCTCTTTGAGATAGACTCAAATAGGAACTGGTGCACAAAACGGGCCTTACGACACTCTTGGTTAGGGAACTCCCATGGGATGTGGTTAGGATGATTCACATTTTCTTTACAAACCACTATGAAGTATTTATGAGTTAATATTCCAACAAGGAAACCATTTTATGATTATGAGACTAGTTGTGTGAAAATATTCAATTAATGTTGAGAATTTTCCTAGTTTTTGGACTATACATTATGATATGATCTAACCAGGTATATTTATTAATTTAGAAATGGCACCTAGTAGAAGGAATGATAACTCCAGCAACACACATGATCCAGAGAGTAAGAAGGATAGTATATTTCTTGTTCTTAAAACAAAATTTTGAAGGGAAATATCCTCCCATGTATTCTAATCATATGATAAAATAATATAATTTTTTAATAAGATAAGTAAATAATTGTGTGATTACTATGGCTTTGAAAGGATGATATAGAAGAAGAGGATGGAAGAGAGAAATATGGAGAAAGGGAAGAAGGGAAAGAAAGATTTTCCCACATGTGATAACTGTGGAAAGAATCAGCTTGGTCAATGCTTGAATGGAATGGATGTTTCTTATAACTATAGATGAAAAAGGAAACCAAGTTCTTGATTGCAAGGGTAAGAAAAAGGATTCAAATTTATAATGCTTCATCTGCAAGGAGTTGGGACACTACAAAAATCAATCATCAGAGTATACGCCAAATGATGCTACTGGATAATAATCATGTTATGATACTACTGCAGATGAAGAGGAATGATTGATGTTATTTGGATGGGTATAATAATGATGTATAATTATCGTACGCACGAGCGACAATATCATTCTTTTGATATTAAAATAATATATACTTGGATGGTATATTATATATATAGAATAATTATCATGTTATATTTATTTTTTACATTAATTATATATCATTATTATACCCATCCAAATAATAATATATTGAATAAAAATTACACCACGACGTGGAGACGGTAAGCCGTACGTACGCACGTATGGTGACATGTTATTAAAAGGGTGGATAGAATACTGAATTTGGTTGTACCATATTTATAATAACATCACAGTATATATAATATATTGGAGTTATTATTTTAGAATGGTAATAACAAAGAAAGAATAAGTGGATGAAGAAAGGAACTTAAAAAGGGGTGGTGAAAGCATTACCTCTTCTTTGGGTTCTTCCTTTTGATTTGATCAAAAGGGCTCCTTAGGTTGGATATATGATAAAAATAAGGCCTATAGGTCGTTGTGAGGGAAGTTGAGAGAGTATTTGGGCAGGGGTTGTCCGAACCAAAAGGCTTTGAAGGTGTGAAGAAATGAGAAGGAGGAGTTCCCTTTTATAAGAGGGGTGAGGGGCACCTTTGGAAAAGCTAGAAATATTAATTTATAATAAATTCATATTCGGTTTATAATGGATAAAAAGTTTATTATTTAAAGGTTAAGGTGGGGATAGTTCTAAATCCATTCAACCAATAGAATTTAGACAGGTTTGGGTCATTATATTAACCTTATCTTTTAGTTTTAACTCTTAGTTAATTAGTTTTACATTTACCATGTCACTTTGTATTTTTATATTATATAGTTAATAAAAATACTATATACATCCAAGAGACCCTCAAGTGGTCCATTAATGATACACCTATCATGATATAAGTCTCTTGGCCGAACCTTATATTTTTAGGAATTTAATATCAATTAATAATATAATATTTGTTTTAAAAACTCTTTTATGTCAATTTTGACACTATTCAATAGTTGATTTTTGTGAAACACATAAAAGAATGATTACTTCAAAAAAAAGTTAATTAAATCAATCCTAATATGTAATATTAACCTAGAAAATTAGTGTAATTCAATAAAAGTGTCAAATTATATTTATTTGGGTATTTATAATATCAATTATTCTTATTTTTCACTATTATGGTAATTACTGCATCATTATTGTGTCATAAATAAATTAAATTATTTAATGTCTAAAATTTATAAATAAAATATAATTATGTAGTAAATCCTTTTATATTTATAAGGAATATTTATAGTATAAAATCCAACATATATAACCCTATGTAACAATTGTTTTTCTAAAAGATATATGCTTGTGTCATTTTTGTATTTATTTTAACTTAATTAAAATTAAGTGTCCCTATCACTTACAAGTGGATCCATGGGGTCCCAAAATCGACCCAAAGATTCCCATGGTCGACCATGTATCAAAAAATAGGGTTAAGACATGTTTTAGGATAATTTAGTATTATTATAATATTATTTGTTTAACCCTTGTTTACCGGATTTACCCTTTAACCATGGTAAATAAAATATTTACCGAAGTAATTATCCAAAATGTCTAAAAATAAAAGTTACCTATTTACACAATTTGAAAATTTTGATTCCAAATATTGAATCAATTTTTCCAAATTCAAAACACAGAAGTGGCAGAAATTAATTTAAAATTAATTCCCGTTGTTGAAACAAAAAGCGTGTTTTTAAGAGATAATAACTATCAAAAGATTGGCACTTGTTTATGTCTGGTTTAAATGTGAAATTATGTTCAATGACCCAAATTGTATTACATGGTAAAAATATATTCTAAATATACTTTAAAACCACTCAAATTAATAATTTTTCACTATTAATTATTTTGATTAAAAAAGTTGTTTTTAATTAAAATTTAGTAATTTTCACTATTCATCAAAATATGAAAGTTATCCGAAAAGTACCAAAATTTCACCCTAGGCTAATTTCGATATTCCGAATCCAAAAATGAAGTACATTTTGAGAGATAGAATTATATAAAATTTAAAAAATTAGGTATTACTATTCATAACGGCTAGTTTGATTGGTTGTGGTGTGTTAGAATCTCGAAGTTGCGTACAATGCACGCCATTGCATTATTCAAAGGGAAACGTACTGTAGAAGCTTGGGGTGTTACACATCTCTTCATAGGTAGAAAACTTCATATTGAATACCTAAAATTTGATATGAATTTAGGAACCCTATATGTATTTATGGTCCTTTAGCTGATCATTATTCACCACCTCTAGAGAAAAATGAACCACCTTCGTGGATCAATTGGTGTATGCTGACACTAAACTCTATCCTTGACTCAAAAAGAGTAACTCTAGATAATTTTACATCATTAGAGACTACATATATAACTAATTTAATAATTGGGACCTATAACCCTTTAAATATAATAACATGTTCCTATCTTCCTATACCATGGAATCCCACCATCGCTTTCTGGGACCCTTGAGTCTGAACGCCTCACACTTTACATTGATATTCTCAAGTGTATTCAGAAACATGAAAATATGATCAATCTTGTCCAAACCATCCTTCACCTCTCAAAGCTCATTCATACACTTATAGGATTTTGGCACCACAGATAAAAACTCTCGAGATCGATCAATTTCCCCTTCAGGTAATGGTTGTACCTCAATAAATACATTATAGACTTATGATATATTTTTATCCCTGGCACGAAATGATGGAATGATAACCTCTATAATATTTGGATCCAATAGTGAATTCCCTGGGGGAGAATCTATTACATCCTCTGATGAAACCCATTAAAGGAATATCTGAGTCATAATTATACACACCAACTATAGAATAAATGATCATATAAAAATATAATATCATTTCAAACCATAAGTAGAAAATGAGATTAAAATAAATAATTAAACATAGGATACAAAAATCCCAACATCCCATGGTAACTTAAGTCGTATCATAGAAAGAGCTGGCCAGGCACTCACTGCCACACGCAACACTGAGTTCGAGGGCACCATGACTTACCAAACTAGCTGTTTAAAAAGCGGTTATGAATAGTATTAACTGGATTTTGGATTTTATATACTCCATATAAATATAAAATCCATATTATGTCTTTTTTAGACATAATATAAGGACAAATTCAAATTTTCAGATAAAAGAAGTATTTTTTTAAAAATGTAGTTTTCCACCTTTTAATGGAGAAACATTTTTAAATCTAATCATTAAAACATTTATATATTCAATTTAATGAAATTTAATTCTTATTTAGAAGCAGGAAATAGAAATTTAGTTTCGAAACATTTTTAGTACTTTTCTAATAACTTTCATATTTTGATGAATAGATAAAAATACTAAATATTAATTAAAAACAACTTTTTTAATCAAAATAATTTTTAGTGTTAAATTATATATTTGAGTGGTTTTAAAGTATCACTAGATTATATTTTTATAATTTAATATAATGCTGGACATTGGATATAATTTCATATTTTAATTGTACATAAACACATGCCAATCTTTTGATAGTTTTTACTTCTTAAAAACTCGCTTTCTGGTTTTGACAACGACAATTAATTTTAAATTAATTAATGAAAAATATATGTTTTGAATTTGGTAAAATTAAAATCATTTTTTAATTTTGAATATCAAAATTATATTTGGCTAAATTTTTGGTATTTCTTTGAAAACATTCAATTTTTTATGAATAGTGAAAAACACTACGTTGTAGATAAAAACGACTTTTTCATTTAAATAATTATTTTTAATTAAAAATTTATCTTCAAGTAAAAGTAGATACATGATACATATATTAATTCAATATAAGTCATTGGAGTCATTTTATAATAATTATATATATATATATAATTTTATTGAACCATTTTAATGTCTTTTTACCCACCTTCTAGGCACATTTACCCACCTTCTAGGCACACATTAAAATTTTCATAAAATGCAATTTTACTGATTTTTTGAATTGAATTTCAAAAATATGAGAGAAACAGTTGTCATCAGTATGTAAAATGTGGTTTAGTAGAGTGAAAATAATTTTTGGCGAATAGTAATTTTTGAATTTTATTTACCATGGTAAAAAGTAAATATGGTAAATAAAGGTAAAAATAATATTAAAATGTCCCCAATACATGTTCTAATTCTATTGGATAAGTTTCTTTCATCCAAAATAAACCTTAGGACAAAAATAAGATCCTTTTGATCCATTTGGGTGAGATTAGGACATTTATTATATTTTATTTAAAGAAGAGTTAAAAGTGTTAAATTCAATGTTTATTAACTAAACCATTTTTAATATAGAGTTATACATAAGATAAATTTGACTATAAATAATCATTACAAATATAAAAATATTTAATACATCATGGTATTTTATTTATAATATTTATACATTTAATAATTAAATTTATTTATGGAACAATGATGATGCAGTAATTACCTTATTAATGAACGATTAAAATAATTGATATTATAAATATCAAAATAAATGTAAATTGAGACTTTTTATGACATAGACTAATTTTATAAGTGAATATTACAATTTAGGGATTATTAAATGTATTTTATTTTATGTCATGAAGTTGTTATGACTTTATGAAATATTAATTACTAAATAGTGTCAAAATTAACACAAATGAGTTTTTAATAAAAATACTATTTTATTAAATAATATAAAAATCCTAAAAATATATAGTTGGACCTAATGACTTATATAAGGTTATATATTTCATTAATGAACCCCTTTTAGTTCTCTTGGAATTTTATAGTAACTTTATTAACCATTTAACATAAAAAAACAAGAAGACATGGTAATTGTTAAGCAATTTAACGAAGAGTTAAATCTAAAAGATAAGGTTAATATGGTTACCTAAACTTTACTAAAACCTATTGGTTGAGAGAATTTAGACACATACCAAACTTATTCTCTAAATAAATCCATTTGGATCTATTAGAAACCGAAGATTATTTTATAATAAATTAATATTTCAAACTTTTCCAAAAGTTCCCCTCACGTCCCTTATAAAATGGTACATCCCCTTTTCTTATCTTCACACCTCCAAAGACATTTGGCCTAGACAAAACCTACTCAATTCTCGTCCCAAATACTCTCAATTAAACATAGAGGCCTCAATGTTATCAAAAATCCAACCTATGGATCCCTTTTGTTCAAATGAAAAGGAAGAACGCAAGGAAGAGAACATTATTTCATTACCTCATTCAAAGTTCTTTTCATCTTCCACTTCTTATTTATTTGTTGTTTCCATACGAAAATAATAAATCCAGTAACTTCAACATATGTATCTTTAATTAAAAATATGGTATAACCATATTCATTATTTTATGCATCCTATGAATGACAAAGTCCCCATACATGTGTACGTACAACTTACCGTCTCCACGTCGTGGTGTAGTTTTTTATTCAACACTTCATTATTTGGATGGGAATAATAATGAGTATAATTGATATCAATAATAAATATAACATGTTAATTATTATTTATATATAATATACCATCCAATTACATATGATCTCACCATCAATATAATGATATCGTCGCTCGTGCGTATGTACGGCTTACTGTCTCCATAAGGTGATGAGATTAATTTCCATGTTCACCATTCAATGATGACTATAAAAATATATATTATTAATAAGTAAGTATTATATGACATAATAATGCTACTATATATATATATATGTACTTATGTATTTACTTATATCTTATTCACTTACTTCCATTCAATACGATATGAAAAGAGAAACAACGTTTATGCATACAGACGACCTATCATCTCCATAAATGATGTTTTCCATTTCATAAATATATATATTATAAATATATATATTTTAATATATACGATATATAAATCAAGTTTTATATTCTGGAAATATGTAAATAATGATCTAAGTGATACGACCAAGAGTAACAAGTTAAAACTGTACAACCAGAAATGTTACATTAACATGGAAATTATTATTAAATGTGTAGTATAAAGTCATAAATTAATCATATATGATATCATAAATATTAATATGGTTCTATTATAATTTAATATCATACTATGGTCCTTATACATGAGGCTAAACGTACCCTCAACTAAAGGAAAGTACAAGGTAAGGGTTAATTCCTCAATATCATTATTATCCCAGATTGATTATGTGTAAGTTTTTACTGGGATATATTTATTATCCATGCCCATGTTCCATAAAAGTGTTTTCAAAAGGATTATTTTTAAGCGAATCGTTAACTAAAACATCATTTTAAAAGGTTTAAATGTTTATTATTCTAAATCATTCTCATTGATTTCCATGTTTTCAAAATCATTTTAAGGATTTATTTAAGTGTACATAAATGTTTTAAAATGTTAAATACCTTCAAAAGTTTCAAATTAGTATGGGAAACATTTATTCAAAAATTTCTTTTAAATTTATTTCATTCTAAATTTTTTGACTTTTAAATGATTTCATGAAAAAAGGATATTTCTCTCAAAGGGTTTTACTAATCATTTCCTACTATATAAACATCCTTTAGTGGATATTATTCAAGATTGAGGTTTATCTTTTATAATACAATGTCATATATTGTATTGAATGAATTATGATATTTTTACTATGGATGTGTTTTTTATACCATTCATGGTTTACGGTTGAATTATTGACATTTTGTATGCTTATTCTAACACAAATGTTTAGGTTATGTTTCACCCTTTTCTTTTGAGGAATGTATTGGACTCAATAAGTGATGGGTGGGGCCCGCTATATCCCCTCGATGCATCGGTATGTATCATGAGACAAATTATTGCCTTGGAATACGACCTTGAATAAAAATTTATTTGTAGTCTTGGCATGAGAACTTGAGAACATGGTTATGATGTCTAGCATTATGCATTCCCTAGTTATGAAATTAGTTATTAGATGTGATTATTAGACTATTAGAATATCAATGTGCATGTGTATATGGTAATGATTGATTTATTTTTGCAATATTAGGTTCAAGTTTATGTTTAAAAGGATGTTGTTTTTATTACACATCTTTCCTTAAAATATTATATCTTCTGCTAAAATATTTACCCTTACTGAGAATTTGAGATCAACCCTTTTCTTATGTTTTGTTTCCCCAAGATTATAGGAAGTGTATTATGATTGATATGCAGGGTTAAGCTAGGGAAATAAGGGTGTTATCAAAGGATTATTTTTATTGTTTTTTTGTTTGAATGTGTAATGTAATGTTCAGGTATGTAATATATTTTCCAAGTCTGAAAAACTTATCGGTCCTTCGAGACTTGATTCCTTGTAATCATGCCAATGTTTTAAAATAATGCACCGATTCTAGGCTTCTTGGGTCGGGGTGTCACATTTGGTATCAGAGGAAGTTTAGCAACAACCTTGGAAATATATTTAGATAAACTCTGATTATGAAACATTACCCTAAGATAGACTTTGAGGATTAGTGTAGAATAAATTCCTAGAATTTTGGTAATGTAGAGATTTTGTGATTTTTTCCAAGAAATATATCCTTGTCTGGATATGAGTAGGTGGAGGCGGCTCTGGAACGAATGTATCTAGGGGTAAATCCCGAAAACACCTCTTTGAGCTAGACTCAAATAGGAACTGGTGCACAAAACGGGCCTTACGACACTCTTGGTTAGGGAACTCCCATGGGATGTGGTTAGGATAATTCACATTTTCTTTACAAACCACTATGAAGGATTTATGAGTAAATATTCCAACAAGGAAACCATTTTTATGATTATGAGACTAGTTGTGTGAAAATATTCAATTAATGTTGAGAATTTTCCTATTTTTTGGATTATACATTATGATATGATCTAACCAGGTATATTTATTAATTTAGAAATGGCACCTAGTAGAAGGAATGAGAACACCAGCAACACACATGATCCAGAGAGTAAGAAGTATAGTATATTTCTTGTTCTTAAAACAAAATTTTGAAGGGAAATATCATCCCATGTATTCTAATCATATGATAAAATAATATAATTTTTTAATAAGATAAGTAAATAATTGTGTGAGTACTATGGCTTTGAATGGATGCTATAGAAGAAGAGGATGGAAGAGAGAAATATGGAGAAAGGGAAGAAGGGAAAGAAAGATTTTCCCACATGTGATAACTGTGGAAAGAATCAACTTGGTCAATGCATGAATGGAATGGATGTTTCTTATAACTATAGATGAAAAAGGAAACCAAGTTCTTGATTACAAGGGTAAGAAAAAGGATTCAAATTTATAATGCTTCATCTGCAAGGAGTTGGGACACTACACAAATCAATCATCAGAGTATACGCCAAATGATGCTACTGGATAATAATCACGTTACGATACTACTGCAGATGAAGAGGAATGATTAATGTTCTTAATTTTTATTAATGAATTGTTTCATTTTAGTATTGTATTAATGATTTAAAATTTATAATAATTATAGAGTATAAAAGTATTGTACTGAAGTACTATTTCATTAAGGATTTGAGATTTTGTGGTACCAAGAAAAGTGACTCAATAGCTAGTTATTTTTTTGGAAAATATATGGTTGATAGAAATATGAAACTTAATATGGTCCTGATACTGAGGTATTGATTTTGGAATAAGAAATGATTGATTTGGTTAAATTATATTGGATATTATTGACTAACTTGAAACTAATTAATGATTTGTATATTCCGTCATTGTTGGGGTTTAAAACATTTATGGATTTGAGAAGTATATCAAGTATTCTATAAGGAATAAGGGAGAATAAATATAATTAATAAGACTTTATGGTAATTCAGGATGTTACCATGTTTTAAAAGAATACATGATGAAGGTATTCACATGATATTACATGGAAAAACATATCTTCAATATGTTTACTTTATAAATTTTGGACAGTGAGTTGAGACAAAAGTATTTTACATAATTCTAATGGTTGTAAAGAATTAAGTTGGACATTGGATACTATTGTTTAAGGTTAAAACATTTCTTAATATTATTTTTGAATTGTCATAAAATGGACAACTTGGAGGTAGGGCGACAACCCATTATATCCGGTAAGGCTGCGAGAATTGAACCCGCAACCGAAGGGCGACAAGGGTTCATCACCTACCACTGGACTATGTGATGTCCTAGTTTGTATAATGTAGTGTTTTTTTAAATGTTCTGATAGATGAATTATAAATTGATTTTTTTGAAACCCAATATAATTATGATAAATATAATATTTTTGAGTTCTATTATCTTTTGGAATGAAATATGAGTTAGGGGAATAATTTAGATAAAGGACAAAACTCTACTTGTCAAGTATTTCCTTTTATTGTTCTATGAATAAATTAATTTTTAGAATTTAGGAAAAGGATATTAAAAAAAGGTGTTATCCAAATACCTTATTTTTTACTGAACCAATGATATTTTAAATCATCATAGATTTATGACTTTGAGGACCTCAATTTTCCATTTATTGTTCACTTGTTTGTGATTGATGACCTCAATCAATCACTTTAAATATTTAATTTTACCCTACAATTAGGTGTCTCTAATTTCCACCAATGGTATCCTATTCGAAATCCTAATTTGGTGGTGACTTTTTCATTTCCCTTTCCCTCTTGTTAAGAATATATTTTATTATCCCTATTTTCGATGTGGGTTTTCCAAAACGACATCTTCTATTTTCAACATATTATTTTAGAAGGAAAATTTTAAATTGCGAGGATGAAATTTATTGAAGTAGGGTAGAATGTAACACCCTAGGATTTCATAATACATTATCTCTTTAAATTAATTCAATAGCTTGCGCCACACGCAACACCGAGTTTGAGCGCACCTTGACTTACCAAACTAACTGCTTAAAAAGTGGTTATGAATAATATTAACTGAATTATGAATTTTATATACTCATATAATTTCAATATCCATATTATGTGTTTTTTATACATAATATTAGGACAAATTCGATTTTTCAAATAAAAGAAGTATTTTTAAAAAAATGCAGTTTTCCACCTTTTAATGGAGAAACCTTTTTAAATCCAATATTTGACAATTTTATATATTCAATTTAATGAAATTAAATTATTATTTAGAAGTGGTAAATAAAAATTTATTTTGGAGAAATTTTCAGTACTTTTTTGACAAATTTCATATTGTGATGAATAGTGAAAAATACTAAATTTTAATTAAAAACAACTTTTTTTTAATCAAAATAATTTATAGTGTTAAATTATACATTTGAGAAGTTTTAAAGTATCATTAGATTATATTTTTATCATTTAATATAATGTATGTCATTGGATGTAATTTCACATTTAAATTGTACATAAACACATGTCAATCTTTTGATAGTTTTTACTTCTTAAAAACCCACTTTCGGGTTTTAACAACGAGAATTAATTTATAGTTAATTAATGGAATGTATAAGTTTTGAATTTGGTAAAGTTGATATCTCTTTTGAATTTTTAATATCAATATTATCTTTGGGTTATTTTTTGGTATTTTTCAGAAGACATTCAATTTTTTATTAATAGTGAAAAACACTAAGTTGTAGATAAAAACCGACATTCTCATTTAAATAATCATTCATAATTAAAAATTTATATTAATGTTAAAATAGATAAATAATACTTATATTAGTCCATTATATGTCATTGGAGTCATTTTATAATAATATTAAATATATATCATTTTATTGAACCATTTTAATGCCATTTTTACCCACCTTCTAGGCACATTTACCTACCTTCTAAGGACACTTAAATTTTCATAAAATGTAATTTTACCACTTCTGTGTGTTGAATTTCAAAAATCTAAGAGACAAGTATGAAATCAGTAAGTGAAATGTGGTTCAATAGATTGAAGATAATTTTTTGTGAATAGTAACTGTTGAATTTTTTTTACCACCGTAAAAAGTAAATAAGGCAATTAAAGGTAAAAATAATGTTAAATTTATCCCAAAACGTGTTTAAATTCTATTGGATAACTCTATTTCAACCAAAATCAACTTTAGGACAAAAATAAGAACTCTTTTATCCATTTGGGTTAGATTAGGACATTTATTATATTTTATTTAAAGAAGTGTTAAAAGTGTTAAATTCAATGTTAATTAACTAACCCATTTTTAATAAAGTTATACATAAGATAAATTTGACTATAAATATTCATTGTAAATCTAAATATATTTCCTAAGTCATGGTATTTTATTTATAATTTTTATGTATTGAATAATTAAATATATTTATGACACAATGATGATGCAGTAATTACCTGATTAATGAAAGATTAAAATAATTGATATTATAAATATCAAGATAAATGTAAATTGAGAATTTTGTTTCCATAAAAGAATTTTATAGGTGGATATGACAATTTAGGTATGATTCAATGTATTTTTATCGAGGTAATAATGTTTTTATGACTTTATGAAAAATAAATTATTAAATAGTGTCAAAATTGACATAAATGAGTTTTTAATACAAATACTATTTTATTAAAAAATATAAAAATATTAAAAATCTATAGTTAACCCAAATAAATTAGATAAGGTTATATATTTCATTAATTAACAACTTTATATTCTCTTGTAATTTTATAGTATGTTTATTAACCATGTAATATAAAAATACAAGAAGACACGGTAAATGTTAAATTATTTAACGAAGAATTAAATCTAAAAGATAAGGTTAATATGGAGACATAAAATTGTATAAAACCTTTTTGTTGAGATTATGTCGACCCATCCCCACCCTAGGCTCTAAATAAATCCATTTGAGCTATTAGAAACTAAAAAATATATTATAACAAATTAATATTTAAAACATTTCCAAAAGTGCACCTCACCTCCCTTGTAAAAGGGTACTTCCCCTTCTCTTATATGAACACCTCCAAATCCATTTTGATCAGCCAAAACTTGGTCAAATATCATCCCAACTAAACTTAATTCAACATATAGTCCTTACTTTGATTATAAATCCATCATAAGGAGCCCTTTTTTTCAAATCAAAAGGATGAACCCGAATAAGAGGTAATTATTTCATCACCTCATTCAATGTTCATTTCTTCTTCCACTTCCTATTTGTTTGTTGTTTCCATACCAAAATAATAAATCAAATACCTTCTACATACTGAAATATTATTATAAATATGGTACAACCATATTCATTATTCTATCCATCCTATGAATGACAAAGTCACCATATGTGCGTACGTACGGCTTACCATCTCTACATCGTGGTGTAGTTTGTTATTTAACACTTCATTATTTGGATGAGTATAATAATGAGAATAATTGATGTAAATAATAAATATCAAATTTTAATTATTCTTTTTATATAATATACCATCCAATTACATACTATCTCACCATCAATAAAATAATATCGTCACTCGTGCGTACGTACGACTTACCATCTCCACGACACGATGAGATTCATTTCCACATTTACTATACAAAGATGATTATAAAAATATATATTATTAATAAGTATGGAATATAAGAAATAATAATTCTACTAGAAATTTATATATATATATATATATATTTTTGTGTGTGTGTGTGTATTTAAATATATCTCTTTCACTTACTTTTAGTTAATACGATATGAAAATGGAAACAACGTTTATGCGTACGTATGACCTACCGTCTCCCTAAATAGTGTTTTCCATTTCATAAATATATATATTATAAATATTTATATTCTGAATATATATAACATATAAATCATTTTTTTATATTCTGTAAGTATTTAAATGATGATCTATGTGATAAGATCAAGAATAACAAGTTAAAACACGTACGATAAAGAAAGCGATTATTACCCAAAATGTTACCTTATCATGGAAATTATTATTAAATTGGTACTATAAAGTCATTAATTAATCATATATGATATCATAAATATTAATATGATTCTGTTATATTTTAATAACATACTGTGGTCATTATATAGGAGGCTAAATGTACCCTTGACTAAAATAAAGTACAAGGTAAGTGTTAATTCCTCAATCTCATTATTATCTGAAATTCATTATGTGTAAGTTCTTACTGGGATATAATTATTATCCCTATCCATGTTTCATAAAAGTATTTTCAAAATGATTATTTTTATGGTTCTCTTTAACTAAAACATAATTTTAAATGGTTTAAATGTTTATTATTCTAAAGCATTCTCATTAATGTCCATGTTTTCAAAATGGTTTTAAGGATTTAATTATATGGGCATGAATGTTTTAGAATGTTAAATCCTTTAAAAAGTTTCAATGTTTTATGGGACATTTTGATTCAAAAATGTATTTTAAATTTGTTCCTTTCTAAATTTTGTGACTTTTAAATGATTTCATGAAAAATGGATATTTCTCTCAAAGATTTTTACTAATTATTTTCAACTATGTCAACATCCTTTACTGGATATTATTCATGATTCAGGTTTATTTATTATAATGCAATGTTTTATATTATATTGAATGAATTATGATATTTTTTTTACTTTGGATGTATTGTTTTTACACCATTTATGGTTTACGGTTGAAGTATTGACATTTCATATGCTAGTTTTAATACGAATGTTTATGTTATGTTTCACTCTTTTCATATAAGGAATGCATTGGACTCAGTAGGTGATGAGTGGGGCCCTCTATGTCCCCTCGATGCATCAGTAGGTATCATGAGACAAATTAGTGTCTTTGCCTAAGGCCTTGGAAAAAAATTTATTTATAGTATTGGATAGAGGCCATTACTATGTGATTATGATGTCCAGAATTATGTATTCCCTTATTATGAAATTAGTTATTACATATGATTATTCGACTAGTAGAATATCCATAAGCATGTGTAAATGGAAATGTTGGATTTATTTTTGCAATATTATGAACAAGTGTATGTTTAAAAGGCTGTTGTTTTTATTACACATCTTTCCTTAAAATTTTATATCTTCTGCTAAATTATTTACCCTTACTGAGAATATGAGCTCACCCCTTTTCTAATGTTTTGTTTTCCCATGATTCCAAGAAGTGTATTATGATTGATTTCCAGGGTTAAACTAGGGGAATAAGGGTGTTATCAAAGGATTATTTTTTTTGTGTTGAATGTTTGATTTTGTAATGTAACATTCATGTATGTAATCTATTTTCCAAGACTTCTAAACTGATCGGTCAGTCGGGACATAGTTCCTTGTAATCATTCCAATGTTTTAAAATAATGCACCGACTCTGGGATTCTGGGGTCAGGGTGTTACAGTTGGTATCAGAGGAATTTCATCAACATCATTGGATATATATTTAGATAAACTATGATTATGAAACTGTACCCTAAGATATACTTTGAGGATTAGTATAGAAGAACATCCAAGAATTTTGGTAATGTATAGATTTTGTTATTTTTTCCAAGCAATACATCCCTATTTGGATATGAGAAGGTAGAGGCAACTCTGGCACAAATGTATCTATGGGTAAAACTAGAAAACACTAATTTGAGAAAGACTTGAACAAGAACTGGTGCATGACAACATGCCTTGATTCAATCTCGGTTACGACACTCCTAGGGGATATGCTTGGGATAATTCACATTTTATTTACAAACCATTATGAAGTATTTATGAGTAAATATGTTTGCAAAGAAATCATTTTTATGATTATGAGACTATATATGTAAAAATATATAGTTAATGTTGAGAATTTCTTTAGTTTTTGGATTGTACATTATGATATGATCTATCCTAATGTATTTCATCATTTATAAATGGTTCCCAATAGAGAGAATGAGAACTACACAAATACGAATGATCCAAAGAGTAAGAAGGATCATATCTTTCATAGTCTTAAACCAAAATTTCAGAGGGAAATATCCTCATATGTATTCTAATCACACGATGAAATAATATCATGAGTTAAAAATATAAGTAAATAATTTTTTGATTCCTATGTATTTGAAGAGAATCTAGAGATGAAGAGGATGGTGGAGAGAAAGATGGATAAAGGGAATAAGGGAAAGAAGGATTTTCCCACATGTGATAACTGTGGAAAGAATCACCCTGGTCAATGCTTTAAAAGAATGGGTGCTTCTTATAACATTGGAGAAAAAGCACACCAAGTTCTTGATTTCAAGGGTATCAAAAATGTTTCCAATGTACAATGCTTCATTTGTAAGGAGTTGGGACACTACACGAATCAATCATCGGATTATACCCCAAATGATGCAATTGGATTATAATCAAGTTATGGTAATACTAAAGATGAAGAGGAATGATTAGTATTATTAAGATTATATTAATGAATTATGTCATTTGAGTAATATATTAATGATGTAGAAGTTAGAAGAATTATAGAGTATATAAGTATTGTACTGTAGTACTATTTCATTAAGGATTTGAGATTGTGTGGTACCAAGAAAAGTGACTCAATAGCTGCTTAAACTTTTTGGAAAATATATCGTCGAGAGAAATATAAACCTTAATATGGTCCTGATACAGAGGTTGTGATTTTGGAATAATATATGATTCATTTGGCTAAATTATATTGGATATTCTTGACTACCTTGAAATTAATTAATGATTTCTATCTTCTATCACTGTTGGAGTTTAAAACATTTATGGACATAAGGAGTATATCCAGTATTCAATAAGGAATAAGGGATCATGAATATAATCAATAAGGTTTTATGGTAATTCAGGTCCTTAAGATATTTTATGAGAATACATTATGAAGGTATTCATAAGTTATTACATGAAAAAATATATCTTTAATATGTTTACCTTATAAATTCTGTACTGTACATTTAGAAAAAAGTATTTTGGATAAGTCTAAAGGTTAGAATGAATTAATTTGGAAATTGGATACTATTTTTTAATGTTAAAACATTTCTTCAGATTATATTAGGATATTTATAAAATGGACAACCCGGAAGTCGGGTGACAACCCATCTCATCTGGTAAGGCTGCGAGATATGAATCCACAACTGAAGGACGACAAGGGTGCATCACCTACCACTGTCCTATGTGATGTTATGGTTTGTATAATGTAGTGTTTTTAAATGGTATGATACATGAATTATAAATTCAGGTTTTTGGAACCCTATACAGTTAGGATAAATATAATATTTTTGAGTTCTATTATCTTTTGAAGTGAAATATGAGTTTGTGGTAGAAATTAGTTAAAGTATGGAACTCTACTTGTCAATTCTTTCTTTTACTTATTTTACAAAGAATTAATTTTTTAAACATTAGGAAAAGGATCTTAAAACCAAAAATGGGTTATCCAAATAGCTTATGTTTGGTTGACCCGATTATATTTTAAATGATTATAGATTTATAGCTTCGAGGGCCTCAATTTTCTATATATTGTTCACATGTTTGTGATTTATGAACTCAATCACTCCCTATAAATATTTACATTTTCCCTCCAATTATGTGTCTATAATTTCCATGAATGATCTCTTATTCGAAATCCTAATTTGGGGGTGGCTTTTTCATTTCCCTTTCCCCCTTATTAAGACTATATATTATTAACCCTATTTCCGATGTGGGTTTTCCACAAAGGTATATTATATTTTCGCCATTATATTATTGAAGGAAATTTTCAAATTGCGAGGACACATTTTATTTAAGGAGGTAAGAATGTAAAACTCCAGAATTTCATAATACATTATTTCTTTAAATTTATTCAATAACTTCCACAACACGCAACTTTGAGTTCGAGCAAACCACGACTTACCGAACTAGACTTTTAAAAAGAATTTATGAATAGTATTTACTGAATATTGAATTTTATATAGTTCATATAATTTAAAAATCGATATTATATGTTTTCTATACATAATATAAAGCAAAATTCAATTTTTCAGAGAAAAGAAGCATTTTTCAAAAAATGAAGTTTTCCACCTTTTAATGGTGAACCCTTTTTAAATCCAATATTTGACACTTTTATATATTCAATTTAATGAAATTAAATTCTTATTTAGAATAGGTCCGTATAAATTATTTTTTAAAAATGATTAGTAGTTTTCTGATAACTTTCATATTTTGATGAATCGTGAAAAATAAAAAATTTTAATTAAAAAAACTTTTTTTATCAATATAATTTATAATGTTAAATTATAAATTTGAGTGGTTTTAAAGTATAATTAGATTATATTTTTATCATTTAAAATAATTTAGGTCATTTGATTTAATTTAAAATTTAAATTGTACATCAACAAATGTCAATTTTTTGATAGTTTTCACATCTCAAAAACATGCTTTCTGGTTTTGACAACAAGAATTAATTTCAAATTAATTAATGGAAAATATACTTTTCAAATTGGGTAAAAATGAAATCATTTTGGAATTTAAAATATCAAAATTATCTTTGGTTGAATTTTGGGTATTTTTTTGAAAACATTCAACTTTTGATGAATAATGAAAAACACTACGTCGTAGATAAAAGCTGACTTTTTCATTTTAATAATTATTTTTAAAAAAAAATTTATCTTAAAGTAAAATTAGATACATGATACATATATTAGTCCAACTTAATTCATTGGAGTCATTATATAATAATATTATATATATATATAATTTTATTGAATTATTTTAACGTCTTTTTACATACCTTTTAAGCACATTTACCCCCTTCTAGTCACACTTGAAAATTTGTATAAAACATAATTTTACCACTTATGTGAATTTAATTTCAAAAATCCGATAGAAACAGCTGACATCAGTAAGTAAAGTTTGGTTCAATAGAATGAAAATAATTTTTGGTCAATAGTAACATTTGAATTTTATTTACCAAGATAAAAAATAAATAATGTAATTAAAGTGAAACATAATATTAAAATTACCCTAAAATATGTCCTAATTCTATTGGATAACTTTAATTTGACCAAAATAAACCTTAGGACAAAAATAAGATCCTTTTGATCCATTTGGTTAAGATTAGGACATTTATTATATTTTATTTAAATAAGAGTTAAAAGTTTTAAATACAAAGTGTATTAACTAAACCATTTTTATATAGAGTTTTACATAAGATAATTTCCACTATAAATATTAATTATAAATCTAAAAATATTTCCTATATCATTTTATTTTATTTAAATTTTTTAGAAATGTAATAATATAATTTATTTATGACACATTGATGATTTAGTAATTAACTTATTAATGAAAGATTAAAATAATTGATATTATAAATTTCAATATAAATGTTAATTGAGACTTTTGAATCCATTAAAGACTTTTATTGGTGAATATGACATGTTAGGGATGATTCAATGTATTTTTTTCGAAGTCATAAAGTTGTTATGACTTTATGAAAAATCAATTACTTAATAGTGTCAAAATTGACATAAATGAGTTTTTAAGACAAATACTATTTAATTAAAAAATAAAAAAAAACTAAAAATCTATAGCTTACCCAAATGACTTAGATAAGGTTATATATTCCATTAATTAACCACTTTATGTTCTCTTAGAATTTTATAGAATGTTTATTAACAATGTAATATAAAAATACTGGAAGGCATGATAAATGTTAAACTATTTAACGATGAGTTAAATCTAGAAGATAAGGTTAACATGGTGACCTAAAATTGTCCAAAACAACTGGTTGATAGGATTTAGACTCATCCATAAATTATCTTTGAAATAAATCCACTTGGAGATATTAGAAACTGAAAATAAGTTTATAATAAATTAATATTTCAATCTTTTCCAAAAGTGCCCCTCACCTCCCTTATAAAAGGGTACTTCCCCTTATCTTATCATCAAAACTCCATAGGCACTTGTCTTGGCCAAACCCTAACCAAATCTCATCCAAACTACCCTCACATAAACAAAGAGGCCTTAATTTGATCAGAAAGCCAACCTAAGGATCCCCTTTGTTCAAATGAAAAGGAAGAACCCGAAGAAGAGGTAATTATTTCATCACCTCATTCAAAGTTCTTTTCTTCTTCCACATCCTATTTATTTATTATTTACCAACCAAAATAATAACTATAGTACCTTCTACACAATGAATTTTTATTATAAATATGTTAAAACCATATTCATTATCCTATCCATCCTATGAATGACAAAGTCACCATATGTGCGTATGTACAACTTACCGTCTCCCCGTCATGGTGTAGTTTGTTATTCAACAATTAATTATTTGGATGGGTTTAATAATGAGTATAATTTGATGTAAATAATATATATAAAATGCTAATTATTCTTTATATATAATATAACATCCAATTACATATGATCTTACTAACAATAGAATGATATCATCACTCGTGCGTACGTACAACTTACCATCTCCACGACACGATGAGATTCATTTCCATGTTCACCATTCAACGATGATTATTAAAATATATATTATTAATAAGTATGTAATATATGACATAATAATGCTACTGGAAATGTTTAGCTATATATATATATATATATCCGTGTGTTGGTGTGTGTGTGTTTACATATATCTCAACCACTTACTTCCATTCAATACGATATGAAAATGGAAACATCGCTTACGCGTACGTACGACCTTCCATCTTTATAAACAGTGTTTCCCATTTCATAAATCTATCTATTATAAATATTTATTTTCGTAATATATATGATATATAAATCATGATTTATATTCTAGCAGTATGTAAATAATGATGTATGTGATATGATGAAGAATAACAATTTAAAACACATACAATAAAGAAAGTGATTATTACATGAAATATTACCTTAACATGGAAATTATTATTAAATGGGTAGTATAAAGTCATAAATGAATCATGTTTTAAAAAAGGATTATTTTTATTGGACTCTTTAATGGAAACATCATTTAAAATGGTTTAAATGTTTATTCTTCTAAATCATCTCATTAATGTCCATGTTTTCAAAATATTTTTAAGGACTTATTTATATAGATGTGAATGTTTTAAAATGTAAAATCCTTTCAAAAGTTTCAAAGTGGTATGGTAAACTTTGATTCAAGGATTTATTTTTAATTTCTTCCTTTCTAAATTGTGTGACTTTTAAATGATTTCATTAAAAAAGGGATATTTCTCTCAAATATTTTTACTAATCATTTTCAACTATGTCAACATCCTTTACTGAATATTATTAATTTTTGAGGTTTATTTATTATAATACAATTTTCTATATTGTATTGAATGAATTATAATATGTTTTACTATGGATGTGTTGTTTTCATATCATTCATGGGTTACAGTTGAAGTACTAACATTTCGTATTCTAGTTTTAATATTAAATGTTTATGTTATGTTTTTCCCTTTTCATATGAGGAATGCATTGGACTTAGTAAGTAACGTGTGGGGCCCACTCTATCCCCTCGATGCATCGGTAGGTCTCATGAGAAAAATTAGTGTCAACAAAATTTTTATTTATAGTCTTGGGAAGAGGCCTTGACTTTGTTCTTATGATGTCTGACATTATACATTCCTTTGTTATGAACATAGTTATTACATGTGATTATTCGACTAGTAGAATATCCATGTGCATGTTTATATGATAATTTTTTATTTATTTTTTCCATATTATGTTCATGTTTATGTTTAAAATTATTATTTTTATTACACATCTTTACTTAAAGGTTTATATCTTCCGCTAAATTATTTACCCTTACTGAGCATCTGAGCTCACCCCTTTTCTTATGTTTTGTTTTCCCAGGATTCCAAGAAGTGTATTATGATTGATATGAAGGATTATTCTAGGGGAATAATGGAATTCACCAATAATTATTTTTTTGTTGTCTTTTATGTTTGAATGTGTAATGTAATGTTTATGTATGTAATTTATTTTCCAAGACTGCAAAACAGATCAGTCATTCGAGACTTGATTCCTTCTAATCCTTCCAATGTGTTAAAATAATGCACCGGCTCTAGGATTCTGGGGTTGGGGTGTTACATTTGGTATCATAGGAAGATTAGAAACAACCTTGGAAATTGATTTAGATAATCTTTTATTTTTAAACATTACCCTAATAAAGAATTTGGGGATTAGTATAGATTAACTTCATATAATTTTGGTAATGTATAGATTTTGTGAATTTTTACAAGAAATACATCTATGTATGGATACGAGTAGATAGAGGCGGCTCTAGTACAGATGTATCTAGGGGTAAAACCTGAAAACACCACATTGAGCTAGAATTGAACAGGAATTGGTGAATGACAATGGGTCTTGCTGCACTCTTAGTTACGACACTCCCAGTGCATGTGCTTAGGATAATTTACATTTTCATTACAAACCAGTATGAAGGATTTATGAGTAAATAGGAAAAAAAGAAACCATTTTTATGATTATGAGACTAGATTTGTGAAAATATTCGATTAATTTTGATAATTTTTCTAGTTTTTGGATTATAAATTTTGATATGATCTAACGTAGTGTATTTAGTCATTTAGAAATGGTGCCCAGAATAATTAATGAGAACTGAAACAATACACATGATCCAAAGAGTATGAAAGATTGTATCTTTCATGTTCTTAAACCAATATTTCGAAGGGTAATATACTCTCATGTATTCTCATCATATGAAGAAATAGTATCATGTGTTAATAAGATAAGTAAATAATTGTCTGAGCCCTATTTTTTTGAAGGTAAGTTATAGAAGAAGAGGATAAAAGAGAGAAAGATGGATAAAGGGAAGAAGGGAAAAAGGATTTTCTCACATGTGATTACTATGGATAGAATCCCCTTGGTCAATGCTTGAAATGAATGGGTGTTTCTTATAACTGTGGAGAAAAAGGACACCAAGTTACTGATTTCAAGGGTAAGAAAAATGTTTTAAATGTACAATGCTTCATCTGCAAGGAGTTGGGACACTACGTGAATCAATCATCAGAGTATACCCCACATGATGCTATTGGATAATAATCATGTTATGATACTACCGTGGATTAAGAGGAATGATTAGTGTTCATAAGTTTTTATTAATTAATTGTGTCATTTTAGTACTGTACTAATGATGTATAGGTTATAATAATTATAGAGTATATAAGGATTGTACTGCAGTACTATTTCATTAAGGATTTGAGATTGTGTGGTACCAAGAAAAGTGACTCAATAGCTGGTTCAACTTATTTGGAAAATATATGGTTGAGAGATAGATAAACCTTAATATTGTTGTGATACTGAGGTAGTGATTTTGGAATAATATATAATTGATTTGGATAAATTATATTTGATATTCTTGACTACCTTGAAACTGATTGATGATTTGTATATTCCATCACTATTGGAGTTTACAACATTACTGGATTAAAAGAGTATGTCCATTATTATATAAGTAAAAAGGGGTCATGAATATAATCAACAATGTTGTATGATAATTCAGGGTGTTACCATGTTTTATGAGAATACATGATGAAGTTATTCACATGTTATTCCATGAAAAAATATATCTTCCATAAGTTTACCTTCCTTATAAATTCTGGACTGTGAGTTTAGAAAAAAGTATTTTGGATAATTATAAATGTTGGAATGAATTAATTTGGAAATTGGATACTATTTTTTATGGTTAAAACATTTCTTATTATTATATTTGGATTGTTATAAATGGACAACTCGGAGGTCAGGCGACAACCGATCACATCCGGTAAGGCCGCAAGACTTGAACCCGCAACCAAAGGGAGCCAGGGGTGCATCACCGAAAATTGGCCTATGTGATGTCCTGGTTTGTATAATGTGGTATTTTTTAAATGGTATTATAGATGAATTATAAATTAATTTTTTTTAAACCCTATACAATTAGAATAAATAGAATATTTTTTAGTTCTATTATCTTTTGTAGTGAAATATGAGTATGTCATAGAAATTAGTTAAATGATTGTACTCTACTTATTAAGTATCTCTTTTTCTTATTCTATGAAGAAATTAATTTTAAATCTTTTGGAAAATGATATTAAAACCAAAAATGTGCTATCCTAATACTTTATGTTTTGTTGAACCTATGATATTTTAAATCATCATAGATTTTCGGCTTTGAGGACATCAATTTTCCATTTATTGTTCACTTATTTGTGATTGTTGACCTCAATTACTCCATATAAATATTTATTTTTTTCCATCTAATTATGTGTCTCTAATTTCCACTAATGTCCTCATATTCGAAATCTTAATTTGGTGGTGCCTTTTTCATTTCCCTTTCCCTCTTATTAAGAGTCTATTTTATTAACCCTATTTCCGATGTGGGTTTTCCACAAAGGCCTTTTCTATTTTCAACCATTTATTTTCGAAGGAAATTTTCAAATTGTGAGGAAAAAATTTATTGAAGGAGGGTAGAATGTTACACCAGTGTATTTTATAATACATTATCTTTTTAAAGTAATTCAACAGCTTGCGCCGCACGCAACCCCGAGCTCCAGCGCACCACGACTTATCAAACTAGCCATTTAAAAAGTGTTTGTGGATAGTATTAACTAAATTATGAATTTTCTATACTCCATATAATTTTAAAAACCCATATTATGTGTTTTTTATAAATAATATAATGACAAATTCAATTTTTCAGATAAAATAAGTAATTTTTAAAAAATGTTGTTTTCCACCTTTTAACGGCGAACCCTTTTTAAAGCCAATATTTGACACTTTTAAATACTCAATTTAATGAAATTAAATTCTTATTTATAATTAGGACATAAAAATTTATTTTGGACAATTTTTTAGTACTTTAATGATAACTTTCATATTTTCATGAATAGGGAAAATACTAAATTTTAATTAAAAACAATTTTTTTTAATCAAAATAATTTATAGTGTTAAATTAAAACATTTAGTGGTTTTATAGTATCATTAGATTATATTTTTATCATTTAATATAATTTAGGTAATTGGATGTAATTTCACATTTAAATTGTACATATACACATGTCAATCTTATGATAGTTTTTACATCTTAAAAGCCCACATTCTGGTTCTGACAACGAGAATTAATTTCAAATTAATTAATGCCAAAATTATGACTTGAATTTGGTAAAAATGATATGATTTTTGAATTTGGAATATCAAAATTATCTTTGGGCGATTTTTGGTATTTTTTCGATAACATTCAGTTTTTGATGAATAGTGAAAAACACTATGTTGTAGATAAAAATCGACTTTTTCATTTAAATATTTTTTTAAGTAAAAATTTATCTTAAAGTCAAAATAGATACATAATACTTATATTATTCCAATGTAAGTCATTGGAGTCATTTTATTATAATATTATATATATATAATTTTATTGATCTATTTTAACGTCTTTTTACCAACTTTCTAGGCACATATACCAACCTTCTAGGCATACTTGCAAATTTGTATAAAACATAATTTTACCTCTTTTGTGAATTGAATTTCAAAAATCTGAAAGACACGGTTGAAATTAGAAAGTAAAATGTGGTTCAGTAGAATGGAAATAATTTTTTTGTGAATAGTAACTTTTGAATTTTATTTACCACGATAAAAAGTAAATAAGGTAAATAAAGGTAAAAATAGAATTAAAATTACCCCAACACATGTCATAATTCTATTTGATAACTTTATTTCGACCAAAATCAACCTTAGGAAAAATAATATACCCTTTTGATCCATTTGGGTATGATTAGGACCTTTCTTTTATTTTATTTAAAGAAGAGTTAAAAGTGTAAAATTCAAATTTTATTAACTAAATCATTTTTAATATAGAGTTATACATAAGATAAATTCTAATCTAAATATTCATTAAAAATATACAAATATTTCATATATCATTTTATTTTATTTATATTTTTTAGACAATTAATAATTAAATTTATTTATGACACAATAATGATGCAGTAATTACCTTATTAATGAAAGATTAAAATAATTGATATTATAAATATCAAAATAAATGTAAATTGAGACTTCTGATGTCATAAAAAAATTTTATAGGTGAATATGGCATGTTATGGATGATTCAATGTATTTTTTTCTAATTCATAAAGTTTTTATAAATTTATGAAAAATCAATTACTAAATAGTGTCAAAATTGACACAAAAGAGTTTTTAATGAAAATACTATTTTATTAAATTATATAAAAATCTGAAAAATCTGTAGTTCACCCAAATGACTTATATAAGGTTATATATTTCATTAATGAACCACTTTATGTTCTCTTGTAATTTTATAGTCAGTTTATTAACCATATAATATAAAAATACAAGAAGACATGGTAAATGTTAAACTATTTAATGAAGAGTTAAATCTAAAAGATAAGGTTGATACGGTGTCTTAACTTGTATAAAACCTATTGGTTGAGAGGATTTAGACCCATACCCTCTTTATCCTTGAAATAAATCCATTTGGAGCTATTACAAAATGAAAATAATTTTATAATAAATTAATATTTCAAACTTTTCCAAAAGTTCCCTTCACCTCCCTTATAAAAGGGTATTTCCCCTCTCTTACCTTTACACCTCCAAAGCCATTTGGATCCACCAAAACATACTCAAATATCCTTCCATCTACCCTCAATTCAAAATTGAGGTCTTACTTTGATCATAAAGCCAACCTAAGGAGCCCTTTTGTTCAAATCAAAAGGAAGAATGCGGAGAAGATGTAATTATTTCATCACCGCATTCAAAGTTCTTTTCTTCTTCCACTTCATCTTTATTTGTTGTTTCCATAAAAAAATAATAAATACAGTACCTTATACACAATTAAATTTTATTATAAATATGGTAAATCCATATTTATTATTCTAACCGTCCTATGAATGACAAAGTCACCATATGTGCGTAAGTACAACTTACCGTTTCCACATCATTGTGTAGTTTGTTATTCAACACTTCATTATTTGGATGGGTATAATAATGAGTATAATTGATTTAAATAATAAATATAACATGTTAATTATTCTTTATATATAATATACCATCCAATTACATGCGATCTCACCATCAATAGAATGATATCGTCACTCGTGCAAACGTATGACTTACCATCTCCGTGATGCGATGGGATTCATTTCCACATTCACCATTCAACGATTATTATAAAAATATATATTATTGATAATTATGTAATATATAAAATAATAATGGTACTATAAATGTATATATATATATATATATTTTTATGTCTGCATGTGTGTGTATTTACATATATCTCATTCACTTCCATTCAATACGATATGAAAACGGAAACAACGTTTATGAGTACGTACAACCTACCATCTCCATAAATGGTGTTTTCCATTTCATAAATCTATCTATTATAAATACTTATATTTGGAATCTATATGATATATAAATCATGTTTTATATTCTGGAAGTATGTAATTAATGATCTAAGTGATACGATCAAGAATAACAAGTTAAAACACGTACAATAAAGAAAGGGATTATTACCCGAAATGTTACATTAACATGGAAATTATTATTAAATGGGTAGTATAATGTCATAAATGAATCATATATGATATGATAAATTTTAATATGGTTCTGGAATAATTTAATAACATACTATGGGCATTATATAGGAGGCTAAACGTACAATCAACTAAAGGAAAGTACAAGGTAAGAGTTAATTCCTCAACCTCATTATTATCCGAGATTGATTATGTGTATGTTTTTACTGGGGTATATTTATTATCCATTTCTAGGTTTCATAAAAAAAGTTTCAAAAGGATTATTTTTACGGTACTCTTTAACTAAAATATCATTTTAAATGGTTAAAATATTTATTCTTCTAAATCATCTCATTAATGTCCATGTTTTCAAAATGCTTTTCAGGATTTATTTATATAGACATGAATGTTTTAAAATGTTAAATCCTTTTAAAAGATTCAAAGTGCTATGGGAAACATTGATTCAATAATTTATTTTAAATTTCTTCCTTTCTAAATTCTTTGACTTTTAAATGGTTTCATGAAAATGGTATATTTCCCTCAAAGAGTTTTACTAATAATTATCAACTTTTTCAACATCCTTTACTGAATATTATTCATGATTGAGGTTTATTTATTATAATACAATGTTCAATAATGTATTGAATGAATTGTGATATTTTTTACTATTGATGTGTTGTTTTTAAACCATTCATGGTTTACGGTAAAAGTACTGAAATTTCGTATGCTAGTTTTAATATGATTGTTTATGTTATGTTTCACCCTTTTCATATGAGGATTTCATTGGACTTAGTAATTAACGGATGATTCCTGCTATAGCCCCCCGATGCATCGGTAGGTATCATGGGACAAATTAGTGTATTAGAATAAGGCCTTGAAAAAAAATTATTTATAGTCTTGGCACGATGCCTTGACTATGTTGTTATGATGTCTGTCATTATACATTCCCTTATTATTAATTTAGTTATTACATGTGATTATTCGACTAGTAGAATATCCATGTGCATGTGAATATGGTAATTTTTTATTTATTTTTTCCCATATTAGGTTCAAGTTTATGTTTAAAAGGTTTTTGCTTTTATTATATATCTTTCTTTAAAATTTTATTTATTCTGCTAAATTATTTACCCTTACTGGGCATCTGAGGTCACCCATTTTCTTAGGTTTTGTTTTCCATGGATTCCAAGAAGTGTATTATGATTGATATACAGGGTTATGCTAGGGGAATAATGGCATTCTAAATGGACTATTTTTGTTGTGTTTTTTGTTTGACTATGCAATGTAATGTTAATATATGTAATATATTTTCCAAGACTGCTAAACTAATCAGTCCTTCGAAATTGATTCCTTGTAATCATGCCAATGTATTAAAATAATGCACCATCTCGGGGATTCTGGGGTTGGGGTGTTACAAAAACCAAATGGAATGGTGTTTCCAAACATAAAGAAATAAAATGTAATATTTATACATAACTTAATGAAATTTCGAAAGAGATAATATGGATAAATGTATTCTATAACCAAAAGGAAACTGCAGTAGTGATACAACTCAAAAACTAGATAAAAACAAAGTTGCTCATAAAAAAAAACTGAATAGAAAATCAAAACAAGAAATCCTAATACATGTGATATACGAGAAACACCTCAACATATCACCACTAGCTACCCAATGGAGTTGATGTAAAATTTTATAGACTTATTATGGTTAATTTCTTTTCCCTACATGAAAAGACATAACCAGTTCTACACACCGTAAAAGAGGTGTAATGGTTGTGAGATAAATAGGTTTAGTAGGATCCAACGTAGGTTTTCTATAACTAGATTATGTATAATAATCCAAACACACTCAACATTATCGAAAAAAGGCATGATAAATAGTTAAAACGTTTTTATATAAAATCACGGTAAAGTATTCCTCGTTTTCAAAGTTTCCAAATAATCCATGTAAAATAGTTACAAATCATATCATATATATCAATAAGGTAATCAAATCCAAGAATTACAAACCAAATCATATGTAAAATAATTCTAAGGATCACTCCAGTTTATTCAAGTTAAAACACTCATACCCAAACTGAGAAAATCACACACATTAACCCCTAGAAATATGCATCGAATCTAGAGAAAAAGTAACACCCTATAATTTGAACCTCCCAATGGTGTCAAATAAGTCCATAAGAAACTTTTCCTAGGGAGAAAAGGAACATCCCCCGAGTAAACCCTCCGATAGTAACAATGGAAAAAGACTATTATTACACCATCCACCGAAGTACCGAATGATTACCATGTGAATCCTTTTCCAAATATTTTCATTAAACCCATGATTTGAAAAACATTTCATAAATCTATTTAAAATTATATGAAAATACCATTTATTTTACCAGAATAAGGGAAAACCACCTATTCTGAAAAACCCATATACTCTTTAAAATAAATAAATCATGCCAAATCATTTATAGAAAAAATTTATAAAACTAGAGCATTCATGGTTAATCAAATATAGGCTAGAGAAAGAACCACATACCTACAACTCTAGTTTTTCATGACCGAAATGAGATCCAATAACACTAGAAATAATGAATGGATAAAAACAGAGGAACTATTATTGATTCATATTTTTTATAATACAATTACATAAACAAAACAGATGATCTAGAGGATAGGTCACAACATACCACAAAGTACACACACCTTCTGCACCATAACTATCGAAGGACCTACCAAAAAAATATGATAAAAAATGATCTTGAAGTATCACATGAGAATAAATATGTGATTAACAGATTCTATAAATGTGGTCCTATATAGCTTCCTTGACTAATGGAAATGAAGTGGCATCAATGTTTCTTACTCGTAAAGATGGAAAAAACCACCATGGAGATCAAGAGACGAATGATATGATCCAGAAGGAGCAGTGATACCAAAATTAAATATCTAATACCTAAAGATAAAGGTGTAGTATTTTTTGTCAAAATAATGAAAATATGTTATGTGAATAATGCATAAAATATACTAACCATGCATGATTCGTGATGTGAATTACAGTTTCACATCACGAATAGTTCGACCCACATGAACGCCAAAAAATTCATCACATCAAGTTAAATTAATATCGACCAAACCACTAATGGAATGAACATATTTCATGGCTTGTCATTTCTTACACTTTGAACTATAATCACAACATCTACTCAACAAAAGATTCAGGTTGTGTACTAAATTCATAATATGAATGTGTCCAGTGGGCATAGAACAATATAAGTTCTACAAAAAATCCATAAACCAAGTACAATGTCCTCCTAAACCAAAATTAACTCTTAAAAATTAAAATATGTGAACCTTTTAAATTGGGATGTTACACAGATTCCAATATAAAAAATAAGAACAACCTCAAAATACCAATGTATTAAAATAAATTACTATAAAGAATTCTCCTAACATTATAGAGATAAGGACCCCTAAGAAGTTCAATAAAATTACCTAACATGTTTAAAGTGTATGGGGTGTTAAGGACTACATTAGACCTAATTATCCACTAAAAGTATGAAATAAAGGAAAAATAATTTATTTTCAATGCCCAAATGGAAGACTTTGATAGGATTTTTTCTAGATATATTTGATTTTTCATAAATCAAGAATAACCAGAATGGATTGACTAACAAAATAACATCTTATTAAAAGGGTTTACTATAGATAAAATAAATACGAAGGAGTTAATTATTATCTAGGAAAAGATGGATTCATCATTCAATGAGATTATACATGAAAATAGTAGTGAATTAAATTTATGATTATTTGGATCTCGGATATGATGCATGGTTCGTACAATTTAATGTTTTTCTAGATTAGTTGAGTATATATCATTGAGTTAAATTTTATACCTATAAAGGTTACTAATCATCCCTCGAAAGTGGAATTATCATTTAAAATTAATAAAAAAAAAGTTTCAAAAAAGGGTATAAATGTTTTAAATGGAATTTAAATGATATGTATCTGTTGAAATTTATTGGTGTTGAATCTCTTTATTGTTTTGGGTTGTCATATTAGATTATGAATATTTGGTGGCACAAAATTTGTTTAGTTGGGATATGTTTGATGTTGATTTTGAATAATATTTTATCACTATGTCAACACAAAAATTGTAATTTTAGTAGTTAAATATGTGGTTTCAAGTGGTTCTTTGTAAATTATTCCTTGTTTGGTGTAAAATTGAATAATTTTATTTTTCAATAAGGATTTTTGGGACTTACAAGAAATTATGACTTAAAAAACTATAGATTTGTTCTTTTGTTTGGTATTTTTTGGTGTTATATATAATAAAAGAATTCTATTTTTAATTTGTAAGTTTCTTATTATGGTATTTTTGGTTTAATAAATATTTATTATTTTAAATTGATTCCTTCCTAATTTTATTTTTATCATTAACTTCACATTTTCTTAATTAATCATTTTAAGGATATTTTTTTCTTTGATTAAGGATATAATTAAATGGCTGGGAGAATCCCACTTATGTATGAGGTTTAAACAAATGGATTTATTATGTTTTATGTGATGTTATTGAGTTTATGAAATTATCTTTTATTTTATAAGTGTTTTCTTTACAGGGAAGTTTGTAGGACATTCTGAGGGAGAAAATGTTTAAGGAGGGGAGAATTGTAAAACCTTTAAACCTATATTTATGGGTTAAAATGGATTATAATTCTTATAAAAAAGATGTTATATAATTGGAATAGTTTTAAATAGATTATTTGAGGTTTAAGGAATGTTTGTAAATATATTTGGTCTTGTATGGGATGTTTCATATGTTTACAATATTTCAATGGGATCTTTTGAATGGGTTCCCTAAGAGGTAGTGAGTTTCATAGGTAGACTGTATAGGCATGATAAATATTAATGGTCTCCTACCTGGTGACCTTTCAAGGGTAATTAGGTTCTATGGGTAACTCGGATGGTATCTTCACTCATGCAACTTACCCATGTTGGTTTCAAAACCATTATGTTTTCAAAAATTATGATTCAATTTTAATGTATTTCCTCCTATTTTCTCCACCAATCATTAACTCCCACATTTTTAAATCTAATATCTTTCTTATACCTTATCCATGGTGGAAATATATCAAAAATCATGATTTATGCATGTAATAACACTAAAAACTTTTCATATATTCTACTTTCATCATATTCTTTCCTCTTTTTTTTCTTACATCCTCATAACCATGATGTCTTGAGTAGAATCCAGAATGAAATTTATTGGGTGGGGGGGTATTTTTTATGGTTCCAAATCAATATATACGGTTAAATATTTATCTTTTATGGTTTATTGGCTCATTTCCACCTCATCTGACAATGAATTCATTAAATTTGGTAGGTGACTTTATTCATCTTCCTATAATTTTAGAACCATGAGTTTTTTAATGATTTTAATAATTATTTTAAATAAAAATAATTGTTATAATATTTAATAATGTAAATTTTATTGATTTTAGTTGATTATATTAAATTTTATCGAAATCAATTGGGATTTTCTATATTTAAAAACATAATTCCTCTTTCTATGAAAACCATGTCCACAAGGTGTTCAAATAATGAAACCTTTTATTTTTCAAGAAATAATTAATGTGGAATAATTTTATTCATTTATTAATAAGAATAATTATTTAACATCAATTTTTTTGATAAATTTATTAATGTTTTATAGCATGTTTGGTGCCTTCAAAGTTGATTTTTTCTGTAAGACACACATATTACCTATTCATAACTTTATGGTTTCAAAATTTTTTAGATATTTTATAAAAAAATGTAATTTAATTATTTTACATTAATTTGTAATTTATGTTTCCTCATAAGTCATATTTTAAATATAAAATTTATTTCAACCACTTTTTAAACCTTGAAGATGTACCCCTTGTTATTATATGAGATTAAAATGGAAGTGTGGTTAATCTATGTAATGATCATGGAACATGGATTTTATTATTCTTCCATTGATATTATTGTAAAAAAAGATGATTTTTTGAAGGGTTTCCAAAGGTGTGGGGGGTTTTGAGTTTTCATATTGAGAAGTGATATATTGTATTTTCATACCTCCATTTGTATGTCACAGGTAAACATGAGTAGTAAGGTGGGAAATTTAGGTACAAATAATCCACTAGCCATAATGAGACTTCTTATAGTGGACCCATTTCTATGAATTTTATCTATTTAGGGGATTGTTCCTTCGAAAAAGTTCAAGAAGGGTAAAAAAAAAAAATTTGTTAGTTATATCGCATTAGACATTCCAACTATATGGATTTCTATATTTTGTTTATTATTGTCGTTATGATCAATTTTATGGTTATTTATTTTAGTTATTTAATTTAAATTAATATTTTTTTATGTATTATTCCTTTATTTATGCATTTGAAAACATGTTTTATTAGAGGGTATAGAAAATGATTAAATTAACTTGTGATGAAAGTGTTTATTTTATAATGTAGTGCTAAATATCATCAAAGTAAACTTGTTCCATTACTTGATTGATTTATATTTATGGGTCATGTTACTTAAAGTTTTAATAAAATTTCAAAAAAAATTGCTCATGGATTTATAAGCATAAAAAAACACTTGCTTAATGTAGTATAAGTCATTAAAAACCTTAAACCCAATATCAACATGCTTTGAAAAACTAAAACCATGTAAAAGAAAAATAATTAACACATACCTTTCACCAAACATGGGTTTTTTCTACTGTAATTAATCATATTTATAATATAGATCACTATGAATATCCAAATAAAAATTCCATGTAAGGTGTATCCATGGAAAGTCTAAATCACTTAACACACAGGAAGGAACCTCCTTGCAACCATGGTATTATAGTACCTCTAGTGGAAAATGATGGAGGAGGAGAGATCGTAAAAGGATAAATTACATTAAGACGAACCAAAACCATCTCAATTCCTTTTACTATTGATATAGGACTAAAAAATATTCCCCAATCAAATGATTCATTTACTCATGGGTTACAAAATATTTGATTAAATGGAATTGGTAACAACTCATTATATCCTACAACCATCATGCATTTATCAAATAAATTTTGTTCTAATTCCCCCATGAATTATAAAAATTTAGGATAGATAATGTAAAAGATATCTTAATATTAACTCTTAAAAATTGAATTTCATGATCAATGATAGGGTCCAATATAAATAGGACAATAATATTATCTATGTCATATGGTTTTCCTATGTCTTACACTACGAATCAATGGGAAAATGAAATGATATAATATTTCATGTTGTATGATATACCCTTTAAAAATGTATATGATATTCCTTAGATTTTAATATCTTGAACCCTTAAATATATGTTTATATCATATAATATTATATTTCCTAAATACATCACATGCATATAGGATTTAGTGAGTTTCTACATCAATATACAGCTTCCACTAAAGACTTAAATACTTAGTTTCACTCCACCTTTATATTGTGTAATATAAAATAAATTTTAAAATAATATACATACTCCTTTTAGATAGATACAATTAATTTCATCATGTATCAAATCATATGAAACTACTTGTGAATATATGATAAGATTAATTTATATATAAATATTGGATACATTTAATTAAGTTTTATTCCTATTTTATTTTTAATGCACTGGGTTGTGGTTTGTTTACATAGGAATTTAGAACTCTAAACTCAAAGGAATAAATGTTGAAAATGGTAAAAATAGGATTACTATGTTTTTTATAATATAAATGACATGTATTCCAAATTCATTAAATCCATGTGGACCAAAGGACAACCCATAATGAATTTAAAATATGTGAATATAGTACACAAATTTTACATTATTTACATGATGTATTAATTTCAAAATTAGAATCCTATTGAATGTAACTCAGATACATGATGTATAGACTTTTCCAGACATGAAAAGTTTGAGAGGCCACCTAATAAAAGATACATAAGTATTTTTTTGGAGTATATTTTGGATTATATGTACACACCATGTAAATTGATTACATGTCATGAAAATATAGGGAAAATGTCACTTAATGAGAGTACATTAAGTGAATGATTTACACATCATGTACTTTTCGAGCCTATTTATTTTTTATCACCTCCACCACACTACAGAGTGTAGACCTACATATCTTCTATCATTTTCATCTCTAATTTTATTCTTTTTCCCTTTCAAACAAGTTTTATGTCATTCCTTTACATTCTTTAAAAAATAATATCACATTGTTTTTCATTCATTATATATTCTTCGATCATTTCAATTTCGTTTCTATTTCAAAACTCATTTCCGATTCCATTTACCATTCTTAATCTATGAATTCCATTTCTTTATTTTTTTTATTATGACTAAGTATTTTAATTGATTTCCATTGGTTTTAAATGATTAAACGTGAAATGAAGATCATTTTAATCTTGTATTTTCCATTTCTCTTTTATTTCATGATTATGCATAGCATGTTTAGTATTTATTTTATTTTTTTCAACATCACCATGTTTGGATAATGCTCTTAGGTTTAGGGGTTGATAGTAAGGTTGTTTATATGCTCAATTAATCCATAAGATAAACATTGGTAACCTTTTGAATAGTAATCAGGTTAAAAAAAACTATTCATGACATTATCTTTCATAAATTTAACCATGGTAGGTGAAATTGACCATACCTGACATATTTGAACATTATAATTTGATGATTTCTGCATATAATCTAAGAATAATTCACCCAGGATGTCAGGTATACCTAGACCAATGGATTATTATAGAATATATAGATCCAATTGGTTTGACCAAAACCAATTGGTGACCATTTCAATGCTTCGAAACCTAATATGTAGGACAGTTCTAATCAAGATTTTGGATTATCTTCTACCAAAATCCCTAAAATTGACTCGGATACCTTCTCAGTTATATTAATTAAATCTAAACTCCCTAGTTTTAGAAAACCCAATCTTGAAGACTGAATGTGACGAATCCTTTCAAAGGGTTTGTTTCATTTGGTTAATTCATACCCAGTGTTTTCTGTGGGTTTGAACCCACACATCCTATTTACTAGGAACTAGTTGTATGTTTAGTTTGGGATGAAAAATTTAAAATTATATCAATGATTTCATGAAAGCAACAACACATGTGAGAGAATAAAATTTTGGCACTGATGTCATGTATTACTGTTTCTTAGGCATAATGTCCTCTAGATCAAACCTTGGATTACCTCACCCTTTCACCCTTTAGTATTTTCCTTCCAATTTTACTTTTATGTTTTTATCCTTATATCACACTTGAATCCATACTCTCTTGGGACTATGTTGTATGGATGTTTTTTAGATGTTGAAAGATTTTTGTTTTGAATGTGTTGTTTTTTTGTTGTCAAGAAGAAATATATCTATTCAGTTTGTAAATATTAAAATAAAATGCCATATATTCATGAAATTTGATCACTTTGAGAAGAATATTTCTTAGTTAAAAGGATCATTAGACTCGCCATGGGTCCAAAATGGAATTATGATCGTAATGAGGAAGAACATTAGAGTCTGAATAGATCCGATGAAAAGCTAACGATTATTTGATGATATTGTAGTTTTTATAAAGAATAAGTAGTTTGTAAAAATTCTTATTCAAGACTTATGATGGAAAGGGCGTGAACAAGGCCTACTAATCATAGTGGAGTTCTGTTTGGGAAAAGAAAGAATTTTCTTGAAGGATGGGATGTTATAATACTTTCCATTAAAATTCATGCCAATCATAAATCTTCAAAATATCATGAAGATGTCATGATAAAAAAAATATTTTTAGTGAAATAATGTTAATGGAGTCAAATTTTTCTGGTTGTAGTTAATCAGTGTGAGATCATCAAACACATAATTGATTGAAGGCTAATAAGGTTTGTTTGAAACATGAGAATAACCAAGATTCTAGTTTTCTGTTTGATCGATAGACCATATGATACAAATATTAATATAAATAAGTTTCTATTACTAGATTATCAGATGTAGTGTGCCACTGATAATTAGAGTAATCCTAATACCGATCATCAGATGTATTATTAGTTATAAAAGTAAATCAGTGGTAGATAATTATTATGGTCCAGATCAGGAAGGGAATATTATTGGGATAGATTAAGGAGTATGAGATTTTGGGACCATTGAAAAATGTAATAAGAGATCAATCAATAATGTAGTCAACCATTACCCTCAAGATGAATTGTTTTTTGTTTTCAGATTGGATCAAGAAAAAAGAAATCTATTATTTATTTACTAATAACAGGGTCAAGAGAATAAGAAAAAATATTTTAGAGGTGACATTGATATATCAGATTAAGATAGAGACTGATAATCAGACACAACCTGACATCGGTAACTTTATCGGATGCAGGGTCATTGGTTTGAGGAAGAGAAGAAAATGGGAAAGACTTAAATTTTTCTGAAGTGTTTTAAAGTAGAGTCTTGATTTTTTTTGAATCAATTGAAATATAGTTATCAAATAGGTTCTTAATTTTTCTAATAAATGTTGCAGAGAAGTGATTATATCATTAAAAGTTGAATCTATGTCAATGGAAGAATGATTTCAAAGGTGTATAGTTATTTTTACAATTTTCTACTGATAAACATAATAAATAATATTATACCTTACATATGAATTTATTTTAATGAATAAATTTTGATTACAATCAAAATCAGACAGAATAATTCTTAGAAAATATGAAGCAAGATGAAGTTTGGGAATATTTGAGAAGGTTAGAGAATTTTTGAGAAGAGTTAAAAAGAGATGAATAAGTCAAAGATGAAGTATAAATTATGGAAAAAAAAAATTCTATAAATTTGGTTGAGTGGGAAAAAATTTCATATTTTCACCAAAACCATTTTTTTTGCACTTATAAAAGGAAGTACATGATACTTTCTGATGGATTAGAACACTATTCATGTATGGAGGGAGGGAGTGAAGTTATATGTTTTTAGTGAGAAGGTGTCTCTTGATTGATAATTTTAGACGATATTTTCTATATAGAAGAATAATAAGGAAGATCATTTTCGGTGGTATCTAGATTAGACTGAGAAATCATACTAGGATTTCGAAAGTGATGTAAAAGAAGATTAAATTTGTTTTAGTGGTATTTTGGAAAAATTATATATCTGGACTGAGCAACTAGATTGGGTAATTAGACTTGGATATCAAACTGAGTATTGTTACGATGTCTCGATAAGTTCTTACTTGTTTCTGGTTACGAAATTGTATAATTTTTTATGAATTTATATGTTAATATTGAGAAGGAAAAACAATAACATGTTTTGAGGAAGCTAGTGAAATTTTCTTTACTAGTTACACAAATTCTATTATATTATTTCATGTTACCTAAATAATGTGCACTATTATTTTGAAAATAGTGCTACAAAAGTGTAAGGGAATATCCTACTTGTTTTATCCACACAAAAGGATTGTTTTTAGTGGATTGTGTGGTATTAGATTATTTCCAACCATTGTAATTATGTAGATACTCTTATTGATAAGTGAACCTTATAAATTCTTGTATTCTTGTGGACATGTAATTGATTTTTTTCATCAATGTTGATAAATATTTAATAGGAGGTGAATATTGATTCAAAATAATGGTAAAAAAAAGAATAAATTATCATTGATTCACCCCATCCCTCTTTAGGTGATATATTGATTCTGGTTGGGAAATCTCAATTGTTATCAGTGAAAAGGTTCCCTTATCTTACTCATTTCCGGTGTTTTTGAAGAGGAGATGTGATGGAAAATATGAATTGTGTGAATAGTAAGGTGATTCCAGTATTCTATGGTTAGAACTGTCATACCTGAAAAGATAAAATGTTTCCTCATCTAATGTCTCTTGAGTATGATGTTATTAAAGCTAAAATAGATATATTTCCTCCCATTGATGAAAAATTTCATCTTACATATATTGATAAGAAGAATATTTAGAATAATGGATGAGACAATAATTCTTTAATCTCATCAATTTGTAAAAGTGACATTCTAATAGTGATGGTGTTTCTACTACCAAGGATATTTGGGACAAATGAAGAACATTTAAGAAGAAAATTGAAAGGTGAATAAGGAAAAAAAATAAAAATCTGGAGACTGAAGAATGAATATCTCAAAATGGGTTAGTATAAATCTATTGGTGGGATCATCAACAGGGTTAATGACATTGTGTTCACTATCCAATGGCTTGTTGAAATGATGGAATATTATAACATTGTTGAAATGTTCTTGAGAATTATTCCTGAAACGTTTGATGCAAAATTTTCCTCATTAGTAGATTGAGATTCCAAAACATTATCACTAGATTATTGGCATATTACTCTCATTACATATGAAATTAGAAGAAACAATGATATGAAAATAAATATGTTAAATAAATGTATTTCAAGGCTATCAAGAAAGAAAACATTAAGAATATTCTTTGAAAACAAGAAGAAACTAAATATTTTTATTCTAAAGATTAGGTATGTAAAAATATTGTTGAATTTTTATCCTTGTTTTCTAAAAATGTGAAAATTGGTACATGTAAATGTAAGGGGAAACTCACTTGGACATGTTTTAAATGTGAAATCTTTATGAACATTGCAACTAATTATCCCAGAAGAAATAAACATGAGGACAATGATGAAGATTAAATAAGGAAAAGAATATTGTGTAAGAAATAGGGTGACAAGGCTAAATTATATTCCAAGGGGAGAGATAAAATCTTTTATAAATAAAAAAGGAGAGGGTTTTTGTCTAAAGTTGAGGAATAAGAATTCAGTGGGCTGAATCAGAAAATTCTAATGAGAATACGTTAAAGAATAATTCCATTTCAACAGGTAATTATGAAAATTTTTGAAGCATCTGTTCTAAATAAGAAGAAACTCGATTAGAATTTCATATGAAAGAAGAATTGAAATAATATCTAAAAAATATTGGGAGGCTTTATAAAGATATCATAATGTTGAAAAATTAATGTTCTTCAAAAAAAAAATCATGACTATTTTACTAATGATAATGTTAAGTGGATGGTTCTAATAAGGCTGAAAAGAAAACCGAGAGGGGAAATAATATTTCAGGTCATAAAAAAAAATTTGGTGGTCACCAATGTTTTGATAATAATGATAGGGCTGATGAGAAAAATTCTCACAACACTGATCAAAATGGAATCTATAAAGGTAAGTATTCATTCTCTGGGTACTGGTGGTATTGTGGTGGATTAGTACATACAAAAAATATGTTCTGGTTCAATCAAAAACATTAAAATTATTCCAAAAATTACAAAAGGTAAAGTTTGAGGGGGATACAATCCTATAAAAGGAAGAATCCTGAGAAGGATGTCTTGAATAAACCTAAGGCAGTTGATGTGCAAGTTGAAAATAGGTTACAAAATCTAGAAACTATTTGTGAATGAGGTGAAAAACCTATGGATCTTGTAAAATTATGTCTTGTTCCATTACTTTAATAACAAAGGGTTTTTAACAATTCTCAAAATTTGTACATGAATAAAGATAGAGGGAAAGAAAAGGATCTTATTATTGAAACCGCTCTCAATGTTATGAAAGGATAATGAAAATGGATCTTGGACAGTGTCTATTATTATCATATGAATGGTGGCTTAAATTTTTTGATGAATGTGGAAGAATTCAAAGAAGGCACAGTGGCATTCGACAATGAGGAATCTCTTAGAATCGATGGCATTGGATATAAAATTATTGTGGAAGAAAAGTTAAATTCCAAGAAATATTTGTTTGTTGATGGACTGAAATAGAACTTTCTAAGTGTTTCACAACATTATGATGAAGGGGAAACGTTATTTTAAGAAAATATGGGGTTTTTGTTTGAAAAGAGTGGAATATGGAAAGATAGTTAGAAGATTCCAACACACAAAAGTAAACTTGTTCCAAGATGGTGAGTTTCAAAACTCTTGTTACATAAGCATGGTTGAAGTGAACCAATTGAAGAATAAAAGGATGGGATACACATGTCAAAGAAACGTGAGAAAATTATCAAAGTGAGATAGTTTTCGTGGTATTCCTGATTTTCCATGAAGAATAGATTGGTTTCATAAAATTTTTTAGAAAGGAAATATTACAAACTCAGTTCATTAGAAAGTTGAAATTTATTCAAAATTATCCTTGAAATTTATTCATTCTCATTTCTATGGGACAATGAAAAAAAATTCAAGTCATAGATATAGTTACTTCATTAATTTAATTGATGAATTTACTCACATTACTTGTATTATGTATATGAAACATAAGTTGGATGCTCTAAAAATTTGTTCATGTTTCTAGAGAAATGATGAAATGGAATGTGAGTATTCAGTGAAGAAGTTGAGAATATACAATAGTAGGGAATAAAAAAATGATGAATTTGAAAGTTATATTGAGAATCATGGAATTTTTCCGGAATTTATTACACCATACACTCCTTAACAAAATGGTGTTTCTGGAAGAAATAATAAAAGTTTGGTTGAAATTGTGTGAACTATGTTACTTGAATATGGTTTCTCTGATTAGTTTTGGAAAAAAACCATGAGAACTTCAATTTATATTGAAAACTTATGTTCCTACAAGCTAGGTTCATATATGTATACACAAGAAATGTTTTAAGAAAAAAATCTATATTTGAAACACTTAACAGTTTTCATGAGTCCATGCATCATAAAGAAGAAGGGTGGAAACCTTGAAAGTATGATAAGGGAGGTAAAGTTGGATTTTCTCTTAGATATGCTCAGGAAGGAAGATGATACAATTATTTCTACAAGGAGACAAGAATAATAGTTGAATTAGTTGATGTGGATGTTTTTGAAAAACCTGAGGAATATACTAAATAGGCTTATACATTTATAGAAGATGTATAATATGAAATATTATTTGTTAACAATTCTGATAATGATGAAAACGATGATAATCCAACTAAAGAAAAAGAATCTGACACAACTATATTGAGTGATTATCAATTTTCTTGAAAATCTCATCCAAGGCTAAGGAATTAGGCAGAAGATCAAAACATAATTAGTTATCAAAATCAAAAGGTTAAAAAATATTAACATCAAAAGATATTACACATAATTTAATATATTCAAATGTTGAGCTCATGGATGGGAATAAATCTTTTGAGCATCTAGAAAGGGTCTAGGCTAGGAATGAAGAGTTGGATCAAATTGAAAGGAATGAAACATAAGAACTCTTACCTAAGTCAAATAAAAAAAATTATTGGTGAAAAGTGGGTTTTCATGAATAATCTAAATGAAGATTGTGAAGTGATAATAAACAATAGAAGAATAGTGTGAAAAGTTTACTCATATATTGAAGGCATTTATTTTTATGATAATTTTTCTCCAGTGTCCTGATTTGAAAGAATCATAATTATTCTTTCTATTTATACACAAAAAAATAAATAATTGTTTTTCAAATGGATGTGAAATCATCATTTATAAATGTTTATCTTGATGAGGACGTTTATATTGAACAACCATTAGTATTATTTTTGGGAAAGATGAATGTTATGTGGGAAATATAATGAAATCATTCTATGGTTAAATAAATCTTTGAGGTCATGGTATTCCAAATTGGATACCTTCTTAAGAAAAATTAGTTTTATGAAATGAATGAGTTGATATTAATCTTTACATCAAAGAAAGTCTGGATATTTAACTCATTATAATTTTCTATGTTGATAACAATTTATTTGATGGGAATGATGAAATAACTTGTGAAAGATTCGGTGAAGAGAAGAAAAAGTTGTTTTAGATGACCATGCTGGATGAAATGAAATATCTTCTTGGGTTAAAAATTTAACAAAATAAAAAAACAAATTTCCTTCAAAATAAAATTATTCTATGGAACTTTTTAAGATATTTTACATAAAAAATTATAAACCAATTTACACACCAATTTCAGTGGTAACCAAGTTGAATAAAGATGGAGAAGACAAGGAAGTTGACTCAATAGAGTATAAGAAACTAATTGGTTGTTTTTGTATTTGACTGCCTTTAGACCTGAAATTGTTTATGTTGTTGCCTTATGTGAAATATTTTATAGTTCTCTAAATGAATCATATATATTGGCTGGAAAAAGGATTCCCATATTCAAAGGCACACATAATTTCTTAATCAGGAATGAGATCTTAGTGTGTATAGACTTATTTGGGTATTCAGATACTAATTTGGTAGGAAATTTTGATGATATAATATCCACATGTAGTGGAGTTTTCTTTTTGGTTAATAGTTGTGTTAGTTTGGATAAAGAGAAAAAAAATTAGTAACTCTTATCACAATTTATGTTGAGTATGTTTCTACAACTCAAGCTGCTACCCAATATATGTTGATGAATACTCAGTTAGTAGACTTACTTATTGAAGTAAAGTTACACTTAATATTGGGTTGTGATAATAAAAGTTCAATAAACCTGACAAGGAACCTAGTACAACATTATCATTCATAACCTATTGATATAAAATATTATTTAATAAAAGATCCTATGAAGAATAATGAATTAAAATTGGATTATGTTCACACATCAGAACAATTTGATGAAATTTTAACAAAATCCATACAAAAGGAAACTTTTTACAAACTGAGGCTGACCATGTGATTCCATGATCTTTCTCATAATGTTTTAGGTATGTTTTCACCCATCTCTCATCTATTCATTGGATTGTTTCATAAATGGTGATAACTGTTTCATAAATCTATCCATTGATATGTTCTAAATCATTTAAAGAAGAATATATGTACAGGGAGTTGTGGGTAAGCTATGAATCAAGAATTTATATATGTGAACTACTGTAGTAGTTTTTTTGAGTGGTTTTAGGAAACATTTGTGAATAGGTAAGTGGAATAAGTGAACAAATATGTTAAAAAATATGAATAGGTTTTATGAGTCACTACTTTTGGACAACATGGTTTTCCTATCAATGACTATTGTATCCTAAATGAGTTAGCTCATGTAGGAATTGCATTGTTGATAATTAATCCATTTCTTGAGGATAAAAATTTCAAAGATTTATGAACCTTGGTTGACAACAAAATACAAAGGGAGTGATTTTTGGGACTGAGTTGGCTAGAAGTTGTTTTTGGATGATGAATGATGATTGTTTTGAAAGTGTTGTTTTTTTGTTGTCAATAAGAAATAAATATCATCAATTTTTAAAAGTTTTTGATTGGACTAAAAATAGTTTTTAGATAATCGGATGCAAAATACTTAATAAATTCTATTAGTTTTAGAAGGATGTTTCTTGGTGAAAATGTTCATCTGACTCACCTTGGGTCTGTAATGGATTTTTGATCGTAATGAGGAATTTTTTGGGAGTCTAAACAACTCTGATGAAAATATAATAATTCTTCCTTGATCTTGATGTTGTAAAAAAATCATAAGTAATATATAAAACTTCTGATGAAATCCATATGAAGGAAAGGAGAAAACAAGAGTTTTTAGTTGGATTGATGTTTGGTTTGGGAAAAGAAAGATGTTGCTGGAAGGATGGGAAGTTATAATAATTTACATTGAATGTTAGATGATGATATTCCAATATTAAATTTCATCAGTATCATGAATAATTCATGATACAAGTAAATATTTGTGGTGAATGAATTTTTCTAAAGATAATGTTTTATGGTCTTAGTTCATCGGTGAGAGAGAATCAAATGCAAAATTATTTGAATGGTGAGAAGGTTTTTTTAAAACATGTGAAGAATGAATATTCTGGCTTTCAATAAGACCAATAAGCCAAAATATATAAATCTTTGGAGATAGAATTTTTTATTATGGGCTTATCAGATGTAGTGTTCCTCAGATAATCAGGGTAATCCTAATATTGATCATTAGATGCAATGTTGGTTGCAAAAGGTAATCATAGCTAGATAATATTGTTGATGAAGATTCGAAAGTGAATATTTTTCGAACTGATGAAGAAGTAGGAGTTTTGGGGAATAAGGAAAAATGTAATCAAATATCAATAAAAAATGTATTAAACCATTCTAATCAAGATTTTTTTTGGTTGTTTTCAATTTGGATGAAGAGAAAAGAAATATGTGATTTGTTTTCTTACCAAGTGGCTCAATAGAAAAAAGAAAAATCATACTGTATGTGACACTAATACATCATAGGAAGATAGAGACCAATAAGTAGACATAACCTGACACCGATAAATTCATCAGATGCAGGTTCATCAGTTTGAGGAAAAGAATAAAAATAGAATAACTTATAGTTTTCTAATGTGTTGTCAAGGGGAGTCTTGAATTTTGTTTTAAGAAGTTGTCAAAGTGTAGTCCAGAAGGTTCTAAATATGTTTTTGAAATATTTTAGAGAAGTGATGATATATTTAGAAGTTGAAACTATGTTTATATAATATGATTTCAAAGGTTTATGAATATTTTAATTAGTTGTTATAGATAAACACAATGAATAGTCTTCTATCACACACATATCATCCTAATAATGATGAAATCATAATGAAAATAAAAATCAGATTGATGAATGATTAAAAAGTATGAAGAGTTTTGACATAGTGATATGATTTGATAAGGTTCAAGAAGATTTGAGAATATTTAATAAGGGATAAAGAAGTCAAAGATAAAGTGGAAATAAAGGAAAAATTTATGTTTCAAGAAATTAGGTTGAGTAGGAAAACATTTCAGATTCTATCCAAAACCATTTTTTGGAACACTTATAAAAGGGAGGAAGTACATGGTACTTTATAACGGATCAGAGGACTATTAACATATGGAGGAAAAGAGAGAATATATGAGTTTTTAGTGAGAAGATATTTTTGGATTGAGAATTCTTGAGGAAGTTTTCTAGATAGAAGAACAATAACGTATATCATACTCAGCGATTTCTAGACCAGACTGAGAAATCAGACTAGGATTTTTGTATTGAGGTAGATGAAGTTTATATTTGTTATACTGGTGTTCTGGTATAATTATATTTCTGGAATAAACAATTGGACTGAGTAATTGGACTGGGAGATCATATTGGGTATTATTACAAAGTTTGGATATGTGCTGACTAGCTTTAGGGTGGGAATATGAAGAATAGTATTGAATATTATATATGTGAAAGTTGATAAGGAGGCACTATAACATGTTTTGAAGAAACTGGTGAATGTTTCTTAACATGTCACCAAATTTTTATTACATTATTTCACTTTAATAACATTCACTGTTGTGTTGAACATAGTGCTAAAAAAGTGTAAGTGAATATCCTATTTTTTTGTATCCACAAAAAGGATTTTTTTTCTAGTGGATTTTGTGGTATTAGGTCTTCTTAAACCATTACAAGGTCATATATAATCTTTTTGAGTAGAGAAAATTATCAATTTCAATGTTACTATGGATGTGTAAGTGTTTTTTTCCAATAAATGATAAATATTTAACATGAGGAGAAGTTTGTTTCAAAATCAAGGAAACATAAAATAAAAAGATATCACTGAATCACCCTCCCCCTCTCAGTGGTACATTGATCCTGGATAATAAATATCATCATATCTCTCTCGTTCTCATCTAGTGCATATGTTAGGGTCATATGGCTCATTAAACGATCCTTGATGAACAGGAAATACATTTGTTCAATCCCAAGTTTGATTTTTCTTTAACTCAACATCACCTCTTTGAAATGGATGATCATAGTAATCATGCACATCCCAACTAGTAAAATATGAAATATGTTCCACCTGCCAATCAGGGTGGGATACCATCACATAAAGAGTGAATGATAATGGACTAGAGGTTTTTGTACATTAGTAGTGATGTGCCTAGAATTTTATGCCAACTAATTTAAGTGAAAAAATATGAGATCAAAACAATAATAATCCACCTAATCCAAAACATGGGTCAATTTTGTGGTCTTCAAAGTTAAGACCCTAATGTGAACATTTCCAAATTTTTATTGGTTTTTGATACCTTTCGTAAATAGGGAATTCCATTAGATATAATAAGACTCTATGTCTTCCCATTATCCTTGCACAACTGAGCTAAGGATTGGATAAAAGAAAGGCTCATGTGTCAATAATGGCTTGTGATGAACAATCCAAAAAGTTATTAGACAAATATTTTCCACCTATTTAAATGTTGAAGTTAGGAAATGAAATTTAAAACATCACCCAAGAAGCTGTAAAATCATCATGGGAGGCATGGAATAAATTTAAGGATATCACTATAAAATGTCCACATCACATATCAAATGCATGGATTTAATTGAAAACAGTCTATCAAGGACTACAACCATATCCACGAATCGTTGTAGATGATGTTGTTGAAGTAATACTCAGGATTAAGATACCCAAAGTGGTAAAATCCATTATAGATGAGGTCTCTCATAATTCTAGTCCATGGAAAAGTGATATAGGACCTCCTCGGTGTGGAATCCATCAGGAGAATTATACTACCCACCTCACATCACAAGCAGAATCCCATAAAAAGAAGCTCAAGTATTTCCAAGAAACATCTACAACACCACCCCTACTCCTATAATGGAGATATAATATTGTGAGATGTATAGAGGCTCACATTATATCCATGATTTCATGGTAGGCATAGAGGAACATAAATTCCAAGATTTTACTTGCATCAATTACAATCAATAAAATCTAAAGTACCTATAGCCCCAAAAATTCCAACAACAAAAATTCTAACATAAAAGATTAGCTTAACATCTGTAACAACCCAAACAAGGATATTTTCAATAGAGGAGTGGTAAAGTACCATAAAAGAGTTAGTAACCCCATGATTACCCAACTCAAGCCTTAGCTCATCGACCTCAACAACAATTACCCTAGTAGCCTTTTCCACTAAGAGCTCAAAAGATATTCCCACAACCTTCATAAATACCACCATAATATAGCCCCCTATGTAGTCTAAAATTGTAAATTTTATATCTACATTTTTTTAGTAAGAAGATAAGATAATTACCTACATTTATATGTAGATGCAAATATAAAGAGAATCCATGTCCAACCTTGAGCACCAAATGGGTCAAATTTCAAAAACCTTTTCAATCCAACTACATGGTACATTTCTTGGTAACACTATGACACACCCAAGAGATGAAGAAAATGAAGTGACTCTTAGGAGTGGGAAAGTGTTGAAATTTCCGAAAACATTCCAAGAGGAGAAAAAGATACTGGTGAAAAGTAATAAACATGTGACAATCATCAGTGAGGATGTCAATGATAACTAAAAGAAATATATATGAGAAAAAAAATCTAAAATCAGACAGTATTGAAAAAGATCCAATAATAGAGAAACCTGGAAAAGAATAATATTATATAGGACCACTAGCATATAAAAACCATCTTCCATTCCAAAAAAATATGAGATAAGGAAAGATCGAATGGAAAATGAAGAAGTTTCTGACAATGTTTAAACAATGACACCTCAACATCCCTTTCACATAGGCCATCTATCAAATTCTTACCTACACCAAATTCTTAAAGAAAAAATATTTCTAGAAAGAGGAATAGGAAGACTTAGGTTTAATTTCTTTAAAATAGTAATGTCCTACTATCATTCAACAGAACCTTCCTCTTAAAATTATAGTCCCTAAAAGCTTCTTGATTCCATTATCTATAGGGGGATGAAATTTCAGGAGATCATTATACGATCTAGGTACTAGTATAAATCTCATTCCTATGAGTGTCTTAATGAAGGTAGGGCTTGAATAATATAAAACCAATAAGAGTAGAAATTAAACTAGATGACTAATTAGTCAAGTATCCCCAAGGACTTATTGAGGATATCTTATTTAAATTTGGAAAAATAATTTTACCTGATTATTTTCTCATCCTGGACATAGAAAAAGAAAGAGATATTCCCTTTATTTTAGGAAGGCCATTTCTCACAATAGGCAAGGAACTGATTGATTTGAACTAAAGGAGATTGATATTTATGGTTGGTGAAGAACAATTTGAGTTTTATTTGGTAATGGCTTCTAATAAAAGCGAGGATTCATTGAATTTTTAATACATTTATCAGACCGATAAAAAGATTATCATGTTTCTAGTAAAGAAGGAAAAAAAATAGCTCCTTTTGAAAAGGGATCCAATTCTCACAAGAATGAAAATTGAACTACACCAATGGTGGGGAAGGTAATACCACCCTTAATCCCCTCTATTTTTAGGAATTTTTCTTCAATGTAAGGATCCTCATAGTTGAAATATTCTTTATAAAAACATGTCTAGTTATAGAGAATAAATAAATCACTAGCTGGGAGGCAAGCCAAGGTAGGTTCAACATGATAGAGTAGGTTAGTCTAGTCTTTTGGATGGTTTTATCATAGCTTTAGGATTTTTAAGAAGACCTATCCCAAAAGGGAAAAATTTACAATATACATCGTGTAAGGATTACAAGACTTGAAAATGTCGATCTCTTGAAAAATAATCATATTCATGATTTACACATCATGTATGCATTACAAGATGTGTAAATTTGTGGTTGACATAAAAATCCATAAACCCTAGGTTCACGATCTCTACTATTTTTCCTCACCCCCAACCCCATGTGTGATTTATACTCTCTCCAGAGATCCCTCACACTATATCACTTCCCGTTCCTCCCTCCATCACCACTGACCACCCCCTCATCTCCTCTCCGCTCACCACACCCCTCCATTTATGTCCCATGATCCTTCCTCTCCCTCCTTACTGGAAAATACCAAAATGGTCTATAATCCTCCCACCAAAAAATCATTCGAGTGTGATGAGATGCCTCCACTATCCATGCAGTGGCGGGATACACCTTATCCACATCCCACATACCAATCCTCCAAAACCTCTACTCTCACCTATACCTATTCTTATACTTTTTTGGGATTTATTTCACCTTATGGAAGGTTTTAGGGAACTATACTCCCACACCTTAATCCCTTCCTCCATTTCTTGGCACTTGAGAACCAGGCCCTGTTGGCCCATATCCATGGGAAGCCAATGAGAAACAACCAAATGATGAACCTTACTGTGCCTGATTTCATCCATATTCATGTGGAGTTCCTTGAACTCATCATCCTACATCACCTCTCCTCAATTACCCTGGGGTGAGAGGAGACTTTTGGGGAGCTCTTTCTCTTGTTATTGGCCACCTTAATGCTGGCTATTAAATTTGTTTCCTTAAGACTCGGATGCAGACTATGGGAACAAACCCTTGGAAACTATGGCATCATCCTTGACATATATTTCACTGACTTATTTTCCTCGACAGTTTTCTTTACCCTGCATCTCGATCCTAACATGTTTGATGTCAAAAGAATTTGGGGGATTATTGATAGAGGACTGCACATATTTCATTATATATGAACGAAGAAAAGAACCCATATCCAATTTTCTTCTCGTCGTATCCTTCCATGAGCCCTTGCTCGTGCCTTGTTAGCCCACGGTGATGCTCAAGGGAGTGTGACCCTGATTGAGGTGATTGTTCTGGCCTCATACATGGGTGGCCTAACTATAAACATGGACATGAACATTGGGTTTTTCTTTCTTACCTCGTTTAGGAGGACTCAAGGTAAACTTTCAAGGTATATTCTATTTCAAATATTTCTAGGAATCTCAGATCCTTAAACGTTGCCCTGCGTCTCGCTACCCTCAGACTAATGGAGAGCATCAACCCACTTCGTCACAAGATGGGGCTTCTGACGAAGAGTGGGAGTACGAACCAAGGGGTTCCAAGATATCTTGAGGATCATAACGAGGTACCTTACCAACATACAGCTAACCCCGCCTCACCTAACCATGACCTAATATTCACCATTGATACCCCATAAAAAAATTCATCACTACCTCTTTCAATTTTACCCCTATTTCCACCACCTCTATTACTTCCCCTACCCCTATTTTTTCCACCACCACTAGCCCTTCCAGATATGCACCTGACCTCCTCCTCTATTAGACATATGGCCTACTATCTAGTTTCTTCGGGAGAAGTATCACTAGATATTCTTTCATATAGTAATTACCTTTGATGAATCATCCTATTTCACCACCCCACTCCATCATCAACCTCTATATCCACCCACCCACAACCCTCTATTGGCCCAACCACACCCCTCCTCCGACCCTGGCCGACCTACCCCATGAGATGAGTAATTCCTTTCCCAGTAATAGTTTTTTGTAGAGAAGGCCATTCGAGGGAAGGGCCCTTCCATTCCACCATACATTTAGGTGAAACTGATAGATACAACTTCCATACAAATTTCCTCCATATAGATCGACACCCCCTCCTATATCCTCAACTGAGCAAGCTTAAAACACCACAAAACCCACATATGTAGTCATTACCCCTACCCCTTACAATATTAATGACATCAATATGGTAGGCCGACTATAGGAAGTTACTATTTTAGAGGGGATGCCTGATGTGGATCTCGACGACATTGATTTCAAATTTTAGTTATATCTAATTCCATTCCCATTTTTTGTACTCTTTTTGGGTGTCCTTTTTTGTACTACTTTTATTCCATTTCCCTTATTGTACAATTTATTATATATTTGGATGGGATACAATTTTTGGAATCACTATTTGTAGGAGTATTTTCATTTCACTACTTCATTACCTTATCCATGTCTACCTCTTCTACCTCCTCTATAGTTGTTGAAAATACTGTACCACCACTATATTCCCTCCTATATTAGATGCCTCAACATCTAACTGATAATGAGTGCTAGCTTGGGGAGCTCTCACTTGAGATCCATGCTCAGTAGGGGTCCCCCCCATGATTTTCCCAAATTCTCTTCTTGCAACATGGGATTCATGCTCGATACACTCTTGAAGTGGTTTATCCTACCAAGGATCCCCTCGATCCCAGTGATATTTACACTTGTTCCAAAAAGAGGTAGCATAGTTATGATAATATTGATGACACTGAATGATTAACTTGTCCTTACTCCTATATAATGTCATGATAATTATAGCTTTATGAGAGTAAATCCATATTTTTTATTCTTTTATTTCAAAAATGTGCTCAATTTTTTTGATTTTCTTTTACTATCATTCTTCTTTGGCGGTCACCATGAAATTTACTATACTTCATTACTGTATTTATCTGAGCTGATTTTACTTACTGAAAACAATGTGCACCATCCATTTTACTTCTTTCGTCTTGATTAATCCCTATGGAATAATGTTTTTATATTATGAGAATTATTTTTATCATAATCATTGTAGGTATACCATTTTGTAAATCACTTTCCAACAAGTTTTCCCATGGCATGAAATTCAATTCAAGGAGAAATTGATTCCCTAATTTAAATTTTAAAATTCTATTTCATTTTTTCGATGATTATATAGATATATAAATCATTATTATTTTATGAAAAGTGTATAAAATATCTCATTTTATGTGTGGGGGTGTTTTTTTAGCCTTATTTTCGAAACACTAGGGTTATTTCTTTTTTTCACCTATTTGGATATATTTTCAATAAAATCATTTTTTAATCCTAAAAAATTGTTACAGCTATATAAATAAAAGAAAATTTTAGTTAGGATATTGTTAAAACCTTGTTTATTATTTTTTGTATTTTTTCATTATTTTTGAGTATAGTACATTAATTTTAATTATTACAGTTTTATTGGAATGACTTGTTACCAAATTCTATTCATTGAGTGATTTACAGTTATTTTATACAACCATTCTCGAGAGGATTATAGACCTAAAAATTTATATTCTTGAGAGGATCCTTGGGAATGTAAACCTATTAGAACATGCATTGATATATTATTGAGGCTATGAATGAAAGGATAGAATTTTAAAATTATTGAGGAAATCTTTTTATGATAATTTCACTTAAGACCCACTAATACAATTTCCATTATTTAGCCTATAGTATCCATGAATAAACTTAATAGGATGAAGATGCTTCAAGCCTAATATCCCTTCCCACCTTACTCTTGGTACAATTCGTGATTATCCTTTTAAAAATTGTGGTATAATATTCTTCACTAATAGACACAAGATATAGTAATTGAGGAGATCTAATACGAAAATTTTACCACATTACAATGGTGGGTTCATTATTTCTATTATAATTTTCTTCTCTTACCATATTCCATTGAAATAAGGAAGATAAATATAGATTTAAGAAGAAAAATATATTGGGTTGTGTATTAGGAACATGAAAAATAAGTATTACCTAACCAATGAATCTTATGATGGATCATATGTGGTTAGGATAGGGATGTGAGACCTGGCCTATACATAATTAATGAATAATAATAATTTTTTTAAAAGGAACTAGGTAAATATAAATTCTTAATTGATATACTCATGGACCAACTTGAGTTGTGGAGCATGAACACATTTTGTTCAAGAGGAACTACTTCAATGCACTATTCAAAATTTTGATGCATTATACATTAGTGTTTATCCTCTTTTTGATCTTGATTTTTATTTTCTACTGACCAACCCTCAGCCTCAACGTCATTTGAACCTTATTGATGAATCCCTCATGTTTGATTTTTTATTTGTCTTTATGAAGTTGAAATGTTATAACAAATGAAATATTATGGTTAGGAACATGTATTTAGGGTATGAGAATAACTCCAGTTACATTTTACCTTGAGTGATGAGAGAAAAATTATTGTGAGGTAAATTATAAAATGGGTATATAATTTTAGGAAAAACAATGAGATTGTAAATAAAGGAATAAAGAACCTAGATAGATAACTGAACTATGAGGCATTATTGATTTTATATGTAGGATTTATTCCGGAGGAATAAAATTTTCTTCATAAAGTTATCTTTATTTACTTGGTTGTGGTGATCGTTTCCTATTTTAAAAATTGTCTCTTTTGGAATCCTTGTTGAGATAATTTTTCATTGAGGATAATAAATTCATCAAGTATAGGGAAATTTGATAATATTAAAATATATATATAGATATGTGTGTGGGATATACTTAATTATGTTTTATTCTTATTGTATTTTATAATTCAATGGGTTTTGGATTTTTTTCATTGGAATTATAAATTATGGACTCAAAGGAAGAAATGATGAATAAAATACTAAAAAGGGTTTAAAATTCATGTATGACATATACATTATGCATCCCACATTCATGAAATCCCAAAAAACCAAAGTCCTATCCATGAATAATTAACATGATGTGAAGATAGTACACATCATGTACATTCATTACATGATGTTTGAATTTCAAAATCAGAATCCTACGGAAAGTAACTCAGATACATGATGCTAAAAGTTCAAGGGACCACCCAGTCAAAGATATAGGAATAATTTTAGCAGGATATTTTGGATCTAAATTAAATTATATGTAGACTAATTACATGATGTACAGATGTCAGAAAAAGTCACATTAAGACAGTGCACAATGTGAATGCTTTACACATTGTGTACTTTTCGAGACTATTTATTTTCAATCACCTCTGGCATGATGTAGAGTGCATAACTATGACTCGTCTATCATTTTATTATCTGGTTTTATTGTATTTTCCCTTTAAAACCAATTTTAAATCATTCCATTTCTTATTTTATTTAATCCTTTGACATTGTTTATCGTTCATCATCTTTTCTTCGATTGTTACACTTATGTTTCAAATTCAATGCACATTTTTTGATGGTTTTCAATTATTCATCGACTCATACTGTTTCATCAGTGTTTTAAAAATTATGAGTAAGTAATTGATTGGATTTTTATTTCTTTTAATTATTTAAATGTGAACTACTAATTGTTTAAATACATGATTTCTAATTTCTCATTCATTTCATGATTATGCATAGCATGTTTAGTATTTATTCTCTTTTTATCAACACCACCACGTGTGACTATTTCACATAGGGTTAGGGGTCAAGAGTAAGGGTTTTTATGAGCCTAATGAATCCATAAGTTAAACCTTTGTAACCCTTTGACTAGTTATTATGTTAAAAATAAATTTTTATCACATTATATTTCACATACTTAACCATGGGAGGTGGAATGAATGAACCAGACATAGTTGGAGTTGAGAAGGCTATGAAAATTATCCTATGATACATTATTCATAGAAGTTAGGTGTCGTGCAGCTAGGTTATTAGCTACAACTAGACATAGGTATAGTTGTAACATAGGTTGATCAAATTGGTTGGACCAAAACCAATTGGTGACCCTTGAACGACATCACAGCCTAATCCATAAGACTATTCCAAGATATATTTATCCTTATCTTTTGGAAAGAGACGGAAAATTTACCCCAATCCCTTCAAAGTTATCTAAATTAAATCCAAACTACCTAGTTTTAGAAAAACCCAATATTGAAGAGTGAATGTGACGAATCCTATCAAAGTATTTTTTTGGTTACTTTCTTTCTAGGGAACCGTATGGGTTTGACCCAACACTATTGATTTACTACACCCTAATAGTAAGTGTAGTTTGGGAATATAATTTTTTAATTTGATCCACACCCATGTGAATTCAACGATGCATGTGGGAACATCAATTTCCACCAAAAACACATTTTAGATAAAATATTAAACACATTTTGGAGTATACTTAAGAGTTATTTACAAATGAATCCATCTTAAATCAACAAAAAGTATGACCCCATTAGACTTAAAAAAAAATAAATTTGAATTCCTAAATTTAAGAAAATATAAACCTTTAGAAAGGTAGTAAATTTAGTCATTATATAGAGGGGCCTGAGATTGTCTCCATCAAACACATATATCTGTAAACCTATGTCCAACAAATTTTATCAAATATAATTATACATAATCATATAGTCCCCTTTCCCAAGACATTGAGTGACTATGATACATGGAGTATTTCAATATTGAATAGACTACTCATATATTCTCTATTATCTATCTATAAACTGACAAGGATGATGAATAAATCCCATGAAATTCATATAAGTGGATGATCACATCACATGTCCCTCATCCAAATAGATTATCTCTTCACAAGAACATTTTCTGGGTATACCCATACACATCCCCAGTGTTTCTTAATCAAGGGACTATATTTAATACTCATTATAGGAGTTGAAAATTCTCATCTTAGTTAAGCCTCAACTGATTACATGATCATCAACATACCCAAAAACCCCTTGATTATATAACCCTCTAGGTTTGTGTAAGAATAATATCAAAGTATAGAGGTTTTCTTGAGAGGTATCATTCATAACTTGTGTATGCGGATTAAATATGAAACATAAACCCCTGGAATTCTAAATAAATAGTGTTTGAGACTCCATATAGTTTACGTAATGGTAAATTTAGTGAACAAAACTCTTTTTATTCCACATGATCATTTTCAATATATCTATAGTTAATCCTACTCCTTGTAACTGAAACATTTCATAAAAACCATGAAGAACACTAGTTAGTGGTATCACAATGTATTAATTTAGTAGTTTTATTATCATTTCACTTCAATAAATATATATAACTAACATGAAATAGTGATAAAGTGGTGAATACCTTGTTTATAACATGATCAATTTTATATTCTTAAAGTTATTTATTAATATTAAAAAAAATCATACATAGTTTATCGTCTTATAATATCCCATATGATAGGACACTAGAGAGAAATTATATTTTTTGTATTATTTTGGTAATCTTAAAATCATTTCATCTCTATGTAATTTTTGAAACATATCCATATGACCATCTGATAAAGCCCTCCCACTCAACTCTTTAGTGAAAAAAATCTGTAAATAAATTGAATTAGAATAATGGAGAGACTTAGAAAAAATATTCGTAATTTTTAACTATTTGAACATAGTATTAAATCTGCTTAGCATCACATCATTAAATGTTATGATTTTAATAAATTCTATTTTATATTTATAACTATTTTATATTTCATCATCATCATGAATATTGAAACCTATTCTGTCAAAAAATTTCCTGGAAATCATTTGATAAAAAATGTAACACTTTACATTATTCTTTTACTGTAATATCCTAAACCATTTAGGTTATTTATGTGACACTCACTTTAAATTTTTCTTGTCATTATATTTTATTTATTTTATTTCAACTTCTATATGTCCAAATATACTCCCACTAGCCTCATAGAAACTTTATTCTTTCCAGAATATCATGCTAAGATATAAAAACTATTTTGTGTCTTGGAAATAACTCTTATTCACAATAGTGTAAATATTTACTAAAAAACTATTTTTATATATATTATATTATAACTATATTCATGATAATTACTTTTTAAAAGATTAATTTATTATTTAAATTATTCCATTTTACGATGTTGGAATCACATCCCTCATATTTTAACAAATATCCAGAAACACTCTTTTTCCTAGAAAAAACTATTTTACCCTTATGTTCCTTTCAAGTATATTATAGTGTTATATGAATCATAAATCATTTATAATAGAATTTTAATGTCATATTTTTCATAACAACCCATTGTTAAAAAAACTACCCTTATCATATAACAGAGATATGATGAAAATATACGTCATTTATTTTGTTCCATATGAGATTGATATATTCCTATATATATTCTATTTCATGATGTAACAATAATTTTCTTCATCATCTAAAAAAACTATAATCTACATCAACAATTACCTATATTATTAACTCGTGTATATTTGAAACATTTCAGAAACATACATTTGGTATGAGATACCCTTCAAAATCAAAGAATCGATTTAAATAATATCGATAACCATAATGGACTATCCCTAGAGTTTCTCAAACCTTTTTAGGAATCCTGGATAATTACATCCTATGAAAATTATTCCCCTCTTAATTTATTTTTTCCTTAGGTTTTATTAATATCGATAAAGAAACATTATTGGGATTTCCAAACATCTTGCCATCTTATGATTTAAAATTTTACCCATTTTCACCAACAACACAACACTAGTTTATTGACACCACATGCCCAGTTTAGCTATCCTTAACACTTTTAGAGAACAAGGTAAAATTTATTTTAACCCATTAAAATTTTGAAAATATTTAAAACTATAATTATAGAATGAATTCCATAACCGGAAAAATCCTTATCGAATTTTTTAGGCTCGCTAAGTCATTAACATATCCAATCGTATTGAATATATGTAAAAATAATAAAATTCCTTTTGAAATTTCCCATTTAATTTTTTTAAACCTCACTTGAATCCATTTATACTTCTCCTAATCATCTATATCAACTTATTTAAGTACGTAAACATTAGGTTACTCAGTAAGGTGTTTCACTAACATAAATATTTTTTCTTACTTAAGAATAATTATTATGTTCCCAAACTATTATAGGATGTTTCATTAAATATGGCAATTTTCTAATTTTGATTTCAATGTATATTTTAATGATTAATATTTTATTTTATCTGTAATTTAAACTTTTATTAAACGGTTAACATTTTTTACATTCAATTAATAGGTTATTTTTATCAAATATGCTCCCACTAAAATGGTGACCCCTTTTATAATACATCATATCGTTTGATGTCCCAAGGTCCATATTTCACTAATAAATGAGTAAAACTTGGAATTCCTCTCAAAAATTAGTTATTTAGGTTGGTAATCATGTCAATCATGTCATATATGACTCTTGGTTGTCTAATCGGATAACTCTTTGATCAATCCATCATATGGAGAAATTTAGAATTATTTCATTGGTATCCTTCCTAAGGTTTTAAAAGCTAAGTGTAACCTATAGAAAATTGCAAAAATTAGGTGCCTAAATCTTAGGGTCACCGAATAAATTTATTTACTTCTATAAGATAATGCAGGGGAACCAAAATTTGGCAGAACATTACTTGGTTGGATGATTGAGGTCTTGATAACTATTTATATTTGAATGAATCTAACATGTAGTACTTTTAATGTGGATTTAATATCACTATCCTATCTCATATTATTTTCATTATATATGTTAATGTGTCTAATTATTTATTTTTTGAATCCCTATTCATTCTGGTAAACCAATATGTTCAAATGATACAGATGTGTACCTATTTTCAGAACTGTTTGAACAATCTAGATTAAAGGAAGAAGAAATCTAAATCAATTATCATACATAGAGTATCTTTCACCAAAGATGGATTATAATTCTATCACCAATCATATGTTTGAACAATCTAGACTAAAGACTTTTAAATTTATATAAAAACATTTTATATCCCAATTATAATCCATGTGATATTTTTTAAAATGTTATTTAATATTAATAATAAATATTATAGATATTTTTTGTTAAATGTTTCATTAACACTTAGTAATTAATTATATATAATTTAAAATAAATAATTTTATTTAAAACATTATAAATTAAATAAATATCTCAAAATACACTTTTCCACTAATTTATAAACATTTATAAATTATAGAATTCATTTCATGATTAAAAAATTGAAAAATAAAAAGAAGTGTACTATCATGATTTATGATATAATTTATTTTATAAGGTGCAATAACCCCAACTATCTATCATATTTTATGATAGATAATTACAAGTTGTGAAAAATAATTTAGTTTCTAGGAATTTTATCTTAATACATATCCATTTATTATCAGGGTGATATGATACACTTTTTGGAATACATGAATTGATGATGTCACTCATTACGTTCCCCTATATCATATATTGTGATATATCAAAACCAATAAATTAAAATTTTGTGACACCTATGATATCTCATACTATATGGCACAAAACTATCATATCATGTGACATCATATATCATATATTATGATGCATAAGAGAATTTATATCATATATGACGATATTCAATATGACATAAATATGATATACATATTTCTTTGTTTTTTGAACAAAATTTCATGAATATAGGATAATGGCATGGAACTGATACCACAAATGAGTTTCTAAGGATCTAAATACAACTTTTAAATGTAGTTTAAGATATTAGAAACCACAAATCAAAGACCAATATGTTAGAAAAAACATAAAACTTGTAAAAGAAAAATGAACAAAAGATATCTTTCACCAAAGATGGATTATAATTCTATCACCAATCATATGTTTGATATAGATCAATGTGAATAACCAATAGACTCCTTCCTCTCTGGTGCTTCCATAGATCAACCAAATAGCATGTTACTCGATAATAACTCTCCTTGAAACCACGATATGATAGTACCTTAACTGAAAAAGATGGAGGATGAGAGATCCCTATGGGAAAATGGAATTCAGATGAACTAATGCCATCTCAATGGAATTTTGTATTAATATAGGCCACATAGATGTTCCCCAAGTTTGAATGGAATTTTCTCATATGTTACAAATTGTATGCGTAAATGAAATCGTTCACAACTACTTGTAACCTATAACCACAAAAAATTATCATATAAAACTATTTAGATTGTCCCATGTCTTATAAGTATATGTGATTGTTAATGTAGAAGGTACCTGAATATTGACACTTAATGATCAACAAAAATGACCAATCATTGGGTTTAAAAATAATCACAAAACGCAATTCTCTATGGATTATGATTTGTCTATGTTTTACCCTATGACTGGATAAGTAAGTTTCATGATATCATGTTTCATGCCTTATGATATACCCTTTATCAAGTCATACAATATGAAACTGATTGAAATATTTTTGACCATTAAATATATGTTAATATCATCCAAGACAATATAATATAAATACATCACATGTGTATATAATTTTCGGATTAACTTCAACAATTTAAATAAAAGATGTGAATTTTTAGTAATGTTTGGACATTTTATATGTTTAATTATATACATGGAAAAATTCGAAAAAAGGACTTAATTTTTTTCTCTTATAGTTATTGTTACTCTCGATTTATAAATTAAAAATAAAAATTTGGTTAAAATGGATAACTTGATTATGTTGAAAGAAATTATTCCAAGTTCTTTGTTTTTACTTTATCTATGAAATAGGATAATTCTTTATATATAATTCATAATAGCATTGCATGACATTATTTTTGAAGTATATGCATTGGGAATGGGATGGATATTAGTGTAATTTAACTAAAAATATATTCTTATGATGCATATTTCTTAATTATATGATGTTTATAACATGTCCTCAAGTATAATAATGATCTTATTTTGGTGAAAAAATACTTTTGATTGTATGTGATGTAACCTGAGGCTACATTTCACGCAACATAGTGTGTGCCTATTGTATGTAATGTCAACATTCTCTCAAAAATGGTTTCCATCGATTAAAAATCCATGATATAGATCATTTATGGATTCAAAAATCATTTATTTGTTTATTCAATGATAAACACATCAATAACATGTAATGTATGGGTTTTATGATATGGCACCTATTCCTTGAAATATGGCTGATGCTCTTCATTCAATGAAGATAATTTGGATGTCTATATAATGGGATGATATTCCATTAATTGGTTTATGTTGATGTATGTGATATAGCTAAATCTATCTTTATATCAAAGTATAGTTAGTTATAAGGTGAAGGTTCAAGAATCCCTTATATTCTTCATGGCCCTTAAGATACAATCTGGGATCCTTGTTTAATGTAATACATTAGAGGTATGAAGAATTTTATTTGATTTTTTGATAACCTTTATTATGATTACTCTATCAGGAAGGAAAATACTTCAACTATAATATATGTATTGCACCGATGTTTTTTTCTTCATTTTTCCATGTAAGTTTTTTTTATCAAGGATACATTAGATCATATTTTGGATTTATCCCATATCCATAATTCATATGATGAACAAAAAAAATCCATTATTGGTATATAACCTTTCTTATTTGATGAATAATCTCATTTAATTCATAGTTTTTTAATGAAAATGTTTTTTGATAAGAAAACTAGTTTTCCCCACTTACCATTATATTATCTGATAACATAATATTTGAGATATTAATTCGATGTTATGTTAAGTAAAAAATGTAATATGGAGTCCACATGCAACATGAATTAAGCGGGTAACATATCCTATTTTAAAACCACTTAAAAATAGGGCATAATTTTTTCTATGATGGATGTAGAATTATGTGTCTATATAATATCAGGTGTGGGATTAATGTTTCATTGTAACATAGAACAATGTACATGACAACATAAATCACACACATTTATTGATTAATGGTTCCTACTATCAAGTGAGTCTAATATAAGACTTAAATTTATATCATGCTCCCTTATTACGCAGTTCACTCTATGGGGGTCATTGAATTCTTGTGATGTCATCCCACTGAATGATCACTGCCACTATCCTGGCCTACATGTTGGTTCTCTACTCTTCCCTTATGACACCGCATGCTCTTTCTGCAAGTGGAAACATACATTTGTCCTTTACACCAACCCGATAGTGCATTAAGGTTCAACATATTATCAAATGTTAGTATTGATAAAAAACTAAAAAACTAATATTTTATTTTTAAATTATTTTACATATATTTTTTAATTTTTTTTATAAATTGTGAGTGTTAGGCTTCAAAAAATAAGTTGTTACCAGCCTAAATAAAATATGAAAAGTTTATATTAGTATTTCATGTTAAATAAAGTGTTTATTTAAGTGTTTATTATATTTATTATTCATATTTATAAATATTTTAAATAATTTGAATCTAGTCCATGCTATATTTATATTATAAATCACTTTTATAAAATAGAGTATTTCATTTCATTCTTGGTGTGATATCATAAGGCATAATTTTTCTTCTACCTTATCCTTGTATTTTTTAGAGTTATAATCTAATGGATAATAGTTGAATATATTTTTTGAAAATTATGTGTCATAGATATCATGAATTGAATTCTCTATTGCACAAATTACCTCTAGGGAGAGGGAATTGGGATCAGATTACCCACCAGGCTAGAGGCTTATGCCTTATTCTAGAAATGTGAGGGGTATGATTTTTTCCCCCCAAGATTACTTATGTAGAGATTTTCAATACTATATAACTATATACATTTATATGAAAATGTTTCATGTTCCTTTTCATGAGACACATTCAAATATGTATGAATATCCTTGGCTTATGTTCTTAGGTATTAACACAAACCTATGGGTTTTGTAAATATGTAAACATTAATATGATGTGAAGGCATTCATTTTGTGGATGGAATAGAAATTTAGAAATTTAATTGTTATACACATGAATAGATAATGTAATAAAACATAAAATAGTTATGAACATAATATCAATATGATGTATATTATGATGGTTATAATTAGAAAAAAAATATTTGAAATAAAAGTGTGATACACATTTTTAAGAGACACATTTCAAGACCTAGATCATTCAGTATGTGTGACCCTAATGGTTAGGTTCCCTTGAATTAACTTGTGTGTGTAGATTAATTAATAACTTGACTCTAATGGTTAAAAAACTTGTTCTTGTAAATATTGTTAGGTTACACTAGATAAGAAACCCTAACAGTTAGGATATCAGAGGAATAATGTTGAGTTAATCCAAATAATAGTTCTAGATAAAGTGTTTATCTACTAAACTAACCAAGAATCATATATTATATGATTAAAATGATTTTTCTACCAAATATAATTGTGTATTATTTACATACTCAAATAATTATAAGTCATGATGAAATATGGATCCTGGGTTAACAACTGGATGTGATGAACATGGTCATTGTTTTAATTGGGAGTATTTACATTAAAAATATTTTATGATAATATATAATACTTGATATGCACCCATTGATATGTTTATGTTATAGGTTATGGAATATTTCATCATAATAATATCAAGATCCCCTGTAAGTATGACCTATATGACAATACCATATTGGTATCTATGGTTGATAAGTGTTATTAAGGTGAAGCATTTTTAGAATATGAATGTAAATTTAATAGAGTTCAATTTATCTAACTCTAGATCTTGGGTATTAGATACCGGGTGTGTGTCACACATTTGTGACAGAATACATAGAGTTAAATATAAAAAAGAATTTAAAAAGGGTTGAGTATATATTTGTGTTGAAAATAGAGAAATATTTTTTTCATTATAAGTAATAAAATATGATTTAATTTTATCAATTTTATTAATACTAGAATAAGATAACTACTGTTATGTTCCCACCATAAATAGAAACTTTATTTGTGTTTCATATATTCATAAGATTGTATTTTCATTCACTGTTAAGAACAATATTTTATATATGTATATATGACTCAATTTTGTTAATTGAATCATAAATATGATAAAGGGTTTATATATTCTAGATTTGGATAATCATGTTTATAACATTTAGTGTAAGAAGGCTAGGGATGATTCTAATACAACCTACCATTGGAATTCCAACAAGGATATATAAAATAGAAACACTTCCAAAGACTCTATAATGATGGATTATTGGAACCATTCAATTTGTAATCGTTTGAAAATTATGTATCATGTTTATTAGAAAAAATGAAAAAATAACCATTTAATAGAAAAGGTTAAAGGGCTAGTTGACTATTGGATCTCATACATAGTGATGTATGTGGACCAATGAGTACCCAATAATTTTATTTGGTTTGAGTTACTTTGTTACCATTACCATTGATTTTAGTTTGTATGGATATTTATTTTGGTTGAGACACAATTATGAATCTATTGAAAACTATAATGAGTTTTAGAACATAGTACAGAATCATCTAGAAAAAATTATTAAGATTTGTTGATTAGATATGTATGGTGAATACCTGATTAGTGAATTCATTGATCATCTTAGAGATTATGGAATTATTTCACAATTCAATCATCCTGGAACACCATAATGGAATGGAATGTGTAAGAGGAGGAATCATGTCGTGTTGAACATTGTTTGATTGAGGGTGATTTAGAGTTATCTTACTATTACATTATGTGGTTATTCTCTAGTAGCTACTGCAAATATAATAAATCATGTTTCATTTAAAGCAGTCATAAAGACCCCATATGAGATACATAATGGAAAACATCTCATTATGTATTTTATAATGATTTAGAGATACATAGTCTTTATAAAGAGTTTTTCTTTTAATATTCTTGAATTTAAATATTAAAAATGTTTATTTGTTAGTGATCCCAAAGAAAATATGAGATATTATTTCTATAATCCTACTGAACAGAATCTTTTTGTGGGATAATGTGCTATTTTTATGTAGAAGTTAAACATGATCTGGGGAGCTTGTGGGAGGAAATTTTAACTTAGAGAATCTTAGTACCAAAAATAGGACGTTTTCCTGAGATAGAAGAAGAGTGAGTCTGACAAATAGTTGTGGAAGAAGAAGCAACTTAAGTTACATAAGAACCATGAAGATCTAATATGATTCATGAAAATATCATGTGATATGGATTTATCATATTTAATGATTATGAGGTAATTTTCATAGAAGATGAACCAACCACCTATGACTAGGCCATAGATAATTTGGATTATTATAAATGGTTAAAAGATATAGAACATGAAAAAAATTCAATATACACTAACCAAGTTTGGAATGTTGGGGATGAAATTGAATGGGTATGACATAAATGGGGCAAGATGGTTTATATAATAAAACTAACATGGATGGTTTAGTGTCTACCTATAAATCATGCTTTGTGGAAAATGGTTACATGAAAATTCATGGTATTTACTACGAAGAAACCCTTTCACCTATTGTGATGATAATGTTCATTTGATATGTTTCATTTTTTAGAAACATACTTTGATTAGTTTATATGTCAAATGAGTTTGAAAACTACATTACATAATGATAATTTAGTCAAGGACATGTATATAATATATCCTATAGGATTTGATGTTAAAATTAATACTTATAAGGTATTCAAGACGCAAAAAATAAATTTATGAATTGAAGAAAACTTTTTGGGTTTGGAATACCCATTTTGATGATGTAATCAAAGAGTTTAGTTTTATAAAAAAATTGATGATTTTGGTGTATCTAGTTATATTAGTGGGAGTGTTTTAGTTTTTTTGATATTTTATTTTGATGACATAATTCATATTGAAAATGAACTCCTAGCACTTCACTCCATAAATATTTTTTTGGGTAATTTCTTCTCAATGAAAGACATGGGTGAAGCTTCTTACATACTAGTAATGAAGATCTATAGAGAGATATATATATAAGAGGTTGTTTAGTCTTAGTCAAGAATCTTACATTGGTAAATCAATAAAGAGGTATAGTATGGAGAATTCCAAAAAAGGGTCTTTAAAGGTGTTACATGGCACAAGTCTTAGAAAGATTCAGTATCCTTTTAAAGAATTAAAATAGATGGATAGAATTCCCTATGCATCCTCTAAAGGTTATACATTATATTAAATTTTTTGTACTCAACTTGATGTTTTATATGATATTATAATTACTTCTATATATCAATAAAATACTATTTAAATCAAATGGATTACTATAAAGAACATTATTAAGTATTTGATAAGGGATAATGATATGTTCTAGATATTTGTGGGAGAGTATGAACTTTGTTTAAAGGGTTATACAAATTCTAGTTTCTAATTTGATATAGATGGAATGAAATCTCATTCTAGTTTAAAGGTTTTCTTTAATTGTGGAGATATTTGTTAGAAGATTTCCCAAAAAGTCTCCATAATAGACTCGACAATAGAGTTAGATTCCATCAATTCCTCACAAACTATAATGTAATTTTATTGGATTAGTAAGTTTTTCAATGGACTAGATGTTGTTTCTAACTTTGAGGGAGAAATCAAGATTTATTTTAAAAATAATTCATCTATATCATAGGAAAATGATCCCTAATCTTATTGAAAGACCAATAATATCTTTTACCAATACCATATTATACGAGAGATCATTCAGAGGGGAAATGTTAGGATCAATTAAGTAAATGTAGATAAAAATGAAGCACTTCAATTAACGAAACCATTATCAAAACAAAATCTTGAGGGTCTTATAGAGTCTCATAGTATATAGTATTTAAGATATTAATGTAATATTATCCTTATGTTTCATGTTATTATAACAAAGGAAATATCCATTTTTTTCTCGTGTGATACAATTTATTTACACGAACAATGAAATAATAATATCTCCTCAAATTATTGCTTCAATTTTTTCATAATTATGATCATTATAGAGTAGTACTTTTTATGATGAAAATTAAATATTAACATTTGTAGTGGAATAATTATATAATTAGTGAAGACTTATTAATTGGACTAACCCTCTAAGTATATTCTATGTAATTTCATATAGTCATCAATATACATAGGGGAATATGATTATAATAAATCCTTCTCCCATGATGTTGGTGAAATACCTAACATGATAACCTTCATACATTGATACCTTTCATATTACAGTAATTAGGAATTAAATAATAAGTGGATGGTTGGTTATGTTGTTGATCACGTCCTCATTTGGGGCACAACCAAGATGATATTTCCCACTTTTATAGAAAGTAAGGACATCTAGACCTAGATTGAATTGAACATAAGAAATGAATGGAATTATTCTGTGAGTCATATGAGATGTTTTGGGATACTTGGATGAAAGTAATTTCATGTTCTCATCCATTAGATGAATGGAATGTGATGTAATGATTATCTTGCTCAGTCTTTTTCATAGAATCATGAAAAGATGAGAGGACTATACGAGATTGACATTGATTTGTGTATAGTGGTCAGTTGATGTCCTTGGAAAAAGGAATATATAGGTATATAAATTATATATATGATATATCTTGATGTGTAAATGTTTTTAAAGAGATGTGAGTATGTTTAATAATGATGAAAATAGGCCCATTAGTAGCTTGAGTTTCACGGACGCTTTGCTAGAGGTTTTCATTGGTTATATATATGAAATAGGAAATTCATATTTGATTTCAATATTAATAATGCTTATAAGGTGACATAGTAGGATTTTGTTTAAATAATTTTTTTTGGATAAAGAGTTTCTTCCAAATGAATGGATCTTAATAAACTATATCCAAAAAGTTTGGATGGATTCATAAAGAGTTATGAAGTTTGGTATAAAGTATTAATGATATTTTAGTGTAAGTGTGATATTTTTGTATGTGTGATAAAAATATATTCTTATTATGAATATTTATTAATGATACACTGGATCCAATGTATCCTTAAGTATAATCTTGAGTTTATATTACTTCCAACGTAGTTAGGAGTGAATAAGATGCAACCCGAGACTATGTTGTGCTCAACATAGTGTGTGCATAGTGTGTGACATTCCGATATTCTCTCTCACATCATTTACTTTCTTAAAAAACCCATGAGATGGTTTATTTAAGGATTAAAACATTTTTTTATTAATGTGTTAAATGGGGAACACCCTCATTACATGTAACGTATGATTTCCATGAGATGGAACTCAATACTCACAATATGGATGATGATTTTAATTTAACAAAGCATGTATAAATTACTATATAATGGGATGAGATTATGTCTATTTGGGTAGTTTGTAATATGTTGAAACAACTATCACCCCTTTTGTTCTTCAGGGTCCTCTAGATATAATATGAGATCCTTTGTGGTGTAATCTCTCTAAGGCAGGAAGCCTTTTGTTTGTTGTTATAATGATGATCATCAATATTACTCCATTGAGATAGAGACTGGTACAATTGTAACACAATTTTTTCTCTCTATTTTTTCATGTATGTTGTTATTTTTGAGGATAGATCATCTTATATTTTGGATTTATTCCAGAAATTTTTTTCATATGATTAAAACACATAATCCATCATATACCTACTAGACATTATTACTTATATCCTATATACAAACCCAACTTGTGTATATAGTCCTTATGATATATGATGTAGGTTTTGAGCGGATAAAACATAGATTTAGTGGGGTAGTGATTTATTATAGTTTGGGTGTGTATAGGTGGAAAGTGACTCTTGTTCAATCATCACACGGTGATGGATTCTTGGGATTACCTTAAATCTGTGATTTTTTTGTACATATCAAGTATATTGCCTCTTAAACCCTCTGTTTATTTTTCTCTACTTTATTATCAATACAATCAAATGTGTCTGATTGTATTAATGTTTTGTTATGTAAATACAGGTTGTCTTGGTTATGATTATTTATGTCGTTTGTGGATTATGGAGTTTTCATTGATGTGGTTACGACTCATTTGGTATGGGTTTTCATTTCAGAAATACTTATTTTATATGTATGATTCTACGAAATATGAGGAAATTATGTCAAAATTCTATATTGAATTCATCTTTTTGACATTTTTTCATTATAGAAACTATTACCAATGTTGTACATTCTGATGTCCTGCAACAACTTGCAAGCCCATGGTGATCAGTTACATGTCTCTAGCCTTGCGATAGGCTATCTTAGGTGATGTGTCCAGTTGACCTGAGTCGGTTCATTACAAAAAAACCCTAAAATTTATCAAAAATTTTTATCTATGTGGAAGATTGAATTGTTTTTACTATTCACTATTCAAAAATGGGCATTTGGTGGAAAATATACCATTTATTGAAACATGGAAATAAAAGAGATCCATTGAAGGATCAAGGACCACTCTAGGTATTATAATTACCTATCACATATTGGTCTTTATTTATTCACCTTGGCATCGTGATAACAACACCACAAATAGATCACAAATCAAACATCATATCAAAGTGATGCTTCTGAGATAATATTTGAAGAAGAAGAAGATGATGATATGAATGATGATGATGATGATGACGATGATGATAATAATGATCATCATCATCATCATCATTATAATACGATGAAAATTTTATTTCTGAAAAATGAAGTACATGATCCGTGAATCTAGCGACCCTCTTGGTAGCTTTCAACGAGTAAGAAATATGTACGCCTTATTTATAGGTATTATTTCTAATTTTTTTTCATTTTTTTAAAATTTATTTAGTTGTTTAGTGTTTAGTTTTTCAGATTATTATATTTACGTATTTGATTATTTAATTTGATGTAACTAGTATACAATATTTAATATTAGCATATAATTAATTAATATTTAATAACAACTATTTAGCAATTAATTAACAATTAGTAGTAGTTAGTAAGTTATTAATTATTATATATGGATTATTATTTAATATAACTAACTAGTTTATAAAACTTAGTAAACAATAATTAAAACTAATAGATAATTAATTAACTAATCATTATTAGCTATTAATTATTTAACTAATAATTAATTATTAATTAATTAATAACTAATAATTAATTATTAATTAATTAATAACTAATAAGTAACTTATTAATCTTGTAATTTAGTAAAAAATTATTAATTAATCAATGAATAATAATTAGTTTACTACACATTAAATAATAGTTAATTACTATAGATAAATTACTAATTAGTAATCCTTAATTACTAATTATTAATCTTTAATTACTAATTAGTAATCCTTAATTTCTAATTAGTAATAATTAATCACTCATAATGAACTAATATTAAACTAATAAAAACTAATAATTAATTAATAATTAATTAATAATTAAATAATAATTAACTAATGCTTAAATTTTAATTAAATATTAATTAATTAATAATTAAATAGTGATTAAATAATTATTAAATATTAATTAACTATTAATTATATAACAATTAAATATTAATTAACCATTAATTTTCTATTAATTAACAAATAATTGACAATTAATTAACTACTAATTTACTAATAATTGAATATTCATTAACTAGTGAGTGAATATTAATTAACTATTAATTTAAAATTAATTAAATATTAATTAAATATTAATTAAATATTAATTAACTCTTAATTAACTATTAATTAACGTTTAAATAACCATTAATGAACTAATAATTAACCATTAATTAAATATTAATTAATTATTAATTAATTATTAATTAACTATTAATTAAATATTTATTAACTATTAATTAAGTTAACTAATATTTGACTAATATATAAATACATTGAAAGATTAGATAATAAGTTTCTAATAACTGGCTAACTTTTAATAACTTAATTATTAATAATTACTAACTTAATTATTAAAAATTATCCACAATTAAAATCTTAATTACTAATAGTTAGGAGAACATAATTACTATCTTACTTACCATGAAAGAACATCAAACACTTCTTGAACTTTCAACCCTACATGATTATTCACCGTAACAATTTTTTTATCAATCAATTAATAAAGTAATGATTGTATGGTCATCTAAGAAATTACCACCCAGTCTAGAAACAAACAATTAGATGCAAGATTTGACATAAATATGCCTAGGGTAATAACCTTGATAGAGGCATATTGGGTATTAACTCAACTTTCACTTGGTTCACAACAAAGAGGACTATCTGCTTACCCAAATTGACACTCATAAGAAATGTTCTTTGGTCAATTCACATTCTCTTTATAAACCATCATAAAACCTAATTATATCCTTGTACCATGAAATAACTTTACACAATTATTCAAATGTAAACTATAAAAAAATATTTTACATAGTGAATATTATTTACATTATCTGAATCATGATTAGAAACAATTTTTTTTCACTTAGCTAATGATGCCTGCATATGTCTACTATCATGGAAAAGTTATTAAAACTAATCAAAGGGATTTATATATTAGTCAAACAGCATGAATGGATGTGGTAAGTGATTTTTTGGCTCTAAGAGAACACCGAGAAAGAATTCATGGTCAGTTAAGTACGATATCTGAACAAGAGATCCAATCTATTAGTTATAAGAATTTTCAATTCTAGGATAGGTTATGGAAGTTAACTTATCGATTACTTCATGATGAGGACTAGCTTCAAGGAAAAACAATATTTTATCAGTGGTATGCTAATTTTTAGACAAATATATAAATTGATGTTTTTACTACCCAGAAAAAAACGAATAGAGGCATACAAGATTCATCAAATAAGGTCCATCCCAAGATTATGTGACGGTTCCAAAACATGTAAAAGAATACAAGAAAATGATAAACTAGAGATGATGAAAGAGAAATTTGATCACATGTAAGTGAATACTTATGTTCTAAAAGGGGAAAACATTATTATGAAGAGGATTAATAAGTCAAGAATAATGTTGCCAGAAATTCAATGGTCATACAACAATATAAAGGAAAGAAAAATCAACCACCACTACTTTCATTATAGTCAAAAGCTATAGAAAATTTTTATATATTCGAATGGTATATCATCACACATGCAATTGAGTTTCTTAGTGTTATATAAAGTATATTTGGTTCAATAGAAAAAAAATTATACATTGGAAAATATTTTATAAACAAAGTTACCTGGGAATGTATACTAAAATTATTTCATATAGAGAGACTCTGTGCATATTTAGTTGATGAGTAAAAATAAAAATAAAATTAATATAGTGTGATAAACATAGTAATGACAGTATATTTATATTGAGAGTGATTCCTAACATTACTCTTAGAGGGTGGAGGATTTAAAATATTTAGTCATATCATACTTTCATGTATCCTAAAACGATACAAGATCATACATAATTGGATGCTGAATTTGTATACTATATTATTGTTAAGATGATTAGGGCTTGCCACGATGTTCCTATAGAGTTTGTACAGGAGAGGATATTAATTGTTTTTGGCTAAAATATTTCATATGGGAAGGAATGTATGGAGAAATAAGTGGAAATATTTGAAGTGTACGATGATTGTGATGACTCTTATTAGGTTTTCCTTCAATTTATACCAATACCAAGGTAAACAATAACCAACTTGTCTTCTATATAGACATGAATGAATATGTGTTTCAAGATAAATGATTGGACCAGTCTCATATTAAATTTAACTAGTTTTAATCATTTATTCCATGTATTACAACATTTAATTTTGCAAAAAAATATACATATTGATAAAAACATTGTATGGAAAACACATTAGCATACTACTAATTGTGATGAACAAAGATGGTGACCATAAACCTCCACCACTTTCATTTTTTATAGTAGGGATGTAAAATTTTGAATCATGGATTTGGTTTTTTATATGTATTGGTAACAATTTTACCCACATTAATTTTTTATGTTTGATATCTTATTTTCATTGGGAGATCACTGAGGAAATCAATGTAGATTGTGTTATGTTGGAATCCCAAAATGAACATCATCGATACTGCTTTAGACACATTGATAACAATGTATGAAATAATTTTCATAATGAATCTATGAATAGTGAAATCATGGATATTGATATGTGATCTATTTATTATTTACTATTTTATAAATATAATTATAATAATAATTTATATTTAATATGATCACTTACATGTATCATATGTGCCAAATCAGAAAATTTTTGTGTATGTATTGTAAAGAATTCATAGGGATAATCAGGGAGTGTGTGACTACATTAAATGAATTCCAAAAATTGAAATAAAAATTGTCATACTAAGGTGGAAGAGGTTTGGAAACATGAACATAATCATTATGGAGTAAATCAATTATGCCTTCAAGGGCCTTCACAATCAACATATAACTAGACTAGTTTTGAATACATTTTATGATTTTGTAAATTTATTTGAAGAGAGATCAATAAATATTGTAGATAAGATTCATCAAGGGTTTTAGTATGGAAGAACATTTATAAAGGTATTGATAGAAATATTTATAAATCATCCACTTTTTGAGTGTGATTGTCTAAGAGAGAATCAATTAAATTTGATCTGACATAGTTTCAAGACCCTATCCCTAGTATAAGATGTAAAGTGTTGGTGGTATTACTTGACCAAATGTATTTTTACTATGGAAAATTTTAGTTATTCTGGTTTCCATGCTCTTACCACATTGTGGAATTTTCCTCTATGAACATATAATGGGAAAAATATTTTGATCTATTGTACCCACTAGACACCATTTCTAACTTTTTTTGCACTATAGAAACCTATTTGGGAGTTTTGGAATTTTATAATGCTTGAAGATCATCCGATATTGATACCTGACATCAATAGGTTGAGACCATGCAGAAAAAAAGGTATAGTAGTTTTCAAAATGAGATGTATTGGGATAAAAGAACAAGGCTCATGTCTGAGATGTAGAATATTTAATAGGGGATACCATAACAGGAAGTAATGACTTAACATTACTAGAACAAGTTATCATTCTCAGACCTGATGATGTATTACATTAAAAAAATACAATTTCATTAGTATTTAATGTTGGCACCAAGTACGATAGAGAAGGAAGTTTAAAGTGTTTTATTTTTCAGAGTGTTATCTTTTGTTGTCAAAGAGGATAAATTAAGTCACTTTGTAAAGGCCTTCGAAAATTAGATGATGTTTTTTTGATTTTTATTTCACAAATATAATAAGTTTTTAGAACTTGTGATGAATCCTTATAATGGAAAGTGGGATAAAAGGCGACTCCAGTCATATTTAGTTTTGATTGGAAAGAATGATTTTTCTGGAAGACAGTGATGTTTAAATACATTCCATTTCAAATATGATGATTCTAAAGGTGATCAATCAAAGAATGTATATCATGATACATAATTTTCATGATGAAATAAGTTGATTGTTGAAGAGGAAAGATGAAAATGAAAAATCATGAGTGTTATTTTCAAAGCAGATATTTATGGTGGTGTCATTTCCCTATGTTTCCCAAATTTTTGGACCTCAAAATTGGGATATTGTTTTTGGAAAATGAAGGATTCCTATACAGGAGTGAATGGGATGTGGAATGGAGAACGAAATTGGAAAAGGATGGGAACAACGTACCATAGTACATGGTCTGTGTACCATGTCTGGGGATGGTTTGCAGACCATGTACTAGGCAGTAGTAATGGTATGTGGAGTGGTTCAAAAAACTAAAAAAAGTTCATGGAGAAGGCGTATGGTGGAGGCTAGTGGTACACAGGCGGATTGTGGTTCGCAATAGGAGAAGCGTTATATAGTGAAGGCTGTACCACATTAAAAATTGGGGTAAAATGGATTAGCATATTTTTTTCAAAGTTATTTTCCAATATAATGGTCCCTAATCCCATCATTAAGTGAGAGATAATTTTCTAGGAAGATATCATCATTGTGGAATAATTTTGGAGAATTATGAAGACTTGGCAGAAGAGGATTCTGCGTAGGAAGGAGTTCATGGGAAGAAATTCCACGAATAGAATTGGTTCACGGAAGATAGATTATGCATAAGATGAAGTGGTTCATGGAAGATAAGATGGTTCAAGGATTAAGGGGAAGTAGTCCGCGGAAGAAGGGATTCCACAGAAGTGGAAGAGGTATACGAAGGTGGTATGCCGAATCAAAAATCAGTACGTGGAGAAAAAGTTTTTCGTGGGAGAAGAACTGTCCATGTGAATTCCGGATACACGGTACACGAAGGATAGAGGTAGTACACAAAGGAGGTAGGATAGTTCATAGAGGAGTCTGGTTAGTTAGTGGAGGAATGAAATAAGTTTCTACCAACTTCTGGGTAGAAAAGATAAGAATTAATTTAAAATATAAAATTTTTGAATGCGGATCAAGAAGCACCAAAACATCAAATTATCCTATTTGTTCTAAAAGGGAGAACCCATGATTGAAGATTTTTTTACCAGTTCTACATGAGTGTAAGGGCATATCCTACTCATTTTATTCCACATAAAAGGTTTTTTTTCTAGTGTATTGTGTGGTATTTTATTGTTTCCAAACAATACCAAGGATGCAGCTACTCTTTTTTATTAGTGAAATTTGTAAATTATTGTGTTCATATGGCTGTGTGTTTTGATTGTGTTCAGCATGGAGGAATCTCTTTAACATGAGATGAAGGTTGTTTCAATGATAAATAAACCCAAAATAAAAAAGATATCACTGATTCACCCCTCTCTCTCTCAGTGATACCTGGATCTTGATTGGGAGACTTCAATTGGTATCAGATCCAGGTACCCTTCATTTGTTCTTTGCTGAAGTTTTGAAGGGAAGTTGGGATGGAAAATATGAATTGTGTTCATAGTAAGGGGATTATGATATTTTATGGGTATAATTGTCATATCTAGAAATATAAAATGATTCCTTATATTATGTCACTTAGGTATGATGTTCTTGAAGCTATAACAAATGGATTTCCTACTATTCATGAAAAGGTTCCTCTTACAATTGTTTATAAGAAGAATCTTGAGAACGATGGAAGGGAAAAAAATGCATTACTCTCATCTATTTCTGAGAGTGGGTTTTTGAGAGTGAAATGTGACGTTATAGCTAAATGCATTTGGTATAAGATAAAGAACATCAATGAAGGAAATAGAAAAGTGAAGAAGGAAAAATTATAAATCTGGAGGCTGAAGTATGAAGACTTGAAAATGAGAGAGTCTAAATATGTTGGGTACTTATTTACCAGGGTAAATGTTTTTTTCAATACAATCAGATGTCTTAGTGAAAATTCAGAGGATTCTACAGCATTTGAAAATATCTTGAGAATTTTTCCTGAAAAGTTTGATGCTAAAGTTTCATAATTGGAAGTCAGAGACTTCGAAACATTATCTCTAGATTATTTTCATTGAACTATCATAACTTATGAAGTGATAATGGAGAAAACTATGAGGTGAAAAACAAAATACCATAGAGAAATGTCTTTCAAGGATACACAGAAAGAGAAGTAAAAAAAGATTCTTATTGAAGATGAAGCTGGTGAATCTAATTCAAAAAATGAGTTATGTCAAAATTTTGATGATATTTTATCCTTGTTTTCTAAGAATGTGGAAATAGGTACAAAGAAATACAAGGGGAAACTCCCCTTTAAATGATTTGAATGTGGAGCTATTAGGTACTTTGTAGCTAATTGTCCCCAATGAACGAAAGAAGAAGATAGTGATGAAGAAAAAATAAGGCCAATAATATCATGGAATAAATAAGGTGATAAAGATAAATATTCTTCAAGAGGGAAGGATTAAAGGTTCTTCATATAAAAAAGAAGAAGATATTTGTCTAACGATGATGGAGAATAGGATAGAGAAGCTGAATTCGAAAAATATTTTACTGAGAAAGCTATATATATTACCTTTATTGAAACAATGAATGATGAAGATTACAGGAGCAGTAGTTCTTAAGATTAAGAAACTCAACTTGAATATAATCTGAAATAAGAGTTGATAGAATGTTTGAGAATGATCAAAACTCCTGAGAGGGAAAACAGAAAGTTGATAAATGAATCCTCCTCAACATATAATCAAGAAGTTTTTCTTGATGAGAAAGTAAAGCTGCTAAAAGAGATTTATGATATGATTAATTATCTTGAGAATTAAAAGAATCATATTGATCATCTAGAATTTAAGCTGGATGAAAAATAAGATGAGTTGGAACTTTTCAAATAGAAACTATCTAAATAGGAATAAAGGAATATATGTTTCAATAACTCTATTATAGATATTGGTGAATTTTATTTTAAGAATGAACCAAAGAATGATTAATAGAAGTTGTCTTCAATGTTTGAGAATAAATAAGGAATTGGCTCTGACAATATTAAATCTCAGAGAGTTATATATGTGTCTAAGGCTAACATTGCAGAAAAATAAGAAGTATCTAAAAATTATGAATTTGGAAAAAAAAATTAATACTTATGGTTCTAATATATATGAGAATAAATGTGAGGATAATAAGAAATCTATGTCTGAAAACATGAATCTTGATTGTAAAAAGTGTTCTGTTAATAAGGTTATTTAGAATCATGTTCACAACTCAGGTCAGTATGGAAGATTCAAATGAAAATATTCTTTCTATGGTTACTAATGGTATTATAGTGGATTCAGATCTACCATAAATATGTGTTGCTTTAATTAACAACATTATTACTATTTCATAGGTTGTGGAAGGAAATCCTTGAGGGGAGGTCAATCCTCTCAAAAGAAGAAGTCACGGATGGAAGTTTTGAAGAAATATGAGAAGGATGATGTGAAATTTGAGAATAGTTTCCAACTGTTCGAAATTATTTGTTAAAGATATTATCAACCTGAATATCTTGATAAGGGTTGTCTTGTTGTGTTAAAAGTGCAAAAAAAGTTCATTAACAATTCTATGAATCCCAAGTTGAAGAAAGAAAAGGATCAAGGAAAGATTAGTGTGAAAAGGTTACTCATCGATTAAAGGAATTGAATTTGATGAAACATTTACTCTGGTGGCATGCTTAGAAACAATCAGAATCATTCTTGTTATTACATCACCATGAAGATACAATATCATTAAAATGGATATAAAATTCTGTATTCTTGAATGGTGATATTGATGAAGAAGTTTGCATTGAAAAAACATGTGGATTTTTTGTTTGGAAAGAAGAAAGTCATATCTGCATGTTGAAGAAAGCTTTGTACAGGCTAAAATAACTTCCATGAGTGTGGTATTCAAAATTAGATACTTCCTTGAGATATATGGGTTTGAAAACCTCCGACATCGTTAACCTATTTAATCTATTTCCATTTCGGTGGAAAGTGGTGGGAGGACCTCATTTCAATGTGTGGCATGGTTGAGCATAGGGGTTATCCCTTGGGTATGTGAAGGTGTAGTCATTCTGCTTCCTGAGACCCTAGTGGTTGTGCCTTCCCGGGTGCATGTCTCTAGTTAACAATCTTTATGGGGTATTTTTGGGTCAAGAGGTCTAAATTTTGTTTTTGGGTCATCCAAGGATGTGAAGTGGTTGGTTTGTATTTGGCCATGGTTTTGACGTTTTGGTTGTTGGGACCTTCCCTACTAGCCCCATGTGCTGGGGGTGTTTGGTCACTGTTGGGATATTTAGATGTTTTTGTATCTTCCATCAGTTCTAATGGTGGGGAGACCAATGGCGGATATCACTCAAATGTCCCTAGAATGAATCAGTGTTTGCCTTTTTCATAATGGTAGGGAGTCAGTTCGGTCCTCCTTGTGTCGGTTAGTTGGTTCTTGTCTCAGGGGTTGGTTGGATTCTAATTTTCAGGAGCCCGTTCGGTCCTCCCGATGTCAATCCAACCAACCCCTGAGACAATAACCAACTAAACTATACAAGGAGTACCGAACGAACTCCCTACCATTATGACAAAGGAAAACACAAATTCATTCTAGAGAAATTTGAGTGATATCGGCTGTGGGTCTCCACACCATTAGAACAGATGGAAGATACAAAAACATTGAAATTTACCAACAGTGACCAAACGCCCCCACCATAAGGGGCAAGTAGGGAAGGTCCCAACAACCCAAACATCAATACCATGGCCGAATAAAAACCAACCACTTCACATCACTGGATGACCCCAAAACAAAATTAAGACCTATTATCCAAAAAAGACCCCATAAGGACCGTTGACTATAGACATGCACCCGGTGAGGCATAACCACCAGGGTCTTAGGAAGCGGAATTACTACACCTTCACAAAATCAAGGGATAACCCCTAAGATCAAACATTCCACACATGGAAATGATTTCCTCCCACCACTTTCCACCGAAATGGAAATAGGTTAAATAGATTAATGATGCCGGAGGTTTTAAACTATCTCCATATTCCATAATGAGGATAGGAATATTGACCATGCCTTTCACGACCCTGATTTTTTCTTGACTATGCACCAGCTTCATTCAAGAACTTATGTTGGGAGCTAAGATGATTAAAGCATCTCCTGATTCATAGTCAGGCTCTAGAAACCCCCAAAAGAAAATCCTTTTTCTAGTTCTACAAGATACCACACCACAACTGAGACAACGCCAATAGACAGAACACACCTCGACATCTACATACTTCCACACAAAAAATTTTCCAAAACAAGAGCATAGATTTTGTATGAACATCAATCTTGTTACTCCAAACACATACCAAGGGAGGAAAGAACACATGGAAAGTAACCTCACTCAAAAAAGTTAAATTTGGAATTTCCCAAAGGGGAAACACACTTCTTGTTGAAACACAGGTTCTCAAAAGATTGTGGAACCTTCACATTCACAGTCGAGCGAGAACAAAACACTGTAAAGTGTCACCGAACATGACCACTACAATGATAGAAGGATTACAAGGTGAGGGACCCTAAACCGAGTCCCAACAATAATATATTTCTTTCAGCTGGCATAATATCCACTTACGACTAGATTTTCAAAACTAGTGTCCAAGCCTGGACCCTTAGATGAAACCAACGAATGACCCAAGAGTCAATTAAAATAGCATCATGCACCAAAAACTCCTACCTTGTTCCAAGAAATACATAAAACATAATGATTTTAAACTTTACTCCTTGACCATTAAATGACTCAAGGAACCAGAACTTCATTCGCCCTCTCACATCTACTCTTCCTCTACTAAAGGATTTGATTAAATTAGAAAGATAAAGGGATGAACATGACACTAGTACTCAAAATGGAAAGTTCTTACTTTTATCAAATGGAGGCCAACCAATGATAAATCACCGTAGTCGCATCTCAAAAGCGTATTAGATCCCAATTTGGGTGTAGACTAACCCAGAAGAACTACAAACCCAAACAAAATGGTCTGTGGGTCAAGCATACCTTGATTAAACCACTGTTGAATGAAATAAACACATGAGAAACCCCCCGAGACACTTCTCAAAGATTACCACTAACCAACACCTTAAAAAAACTTATTGATGAGACACATACACGGAACATCGTCCAAACAAAACAGATTTCAAAAACTCAAAACAACCCACTACAAGATTACTCAACCCACTTTAGAATCACCAATGTTATCCAAATTATCAAGTTTATTTATCCACAAATTTAAATAATAGAAATCCAATCTCAATTTATAAAAATGTCATTTCATAAAATCCATCTTTATAAAACCACATTCAAAATAGTTATGAAAACCCATGTTCCACCACTTTGAAAATCAATTCATTTTCCACTTAAAAATACATATTTCATATATTTTCAAATAGAGGTTTTCAAAATGATTTCCTAAACCCAAATGGATATAAGGGAATGCAAAGGAAAATTATTTCCATTGGGTGACTTGTACATATGGTTGGAAGTAAAACTTCAATAACTCCACTGTCACGAAGAGTGTACTAGGGCAATGTCCCCAGCTCCACATGGCTTCACAAGCCCTGTGATCTCGATGAGACCAGTGAACCTACTCCCTTTTCATTTCCCCTGATAAGATTAACAAAAAGGATAAAATATTAAGAAAATCCCCAAATTCCCCTAGTAACTCGAGTCTTTCCATGAGGTGTGTTGGTCAGACACCTTACTCGTAGTAAGAACGTTGAGTTTCGGCACCCTTAACTCTGGTCCACCCCGACCCTTTCCAAAATAGCATTTCCCAAAAGAGTGGACTCCTCTAATACCATTTTTTCACTAACCAATCTGGCCCACCATCTGACCCCACACCCGACCCGATCCGCAACATGGTGTGAGGGGAATTCCTGATCCCCACGTGCTGGCACAAGTGCTCAGGTATCAAATAAGACAAGAGGTAACAATTTACCCAGAACAATAAACATAAAAAACTAACTACTTTAACAAAAATAAACTGAACTTATACAACCAGACAGGATCTTAATACATTTCAAATTTAAAGGTTTATAACTTGAACCAACAACCCAAAATAAATGAAAACAATGGAAGAACTAAAACTCCAATTTAAACCTCTAAGAAGTAAGAGAATCCACAACCCGACGCTATCAACACTAACCTACACAAGAAGACCATCAACATCAAAAACCACCATCGTTATGCATGATGCCATAAATTTGAATACACAAATAACAATGTCTACATACACCCAAAGATGTATGTAGGGTGTGATCCAAGAGACTAGTTGGATACCACCCAATAAAATGATTCCATGCCACAACATCAAGATTCAATTTAATATTATTATTCATAATCAAACTTTTAGTATTATTTTGAGGGAAAAAATATACAATATAAAAGTTAAAAGGAACACTTGAAGAAAAACCATTTCAAAAAAACTATTTTAAAGTTGAAGAGGGAAAATTCTTAAAGAAAATACACACACCCAAGTGGTCCTTTGTATACTGATGGAGGGCACCACATCATGAATATTAGAGCACTATGGGTAAATACCATGAGGTAGCTAGCACACGTGGGATGCTAGAGATATCATACCTCAGTGTAAACACGGAATAGGAACCACAATTATCTACGTTCGTATACAAGATCTACTAGTAGGGAAACACATCCATAACCTATTGGTCTCCAATCATCACAGAAGTTTAGTTAGTGTTGTAACGTCAATCCTACTAGAAGAAACCGGGACAAACCACTTACGTATCCTCTAGAGTACTGGACCTAATATTCCCACCTAGGTACCTGGGGTTCCCTTTTTTGTGCTAAATCGAGTTTCACATTCAGATAACAAATAACTTTTATATTTCATAATTAAAACATGGAATTACAAAAAGAAAAGATACCACTTGCTTACCCAAGTATCCTTTTGAAATGAAATGCACCCCAAAGAACCTTTCAAAATACATTTGATGTTACTTAATCATTTATCAAATCCCTATTTGGAAACACTCAAAGAATAACTTAATCCATTTAATCCAAACCCTTGGGAAAAGACCCTTTTTAATTCCACACATAAAAGTATTTTGTTTCCAAGGCATTCTTCCCAATATTTAAACCATTTTCAAAAAATACCAAAAGTGAAAAAAAGGAAAGCACACAAAAAACAATTCAAAAACATTTCATACCCCTTGCACTATTTAATTAATCATTTTCACAACTTAGAATATATTATTAAATAACAAAACAAGGACATACACCTAAAATATACCAAATTCCACATAGGAAATCCATTTTCAAACCACTTTCCTAATAAATTAGTTTTAAAATAAGTTTTGTACCACTTGCAGAATTAAATTAACCGTTTTCACCACTTATAAAACACCTCCAAGTGACGCATTGTGGGTTTACAATAGAAAATTGTCTTATTTCATATAAACATGGTACTTTAAAATAAAACACAAATTAAAATCATTCAAAATACTACTTTATCACATCATATTTTAGTAAATAAATCCAATTAAATAGATAACAAAACACTTCAAATTAGCATACGAGAGTTTACACCAAAAACTAACTTGAATCCATATATAAATATCACTTTAAAACTATATGAATAATATAACCGTATAAAAATATGTTTTCCATTATTAAAAAAAATTTCAATTCATTTTTAAAATTTCACAATAAACTTTACATGTAAAGGGAACACACTTTTCATTAAAAATATAATTTCTAACACATTTTCACCTTAAGTTCTTTTGAAAATGTGACTCTCACCCAAAAACCAACCCATAAAAAATTTTCATGAAACATCATGCTAAATCACAAACCCAAAACGTCGTCATTTTTCTTTATAAAAATCCTTTCACACCACATAATTATGACAAAAAACATAGAAATACTTTTCAGAACAAAAAATTAATTCATAGAACGTATTTATAAATTCAAATACACATATTAAATTCAAGTAATAACATCAGGGAATTGAACCACCTGCCTATGTGTAGAAAAAAACCTAAAAATCAAGGAAAATCTCTAATTGCGTCCCAAGTGCACCTCAATCGACTCAAAAATACCCTAACATCAAGAAATAAATCCAAAAGTATTCAAGATCGATCCCTAAAAAAATAACAACCCTAAAATGAATATCCTACCCATTGAAAAACTAAAAACCCCAGACAACATGGATCAACACACTAGGAAAGAAGGAATAAGGCTTTATATATGGAAGCCACGCCAGGGAAGGAGGGTCATTAGAGGGAGATGGCATCGATGACAGGTTGGGTCGTGTAATCGGGAGGGATACTGGTTGTGGGGTACGGAAGAGAAGGGTGGTTTCCAATTGAGTTGTGCATGTGAGTCGGGTGGTCACCAGTCGAGATTTGTACGTGAGCAGGGCAGTCACTGGTTAGTGGTGTGCGCTGGGGAAGATTGATGGAGCAGGTGAAAAGGGGCTGCACGAGGTAGGAGGTATAGGATAGGGGAGTCGTGCGACACCCTGGTAGGGGGGAGATAGGTGTGTTGAGGTGGAAAACAATAGAAGAAACCCTAAGAGATGAAAAAAATTAAACCCACCTAAAAAGAAATAATAATTATAAAAAAATAATAAGAAAATTATATGTTTAATAAAGATAAATTCTTAACTCAAAAAAATGATACAATTAATAATATTAATAATAACACTAACACTAATAAAAATAAAAATAAAAATAATAGTAATAATATTTATAGTAATAATAAAAATAATATGATAATAATAATAATAAGATAATAATTATAATGATATGATGACAATAAACTATATAATAAAAAACTTTATAATAACCATCTTAATTATAATAATATTATTATTCATAATAATAATATTATTATTATCATTTTTATTAAATCATTTTCCTTTTATCTTATTATCATTTTTATTTTATTTATTAATTTATTTTGAACATCGGGTAGGTCGTACGGTGAACCAGGCGAAGTCGAGCGGTGACCCGGGCAAGGCCAGGCGGCTTCGACTGCGGTGCACTAAACACTGTCAAGGCCAAAACTTTCATTTTTAAATAAAACTCCAAAATTTAAGTCTGGCTTCAACCTAAACTACAAGATTCCAAGAAAATTAATAATATAAATAATTTTGCGGGTGTGAAAGGGGGTGACCTCGGGTGCAAGATGAGTGATAACTGAGAAGATTTTAGTCGAATTCAGTGTCATGACCTCAGGGATAGACCCTACCGGTACGTGCTATGGTGTATTGGCTGGCCAGTGATGACCGATCACAGATGATAACAAGGAGGAAGAATTAACGTGGGATTCTCAAAATAATGCTTCAATTTAGAGGCACTGTTGGGCCTTTGGGGGAAAAGTATGAACATTTGGCCATATAATATTGGGTATTCAGTCCTTTTATATATAAATAAAAAGGTCTAGACGGTCGATTTATCCATTAGGGGGGTAGGACCTGCCCTTTCAGGACATGAGTGTGAGGTTCGTGTGTGATTTGTATTAATTGTACTCCTGATACTTACCTTTCATTGACAATGATAGGGTGGAGGAATTATGGTGGGCTTATCAAAATAACACATGAATTTAGAGGAAATTTTGGACATTTGGGAAAAAAGTAGGAACCTTTGTCCATATAATATCGGGTTTGTAGGAATTTTATATATAAATAGAAAGGGATAGAATGTTTAGTTATCCCTTGGGGGGATATGAACTGCCCTTCTGGGCTACGAGTGTGAGGTTTTTGAGTGTTTTGTTTTAATTATACACCTTATTATAATATATAATCATAATATATTTTTTATAATTAGTGATTAATAATATAGTTGATATAAATTGTAATTATTGGTTTTTTAAATAATGTTTTTGTACAGATTAATTATTTGATAATAATAATTAAACTACTACTTATTAATTATCTAATGTAATTATAATATACATGTTATTGAAAATTTAACAAATATATAACACTGATCTCAATTAAAAAATTATAAAAAACACAAAATGTAACACTCTAATTTTTGTTGCAATATAAAATGTCCATCTATGCCACAAACTTGTGTATAGATAATTCATCCATGATGTGTTAGTAGATGTGTATACTATGGGGTACACACCTCTTGAATATCATCTACTATGACTAACTCCACACCAACCTATGTGAAAGGTGGTGGATCCAACGTCTCCTCACCGATACCCTATCTAGAATGGATGGAAAGTGGCTATTATCCAGAAATATCTCCCATATATGAAGAAGGGTTGTGGACCTCTATAGGGATAGCATGTGGTTGTGGCTCATTTATTATAGGAAGTGGAGGAGCATATGGAGGATCATCCAGGAAAAACACCTTATGTGTCACATCATGATGTGGATCTTCCATAAAGGGCTCATCACCCTATGGAAGATATATATTTGGATTATCCCCATCAGCATTGCTTGGTACATTGAAGAAAATCCCCTGATCAATATCATCCATAGAAAGAAACATATTTTTAACTAATATATGAAAATAGGCTTAGTCTAATGTGCCTCCCTCTACATGATCAGAGATGTGAACTGGGTGTGTGATATGATCTTCCTATGAAAATGAATTAGGATGTTAACTAAATTTAATAAAAAACTATTCAAAAGTGGATAGAATAATTATTATCAACCGGTGATAGCCCTGTCTATGAAACATAAGATATATCAATGAGGCAATGTTTTACTAAGATCCATAATCCAACCAATATGATAGATGCATGCATACTGTGCCTACCCTCATAATCAAGATTCATTAAATTTTTCCCTCATGTCAATATAACATTTATGATATCAAATATAGTCGACGTCTAACTTCTATAACATCTTTAGGGAATAAAGTAAAGGTAACTAATTGGGTGGTTCATGATGTGCTGATGGAAGAAGAACTACCTCATTACTCTATCAATTGTTTTCCACTCAATAATGTTAAAATGAATAAGTGGTATGACATAAGTGTTGTTAGAAAGCACCATCATACAGTAAATTAGGGGACTCAAGAGGACATTCCCAACATATAGAATCAATAAAACCTGGAATATCAAAAAAAGATAAAATTAATAAATGGAATAATCTACACAACCCAATTATAATTTCAGCATATACACATATGATATCTGGCCAATTATTTTCCATCACAAGTCATTTAGTGTGGAAATCATGTATGGAAATATCTAAATGGTGATGGGCCAAACTCCACCTGTAGATATCATTTTAATAGTTATAGTTTTTTAATAAAAATTTAAATATTTGATTTTCACTAATGTAAAAACAAACCATTTTCCACACATGGCATCCTATAAAATTTTGGCCAGAAAAAATGCAGGAACATGTGGAGTGAAGTGAGTAATACAATCCCATACCTATATCAAGATAAGAATAAGACATCCTATAATCCACATCATATTGATGTGATATGCATTGTATAATGTTATATATGTATAATATTGACGTGTAGACCCCAAAATAACTATCATATCCAGCCAAAGTAATTATGTAATAGTAATTACATAGATGAATAAATATAGTAGAATGATAAAAAAAATATCATTACACCAACAAGTGTCAGAATATATGTGCGTGAAAAAATATAAATGATGATCTCGTCAGTATCCTTAGCTAAATGAGTGAAGTGTTGATCTATCCCTATAATGAATAGCCAAAAAATAATCCTATCACAGTCATACCCTCAATATAGATGTCTAGAACAAGGGAGACATCATTAGGGGTGATCATCTTCTCCCCCTCTGGTAGATGAAAACTAGGTGTCTCTGACCCACATCTCACTGTAAGGGCTCTAATGATATGGTGATTGACTAAGGTGAAATCACACATCGCTACACCATTGAACTTAGAATGTCGATGATATGGGATGATGGAAGGATGGTGTGGATCATGATGGATATAGTGTGACCTCTATATGATCAGATCAAGAACATTATTCTACTCTAACATAAAATTGGAAATATAATTTTTCTTAGAAGGTGTGAAAATTAGAACCCACCTTATCTACATTTGATATAGTGATTATTATTTATAGATAGAATAATAAATTTCTATTTTTTTGTTAAATAAAGGTAATAAAATGTTATACGGAGTTCTCATTCTTAATGAAACATGATAAAGTAACTTTATAAGAAAAAATGATTGGTAAATTGATCTATTTTATGTAATTAATTTAGTAAAATATGTGATGATACTAGAATATTTTCTTAATGGTTGGAAAAATCTCAAACAGTAAAACTAAAATATATCCAAGATAGGGAACAAGTAGTGTTTTTTGGTAATGTTCTTCTTTTTTCAGATTTTCAAGAAGAATCCATACATGACCATGTCGATGCTCGATATGGTCTTCAAATATCAAATAAAAACCATTATGTGGATATATTTTAACCATTATAAATTTAAGTATTAGATTTAAGAAATTATATTTTAAATATACACACAACATATCTAATTTTTTATTAACCATTATACAAACTAAGTTCAACATTTACACGATCTTCATTGTATTTAAAAAATGAATTATAATGATTCATTTTCATTAACATTTTAATACTTGAATTTATTGTAACCTGATGTGATATATTAAAACTAATTTATTAATTTTCAATATATATATATATACTATTCTTGAATGATCCAAATCATCTCAATATTATCTCAAATAATAAACTATCCAGAAATACCCAAATACATTACTACCCTTAAATGATACAGAATAATATTTTTTGGATTTCTCCAATGAAAAAATCTAGTGTAAAATAATATTTTAAACAATAATGATAAAATACATATGTATTGTCAATTATAACATGAAGTAGAGCTTTCTTCTTCCATGTTGGGACATTTATTTGGAGTTTGACCTACCATGCGACATATACTATGCCTCAAACCAAACCTGATAAACCACCTAAATGATATGACAATCAGTACTACTGTGTCATAAAGGGTGTTCTCGATCCCCATGGTCTGATGACTAGAACCTAAGTATCAAATCAGTTAAGCTGAAATGATTTGGCCTTAATAATAACCCATATAGATAAAGAAGTTGGTGTAAAATAATAAATATTCAGTATGTTAAATACTCATCAACAGAGAAAGTACCACAAATAGAAAAAAATCACAAAATGGTACATAAACCAAAGTCACCACATATAACCATCAAGAAATGACCCCAAATAATTCATGAAAAAGGTTTATCACAAGCTCCACCAGTCACCTCCAACTTCCTATTCCTGTTAATCAAGAACACCCACCGCTACGAAGCAATTACTTTTGTTGGGACCAAGATGTTTTGAGTTGTTTTGTATAAGTTGAAAGATAATAAGATGTTATTGATTATGATTTTTATAAATCAAGGTTGGTTTGGAAAATTGGATTTTAATATGTTTTAAATCTTGATAACCATACTTTTGTAGTATTTACAAACAATTTATTGAAATAAGTGTATTAAATCAATTTTACTAGACCATGTTTATCAATTAAACATCACCAGACTGAGTTTTTTTACCCAAGTTTTGTGATGAATGCATATATTATGATAAGAAGTTTCATTCTAAATCATGTATGATGAATAAATTTCATGATTATTTTTTATTCTGAATGTTTCTAACATCATTAGTATTGAATGAAAACATTATCTAATACAAGTCAAAAGGTGTAGAAAAACTAGTTTATGTAAAATGTTCATTCTATGAGTTTTGGAGGATATTCACCCGAAATAATCTATAGGTAATATGTTTGGAAAAATAGAGTTTTTGTATAAAGTTCTTTTCAAACTTCTAGAATTTTTTTAATTAGATGCGAGCAATGGAAGTTTAAAGATAATTTTCTTGGATTGTTGTCAGTTGAAGATCAAAATATTATCACTCTCAAATCTATCAGTCCCAGTCCATCAGATGAACTATATATCTTGACGAAGAATGTTTACTTATGTAAAAATAACTATGGGTTGAAATTTATGAATTTGAGAAGTTTTGTTGTTACATGATTATAAGAAATATTTCTTTGAGTTTTCAGATAGAAGGTTTTAGGTGATTCCATTAGATGGATGTGTCTTTATGAATATCGTCGATTAGAGGATTATGTGTGAAGGAAACATTTAAAGAGGTTTGATGTAAATAATGGAAAAATATAATTGTATATAAGAAGACTTATAATATGTTCATATGATGTTAATTAGGAACATCGTATGTAGTCTCTTTAGATTTAAGTGTTTCTATGATGTTACACAGAATGAATGACTGGGATAATGAAATATTAGTTTGGAATACATTATGAAAAAATCATAAATATATAAAATGTTATGATGAAAACATGATTAGTTAATGTTACAAATACCATTTAGGAAAGAACCATGACTATGAATGAGTCATAAGGTTTACCAATTTCAAGATGTTTCTTAACTCTAAGGTAAAGGATTTTTAAGAAGGTTTTAAATTATAGAATTTATATGAATCTTCAAGACTATTCCCGAAGAGTTGAGAATAATCCATCAATTCAATATGAGTGGATGTTTTAAATTAATTACACGTGTCTACCTAAAATATATGAGGAGCCTTTCTAATAAAAATGGGGTGGACACATCATATAATTGTGTGGAATTTAAGAATGTCAGGTGAAGCCCTAGAGAATTGAAAATTTGATCTGATAGACATTGAAAAGGAGAATTAGTCTAAATATATCAGACCGAGTCTTCCCATTAGTTCGTATAAAATGGATGGTGTGTATAAGAGATTAGATGAACATGGTAAAATTAATTTCACGTGTATTTGAAGAGGAATTTGTTTAAAGTTATAAAGCTTCATATATGGTGATATTAGTTAGATAATATGATAAGGTAATTGGAAAGATAGTGAGTAAGAAGTGGTATCCGTGATTCGAAGGAATCAGATGTAGTCTGTCAGATAGATGATCAGGAAAATTTTACCAGGCGGATAGGTGATCTGAAATAACTTTTTATACCGAACTATTTGGATGAGTTCTTTCTGGATTTTGTGAAATAAGTTAAAGAAAATTTACTTACTTGAAAAGAAAGTGTAAATAAATATCAATCAGTATGTTGACAACATAATGAATTCTTTAATGAAGTTTCTTATAGTTTTTATAACAACTTTGTTACATCATTTATCTGTTGGAATAACACATGAAATTTAAATTGACTATAGTTCTTTCCATGTGAAATGATACTCCCTGATTACTATAACAACATAAAAAGATTGTATTCTAGTTTTTGGTATGGTATTGGATTGTTTGAAAGCCATTCCAATGACTAGATACTCTTATTTATTGTTAATAATTTTAAATACATGTGTTCCTATGGTTAGGGTTTTTTTATTGTGTTCTCTAAAGTCATATCTCTTTAATAGGAGATGAATATTATTTCATAAGAAATAAAATAAAAAATATACGATCACTAATTTAATCTCCCCCATATAGTGAACAAAAAAATCTTATTTTTTCCTTTCAAATTTAATTTCCCTAGACCTACCGTAAGAAAATGTAAAAATTACAAAAGTTAATGTTGGGGTGTGAGAAACAAATCCTAGTAAGATCTCACTATTTATTTCCTAAGAAATGTTTAATAAAAAAACCCACATTTCTAGATTTAAAATAAAATATATTATAGAAATATTTTCCAGTTTTTATCAAAATGTTACTTAAAAACATTTCAATGGATAATATAAAATAGGATTCAAAGTTTATTTACATAGAATTTGGTTAATATAAAAATCTTTATCAAAATAGCCATGAATAATAATTTATACAAAAAATATGACAGGATAAAAATTTATATCAAAATCTAGGATTTATAAATCAATTACAATCATAGCACCAAGGTTAACAGTCCTAGGGTTATGTTTGTATTGGGATTCTCATACATCTTAGTGAAATATGGCTTGAGGTGTGTATAAACATACTTAAATCCACAAGATTAGGGTTGATAGGATTACATCCAAAAGAATTAAATCCCTTCTTTCATAATAGTTTAGTTATTATTTTCATCATTAATCCATTTTATTGTATAGATAATATATTCCTAGCAAGTAGTTTCCCATGTTCTTTAAAGAATAAATCAATCTTACATGGTCTATCAAACATTTCATTCAAACTGAAATCATATAATAACTCATTACTTTTCATCCACAGGATCAAGTTATAAGACATGTCATTTAAATTTAAAAAACCATCATAAATTGATTTTATAAAAAATCATACCTTTAGTTTCAAATCATCCTATTTCAAATAATAAAAAATTTAATGCCTTTTAATCTCATAAAAACCATGCTTCAAATTATTCATTTCAAATAAAGACTATTTTATGGAAATAAAAACAGAATTTTCAAAAGGTACTTCCAAGGGATTTTGATCATGCAGAACATGGAATTCCAAATAATATGTCAATTAAATCACTTATGTAACACCCCAAGATTTCATAGTGTGTTATTTATTCAAAATAATTAAATTACTTTCACTAAACTCAACACCAAGTTCAATCGCACCATGACTTACCAAACAATCCATTCAAAAGAGGTTATGAATAGTGTTAACTAAATTTTAAATAATCCTTATAATTTTAGAATCTATATTATGAGTTTCTTAGACATAATGTAAGAACAAATTCATTTTCAGTATTGCACTTTTACCAAATTTTAATAGTGAACCCTTTTTAAATAAAATATTTTAAACTTTTTGACTAAATGGGGACATCAAAAATTTAAAATGAAACATCCCAAGCTTCCACGGTACGCTAGCGTGTGTTGTACGCAACACCGAGTTCTAACACACCATAACCAATCAAACTAGCCGTTATGAATAGTAATACCTACTTTTTGAAATTATATATATATTTTATATTTCAAAATGGACTTCATTTTTGGATTCAGAATATCGAATTTAGCCTAAGGTGAAATTTTGGTACTTTTCGGATAACTTTAATATTTTGATGAATAGTGAAAATTACTAAATTTTAATTAAAAACAAATTTTTTAATCAATATGATTAATAGTGATAAATTATAAATTTGAGAGGTTTTAAAGTATATTTAGAATATATTTTTACCATTTAATACAATTTTTGTCATTGGAGATAATTTTACAGTTAAACCGGACATAAACAATTGTCAATCTTTTGATAGTTATTATCTCTTAAAAACACACTTTTTGTTTTAACAACGGGAATTAATTTTAAATTAATTTCTGCCACTTCTGTGTTTTGAATTTGGAAAAATGGATTCCATATTTGGAATCAGGATGTTCAAATTGTGTAAATAGGTTACTTTTATTGTTAGACATTTTGAATAATTACTGCGGTAAATATTTTATTTACCATGGTTAAGGGTAAATCCGGTAAATAAGGGTTAAAAAATAATATTACAATAATACTAGATTACCCTAAAATGTGTCCTAACCATATTGGTTGATACATGTTCGATCATAGGAATCTTTGGGTCGATTTGGGGACCCCATGGAGCCACTTGTAGGTGATAGGGACACTTTATTTTAATTAAGTTAAAATGAGTACAAAAATGACAAAAACATATATCTTTTAGAAAAACAATTTTTAAATGGGGTTATATATGTTGGATTTTCGACTATAAATATTAATTAGAAATATAAAAAGATTTAATACATAATGATATTTTATTTATAATTTTTAGACATTAAATAATTTAATTTATTTATGACACGATGATGATGCAGTAATTACAATAATAGTGAAAAATTAGAAAAATTGATATTATAAATATCAAAATAAATATAATTTGGGACTTTTTATGAACTAAAATAATTTTCTAAGTTACTATGACATGTTAGGAATGATTTAATTAAATGTTTTCGAAGTAATCATTCTGTTATGAGTTTCACAAAAATCAACTATTGAATAGTGTCAAAATTGACATAAAAAAGTTTTTAAAACAAATATTATATTATTATCTGATATTAAATTCCTAAAAATCTAAGGGTCGGCCAAGAGACTTATATCATGATAGGTGTATCATTAATGTACCACTTGGGGGTCGCTTGGATGTATATAGTAAATTTATTAACCATATTATATAAAAATACAAAGAGACATTGTAAAAGTGAAACTAATTAACTAACAGTTAATACTTAAATATAAGGTTAATATAATGACCCAAACCTGTCTAAATTATATTGGTTGAGTTTTTTTCGACCCATAACCACCTTAAAATTTAAATAATCAAATTTTGAACCATTAGTAACCGAATATGAATTTATTATAAATTAATATTTCTAGCTTTTTCAAAGGTGCCCCTCACCCCTCTTATAAAAGGGCACTCCTCCTTCTCATTTCTTCACACCTTCAAAGCCGTTTGGTTCAGCCAAACTCTGCCCAAATACTCTCCAAACTTCCCTCACTACAACCTAGAGGCCTTATTTTGATCATAAAGCCAACCTAAGGATCCATTTTGATCAAATCAAAAGAAAGTACCCGAAGAAGAGGTAATGATTTCACCACCCTTTTCCAAGTTCCCTTATTCTTCCACTTCTTCTTTCTTTGTTATTACCATTATAAAATAATAAATCCAATATAATATATATACTGTGATGTTATTATAAATATGGTACAACCATATTCAGTATTCTATCCACCCTTTGAATAACATGTCACCATACGTGCATACGTACGGCTTACCGTCTCCACGTCGTGGTGTAATTGTTATTCAATATATTATTATTTGGATGGGTATAATAATGATGTGTAACTCATGTAAATAATAAATATAACATGTTAATGATTATGTATATATGATATACCATCCATTTATATATTATTTTAATATCAAAAGAATGATATTGTCGCTCGTGCATACGTACGGACTACCGTCTCCACGAACGCGATAAGATTCATTCTCCATCGTATCCATTAAAGTATAATTATCATTTGATGATTTAAAAATGATGTTTAAGGACTTGATATCATTCTGTATATGAATAAGATACAACCTATCCATAACAAACACAGCTTATGTAACAAAACATATAAAAGAAAACGAGTAAGTTAACACCCGAAACGACGATAATTCTAAGATATTATTAACAAATCAATGGTAAAAGATCATATAAGATTTATATTAATATATATGATTCTTGTATAATTTAATATCAATTATTTCACCATTATACCGGAGGTTAACCTACCCCAACCAAGGAAAAATACAAGGTAAGCGTTATTTCACAATCTCTTCATTATCCGAGGTTGTTTATACGTAATAATCTACTGGGATCTCTTTATCATCCACATCCATGTTTCTTAAAAATGTATTTCAAAACAGTTTTACTTTTTACTAGAATATGGGTTAAAGTCATTTATACGCTTTTTTGACTTTTTATAAGAGGTTTATAAAGGAATCTTTCTGTCGTTTTCCAAACAAGGTTCTTTTTAACCTTTTTGACAAAATTAAGGTAAGAATGTTTTTTTTAACTTATACGGCGGGTGCGGCTATTTACCGCCATTATAAAATCGTCAAAGCTTACCTTACAAGCTTATAAGAATATTTTCAAAGTAAATGTTTTATTTTATAATTATGTGACTTTTAAATGATTTCAAAATGAATATTTTATGAATTTTTGAAAGGTACTCTTTATCAAGATCATAATTTTAAATGTTTTAAAGATTTATCTTTCTAAATATTTTTAATTAATGTCCATGTTTTCAAAATGATTTTAAGGATTTATTTACATGGACATGAATGTTTTGAAATTATATTTATTTTAAAAAGTTTCAAAGTGGTATGGGACACTTTGATTCAAAAATCTCATTTAAATTACTTCCTTTATAAATGTGTGACTTTTCAATGATTTCGAGAAAAGAGATATTTCTCTCAAATAGTTTTGATTTCATCTATGTCAACATCCTTTGATGGATTTTAAGCTTATTTGAAGTTGATTTATTATGATACAAAACTTCTATATAATATTGAAAGTTTTGTGATATATTTGATTGTAGATGTGCTATTTTTATACCATTCATGGTTAACGGTGAAAATATTGACATTTCGAATGATAGTTTTAATACGAATGTTTATGTTATGTTTAAACCTTTTCATATGGGAATGCATTGGACTTAATATGTGATGGGTGGAGCCCGATATAGCTCCTCGATGCATCGGTAGGTCTCATGAGACAAATTAGTGTCTTGTCGCAAGGCCTTGGAAAAATCTTATTTGTAGTCTTGGCACGAGGCCTTGGCTATGTGGTTATGATAGTCTGGCATTATGCATTCCATCCTTATGAAAGTGGTTATTGATATTTCATGTGATTATTCGATTAGTAGAATATCCATGTAAATATGTAAATGGAATTATTTCATTTTATTCTTTCCATACTATGTTCAAGTTCAAGTTTAAAATGATTTTGTTTTAGTTATACGTTGCCTTAAATGTTTATTCTTATTTATGAAAGTTTCCGCTATATTGTTATCCTTACTAGTCATTTGAGCTCACCCCTTTTCTATGTTTTATTTACCCCAGGATGTGAAGAAGTAAATTATGAATGACCTACAGGGATATTATGAGGGGATAATAGTGTGGATTATGGAGACAATATGTTGTTGTAGTAGTTTTTCACCTTATGATGTAATGTAAAACTTTATGAATATATCTAGTGTTTCCACGGCTACTAAACCAATCGGTATTTCGAGATTTGATCTTTCTTGTGATCATGCCAATGTTACGAAGTAATGCACCGACTCTGGGTAACTAGGGTCGGGGCATTACAGTTGGTATCATAGGAAGTTTAGTACAAACCTTGGAAGCTAGATTTAGATAAACTCTGATTAGAGCACATAGATTTAATATGGACTTTGAGGATTAGTATAGAAGAACTTCCTAGAATTTTGGTATTATAGAGATTTTGTGAGTTTTCTGAGCAATACATCCCTGTCTGGATATGAGCAGGTAGTGGCGGCTCTAGCACAGATGTACCTAGGGGTAAAACCCGAAGACACCGCTTTGAGCTAGACTCAAACGGTAACTGGTGCACGACAACGGGCCTTGCTGCACTCTTGGTTACGACACTCCCGGGGGATATGATTTGGATAATTCTCATTTTCTTTACAAACCATTATGAAGGGTTTATGTCGATTTACTTCCTCAAAGGAGAAATTTTTATGATTATGGATTATATCCATAAACTATTTAATTTATGTTATGTGTCTTACAAGTTTGGGATTAGGTATTGTTATTCATAAACTAATCTAGTGTATTCCATTGTTTAGAAATGGCGCCCAGTAGAAGGAATGAGAACTCCAGCAATGCACATGATCCAACGAGAAAGAAGGATGATATCTTTCATGGTCTTAAGCCAGAATTTATAAGAGAAATAGTCTCCCATGTATTATCATCATATGAAGAAATAATATCATGTGTTGATAAGATAAGTAAAGATTTTACTGAGTCCTATGGATTTGAAAGGAATCAAGAGAAGAAAAGGATGGAAGAGAGAACGATGGATAAAGGGAAGAGGGAAAATAAGAATTTTCCCATATGTGATAAATGTGGGAAGAAACACCCAGGAACTTGTCTGAAAGGAATGTGAGTTTGTTATAAGTGTGGAGGAAAAGGGCACAAAGTACGTGGCTGCAAGGGTAATAAAATTGTTTCAAATGTACAATGCTTAATTTTCAAGGAGTTTGGACACTACGCGAACCTATGTCCCAGTCATCAGACTATGCCGCAAATGATGCTATTGGATAATAATCAAGTTATGATACTACCACAGATGAAGAGGAATGATTAGATTTCTTATGTTGATTATGTCATTTGAGTGTTTTATCAACAATGTACTTGTTATAATAATTATTGAGTATATAAGGATTGTACTGCAGTACTATTTCATTAAGGATTTGAGATTTTGTGGAACAAAGAAAAGTGACTCAATAGCAGGTTAAATTTTTGGAAAATATATGGTTGAGAGAAAGATAAACCATAATATGGTTCTGATACCGAGGTAGTGACTTTAGAATAATACAAGATTGATTTGGATAAATTATATTGGATATTCTTGACTACCTTGAAGCTGATTAATGATTTGTATATTCCATCATTATTGGGGTTTAAAAAAATTTTGGATTGATGAAGTATATCCAGCATTCCATATGGAATAAGGGAGCATGAATGTAATCAATAAGTATTATGGTAATTCAAGATGTTTCAGTGTTTTAAAAGAATACATGATGAAGGTATTAAAATGCTATTACGGGCTAAAAAGGATCTACATTAAGTTTACCTTCCTTATAAATATTCGACTGTGAGTTTGGACAGAAGTATTTTGGATAATTTCTAGTTTGAGATTAATTTTTGATTGCCATAAAAGGACAACCCAGAGGTCGGGCAGCAACCCATCGTGACCAGCAAGGCCGCGAGACTTGAACCCGCAACCGAAGGGCGACAAGGGTGTATCACCTACCACTGGCCCACGAGATGTCCTGGATTGAATAATGTAGTTTTTTTTAAGATCTGGTAGATGAATTATAAATTCGTTTATTTTTGAACCCTGTATGAATAATATAAATAGAATTTTTTTTCACGTTCTATTATCTTTTAGAGTAAAAGATGAGTTTGTGGTAGAAATTTATTAGTGTATAAAACTCTAATTATAAAGTAAGTATATCTCCTTATGATCTTAGCCAATATCATAAATAAATTCCTCAACATTAATAAAAGGAACTTAGAACAAAAATGTTGTCCTAGATGGTGCCTTAAATCGTCACTAATTTATGGCTTTGGGATTGTTGGCCTTTTCATAGTCATGTTCTCTACCACTCTCCATCAGATAATTGATGGTTAGATTTCTCTTCCATATACATATTTTCCTACATGGAACCCTAGTATGTGTTATTTTCGGTAATCTTCATACTTTCCACTCTTTATTTTAAATAGAGGCCTCATTAATTCATTTTTCGATGTGGGATTTCAACTAAGATATTTTGAAACATCAAAAATGTGTTATCCTAATACCTTATGTTTTGTTGAATCTATGGTATTTTAAATCATCATAGATTTATGAATTTAAGGACCTCAATTTTAAACTTGTTTGTGATTGATGACCTCAATCACTACCTATAAATATTTACGTTTTTCCTCCAATTATATGTCTCTAATTGCCACCAATGTTCTCCTAATCGAGATCATAATTTGGTGGCAACCCTTTCATTTCTCTTTTCCTCATTTTAAGGATAAATTTTAGTTACCCAATTTCCGATGTGGGTTTTCCCACAAATATATTTTTTATTTTCAACCTTTTATTTTTGAAGAACAATTTCAAATTGCGAGGGCGCAATTTATTGAAGGAGGGGAGAATGTTACACCCCAAGATTTCATAGTGTGTTATTTATTCAAAATAATTCAATAACATTCACTACACGCAACACCAAGTTCAATCGCACCATGACTTACAAAACAAGCCGTTCAAAAGAGGTTATGAATAGTGTTAACTAAATTTTAAATAATCCTTATAATTTTAGAATCCATATTATGAGTTTCTTAGACATAATGTAAGAACAAATTAATTTTTAATATTGAAATTTTACCAACTTTTAATAGTAAACCCTTTTTAAATACAATATTTTAAACTTTTTGATTAATGGGGACATCAAAAATTTAAAATGAAACATCCCAAGCTTCCACGGTACGCTAGCGTGTGTTGTACGCAACACCGAGTTCTAACACACCATAACCAATCAAACTAGCCGTTATGAATAGTAATACCTACTTTTTGAAATTATATATATTTTATATTTCAAAATGGACTTCATTTTTGGATTCGGAATATTGAATTTAGCCTAAGGTGAAATTTTGGTACTTTTCGGATAACTTTAATATTTTGATGAATAGTGAAAATTACTAAATTTTATTTAAAAATAACTTTTTTTAATCAATATAATTAATAGTGATAAATTATGAATTTGAGAGGTTTCAAAGTATATTTAGAATATATTTTTACCATTTAATACAATGTTGGTCATTGGAGATAATTTTACAATTAAACCAGATATAAACAAGTGTCAATCTTTTGATAGTTATTATCTCTTAAAAACACACTTTTTGTTTTAACAACGGGAATTAATTTTAAATTAATTTCTGCCACTTCTGTGTTTTGAATTTGGAAAAATGGATTCCATATTTGGAATTAGGATGTTCAAATTGTGTAAATCGGTAACTTTTGTTTTTAGACATTTTGAATAATTACTGCGGTAAATATTTTATTTACCATGGTTAAGGGTAAATCCGGTAAATAAGGGTTAAAAATAATATTATAATAATACTAAATTACCTTAAAACGTGTCCTCACCTTATTGGTTGATACATGTTCGACCATAGGCATCTTTGGGTCGATTTGGGGACCCCATGGAGCCACTTGTAGGTGATAGGGACACTTTATTTTAATTAAGTTAAAATGGGTACAAAAATGACAAAAGCTTATATCTTTTAGCAAAAAAATTTTTAAATAGGGTTATATATGTTGGATTTTCGACTATAAATATTAATTAGAAATATAAAAAGATTTAATACATAATTATATTTTATTTATAATTTTTAGACATTAAATAATTTAATTTATTTATGACACGATAATGATGCAGTAATTACCATAATAGTGAAAAATTAGAAAAATTGATATTATAAATACCAAAATAAATATAATTTGAGACTTTTTATGAACTAAAATAATTTTCTAAGTTACTATGACGTGTTAGGAATGATTTAATTAAATGTTTTCGAAGTAATCATTCTGTTATGAGTTTCACAAAAATCAACTATTAAATAGTGTCAAAATTGACACAAAAAAGTTTTTAAAACAAATATTATATTATTAATTGATATTAAATTCCTAAAAATCTAAGGTTTGGCCAAGAGACTTATATCATGATATGTGTATCATTAATAGACCACTTGGGGGTCTCTTAGATGTATATAGTAAATTTATTAACCATATTATATAAAAATACAAAGAGACATTGTAAAAGTGAAACTAATTAACTAAGAGTAAATACTTAAAGATAAGGTTAATATAATGACTCAAACCTGTCTAAATTCTATTGGTTGAGTTTTTTTCGACCCATACCCACCTTAAAATTTAAATAATCTACTTTGGAGCCATTATAAACCGAATATGAATGTATAATAAATTAATATTTCTAGCTTTTCCAAAGGTGCCCCTCACCCCTCTTATAAAAGGGCCTCCTCCTTCTCATTTCTTCACACCTTAAAAGCCTTTTGGTTTGTCCAAACTCTGCCCAAATACTCTCCCAACTTCCCTCACTATAACCTAGAGGCCTTAGTTTGATCATAATGCCAACTTAAAGAGCCCTTTGGATCAAATCAAAAGGAAGTACCCGAAGTAGAGTTAATGATTTCACCACCCTTTTCCAAGTTCCCTTCTTCTTCCACTTCTTCTTTCTTTGTTATTACCATTATAAAATATTAACTCCAGTATCATATATATACTGTGATGTTATTATAAATATGGTACAACCATATTCAGTATTATATCCACCCTTTGAATAACATGTCACCATACATGCGTACGTACGGCTTACCGTCTCCACGTCGTGGTGTAATTGTTATTCAATATATTATTATTTGGATGGGTATAATAATGATGTGTAACTCATGTAAATAATAAATATAACATGTTAATGATTCTTTATATATGATATACCATCCATTTATATATTATTTTAATATCAAAAGAATGATATTGTCACTCGTGCGTACGTACGGACTACCGTCTCCACGAACGTGATAAGATTCATTCTCCATCGTATCCATTAAAGTATAATTATCATTTTATGATTTAAAAATGATTTTTAAGGACTTGATATCATTCTTAATATGAATAAGATACAACCTATCCATAACAAACATGGCTTATGTAACAGAACATATAAAAGAAAACGAGTAAGTTAACACCTGAAACGACGATATTTCTAAGATATTATTAACAAATCAATGTTAAAAGATCATATATGATATCATATTAATATATATGATTCTTGTATAATTTAATAACAATTATTTCACCATTATACAGTAGGTTAACATACCCCAACCAAGGAAAAGTACAAGGTAAGGGTTATTTCACAATCTCTTCATTATCCGAGGTTGTTATACGTAATAATCTATTGGGATCTCTTTATCATCCACATCCTTGTTTCTTAAAAATGTATTTCAAAACAGTTTTAATTTTTACTAGAATATGGGTTAAAGTCATTTATACCATTTTATGAATTTTTATAAGAGGTTTATAAATGAATCTTTCCGTCGTTTTCCAAACAAGGTTTTTTTAACCTTTTCGACAAAATTAAGGTAAGAATGTATTTTTAACTTGTATAGAGGGTGCGGCTATTTACTGCCATTATAAAATCGTCAAAGCTTACCTTACAATCTTATAAGAATATTTTCAAAGTAAATGTTTTATTTTATAATTATGTGACTTTTAAATGATTTCAAAATGAATATTTTAATAATTTTTGAAAGTTTCTCTTAATCAAGATCATAATTTTAAATGTTTTAAAGATTTATCTTTCTAAATATTTTTAATTAATGTCCATGTTTTCAAAATGATTTTAAGGATTTATCTACATGGACATAAAGGTTTTGAAATTATATTTATTTTAAAAAGTTTCAAAGTGGTATGGGACACTTTGATTCAAAAATCTCATTTAAATTACTTCCTTTATAAATGTGTGACTTTTCAATGATTTCGAGAAAAGAGATATTTCTCTCAAATAGTTTTGATTTCATCTATGTTAACATCCTTTGATGGATTTTAAGCTTATTTGAAGTTGATTTATTATGATACGAAACTTCTATATTATATTGAAAGTTTTGTGATATGTTTGATTGTGGATGTGCTATTTTTATACCATTCATGGTTTATGGTGAAAATATTGACATTTCGTAGGCTACTTTTAATACAAATGTTTATGTTATGTTTAAACCTTTTTATATGGGAATGCATTGGACTTAATATGTGATGGGTGGAGCCCGCTATAGCTCCTCGATGCATCGGTAGGTCTCATGAGACAAATTAGTGTCTTCCCACGAGGCCTTGGAAAAATCTTATTTGTAGTCTTGGCACGAGGCCTGGGCTATGTGGTTATGATAGTCTGGAATTATGAATTCCATCACTATGAAAGTGGTTATTGATATTGCATGTGATTATTCGATTAGTAGATTATCCATGTGAATATGAAAATGGCATTATTTCATTTTATTTTTGCCATACTATGTTCAAGTTCAAGTTTAAAAGGATTTTATTTTAGTTATATGTTGCCTTAAATGTTTATTCTTATTTATGAAAGTTTCCGCTATATTGTTATCCTTACTAGGCATTTGAGCTCACCCCCTTTCTATGTTTTATTTTCCCCAGGTTGTGAAGAAGTAAATTATGAATGCCCTGCAGGGATATTATGAGGGGATAATAGTGTGGATTATGGAGACAATATGTTGTTGTAGTAGTTTTTCACCTTATGATGTAATGTAAAACTTTATGAATATATCTAGTGTTTCTAAGGCTACTAAACCAATCGGTCTTTTGAGATTTGATCTTTCTTGTGATCATGCCAATGTTACGAAGTAATGCACCGACTCTGGGTAACTGGGGTCGGGGAGTTACAACTTAAATATTTATAAATAAACTATAAATACAATTAAAATTAAAATAGACTCAAAGGTTAAATTGATAGGTATTTCCTTACAAAAAATATATAACTAAATCAAGATCAATAAACACCCATATAGGATCCACCAATGAAGAATGAATTGATAGAATGATCAAAGGAGAATCCTAGAATCCCAATTAAACAAGTAAGGATCTAAAACCTTCAATGAAATGAGGAATCACCACTCTCTAAGAGGGATAAAAAGGTGGAAAGGAGAATACAAAATAAAATTGAGGTTACACTTGCCAAAAGCGATCAAACACATCAACCGGAACTTTGATCCCTGAAGAATATAGTTTGGAATATCTAAATTCATCCATAGATATTCCCTAAAGTGTTTAGGGATAATTGAAATTATAGGGATATATTTTAATTTTAAAATGGTGATTAAAAAAATGAAATGATGATATTTATTTATAGAATCTTAGGCCTGTATATATCACTATATAGCCTATTCCCTCTAATTGCTACCTAGTGGAACCTCATAAAATCCCAATCAGTTTGGGAACACCATCGATTAACTAGTGGTATTCTACTAGATGTCCTATCGAGTTATTGCAGGAACACCCCTTCTTCCAATGGTCTATTAGATGGTCAGTTGATCTCACCAGTTGGCTGGTGGGATTCCTATTTTAAGATCCCATTGCAGTCCCCCACCAAATGGTTGGTGGGTCTCATGTAGTTTTTCTAGTTACATTATCATTCCCACTCTCGAGATAAAATCCTTAGACTGCTCCAGACCTCTAAAACCAAAATAATACACTCTCACACACCCATCTAAAAACTAAAACATGGGAAAAAACATTGAAATAATTTTCATAACCATGAGGAAATGGAAAAAACTAGTGATCAACATGGAAAAAGAGAACCTGGAATAAAACATGGTTCCTAACTAAAATATGGTAATGAGATGTTTCAATCCCCCCACCTTAAATTATTACTGACCAAAAAAATACTATTAACAAGACCGATAAAATAAATGGTGAATCAGATGATCTCTCATCAATGTCGAATGCTCCCAAGTCTCATATGAATCAAAACCATGCTTCCAAAGCTCCATAACCAATGGGATAGATTTTCCCCAAAGAAAATTCATCTAAGAATCAATAATATTAATTGGATTTCCACTTTCTTTTTCAAAAATCGTTTCGTTACCAAGCTTAAGAATGGTAATAGGAATTACTTTAATTCTTCCATCCAGCCGTCCATTAGAAATTCTTTCATTAACATCTTGCATAACTCTATATGGATGGTTAGTGTGAATTCCTCTATTAATTTCTGGGTGGATAATTGGACATGCATCCATTTAATCTCCATGCTGACTACCGACACTCCTCCTGAGAACACAAATTCTAATATAAGGGATGTTCTTCTATCCCATGACATCACCCTCTCTAACCACATCAGTCATATCATTGATAAATATCCTTTATCCAACAGATATGATTTCCATATTTGGGTGCCTACTTTTAATGGAATCCTTGACTCCAAAAGTTTCTATAAACATAATTTCATCAATTCTAATTCTATCCTTGGTTGGTTGAGAGATTTCAGCAAGACATGGATCAATCCCTCAAGACATACTCTTATTTGGTGTATTTCCAATAATCGGGTCCCCACTGAAGTGTGCCTTCAATCTTTTCAGGTAAGTCTTTTCTCTAGATGTCATCTGTGAAATCAAAACTATGAGGATGCTAATCATTTATTATTGTCTTGTGCTACAGCTGAATCTCTTTGGAATTACACTCTTGACATTTTCGGTTGTAGATGGTCTCTTCTGGATACTATTAATTCTCAATTGCTGCATTGTTTTCATTGGGATTTCTCTCTGCAGATCAAGAATCTTTTTTGACAGCGGTGGCAGAGCTCCTGCATGTGATATGGTATGATAGAAATAATTTTATTCATAATAATTTCTCATTCATTCTCACTGAAGTTAGGACACATATTCTCATTGCCATAAATGATACTGCCTCTCTCCAAAAATCTCATTGTGACAACTTTGTTGGTGATTATGAGATCCTTCGCCGTCTTAGGATTGTGGGTTCTTATAGGCATCCTCAATGCACCCTTGAGGTTTTCTGGAAAGCCCCTATTTCAGGATGGATCATGGTGAATGCTGATGGTGCCTCAAGAAGGAATCCAGGTCCGTCAGGTTGTGGAGCCATTTTTAGAGATCACCTTGGTGGGTGCCATCATTGCTTCTTTGGTGGTTGCGGTATGGCCTTGGCCTTGGAAGAGGAAATATTGGGAGTGATTCTTGCTGTAGATTTTTCCAAACAAAAGGGTTGGACCAAGCTGTGGGGTGAAAGTGATTCAACCACTGTTGTCCAAGCTATTTGGAAGGGGGTGCTGCACCATTCTTGGCCGGTTACTTCTAGATGAATGTATTGTCTTCCTTCGCTCACGGATCTCAACTACATAGCTACTCATACATACTGAGATGCAAACATGGTTTCTAATTGTCTTGCCAACAAGGGGGTCAATCAGGACATTACCTGGCTTGATGATTTTCCTAGTGATCTGCTCCCTTTTTACGAAAAGGATTGTAATAAGATTCCGTCTTTCATACTTTTGTAGTTTCCTCTTTTTTATTCAATAAATTGTGCCTTGGTCTTTGAATGAGGCACCACCTTTAAAATAATAATAATTATTATTATATGAACTGGATTATCGGCTATAGATAAATAAGGTTCCACATCAAGGCCCTCTAAGCTCAACATATGAAACGATTCAAAGAGATACTTTATGAGCTATGAAACAGGGAACACATTATATATTAATGTCATCTGAGGTGGAAAAGCCAAATGGTAATACATTTTCCACATATTCTCAATATCCTAAAATTGATCCACCTATCTTGGTGCTAAATTTACCTATTTTCTAAGTCATTGGTGACTTAAATAAGGTGAAACTCTATAAAACCAATGTTATCAACAGATAACTCCAAAGGATGTCAATGAAGATCAGCATAGGATTTATAAGTGATATGTTTTGTTACCATTCTATGAAGAATATACTAAACAATTTTCATCATCTCTTGGATTAAAAAATTTAAAACTAGGGAAGCATCACCAACCCCTTAACAACACATTGGATATCTACATGTTCGACTATTCAAGGCCTCAAAGGGAGACATATTGATAGAGTACTAAGATCTATTATTATAGGAAAACTCAACTATCCCAAACAGAAATCACATATCACACCAAAGTCAAAAAAGAAAGAACAACACATATACTAAAAAATATAAACATCCCATTCTATATGATCATTTTTCTAAGGATGGTATGTCATGTTCAAATTTACTTGGGAGTACACCACCTCATGGAGGCCTCTCTAAAAGTGATAAGTGAACTAGTGATTCCTCTTAAAAACAATGGAAGAAATAATTCCATGTTATCTTACAATCTCATGTACATATATATTTCCCAAGTCATAAAGTTTAGTGGTATCAAGAATGGAAATAAAGTGATCTAATTTGGCCAACCAACCAATCACCACCAAAATCAAATTATTTCTATGATATGTACATAGAAACCCAACCAAATAATTAATCAATATCTCAGACCACTTCCATGTCAGCACAAGAAGTGGCTAAAGAAGGGCTTGAGGCCTTTAATGCTCGACCATAATATATTGAAAAGTATAACAATGAGATAAAATATTAATAATGTATTATGTCATAATTGGATGCCATAAATGGTGCCTTGTGTCATACAAAATTTTCTTCATGATAGGGTGTACCACCCACTAGGAATGATGGATATTCCTTATCAGATGTTTCCTTTTAGGTAATAGAACAAAATATTAGTTACTAAAGAAAAGGATCCCCAAAGAAGATAGAAAACATATTTTGATGTTATCCTCATTATATAATGAATATTTAATGCCTCAGAACTCATCATGAAGATGTTGTTCCTGGATAATAATCTCAATATTTGAGTATATCAACTAAACACTCTACAAAATAGCCTCATTATCATATTTTGAGACTCCCAAGTTCATACAAATGATGTGTTCCATTATATTCCATCCCTCATAATATTTTTTAATGTCATTGGATGGAAGTTTCCTACTTAGAATATTAGAAATTACATTTCCCTTACTATTGGTGTAGTCAATTTCAAATTAAATAGACATTATGTACTCAACCCATAACCCATTCGAAATATTCATATTTTTTTGAGAAGATATAACTCATGATTTTATTATCAAAGAATATGGTTAAAATATCCCTAAAAGGTAATTGCGAAAACTCTTTAAATAATGTATCATAGATGTATGTTTGAGATCATGTGTGATATAGTTCTTCACATGAGGTAAAATGTAATGAGAACTACAAGACACTGTATAAGGAAACAACCCAAAACACAACCTAATGAATTATAAGAGACCACACTGCCTTACCTAGATTATAGAATAGTCAATATAGGAGTGAAACTAAAACAAAACATTATATCATAAAAGGAAGCCTCAAGTTTTTATTCCCATAAAAAATGTCTCCCTTTGGAGTAAGATATATCAATGAAGAAACCAACTTTGAGAAACCCTTCACAAAATGGAAGAAATACCCTACTATTCCTAATAATATCTTAATATCAAAGTCATTCCTTGGTTTCTACCAAGTCATAACAGTTTTCACCTTCTTCGGATGAATAAAAATTCCATGTTGGGAAATCATGTTTCATACGAAGTTCACTTCCAAAATCCATAAATTCCATTTAGAAAGACTCACATTATGTTTTTTTACTTCTCAATATGTCTAGTACTTCCATCAAGTGATGAACATGTTCCTCCTCAGTATTTCTATAAATGAGGATGTTATTCATTAATACCCCTACAAAAGAATCGAGGCACTAATGGAATATCTTGTTTATTATAGGATAAAAAGATTACATGTTTAATATAAGACGGAGTAGATTGTAGTTTATAAAATAAAACATACAACTTTCCCACCACTTTGAAGATATTTTATAGGAATGAGATTCATTCTAAAAAATATATAAAAATAGTTTTAAAAGGTCTTAAACAAGTCATATAAAACATTCCTTATTAAATTTCACAAAAAAATAAGAGCTTTTAAAAAAATTTGTAATAAAACATATAAAAACCATGTTAGCAAAAACTTAAAATACCCCATATAAGAAGATATCCAAAAATTATCATTAATTCATATGGAATTATTAACCATAATCATGGTATCAATGATATTAACCATTCCATAAAGGTTTCCTTCCCATCCATTGATGTCCTCAATGTAATGATCTGACAAAATATATATTTCCCTAGCCTCAAGATCCCTTGATTAAATGCTCGATATATAATATGTATTTCAAAACAATGGAATCACTCAATAAAACCATATTGGAAAAATATAAAAAATATATCCAAAGTAATTTAGAAAATTAATCCTCACTAATGGATGCCTTATAAAAAAGACACTCTAAAAGAAACAATGGATTTCACTCTTAAGATGTTAAAAAATATTCAAAAGAACATTTTATAGTCATTAATGAACAAAGTATCAGCCTCCTAAAATTTATCTCTATTTATAGATGTTATTTTGATGGTCATATTACACATGTCTCTTAGGTGGTAGAAATAACATCAGAAAAACTTTATCTTCACTTAGAAAGTTCATATTATCTTTTCCATTGGATATTAATCTTGATATACACCAATACAGTGCATGTAGTTTCCATATAGCATAAATTGAAATTTTCATATGGTGGAATTAATTATGTTATTTTTATGGTAGGTCTTATATAAAAATTCATCTAGAAATCATGTCTACCTATATCCGATAAAGTCTATATGATAGACTTTGTAGAACTTTGTCTGGTGGGACCTTGTTAAACATATTCTATGGGAATTTATAAATCTCCATAAATTGAAATTTTTATCTTTCCATTCGATGTACAAATTACATGATCACTTCATTAGTATTTCTTATCTAGTATTCGCTATTCATGAAATGTTAATAAAGTTATGCACATTGTAAAGGATATTCTCCATGTGCTAAAACAACTTTCCTATGAAAAAATGTCAATAACATGGGATGTATAAAATTTTGAAATGTATTCATTTTTATGGAAGTGGGTTGTGATTTTAAAAATTAAGGTTAGAAAGATTTGAAAGAATACATTCAACCAAAAAATCTCACACCTTTTTAAAATATAAAAACACAACTTTTAAAGAGAAAAACTAATGTCGAAAACATTACAAAAACTTACCCATGTCTTATATAATCCTGACCTTCTAACATTTTCATGAGAGGTTATGAATTTCTTCATTTATCCCTAATTTTTTGAATGTTATATTTCTACCAAACATTTAGATCATTTATCCCCAAAAGTTTTTATTTTCACCCCTTTATCTCAAAAATTTTCCCATTGTGATTTTTTAAAAGATTTATATGAGGTAGAAAGTGTTACCTAAAATTTTCAAGAAATATTATACATGAAATAATTTATATGAAAATAAGAATATATCCAAAAAAATATAATAATTAAATTCATCCAAAAGAATATGTAAAAACATTAATCTAAAGTTATTGTAAAAATATCCATTAAAAATATAAGGAAGAAAATCCATGCAAAATATGCATCCAATTTTTTAAAAAAAATTAAAGAGTTTGAAAAAATGAATCTTTATTTAATAGAATCTTGATAATAAACTTAAAATTTTAAGGATATTCTTGATTCTTATTATAATTATCCTGATTATTTTGGTATTCAAAAATAAGAGTCTATAAATTCATTACTTCTTCTTTCAAAATGTCTATTTTTTCATTTCATAGTAATATTTTATTATTTTTAGAGAATTATTCATCTTTATGCACAATAAAAGACTATGGATTTTAAAATCCCTTGAAATTTCATAAATTTCATAGTTATGATTTTTGAAAATTTGGAAAGGTACTTTTTTTTCTAATCCCTTTAACTTATTCATCCAAATATTTGATATCACCTTCGATGTGCTTCATAAAATTAATAAATCTTTTTAGATTTCATGACTCTGCTTTTGATTTTATTTTGAAATATTAATACTCAAAATTATTCTAAAAAACTATTTCAGAATCTTGTTTCAATGTACTGGAGTCCTATGAAAATCAATTTTACCTTAAATATAGTTTCACCTTGATTGTATTTCTTGAATTATTTTCATTATCCATTAAATGTTATTGATAAATTAATCAAAATATTTTACTTTGATTTCCATTCAATTGGAGATTATGAATGGGGTAGAATCATTAAAATCAGAAGAATATTCTAGAAAAGAGAGTTAAATTTTCTATTATGGTCTAGGTTCTTTTCTTTAAACATACTGATCTAGAGAAAATCCCATAATATGAATTTATATATTTGATGAAACATTTTCTGATGCTCTTTTTTATGAATGTTACACTTTTTCTTCTAATGTTTCTTTTTTTCTGAGAAACTTAGATTAATACATTTTGATATTGAGGGGATAAATATGTTGAGATATCAACAAATATCTCTTTGATATCAAATTTTTTCTTCAACTCATTAGAAATATCATCATTATTTGTCAAATAAACCTTACCTAGTTTCTCAATAACCTTTTCAAATTAATATTTCACATTTTCAGACTAACCTTAATAAAAAACAAATTATTTTACATTTATTTTGGAATAAAGAGAAGTTTTTAGGAACTTGAACTAATTATTCTACCATTTTAACTGTTATAGGTTCTTTCGTTTGAATGGACATAGGTTTCTCAAATAGAGGAAAATTTTCATTTGTAAAAACATCAACTTTTTTATGGGTTTATGCAATCCCCTTTAAAAAATATCTATAATGGTTTTTATTTTTTTCTTCTTAACTCTTTTTATTTTCCTCTTATCTTATTTTATTATTTGTTTACTCATTTAAATCCAAAAACTTATCGTTATGCAAAGTTAATTAAAGACAATCATCAGTCGTTTCACCCTTATTTTCTTGAAACATAAAAAATAATTAACCTGGAATAATATTTTCCTTCTTACATGGAATTTGAAAAGATTTTTCTCTAAATTTTCCCTTTTCCAAAAAATTATTTATGTTTTTTCAATTCACCAAATATGAAGATTTATGAATTCATTAAACAAGAATTTTGATATTATGAATATAAAAAACATTATTTTGTTAATTTTTAGATTTTATATATAATAAGTCTTATCTCCAAATAGAACTACTTCGTTATTGATCTTCTAGTCCATTATAAGGTTTAACAAGAAATTATTTATAAAACTGGGGTAAATAAGAATATTTAACTTCAGAGACCCAAATATTACTCCCTTGATGAAACGTAACATGATCTTTATGATATAAAGTGTTATCATGTTGAATTTGAAATATAATATATAAATGTCTTGACCTTTAAGGGTTCATATTACCCCTTTTCCTAGAATTAAAATGTTCAAAATGCACAAATCTAAAATCTTATATTCGGGGATATGTGTGAGATATTACCTAGATTTTAATAGGAAGAAAAATGAGTGGTCTCATCATGGTACTTCTCAAATATTCCAAAATATTTGGACAACTTATGAGTTACACTATTAAACTCACACTCTAATGGAATTTAAACAAAATAATCTACTTGCTTGATGTTCATTTTGTAGGACTTTAAAAAAATGTGAATCAAAATTATTTAAACCATCATGTTTGAAAACTCAAAAAACAAATAACATTATTTAAAAAATATGAGGAATTTCAAATAAATTTTTATTTTGAGATATTTAATAACATGATACCTTGAAAATGATCACATAATTCAGAAAATAATTATATTTTAATACCATTTTCTCTTTAATAGTCTTAATTTAACTAAAATTATTTTAGGGAAATAAATTTAGGAATCCATTTCTTCTGATTAGATGAACTTTTGAGGATAAAATGAACCAAAAACAAAAACATTGGGAGAGATTCTTAATGGTAATTGGTATCCACCGTTAACAAGATGCAAAGAGTGAGTGAGGACCCACTACTCCTTTTTATATACATAAATAGAAAGTAAGTTAAAATTTCTCTAATAAAATGGATTATAATAAATCAATTAATAAAATAAATGGCTGATAATATGTCTCAAATGATGAAAAAATATTTAAATCTTGAAGTTTTGTAACATTAGATAATTGTTCTACCAAAAAAAATATGTTTCGAAGAAACTAAAAATATTATAAAAAATCGAGTAACAAAATTTTTCATAATAATAAAAACATCATATATAAAAATATAACAAAATATAGGTAAATAAAAAATAGAATAAGGAAAAATTACCAATCATATAAAAATGTTCATTAAATTTCTTATTAATTTTTTCATGCTAATATGAACATCATGGTATCTTAAAAAGGAATGAGTTATTCTGAGGATATTTCTGATGAACCATAGTTCCTTAAAGGTTAAGGACTTTCTAAACTATAGTTTGGTGGAAAATTTATAACAAAACATTTTCTAAAAAATTTAAAGAAACATTTTTCAGGAAATTTTTTAAATAAAGTTATTTAAACGTTTTCAGGAAAACATTTTCCAAATTTTCTTATGAAAACATATTATAAAAAAATATAAATAAAACTTTGTCAAGAAATATTTTAAGAAGTATTAATAAACAATTTAAAAAACATAGGATAAATATACACCCCCTTTTTCGAGGAGATTCTTGATATAAATATATTGCTTAAGAAAAAGTAGATAAATGGTCATTTTATGTTGAAAATCTCTAGATTCTCTTTAATATATTCAAATATATCATAATTTTTGAGGTTTTTTCAAAAAATCAAAATATTGTTCCTATATTTCGCTGAATTTTAAAATGATATCTCCTTTTTGTGTGTGATATGAAAGGAAATTATGTTTTATATTTATGTTATTTTCTCATGTGTGATGTGAAGGTTTTTTAATAATATCTACATATCTTTTATTATCTTTAAAAATATGAGTTTTTCAAAAAATCTTGCCAATAATAATGAATGTGTGTTTTATTCAAAGAACCTAAGAAAAAGAACTTCTAGCTTCCACATATTTTAGTTTAGTAGTGAAAAGTGAAATATAATATTGTTTTTTACAAGAATAGGAAACTAAAATTACTCATAAGAATTAAACAAGTACTAGATATTGTTTTTCTAATCATCTTAAATAATATAAAATTCATCATTTGAAAAACATATTAATTCAAAATCATTCCCAGGAGAATAAAATAGTACAATATCTATAGTTACCTAAATGAAATGATTTTTTCTTCTTTAAGATGGGAATATTTTAGATTTTTTTTGAAATCTCACACACAAGTATTAAAAAATCATTATTTTGGGGTGTCTAGCTGTATGGTATTGTAGACAACCAATCATTCCTCCAAATAATTTTTCATCAAATGGTTTCCCAATTTCATGAATATCAAATGATTTTATGCTTATGATAAGATTACTAATACTCCTATAATTTGTATATCCAAACATTTTTAAATAGATATTTTATACACTAATTATGAGGACCCAAAAAATATTATTCTTTTAAGAAAGGAAGTATTTCCCCTCAAAAACTATTTATTATAAATTATACTAGAAAAAAAAATAAGAATTTTTCATTTCATAATAAATTTACACATCATGTGATGATATAGAATGATAAAATGATGAAAAATAAGGGTATATACACTAGGAATAATAATAAATTTACTAAAAAATATACAGTGGTTTTAATTACTTTAAGAAGATTAGCTGTGACATAATGATCATAAAAAGAAAGAGAATTTATAGGAAAACAATTGGAAGTATAATTTTTTTAATAACCTATGAAAGTGATGTTGCATCCGATAAAGTAAGAATGATTTTTATTTATAGGGAAATAAAATACTTTTCCATTATTATTATATGCCAATATGATGATGTTAACAATGAATAATAGTCATTAAAACAGTGGGTCATTTTTTGTTGGGTACATAGACTTAATTAAGTAATCATCGAGATTACATTATAATATGGCCAAAATTGTGTTATTTTATAAAATGAAGATATTCAATTTAAAATAGTTTTTAGGATAAATGCATTAGTTTCAAATAAATATTATTTTTAAGAAATAATCTTATAAAATATTTTTAAATGATAATATAAATTAATAGTGTCTCAAGTAATTTTTGTAATGGTTTCAATGTTTAATATATTATAAAATCTCTTAAATTTAATTAAATAATGATTTAATTAAAATTAAAAATTATAATATATGGATTATTATTTTAATTTTTGTTTTTATACTCAATATGTCAAAAATATATTATGGTGATTAATTGGGGGATTCTCTGACAAAGATGATTTTTTTATGAAAAAGAGAAAAAGGCTGTTTTATGAGAACTGTAATTTGATGACATCTTTATTATGTCATAATGATTTAAAATTTTATGAAACATTTTTTTCAATAAATATTTCATTTAATAAGTATAATAATTAATTTATAAAATTATACTTTACTCTTTTTTTGAACAAAAAATTGGTTTTTTGAAATGAAACTGTTATTTGAATTCTATGAATTAATTAGGTTAGCTAGAAGTTATGGTTTGTTTTTGGAAGTCCATGAATGTAAAAATACACCATAAAACTCATTAATAGTCCACAAAATTTATTGTAATTGATTTAACCCACAAGTGGTTTTCTTATATTTAAATATAACAAATATTCAATCCTTTAAAACACACCCATCATCAAGTATAAATACCACCCTTTCCCCATTTGTCTTCACTAAAAATTTATAATACATGGCATTGTAATCAATTTTTCACCTAGAGATACCCTTAAAGGTGTCATCAAGGTGTCAATGTACCACCCTCATGTTTTGGGAAGTAAATATTCAAGGTAAAGGAATTGTATTTTTCTCCCTTTTTCATTCATGCACCTCCTTTTTTGAGTCTTCTTAATGTCAATTGTTTATATTATCATGCACTTTTTATCTTATCTCTAAAACCAAAAAATTGTTTTACCAATGGGATACCTTCATTAACTCTCATTAAGACCTCCATTTAATGTGTATTTAATATCTTCATGATGCCAAATTACTACTAAAAATTAGATTTTTATTGTAAATGCACTTTTATGGGAAAAGTGGAAAAACTCCAAGTTGAAACCAGAAAACATCAAACACTATAAAAGATAAAAAATCCATTGAAATAAAAAATGAACCTATTAAAAGAAATATACATAAATAATTTTCATTAAATATCATTTAATTATTAATCTGGTTCATCTTTGATAATGTATTCAATTTGATTAGCCATTTTGTCCCCAGCTTGGATGAACTCCTTCACAGTTATCTTAGTTTCATTAAAGCCACTTTTCATAATTATATATTTATTATTGATAAAATAACTATGATCCTTTTTTTATCAACCTGAATTAGTTTTCCTTCCATCCTATTTACACACACATTAAAATAATGAATAAGTAGGGCCTCCTCCAACAACTCTTCTTTAGAGTGTAAGATAAGTTTCCGGGACTCTTCCCCCGCCACCACATCTGCTGCCCACTATGTTCCATCTCTAATATCCAATGGGGCATCAATATTTTCATCACCCTTTCCTAACATAACCTGAGGAATATATATGAAATCCTCAATAATCACAGATACTCCCTAGATTAGAGACCGGTCTTCCATCAGGACACCCATATACATAAGATCTTGTTCCATAAAATCACCACTTTCTTCCATTGTACTTACAGTCAATGGGACCAAGAAAACATATTTTACCTTATCATTTTTAGGGAGATCACACTCTATTACCTTGGAATAGAATTTTTTTGGATAACCTTGTCTCCATTATTTTAAGTACGTATGAGTAATACTTATGCCCTTTTGATTTACTCCTCCCTCCCACTATACAACTTCCCATATCCCTATTTTTATCTTCCACTTATTCCTCTTTGGGATATGAATATATCTACTAAGTCATTCATCTTAAATTTCATCTGAATTTTTTTTATATATCTACCCCTGATTCTACCTCTGAGAAGCACACTAGATCATTTTTATCCTGGACAAGGCTAATACTTCCCAATCACTCAAAAAAATTACTAATATTGATAACTGACAAGGCCCTTCTAATATTGTTTCTTACCAAAACATTAGACCAACCCCTTGACACATAAATAGAGTCTATGATTAATTATTATGTCCCTTTGAAGCCACTTCTTATGAAGGTAAATAATTTCCAAGATGGGTGGCTTCTGTATAGGAAGATACATTTTATTAATGGAATCTCGTTGTAGAGGATCATCTGCACAAATTTACCCTCACCCCAGTAGTCCATGTATTGTTGTATAATGATAATCAAATTCAAATATTAACCTATCAAATAATTACATCACCTTTGGATTTTAATTTCACTATCTTGGATCCTCTTGATTGAGAACAACACCCATTGCAACCTTAGTGCTGAAATGATCCATCGCGAGCGCACCCAAAGTCATCGACCAAATCGGATATTGATTTAAAATATCTAAAACTCCATGCTTGTACCTATGGTATAATCATCATGAGGAGAAAAGTTGACCAAGTGTTTTACCAAATGAGAAAAATTCAGTCCAAGATTCGAAGACCACCTTCCATTTACATCGGATTTCTTCCCCAGTAGTTATCCAAATACACTCCACCAGTGGTCTTGATACATCAACATCAACACATATACATGGTTAAATTGGGTGAAAATAGAATTGGACCTACTATTAGAGAATAAAAATAATAAAACCAGGTTCCAAAACATATGTAAAATAAATGGATTTTGATAAGGGAGTGTATGTTCGGTAAAGCTTACCCGCAGCGCTATAATAGGTGAATCACAATTGATATAAAAATAGAATGACTATCAAAATAAAGTGAAGGAGATAAAATTAAAAATAATCTGAGATCTAGAACAAGAAATAATCCAATCATCCTCCTAAGAAAATAGAATCATCATATTTCATCTTTCATGAACTCCCACCACCATTCAGTACTAAAGACCCCAAGAACCAAAGACGTACCTATCAAAGGAGTCCACAAAGGCTTGGTTCTTTCGGAATAGAGATATTGGGGAAACTTTAAGGTGAATGGAAGAATACTTGATCTCTAAAGTCGAGAGTGAAACATGAGAGAGTCCTTTATATATATCTGGAACCTTCATGATAATCGTGATATCTAGGAATGATGAAATTAATTTGAGGTTAGATAACAAATGAAAATGACGCAAATGAGTAGGAGAGGACGGTGGATGGAGGCCTTACCCATTATCTAATGGAGGGGGGGGGGAGCCACAAAAATCAACTTATAGGGCATCTAAAAGGGGGAGAGCACTGAGAAAATTCCAATCCCATATTTTAGTCATGAAAATAATTTTTTTTGTCATGATTCCATAATCATTTCATTAATTTCTCACTTTTACATAAGAATTTATATTATTATGAATAACCAAACCACTTACTTTTGATATTTATTCACCTAGATTTAACAAAAAGTTATTTATTTGGGGATTTAGTAGTATAAAACCCATTTTACTTCTTTTTTGGTTGAAAATGATGTAATGTTCAAATATAAAAGCACCTATGTACTCAATGATTTTATACGAAAACCATTATTTAATATCATCAGTTTATTGATGAAATTTATTATTATGATATATGTGGAATACATGGATTTAGACATATAAAGGCTATACTCTGATAGTAGTCTATTCATTTTGTAACGAATTAATTTCTATAGATGATATGTTTTATGATACCTTGGAGAATAACCTCAGTAATTTTGATTTATGACACCTTGTTGATAAACCTTGGTGATATTCATATGAATGTAACATTTTCTTAATGTAGCCACATTTACATGTTATGATTCAGGTTCCTTAAACTATTATATGCCTCATGTTCATAAGATCAAGCCTCATTCATATGCCTCTTTGTCCCATGCCAAGTAAATCCTTTGTTTATTCCCTTGAAGTTATTTATACTCACCCCTTTGTTTGATGTATATCCCTAGGATATGGTTTGTAGTAAAAGTAACTTAGGATGGGCACAAGTTGATTATAATAATGTTTTATATTTTACATGTATTATGTTCTTATTTTATAAGATCATAATCCAAAAAAAATCATCTGTATTATAAAATGTTGTATCAGGAAAGGAAATTTTTATGCAATAAAAATATATCTTTACATAGTTTGTATCAAATTATTGTTTAGTTAGTTAGTAAAATTAGGATTAGAAATCATTAGTAAAAACTCTAGGGATAAGTCCAAATATAGGTAAACATCCTAATATTTTGATGATGTATAATGTAATTGGTTTCTAAGAAAATACATCCCCATATGGTTATTACAATTGGATGTCGCTATGGTCGAGATTAACCTAGGGGTAACAACCCTGAAAACAACATATTAAGATAGAATCAATTATAAACCAGTTTATGACAATAGGTCTTATTGAACACCTATTTTGACATTCTTGTAAGATATTATTTAGTTAATAACATTCATTTACAAACCATTATGAAGGATATAAAGTAATGTAAATATTTTATTAATATTGAAATATATAATTCTAGAAACATAATAATATAAAAATTTAGGATTAATATTTCATTTATAATTGTTATTATAAGATTCCTAGTATTAATAGATTTTTCACTTAGGTTTTCTACTTCTAGAAAAGTGAAAGGAAATAGGACTTGGTAAAACAATATATAAAACGAACAATTTGATGAAAACCATCCCAATATGGGGGAGATGGAGTTAAAAAATTCATGATGGTGATGATGAATAAATTAACTCAATTAATTAATAACAACTAAAACCATGTGAGGTATCCTACTTCACCAAGTAAGGAACAATTAGCAGTTGAATCCTTCATGTGTTAATGAAAACCTGTTTTTAGTGGTACCACTGATACACTAATTGTAGAACAATGGATATACAATATAAAAAATATATCTTTTCTACTCCATTTTTTGAGAAATAGAAGGTTACGTTAACAGTATATCTCTAAAAAGATAAAGCTGATTAGTAGTGGAAAATAATCAATAACACTAATCCAAGGGGTGAGGTGGATCCCATGGGATGAGAAGATTTCAAAAAGTTATTTTCTCTAAGTATTTTCCTCATAACCTCTAGACCAAAATGATGAGGGAATTGATTAAGTTGAAACAAAAAGAAAATGAATTGGTAGGGTAATATGAAATGAAATTTAAAATGATTTCACGCTAAAATTCAAGATTTTATATTGACTCTTATGGAGAGACATAACGATTATTTTGAAAAATATTACCCCATAGACATAATGATTTGGAAATTTGAGACTTTAGGAGTTATGAATAGATAACATGATTTTATATAAAAATTGAAATAAAGTTCTTTGATTCCCAACAGAATCATGTAAATAATGATAAAAATAGGAATATTTATATTTTTGTGAATAATCTGAATGAGAAGAAATTACAACATCCCTTGTGGAACAAATTTTGGAAGACACATTTGAGTGATTGTTTTTAAGGATTTGGAAAGTTATTCAAGTGTGGAAGAGATAAAAATATAGCTAGAAACTCCATGGATATGTAAAGTATCATCATATAAATAAAAATAAAGAAGGGAATATAGTGCCAGAATAACATGTTTTGAAATGCTTCATGCGTGGGGAACTTGGGAATTTCCATAAACAATTTCCAAATCAAAATAAAATGAATGGAAACCACCATTAGACCCAACAAGGGACAAGGGAGTATGGTTGTGAGTTCATAATTATGATGGATGAAGTCGAGGCTCTAAATGATGTTGTGGAAGGTACATTCATCATACACTCAAAGATATAAAGTACATTCTTTGAATCTAGTTCTACGCATTATTTTGTTTCATTCAAGTTTGTAAAAACATATAGGTAAACCTTTAACTTATAGTGGTTGAGTCATCTATTAAAACTCATGGAGTAAATATTCAATCATAAAGATATATAGGTATTCCCATATTAATTTTGGAATGTATAATCACTCTAAAATCATAGTGATCATTCCAATGGAGGAGTTTGAAATAATACTTGGGTTAGTTTTTTTGTTAAATTATAATGCGTAGATCATCTATATAAGAAAGAATATTTTAGTAGTCATGAAGGGAAAACCTATGATGTCACGACCCCCTCCCACCAAATATGACCCTCCCGAGCTGGCAATGGTGAAAGGGAGATAATGACCCCCCGAGTCCCACCTCCAGTAGGCCCCGGGGTGGCGACTAGCACCAAGGGTATGAGTTGGCACAAATATGGGAGGCATTACCCTTTTTATTATTTAGGATCGGGAAATAGGACAAGTCAACCACCAAAGAGGAAAAGAACAAGTGCATATAAATAAACCCAAACCAATCCCACATGCATGTTTAAACAATTTCATGACAAGGTACAAGTACAAGAAAGCTCAAAGTACAATACCAAAAGAAAACAAAGGTACAACAACAACAACAACTCCAACTGTCTGACTAGTAGTGTCATGTACGGCCCTGGTAGTCCTCCTGGAAACCTGAAAGTAAACATAGGGTGAGCATAAAAGTATACTCAGTAGGGAAACCTAAAGCTCCCGTGAACAAGTGGGGAGACATCCTAATGTCATGTGAGAACAACAGAAGAAACCTAGAAAGGAATTCTATCCACCCAACCTCACCATCCACACTCACCAAAAACACAATCACAACAGGTAGTAGTAGCATATAAGAACAAGAGTATTGGGTACCCCGCACCATTTCCCTTTAGTTAGCTACTGTTCATAGTGACGAACGTCCTGACGCTACCACACTCTCCTCACCTGCACACACCTGGGCCTCACAACCACGTATCCCACCCGCACACACCTGGGCCTCACAACAACTTATCCCCCCCGCACACACCTGGGCCTCACAACCACGTATCCCGCCCACACACACCTGGGCCTCACAACCACTTATCCCTCCCGCACACACCTGGGCCTCACAACCACATATCCCGCCCGCACACACCTGGGCCTCATCCCGAGGATTCTTGGGAAAAAGTAGAACCTGCCCGAAGAGTCTTGGGCTAAAACCACCCCAATCAAAACCTACCCAAAGAGTCTTAGGTGTAAGGTCACCTCAAGCCATCACAGCCTAGTGGAGAAGGAGCAGGAAGGAGCTAGTAAATAAGGGAAAAACACCCTCTCCCATAAAATAGGAGTGTTCAGCACTAAGTGCTCAACATGGATGGGGTGTGATAAAACACAACAGATACACATATATATATATATATATATATATATATACACCAACACACAGCCCAACCTATGGCTTCTAAACAGAGAAACTGAGCACGTGCCTCGACACTGCTACCACGAAGCATGCATACAAAAAACAAACCCAACCCCTTTAGGTTTTCACATTTCAGTAGAAATAGTAATTTAGTTCCTTAACTACTGGGCAACTATCCACAACTAACCACTCCAATCCTTCGTAAAACATATCCCAGCCATCCAGAAAACAAGTTAGAAAAACATAAGCAGCACAAAAAAGTCCCTATTATCAACCAACCAACCCCATTGATTATTATTTCCGTTTCATTACCATGCCCCACTATTTATTAACTCTTCCACATTTTATTTATTAATCACAACCCATAACCCGTCCACATTAAAACCCAAACCTGTAGCCCCACTACAAACTGCCATAACCACAACCACACCGAAACCCGTACATCAATATCCCTTTAATACCATTTATTGCAGCCTTGCTGCCCATCACCAACGTAGCATTTACACCAACCCACAACCAAGTCAACCGCAGCCCCGCTGCTCACCCGATACACAACAACCCACAAAACACCCCCATCACATGCCTCGTAACCAAGCCAACACCCACATGTTCATTATTCCATTTTATTTAACCGGGGTGATCACACAAGGGTTCCAGATTTTAAACAGCCAGCATTACGTGATTAACCAATTTCCACATTCCAAAAAGTTTCCATCCATAAGAAATATCCAGAAGGAGAGGGAAACATTTAATTGCATAAGAAAATGCCCCCAACGACCATGATTTTCCGCAGGTAGAAGCTCATTCAATTCACAACATAAAATCACAGGATATAAAGTAACAACAATCACAACTTCCCAAACCCGTTCTTTAATGAGTTATTATCTTCATTTAAACCGGTTCAAAAGTGTTTCACGTAAACAATATAACACCCACCCCACATGATGCACAAATTAAAGAGATGAAGGTAAGATCCCTACCTCAATAAGTTTCGATTGCAACGCTCCCCCAGATCAACCGTAGAAGATGTCTGTCGGCGTCCGTCACTTCTGCCGGGTCCCAGCAAAACCTCCTAGGGTAGAAGTCAGAAAGAAAAGGCTGAAGGAAAGATGACGGATCCAAGCTCAGAAGCTCCGCCTCATTGTTACGATCTCGTGGCCACTGACGCATCGTAAATCGGAGCTCGGACGTAGAAGTTATGGAAGGAAGAGCCTTCGAGTCTCTTGAGAGGGCTCTTCTCAGAAGAGAGGAGATGAGAGGGGTGAGTTAAAAGGAGGAGGGGACCCCTCCTTTTATAGGTGTGAAAAGCAAAAGTACACGGCATGTACTTTATGGTACACGGCGTGTACTCAGTTCTTTCACACGGTCTCCACACGGCTTCCAACACGGCTCCGTGGCCATTGACCGGTCAACACACGGTTTGAGGGTAACACATACGTGGGGAAGGACTAAACGGCGTGTAGTTTGGACACACGGCGTGTACTCATTCATTGCACACGGCAAGGACACGGATCCTACATGGTACACAACCGTTGACTGGTAACGCGTACGCGGTGAAGGACTACACGGCGTGTAGAACTGGTCACACGGCGTGCACCCATTATTCCACACAGCAAGGACACGACTTGCAACACAGGGTGTACCCAGAAAGGAAGTACACGGCATGTACTCAAACTACACAGCGTGTATTTTCAAAATTCTGGAAAGTGTGGGAAAAGTCCACTTTACCCTCCAGAACACTTCTTGACCTTCTTTTTGACAAAGTAATGGAACGGAGAGGTCCGAGCCATTACATACGATCATATTCAAAGGAGATATTTCCCAACCCGAGTCTTTCCAATAACCACCTCCTATTTCCTTCTTTATGGAAATTATTAGCGAGGAATAATAAGAAAGAGAAATACTAAAGATAACAGATGTGTGCATCATTTGAGAATACATTGATGTATTTCCTAAATAGTTTCTAAGACCTCCCCTGGAAAGAGAGGTAGAGTTATCAATTTACCTAATTCCTATATCAAAGATAACATCGATGACTCCAAATAGAATGACATAGAGGGTGTTACAGGAATTAAAGAAGAAACTTTATGTTTTTTTAGATAAGGGTTTTACTTGAAATATTTTTTTATCCTTGGGGAGAACATTTTTTATTTTTAATGAAGAAGGATGGATAAATGAGGTTGTGTATTGATTATAAAGAACATAGTGGGATCACAATGATGAAAAATGTCATCTTCCAATGATTGATGATTTTTTCGATGAGCTTCGTGGATATCAATTATTATTTAAGATTGATCTTTAGTTTGGGTATCATAAATTCAGGGAGTAGAAAGAAGATATCCAAAATAATACCTTTTAAACAGGTTACGAGCATTAAGAGTTTTTTTTTCATTCCCTACTTCAGGACTAATATCTAGCCATATTTATTGATTTGATGAATATATTCTTTTAGGTTTGCCTTTATAATTTTTTGGTGGTATTTATTGATGATATTTTGATATATTCCAAAATTATTTAAGAGAACCAAGATCATATATTATTTATGTTACAGACTCTAAGGAAGGATAAGTTGTTGGGTAAATTCAACAAATGTGAGTTTGGGTTACAACAAGTTGTATTCTTGGGACACATCATGATAAATAATGTAATCTCAACATATCCACCTAAGGCAAAGTCCGTAGAGAGCTGGCCACATCATGAAACTATAACTAATACTCTTAGTTTCCTTGTTCTACCATTATCATATATAAATTTTTAGAAAAAAATTCAAGGAATTTAATCCACTAACTAAGATAGCTTGAAAGAGAGTTATGCTTATATGGAAAAAATAGAGTGAAGAAATATTTCATGAACTGAAGAGGAGGTTGGTTAGTGAACCCATGATAACTTTACCCTTTAATGTGGAATGATTTATGTAAGACCCCAAGATTTCAGAGTACGTTATTTCTTCAAAGTAACGCAATAACTTTCACTGCACGCAACACTGAGTTCAAGCGCATCACGACATACCTAACAGGTCGTTCAAAAGTAGTTATGAATAGTATTAACTGAATTATGAATTTTATATAATCCTTATAATTTTAGAATCCATATTATGAGTTTCTTAGACATAATATAAGAACAAATTCATTTTTTCAGATAACAAGAGTATTTTTCCAAAAATGAAAATTACCTCATTTTAATGGAGAACCCTTTTTAAATAAATATTTGAAACATTTATATATTCAATTTTACAAAATAAAATTCTTCTTTAGAAACGGGATACCCAAATTTTCTTGGGGTAAAATTTTGTTATTTTTCTGATAAAATTCATTTTTGATGAACAGTGAAAAATAATGTATTATAATTCAAAAAACCCTTTTAATCTAATTTATTTATATTGTTAAATTATATTTTTAAATGTTTTCAATGTGTAATTAGATTATATATGTTCCATTTAAACCAATTTTGGTCATTTTATGAACTTACACTTTGAAATTGGGCATAAACAAGTGTTAATCTTTTGATAGATATTGTTTCTTAAAAACCAGCAATTTGTTTTGACAACAAAAATTAATTTTAACTTAATTAATGAAAGTTATATGTTTTGAATTTTGAAAAACAGACATCATTTTTGAATTCATAATATCAAATATATCTTAGACAGATGTTTTGGTATTTTTCTGAAAACTATCAATTTTTTATGAATAGTGAAATCACTAAGTAGTAGTTAAATATCGAGTTTTTCATTAAAATGAAATTTTACCGCCTCTGTGAATTGAATTTAAAAACTCTGACATACATGGTTATTATTATTAAGTAAAATCTAGTTCAATAAGATAAAAATAATTTTTGGTGAATAATAACTTTTGACTTTTATTTACAGCGGTTAATGGTAAATAAGGTAGTTTAAGGTTAAAAGAATATTTTAATAATACAAATTACCTTAACACTTGTCATAATCTTATTGGTTGAGTAATGTCCGACCATGGGTATCTTTGGGTTGATTTGGGGACCCCATGGAGCCACTTAAGAGAGATAATGACACTTTATTTTAATTAACTTAAAGTAAAGGCAAAAATGAAATAAACCAATATCTTTTAGAAAAGTAATTTTTTCATAGGGTTATATAAGTTATCTTTTCTCCTATAAATATAAATTGGAAAGATAAAACTATTTACTACATCATGGTATTTTTTTTTAAATTTTTAGACACCATATAAATTAATTTATTTATGACACAATAATGATGCAGTAATTACCTTAATAATAAAATATTAAAATAATTGATTTTATAAATACCCAAATAAATAGAATTTGAAACTTTTTATGAATTAAACTGATTTTATAGGTTACTGTGACATGTTAGGATTGATTTAATTATCTTTTTTCGAAGTAATCATTCTTTTATGATTTTCTCAAAAATCAATTTTCAAATAGTGTCAAAAATTGACATAAAAGAGTTCTTTAAAAACATATTATATTATTAATTGATATTCTATTCCTAAAAATCTTAGGATTTGCAAAGAGACTTATATAATGATATTTTTATCATTAATTAACCACTTGGGGTTCTATTGGAAGTATATAGTATGTTTATTAACCATATAATATAAAAATATAAAAGAGACTTGGTAAATGTGAAACTAATTAACTAAGGGTTAAAACATGAAGATAAGTTTAATATAATGACCCAAACCTGTATAAAACCTATTGTTTGAGTATATTTTGACCCATAACAACATTATACTAGACATAATCCACTTTGGATCTGTTAGAAACCGATAATTAGTTTATTATAAAATAATATTTCACTCTTTTCCTAAGGTGCCCCTCACCCCTCTTATAAAAGGGCACCCACCCTTCTCTTTAATTCACACCTTCAAAGAAATTTGGTTCAGCCAACCACCACCCAAATACTCTCTCAAATATCCTAACAAAAACCTAGAGGAATTATTTTGATCATAAATCTAACCTATGGAGACCTTTTGATCAAATCAAAAGGAAGAACCCGAAGAAGATGTAATGTTTTCACCACCCACTTTCAAGTTTCTTTCTTCTTCCTCTTCTTCTTTCTTTGTTATTTCCATTATAAAACAAAAACTCCAGTATCTTCTATATAATGTGATTTTATTATAAATATATTATATCCATATTCAGTATTATATCCATCCTTTGAATGACATGTCACCATACGTGCGTATGTACGGCTTACCGTCTCCACGTCGTGGAGTAATTGTTATTCAATACATTATTATATGGATGGGTATGATAATGATGTATAATCGATGTAAATAATAAATATAACATTATTATGAATCTTTATATATAATATACCATCCAATTATATGTTATTTTAATATCTAAATAATGATATTGTCGCTCGTGCGTACGTACGGAATACCGTCTCCACGAACGCGATGAGATTCATTCCCCAGCATATCCATTCAAGAATAATTCTAATTTTATGATTAAAAATAATGATTAAGGAACTGATATCATTCTGGATATGAATAATATACAACCTATCCATAACAGACACGGATTAAGTGACATATAAAAGAAAGCGGGTAAGTTAACACATAAACGACGATAATACTAAAATATTATTAAACAAAGAAATGTTAAAAGATCATATATGATATCATAATTATGTATATGGTTCTTGTATAATTTAATAGCAATGTTTTAACTATTATACAGGATGTTAAATTACCATCGACTAAGGAAAAGTACAAGGTAAGGGTTAATTTCACAATCTCTTCATTATCTAAGGTTGTTTATACGTAATTATCTTCTGGGACCTCTTTATCATCCACTTCCTTGTTTCTTAAAAAATCATTTCAAAACATTTTTTCTATATAATATATAGTGGGTTAAAGTCATTTATACCCTTAATTGACCTTATACATATTTAAAGTAATCATTCCGTCTTTTTTCAAACAAGGTCTTTTTTAACCTTTTCGACAAAATTAAGGTAAGAATGTTTTTTTTAATTTAGACGGCGGCTGCGGCTATTTTTCACCGTTATAAAATCGTCGAAGATTACCATAAAATCTTATAATAATATTTCCAATATAAAGGTTTTATTTTATAATTATGTGACTTTTAAATGATTTCAAAAAAAGAGATATTTCTCTAAAATATTTTTGATTTCATCTATGTCAACATCCTTCAATGGATTTTAAGCTTATTTGAAGTTGATTTATTATGATACAAAAAATCCATATTATATTGAAGGTTTTGTGATATGTTTAAATATGGATGTGTTATTTCATACAATTCATGGTTTATGGATGAAGTATTGACATTTTTTATGCTAGTTTCAATACGAATGTTTATGTTATGTTTAATCATTTTCATATGAGGAATGCATTGGACTGAGTAAGTGATTGGTGGAGCCCGCTATAGCTCCTCGATGCATCGGTAGGTCTCATGAGACAAACTATTGTCTTGGTACAAGTCCTTGAAAAAATCTTATTTGTAGTCTTGGCACAAGGCCTTGACTATGTGGTTATGATAGTCTGGAATTATGCATTCCCTAATTATGAAAGTGGTTATTGATATTGCATGTGATTATTCGATTAGTAGAATATCCAAGGGAATAAGTAAATGGAATTATTTCATTTTATATTTTCCATATTATTTTTAAGTTCATGTTTAAAAGGATTTTTTTTAGTTATACATTTCCTTAAATGTTTAAGTTTATTTATGAAAGTTTCCTCTATATTGTTATCCTTACTGAGTATCTGAGCTCACCCCTTTCAATGTTTTATTTTTCCCAGGATGTGAAGAATTATTTTATGAATGACCTTCAGGTTTAGTATTAGTGGATATGAGTGTGGCCTACGGAGACAAGATGTTGTTGTATTTTTTCACTTTATGATGTAATGTAAGACTTATGAATGTATCTAGTGAATCCAATGCTACTAAACTAATCAGTATTTCAAGACTTATCCCTTATGATCATGCCAATGATACGTAATAATGCACCGACTTCGGGTAACTGGGGTCGGGGTGTTATAGTTGGTATCAGAGGAAGTTTAGTAATAAACCTTGGAAGATAGATTTAGGTAAACTCTGATTAGAGAACATCTCCCTAAGATATACTTTGACTATTAGTACAGAAGAACTTCCTAGAATCTTAGTATTGTAGAAATTTTGTGAGTTTTCCGAGCAATACATCCATGTCTGGATACAAGCAGGTAGAGGAGGCTCTGGCACAAATGTACCTAGGGGTAAAACCCAAAAACACTGATTTGATCTAGACTCGAACGGAAAATGGTGCACGATAACGGTCCTTGCTGCACTCTTGGTTACGACACTCCCGGGGGGTATGCATAGGATAATTATCATTTTCTTTAAAAACCATTATGAAGGTTGTATGAGTATATACTTCCTCAAAGAAAATATTTTTATGATTATGGATTATATCCATAAACTATTAAATTTATGCTAAGTGATTTACATGTTTGTAATTATGTATTTCAATTCCTAAACTGACCTAGTGTATTCCATTGTTTAAAAATGGCGCCCATTAAAAGGAATGATAACTCCAAAAATATAAATGATCCAAAGAGTAAGAAGGATCACATATTTCATAGTATTAAGCCAACATTTAGAAGGGAAATAGTCTCCCACGTATTCTAATCATATGAATAAATATTATTATGTGTTAATAAGATAATTAAAGAATTATCTGAGTCCTATGGATTTTAAGTGAAGCAAGAGAAGAAAAGGATGGAAGAGGGAACGATAGATAAAGGGAAGAAGGGAAAGAAGGATTTTACCATTTGTGATAATTGTGGAAAGAATCACCTTGGTAAATGATTGAAGGGAATGACAGTTTTTTAAAAGTGTGGAGAAAAAGGACACCAAGTACATAATTTCAAGGGTAAGAAAAAGGTTTCAAATGTACAATGCTTCATCTGCAAGGAGTTCAGACACTATGTGAATCAATGACTCAGTAATCAGAGTATGTTTCAAATGATTCTATTGGATAATAATCAAGTTATGATACTACCACAGATGAAGAGGAATGACTAGTGATCTTATGTTGTTATTAAATAATTATGTCATTTCAGTGTTGTATAGATGATCTTCCAGTTATATGAATTATGGAAATAAATAAGGATTGTACTGCAGTACTATTTCATTGAGGATTTTAGATTATATGGTATTATGAAAAGTGACTAAAAAATAAGTTAAATTTTTTTTCATGAAAATAAATTATTAAAGGAAAGGTAATTCTTAATATGGTTTTTATACTAAGGTAGTAATTTTGGAATAAGATATGGTTGATTTGGATAAATTATATTTAATATTCTTGACTACATTGGAAATGATTAATGTTTTTTTAATCATTGTTAGAGTATTCAACATTTTTGGATATAAGGAGTATATCCATTATTCTATAAGGAATAAGGGGAATGAATGCAATCAATAAGGTTTTATGGTAACTCAGGATGTTTCAGTGTTTTAAAAGAATACATGATGAAGGTGTTCACATGTTTTTAAACGGAAAAAAGGATCTTCATTGTGTTTACCTTCCTTATAAATTTTGGAATGTGAGTTTGGACAGAAGTATTTTTGATAATTCTATGTGTTGGAATCGATTAAGTTTGACATTTGATACTATTTTCAAGGTTAAATAATTTCTAGAGATTATTTTTTGATTGTTATAAAAAGGAAAACCCAGAGGTTGGGTGACAATCCATCACGTCCGACAAGACCGCGAGACTTGAACACGCAACCGAAGGGTGACAATGGTGCATCACATACCACTGGAATACGTGATGTCCTAGATTGTATAATGTAGTTTTTTTAAAAGGTCTGATAGATGAATTATAAATTCATTTTTTTGGAACCCTATACGATTAGGATGAATAGAGTATTTTTAAGTTCCAATACCTTTTAGAGGGAAAACTGAGTTTGTGGTAGAAATTAGTTGAAGGATGAAACTATACTTGTCAGGTATATAGATTTTTTTTAATATTCTATTCCTAAACTTTAGGGAAGGACTCATAAAACCAAAAATGTGTTATCCTAATACCTTATATTTGACGGTGGATATTTTAAATCATCATAGATTGATGTATTTGAGGCCTTCAATTTTACACTTTTTTTTGTGATTGATGACCTCAATCACTCTGTATAAATATTTACGTTTTCCCTCCAATTATGTTTCTCTTATTTCCACTAATTTTCTCCTAATCAAGATCATATTTTGGTGGTGACCCTTTTATTTCCCTTTCCCTCTTATTAAGACTAAATTTTATTAACCTAATTTCTGATGTGGGTTTTCCACAAAGGTATTTTCTATTTATTTTAGAAGAAAAATTTCAATTTGCAAGGATGCAATTTATTTAAGGAGGGGAGAATGTAACACCCCAAGATTTCATAGTACGTTATTTCTTCAAACTAATGCAATAACTTTCACTACACGCAACATTGAGTTCAAGTGCATCATGACATACCAAACTGGACGTTCAAAAACAGTTATGAATAGTATTAACAGAATTTTGAATTTTATATATTAATTATAATTTTAGAATCCATATTTTGAGTTTCTTAGCAATAATATAAGACAAATTAATTTTTTTCAGATAGTAGAAGTATTTTTCAAAAAATAGAAATTTACCACCTTTTAATGGAGAACCCTTTTTAAATACAATATTTGAAACTTTTATATATTCAATTTTAAAAAATAAAATTCTTCTTTAGAATCAGGTCATCAAAATTTACTTTGGGTAAAATTTTGGTATTTTTTTGATAAAATTCATTTTTTGATGAATAGTGAAAAATACTGTATTTTAATACAAAACTCCCTTTTAATCTAATTTATTTATATGGTCAGATTATATTTTCAAATGGTTTAAAAGTGTAATTAGATTATATTTTTACTATTTAAACCAATTTTATTCATTGTAATAAATTTCACTTTGAAATTGGGCATAAACAAGTGTCAATCTTTTCACAGATATTGTTTCTTAAAAACCGACTATTTGTTTTGACAACGGGAATTAATTTTAAATTAATTAATGCAAATTCTAAGTTTTTAATTTTGAAAAATAGACATCATTTTTGAATTCATAATATCAAATATATCTTAGATTTAATTTTTGGTATTTTTATAAAAAACATCAATTTTTGATGAGTAGTGAAACCACTAAGTATTAGTTAAAAAACTGACTTTTTCATTAAAATGAAATTTTACCACTTCTGTGAATTGAATTTCCAAAATTTGACATACATGGTTGTTATTAGTAAGTAAAATGTGGTTCAATAAGATGAAAATAATTTTTGGTGAATAGTAACTTTTGACTTTTTTTTACCTTAGTTAAAGGTAAATAAGGTAGTTTAAGGTTAAAAGAATATTATAAGAATTAAAAATAACTTAACACTTGTCCTAACCTTATTGGATGAGTCATGACCGACCATGGGCATATTTGGGTCGATTTGGGGACCCCATGGAGAAACATAAGAGGGATAATGACACTTTATTTTAATTAACTTAAAGTAAAGGCAAAAATGAAATAAACCAATATCTTTTAGAAAATTAATTTTTACATGGGGTTATATAAGTTATATTTTTGAATATAAATATTAATTATAAAGATAAAACTATTTCCTACATCATGGTAGTATTTTTATAATTTTTATACACCATATAAATTAATTTATTTATGACACAATAATGATGCATTAATTACCTTAATAATTAAATATTAAAATAATTGATATTACAAATACCGAAATAAATATAATTTGAGACTTTTTATGAATTACACTAATTTTATAGGTTAGTATAACATGTTATTATTGATTTAATTAACTTTTTTCAAAGTAATAATTCTGTTACGATTTTCAAAAAAATCAATTTCCAAATAGATTCAAAATTGACATAATAGACTTTTTAAAATAAATATTATATTATTAATTGATATTGTATTCCTAAAAATCTATGGTTCTTACAAGAGACATATATAATAATATTTGTATCATTAATGAACCACTTGGGGTTCTCTTGGAAGTATATTTTATGTTTATTAACCATATAATATAAAAATACAAAGAGACATGGTAAATGTGAAACTAATTAACAAAGAGATAAAACTAAATGATAAGGTTAATATAATGACCCAAACCTGTATAAAACATATTGTTTGAGTATATTTAGATCTATCACCACCTTATACTCGAAATAATACACTTTATATTCATTAGAAACTGAATATTATTTTATTATAAAATAATATTTCACTCTTTTCCTATGGTGCCCCTCACCCCTCTATAAAAGCGAACTCACCCTTCTATTTAATTCACACCTTCAAACCCATATGGCTCGGCCAACCCCAACCCAAATACTCTCTCAAATATCCTCACTTCAACCTAGTGGCCTTTTTTTGAACAAAAAGCCAACCTATAGATCCCTTTTTATCAAACCAAAACGAAGAACCCGAAGAAGAGGCAATGTTTTCACCACCCTCATTCAAGTTCCTTTCTTCTTCCTCTTCTTCTTTCTTTGTCATTTACTTTATAAAATAATAACTAAAGTGTCTTCTATATATTGTGATGTTATTATAAATATGGTACAACCATATTCAGTATTCTATCCATCTTTTTAATGACATGTCACCATACATGCGTACGTACGACTTACCGTCTCCACGTCATGGTGTAATTGTTATTCAATACATTATTATTTGGATGGGTATGAAAATGATGTGTAACTGTTGTAAATAATAAATATATCATTATTAGGATTATGTAAATATAATATACCATCCAATTATATGTTATTTTAATATCAATATAATGATATTGTCGCTCGTGCGTATGTTCGGAATACCGTCTCCCCGAACGCGATGAGATTCATTCCCCATCATATCCATTCAAGACTAATTCTCATTTGATGATTAAAAATAATATTTAAGGACTTGATATCATTATGGATATTAATAAGATAAAACCTATCCATAAAAAACACGACATAAGTAACATATAAAAGAAAGAGAGAAAGTTAACACCTAAACGACGATAATACTAAAATATTATTAAACAAAGAAATGTTAAAAGATCATATATGATATCATAATTATGTATATGGTTATTGTATAATTTAATAATAATTTTTTAACTATTATACAGGAGGTGAACATACCATCGACTAAGGAAAATTACAATTTAAGAGTTTATTTCACAATCTCTTCATTATCTGAGGTTGTTTATACGTAATTATCTACTGGAACCTCTTTATCATCCACTTCCACGTTTCTTAAAAATGCCTGTCAAAATTTTTTACTATTTAATAGTCAGTGGGTTAAATTCTTTTATACCATTATTTGAACTAATACATTTTTGAAAGGAATCTTTCCGTCGTTTTCTAAACAAGGTCCTTTTTAACCTTTTCGACAATATTAAGGTAAGAATGCTTTTTTAACATATACAGCAGCTGCCACTATTTTTCACAGTTATAAAATCATCGAAGCTTACCTTAAACTCTTATAATAATATTTTCAAAATAAAGGTTTTCTTTTATAATTATGTTACTTTTAAATGATTTCAAAAAAAGTGATATTTCTCTCAAATAGTTTTGATTTCATCTATGTCAACATCCTTTGATGGATTTTAGCTTATTTGATGTTGATTTATTATGATACAAAACATCCATATTTTATTGAAGGTTTTGTGATATGTTTGGCTGTTGATGTATTATTTCATACCATTCATGGTTTATGGATGAAGTATTGACATTTTGTATGCTAGTTTCAATTCAAATGTTTATGTTATGTTTAAACCATTTCATATGAGGAATGCATTGGACTTAGTAAATGATGGGTGGAGCCCATTATAGCTCCTCTATGCATCAGTAGTTCTTATTAGAGAAACTAGTGTCTTGGCACAAGGCCTTGACAAAATATAATTTGTAGTCTTGGAAAAAGTCCTTGACTATGTGGTAATGTTAGTCTTGAATTATGTATTCCCTTATTATGAAAGTGGTTATTGATATTTCATGTGATTATTAGATTTGTAGAATATTCATGTGAATAAGAAAATGGAATTATTTCATTTTATTTTTTCCATATTATGTTTAAGTTCATGTTTAAAAGGCTTTTGTTTTAGTTATACATTGCCTCAAATGTTTAAGTTTATTTATTAAATTTTCCTCTATATTGTTATCCTTACAGAGCATCTAAGCTCAGCCCTTTCAATGTTTTTTTTCCCAGGATGTGAAGAAGTATTCTATGAATGACCTACATGGTTAGTATGAGGGGATATGAGTGTGGTCTATGGAGACAAGATGTTTTTGTAGTTTTTTACTTTATGATGTAAAGTAAGACTTATGAATGTATCTATTAATTCCAAGGCTTCTAGACTTATCGGTCATTCGATATTTGATCCCTTTTGATCATTCCAATGATACCTAATAATGCACAGACTCTGGGTAACTGGGGTCGGGGCGTTACAATTTATCATTTTTAGTGATTCGTTATTAAATAGACTTGGATGTGTGTAACAACTAGGCCCTGCTGATAGCACATACACGTTCCCTTAACGTGGCCATCGGGTTTTGGCCTGCCAGGTACGCCCCGTTTACCTATAGACACAAGGTCCCCTACCTAGGGCCCACCCATATGCCTGAAAGAGTCATTTTACTAATGATTAACCCCAAATACCAACACATGTTCATTCTTGTGTTACTTTTTATCACTGTCACACACCCTTAGAAACATCCCAGAAACTCATCCATCCAAATCACTAATCTAAGAGAATCACACCTAACTATGGAGTTATAATTAGGTTCGATCCCCAAAATAAAGGATAACCATGTTTACATGAGTAAAATAAATTATTAATTTAACACATTCTCATTCTAGTGTGTTACATTAACCCCCTTTAGAGAACAACGCCCTCTTTTTGGGCTTTATATCATAACTCAAGCAATAACACTTCACTTATGGATATGGGTTTATATTTTAGTACCAATGTGAAAACTGGTCCCTACTAACCGCACATACACCCGTCCTTAACATGGAAATTGGGTCCTCACCCACCAAGTACCACTAGTTACCCCTTAGTCTGGTATTACCCTACCTAGGGCCCACCCACATGTTCAGATGGTTAATATGACTTATTACTATCCCCATGGGCCAAAAAATGTTCTTTCCAGAATGTTTTTCCTCACACCCACACAGCCTAGGAAAAATTCTAGAAGGTCCCCCATCCTAATCCTTACTCCCATCCAAAAATGCATAACATTGGACTTTTAATAACCTAGGCTATGAAAATAATGATGCGCCATTTTGAAATGAGTGATATAAAATTTTCAATTACCGTTTATCTTTCTTTGGCATTATAATGTGTACTCCTGAAAAATGAAAAGGTTATTATGTATTCATTGAGATAGTTATAGTCTCCGGAACAGAATTGTCTTACCCATGATCTGGAGTTAGTTACTGACATTTCTCTATGTAGGTATAGAGATTCTATCTTTATGGGGAAAAGTGTGATATATACATAGACCATAAATTTTTTGAAAATATATTCTCACATAAGGAACTAATTATCAGATAAAGGATATGGTTTGAGTTTTTTAAATAAAATGAGTCTTCAATTCACTATCACCTTGCATACAAAGTCATCGATGCATTGAGTGGGAAATATCTTGGTGTTCTTGCAATGATGAGGATTGAACATGTTTCATTGATCAAGGATGTAATATGTTTGGACATGGGAATCATATGGGAAGGGACATCATCAATCATATCCCAAATTATTTATCAATCTACATTACTATAAAAGACCAAGAATGCTTAATGAGATGATCCATTGATTCAAAAGAAGATATAGGATATGAAAAATTGGAAGTTCACTAAATTCAATATTGATTAAGATGTTGTATTGAAATTTTTCACAAGTCTATGTATGCCATATATTCGAGAGATAAATAAGGAGATGATGAATGAATCTCAATGATCCACATTATCTATACATGTAAGATCCCATCTTTTTTAAGTATGTCTCTCTCTGAGTTTTTCATTAATCTTTTATTTCAGTTGTTTTTTCACCACAAAAGTAAGTTATTTTAAGAAACATAGTCTTGGGATGTGAGGAAACATGATAAAGTCCATAGAGTATCCATATAGATATATTTCATGGAAAAAATTACTTAACGTTTCAGGATGTAATATTGTTTGGATTAATGGAGTTCATGAACAAATGGGTAAAGTGTTTTATGGGTTATTGGTAAGTTATGAATCTTTAAAATAGGTTTAGATTGTTTAAAGGGGAAATGGGATGAAAAACCATCTGAAAAACATTTATATACTTTGTAAAGGTATTACACATTGTGTAATTGTTCGAGGTTTTTATTAAAATAAATCTGAAGCGATGGGTTTTTATGAACATTCCATTAAAAACATTTACATGATGTGTAACTACATTACATGTGGTGCAATTCCCCAATCTACTATTTTAAAAATTTCATGCAGCCGAATTCTCAATTTCTTTCAGCTGCGACTATTCTTTTCTCGACCTTAACGAATTATCTAGGTGACTATGGGGTTCCATCCTCCCTTTTGGACATTCAATTTGTGTGGTAAATTCCTATAAAGTTTTTTCAGTTAGGTTTATTACTTATCTTATTTATTCTCCAACCACTAAGATGATATCAATTGACTGAATACGTTGTTGGTTTTTATCTTGATCAATTTTTATCTAAGGAACCTCTTTTTAATTAGATTCAGTTTCTTCCTCATGGGTGTTTTCCATTAAAAGTAAAGTTAGATCATCAATTATTGTTAGAGGGTTTAAATCTTAACCGTCTCGTTTGATAATTTCCATGTTTATGAAATATTATTATTTCACTAATATAATGTCAAGGAAAATAAATTAAAAAAACAAATGATATTATTCCATGAATTACTTTGGTTTCGATGGATTTTTAATAGGCTTATGGATACCCATGGGGTGAGAGAACCATGAATATAATTGAATTAAAAAATAGAGTAAAGTATGTTTAGTAAGAAATGTGAGCTGGGGCGATTTCTTGTTACATAATCCATAAATTGTGGATTATTGTTTATTGATATAATTTTTAATAAATTTTGAATTAAATTGAAAGTGTTATATGAAAGAATAACGGTAATTATCATAATTTACCATTGATAATTGTTATGTGATATTGTTATATCCATGTTGTATGATAAAAATTGTGTTCCATGACATAATTCTAATATATCAGGCTTGAACCACGAACATGAACACTTAGATGATGTAATTCTAATATTGAGTTTTATCGGTCTAGTCTCATGCTGCAATGCTTATATATAGTGGGATATTCCTAGTCCCATGTTGTAATTATTATAGTTCTTTGATCCGGATGCTAAAATTATTATAGGGATTTGATCCAGATTTTTATGACTATTCCATGGTTATATAGTGGTGGTGGGAATGGTAATAAAACATTCTTAGAGATATTCTAGAATAGAACTAAGGAATGTTACTTTACCATGGTTATATGGTTGTGGTAGACATGGTCATAAGAAATGCTCATATATATTCCCTCGCAGATCTGAAACAGTTTGTTGTTGTATTCTATTAATTAATGAATTAACTAATACACCTATTTATCACTTTATTACATAAACTTCTTATAAGAATTATTTATTTTATACATGATGGTTTCAACCTAAGGAGTTATACTCACACCCTATTTATGTTGTTGTTTGGTACCATAGCAAATTACGTGCAGACAGGTTTGGACAGGGGAAGAGTATCAATCTGTTAATTTCTAATTTAATGGGTGGGATAGAGTTTGGATTGGGGACCAATGTGGGTATCTAGACCTAGGAATTTGATTATTTTATTTGATTCTGGTAGTTTTTTACATTTATTTTTCTACCATGACATTTAGTTTTATACCAGCACGTCATTACATTATTCTTTATTTATTTTATTTTTGTCTTCAGATATTTTTATACATTGATTATTTACATTTATTAGTATTTTTTATACTACTATGAAACTTAATACTAGGGGTCATAATATCCTCACTATACAGTTTACACCCCCACCACTAGTCGGTCGTCTCTAGCATAGGGGAAGGCATGATTGAGTTATCAGGACCAAATCTTTCTAGACACGTGCGAGAGGGCCATATCTGAGGATTTGAAAAAGTTATATCAAAGGATCATGTTTTATTTTCTTATTCCTTACTATTTGGGAAAGTCATAAATGATACTTGGATGTTTTGGGAATTGGTAATGAGATTGAGCATGGGAGTATCTAACCCATTTACAGGGGAAAACATGAGTGCCTAGGGATGAGATTCTTGTTTGTTTTGTGTTCTTGGTACAATTGATGTTATATCACCCTATGTGACTCACATTTTGTGTGAGGTTATTATTTTTTTAAATTAAAATTTCTTGAGGTAGTACATGTGGACTAGTATAGTGTGAGATAATAATACAATAATTATAATAGGAACATAGGGATGTATTCACTTGAATTATTCATGTTAGGGAAATATCTATTTTTCAATGTGATATATAACTTCTTGTTGAACCATGATATGAGATATATGTTTCTTTGGATAAATGGAATGAAATGTCATTTCTTGCTAAAACACATGTAAGCCATGTCTAGAGAGACCAGAAGATAATGGTACTGTGTTTCAGTCCCATATTGGGTTAAACTTATTTCTAGACCATTCTCTAAGGTGCACACTTTTCTTTATGACAAAATGACTCCTTTTTGTTTCTAAGTTGAGTTTCAAGAGATTGGTAATCACCATGCTACTAACATAGATGGACCGAAACATCCTGCCTTTCTTTATGCATAGATGGATGTTCATCTTAAAAAAAGATTCTTGATGGAATGAAATCCATGTAAAGTGAGAAATTACATATATTTCCTTCAAAGTTTGAGCTACCAAGAGAGTTTTAGCTACATCATACACTAATTTTTACTAGGGAAGGAGGACCCCATGTAGTTTAGTTCTAATAAATGTTGGTGGGTTATTCTGGAAGAATTTTGATTTAAGTATGAGATATCTTGGAAGGACTATGAGTTAATGTTCTTGATCCATTTCTTTCCTGAGACTTTGAGGGATGAAAAAAATTGAGATTTCAGGCATCTGGAATTGGAGGGATTTTTCAGTGATGGAATATGCTAGATATTTAACTAACCTACAACCCTTTTTTTCATATTTAGCAGATGATGATATCTATAGGGAGATACATTTTAATTAAGATCATCATAATTATATTAGGTCACAAGTGAATTTTTTCCATTTAAGAAGCTTTGAGGATGTGATGAATGAGTAAGTCATCACAGAAGGGAATCAGAGAGTCATATCAAAAAGCTACCATACAATTTAAGCAGGGCATTTTGGGAGTTCTTCAATAAGTTTTAAGAAGAACTATTATGATAGTTTCCTCAAAGGATATAGTGGGAAGATTAGTCAAATAAGTGGGAAACCATGTAATGGCCGTGTTCCGTTCCTATGCTATCAGTGTGGAATTTTTGGGTGGAAGCATCTGTATTGTCCTTAACCCACTATTGAGTGTCGTATATATGGTATGTTTGGTCATATTCAGAGGTTATATGAAGAGGATCATGATAGACACCAGAGTCAGGAAGGGGCTCAGCTACCCCTCAATAGGCTGGTAGTTGGAGTTCCGTAGGCTGTTTAGTACAAGGTAGGGGATGTGGTACCCTAGTGAATGATAAGAAATAAAAAGAAATGGAAATAGCATATAGTAGTAAGACTACAAGCTATAGAAGAGAGATAAGACAGTTTCATGCTATGCAAACTGTTTCGACTATTGTGGATACAGGACCATATACCGTCAGAGGGACGATTTTTGTATCTTCTACCATATCTTATGTTTTTTATAAAAAATCATCAAATTATTTTTCATTTTATCATTTTCAAATGGATATTGATTGTATGTGGAATGCTTATATGGTATTTTAACCATCAACACATCATTGGAAGTGTGGTAGAAAATATCAAATGTTGCAAGGTGTGCTATTTAGAGATTGGTGGTTACTGTCTCATTTGGGAACAATTCATACTAGAAATGATAGGATTTGAATTGATTCTTGTTATGGATTGTTTAGTTATAGACCATGGCCAAATCAGCTATTACGTGATGATAGTTTCTTTCCGATCTCCAAAAGGAAGAAACTGTTTTCCCCAAGGTGAGTAGGATCTTCAGGATGGTCGTGCGGGACCAACTCATCACAGATTGGGCTGTCTCACAGATCAGATCACCAGTATTTATCTAGATAATGGTGAAATGTAGTGGGATTATTTTCCTCTGGTGGTAAACTATTTTCAAAATTCTTTCCCTAACAAGTTCTATGACTTACCATCCGAGTGAGAAATCATGTTCATGATCGAGTTTGTGCCAAGAGCAGAGAGAGTTTCTATCCCGCCTTACCGAATGGAACCAAAAGAGTTTCAAGAGTTGAAGGTGCATTTGAAATATCTAGATTCTAATACATATCCTTGGGGTTCCCCAGTTCTCTTAGCCAAAAGGACTGATGTGTCTTTGTGCTTATGTATGGAATATTAGAAGTTGAACTAGATGGCGGTCATGAAATGATATACTATTGTTTGTATTGATGTTATTTTCGATTATTTGAGAGGTTCTAAGATATTCTAAAAATAATAATTTATTTTAGGATATAATTAGTTAAGGGTAAGAAAATTAGACATACCATTGACTACTTTTAGGGGTAGGTTTGGCTGGTATGAATTCTTATTAATGCTATTTGGGTTGACTAATTCACCAGCGGTATTCATGGAATTAACGAATATGATATTTAATGTGTTTCTGGATTACTTTGTGGTGGTTTTCATCAATGATAGCTTAGTGTAGTCCCAATCAGTAGAAGAACATTCCAAACATATTGAAATCATTCAATGTACATTGAGAGAGCATTGAATTTACACCAATATATCTGAATGCAGTTTCTTGATTAATAAAGCATACTAATTAGGATATGAAATCTCGAAGGCAGTAGTGTCAGTGGACCTAGATAAATTTTATGTCATGGTATCTTGGAAAAAACACAAGAACATATTTAAAATTCAGAGATTTCTAGTTTTAGAAGGTTATTACTGACGTTTTATCCCTAATTATTCCCATTTTACAGCACCAATGTATGGTATGACCAAGTAATGGATGAAGTTTATCTGGTCTGATTCTTGCGAGAGATCATTTCAAAAGATATAGGGTAGGATGACTCAACACCTATCATCACTTTTCCTATTCCTGGTAAAACATATATAATGTACTATGACTCATATAGAGTTGTACTAGGATCACTTATAATGTTGGAGGATTAATTGGTTGCTTATAGCTCCATGAAGCTAAGGCTACATTAGAGTAATTATAATACTCATGGTCTGGAGTTAGCATCTTTGCTACATTCCCTAACATGTTGGAGGCACTATAGCATGGTTGAGAGGATTGTGGTATACAATTATCACAAGAGTCTCAAGTACAAATTTTCTCAGTGGGACTTGACCCATCTTATGTAGAGGTGGGTTGAGTATCACTAGTATTTAGACATTGAATAGAATTATACATGAAGAAATGGAAACATCATTTCTAAATCTTTGAGTTGAAATAAAAAAATATAGGTATTATGGGAGTCTTGTGACGAGTGGAAGATAATGGCCATTTTTGAATAAATGAATCTAGATGTTCAAGAATCTCAGGGGTGGTTACCTTTGACTTTGATATATCTTATACCCATGCTATTGGACCAGATTATGACTATGCAGTTTTCTAATATGGAGGTCTTAGTTATAAGAGACAAATTATATGGTGGGGAGATTCCATCAGGATGGTCTCTCGAAAGTGGAAATTCTCATCTTTTCCATGGACGAGTATAGTTTTCTGTTGTATTGTCCAATGTATTAATGAGAGAGTTCCATGATTCTAGATTGGTAGTGCATCATGGTTTAGAAAAGATATATCATGATCTTCATAGAAAAAAGCCATGGTCATGAATAAAATAGTAGGAGGAAAGACTCATGCCTAGATGCTTCACTTTCCAGTAGGTAACATCTTGGCATCAGAGGCCAGCTAGGCTTTTGAAGCCTTTACCCATTACAGAGTTAAAATGGGATTATGTCACAATGGATTTGGTGATAGGATTACCTATGATTACATGTATGAATAACAATGTATGGGTTTTTTGGATTGTCTAACTAAGGTGTCCCACTTGTTACCTATTACGGAAACCTTCATAGTTGATTATCTGTGCAGTATTTATGTGCGCGAGGTGGTTTAGTTTCATGGTGTTTTCAGTTGTATCATTTTAGATAGAGATGTATGATTCAAATAATGTTTCTAGTAGGGTCTTCATAAAGCTATGGGATATGAGTTCTTTAAATCACAGCTTATCATCCACAAACTGATGGTCAATCTAAGTGCACTAATTTGGTTCTGGAGTATATGTTATGAGAATGTGTTTTTTTATTTTGGTGCTTCATGGGAGCAACATATTGAACTTGTATAATTTTTATATTATAATAGATTCAATGCATCGATCCAAATGGACCCATTTGAGGATTTTTGTAGAAGGTTATTCTATTCACCTCTTTATTTGACAGAGGTAGGTGATTTCGTAATTGTTGGCCTAGTATCATATAGGAGACATCTTAATAGGTTCACCTGATTATGAATCAGTTGGTGATTAGAAAGATTAGGCTGAAATAGTATGCTTACCATCAGAGATGAAATCTGGAATTTGAGGATGGTAATCATGTTCTCTTTTTGGTTTCTCCTAGTTTGGGGTAGCACTATATCAGGAAACAAGGAATGCTAGCACCCACGTTTGTCAACTTTTTTTTAAATTGTGGAAAGGGTATGTCTCGTGGCGCACCGTTTTTCCCTTCCACATCGCTATAGTGCCATGAACGATGTTTTCAATGTTTAGAATCTATGGAGATGTAATCTAAACACTTACCATTCCATAGAGGTATCCAGAATCAATCTTTGTTATGACGAATTCTTTTAGGACAATCCTGTATGATTTTTAGAGCATAGTGAGAAGTATCTCCATAGTAGGACTATTCCATTGGTTCGATTGTAGTTGTAGAATTAGAGATTTTGGGAGGTGACATGGGAGAGTGAGTATGATATGAAAACATAATAACTAGACTTGTTCACTGAAACCTCATAGTGATGGTTAGAGTAGCTCGAGGATGAGATGTTATATGGTGAGTAGGTTATAAGATTCTGTCTTTTTCAAGGCACGTCTCTCTCACTATGAGTTTTTCATTATCCTCTTACTTCCATAATGTTTTCATTGTGAAATTATGTTATTTGAATAAATACAGTATTGGGTTGTGAGGATACATGATAAAGTCCAGAGAGTACCCACATGGAGATATATTTTGGAAAAATGACTTAACGTTCGGGGATGTTTTCTTATTTAAATTAATGGATTCGAGGTATAAATGGGTAAAGTGTTTCATGATATATTGGTGTGTTTATAAAATTTAAAAGTGGTTTAGAATTATTTTAAAGGAAATGGGATAACAACCCATCTATAGAACATTTACAAACCATGTAAAAGGATTAAACATCATGTAATTGTTTGAGGGTTTTATTAAAATAAATCCAAATCTATAGGATTTTCAATGTATTCTATTAAAAACATTTACACGATGTGTATCTACATTACATGTCATGTAATTACCCAACCATTTATTTTAAAAATGATATGAGTTTGAATTATCATTTTTTTCGACTACATATCTTCTCCACTCAACCATAGAGAATTCCCTATGTGATTTTACAATTCCAACCTCCCTTTTTGACATTCCATTTTTGTGGGAAATTTTTTTTAATTCTTTTCGGTTATGTTTCATCCTTATATTCCTTCTTTTATAACTGTTTCTATGATATCCCATGACCAAATGAATTAGTGGTTTTGATCTTGATCAGCTTTGATCTAAGGAGACTCTTTTAAATCATCATCACCTTCTTTCTCATGGAATTTTTCTATTGGATGAAATTTTTGATCATCAGTTAAATGTAGAGGGTTTAAATACTTACCCTTTGTCTTGACAAGTTCCATGTTTTATGAAATATTGTGATTATATAAACATAAAATTTATCAAAACCCATTAAATAAAGTAAGGAGATTATTCCTTGAAGTCCTATTGTTTCAAATGGGATTTTAATGGGATTATGGCTACCCATGGGGTGAGAGATCCCTGAATATAATTTAATTGGAAAATGGCTTAAAGTATGTTTATTATGACATGTGACCTAGGTCGATTTCTTGTTTTAAAATCCCTAAATTTTTTATTTTTTCTTATTGATATATTTTTTAATAAATATAGTATTAAATTTAAAGTTATATATGAAATAATATTGGTAATTCACAAAATTAACTATTGATAATTGTAACATTATATTGTGATATCCATGCTATATGATGGGAATTTTGTTCCATGGTCTAATGCTTATTTAGTAGGATCGACCCTAGATCATGCCCACTTATATACTGTAATGATGATATTGAGTGGGATCAACCTTGTCACATGTTTTAATGCTTATAAATAGAGGGATATTCCTAGTCCCATACATTAATTCATATAGGGATTTGAACTGGATGTTGTAATTCGTAGAGGGATTTGATCCTGGTTGTTGTGATTATACAATGGTTCAATGGTGGTGGTTGGCATGGTTTTAAGACTTTCTTAGTGATATTATACACAAATCCAAAACATGTTACATTACCATGGTTACATGGTGGTAGTTGGAAAATTCATAAGACATGGCCATATATATTCCTACAGAGCGCAAAAGATGGTTGTTGCTGTATTTTTGTAATTGTTTAATTAATTAATACGCCTTTTTATTACTTTATTTCATACACTTCTTATCATAATGGTTTATCTTAGGAATGGTGGTGCGAACCTAATTTATTATACCTACAAACTATTTGGGTCACTTGTTGGTACTTGATCAGATTAGGGGGTGTTGGTTTGGGAAAGGGAAAATGGCCTTGTTATTGATTGCTCGTTTCATGGATTGGATGGAGTTTGGAGTTGGGGATAATGTGGGGATCATGAACTGGGACCTTGAATATTTTCATTGAGTCTTCTAGTGTTTTACTAGTATTTTCCTATAATGACATTTATTCACATTCCAACACATCATTACATTATTCCATTATTATTTATTGGATTACTCAGTTGAATTTTATTGTTGTCTTATGCTATGTCGATACTTATATTATTTCCTTTAATTAGGATTTGTTTATACGAATATGAAACATCTTACCTAGGGGTATAGTACCCCCCACCACACTATACACATTACACCCACAATACTAGTCGACATAATATAGCATATAGGGATTCATTCTTGTGGTCTTATGAAAAACTCTTTCTTGCTACGTGAGAGAGTTCAAGATTGGGGGACGCCACAATACAACCCCAAATCAATAAAATTTATAGGGTCCTTCATGATCATTATTATTGTTATAAAATAAAAAAGGATATTATGAATTACACTAAAATATTCTTAGTGTGTCAACAAGAAAGGGTAGAGTGAGAAATTCCAAAAAGGGAATTAAAACCACTACCCATATATATATATATAAGTGGTATAACATCACTAGGGATTTTGTCACAAGAATTTCAAAGACCCAAAAGGGTAGAAATTCTATATGGGTAATCATGGATTGATTGAAAAATTCATCCCATTTCATTTACATAAGAGAGGATTCCTCCCTAGAGAATCTAGCATTCCTCTATATTCAAGATGTAGTGAAACTCTATGGAGTATTGTTGTCGATTGTCTCTAATCGAGATCCATGATTTATTTATAAATTATAGAGGATAATTCAAAAGGAAATGAATATAGAAGTTAATATAAGAACAAACTTCCTTCCTAAAATATATGGGAATTGTTATATGACTATTCAAACATCAGAAGATATGTTATGGTCCATATCACATGAATTTCAAGGGAGTTGGGATCAACGTCTTCCAGTTGTCTAATTATCCTATAAAAATAGTTTCTAATCAAGTGTTAAAATAGAACATTTTAAAGTTATCTATGGAGAAAGGTGTAGAACAAAAACATGTTTTAATGAAGTTATAAAGGGAAACTATTGGGACCAAACCTTTTGATGAAATATACAGAAAAGAATTAAGTTATTTAGAAACACATCAAGGATGATTAATGTTGACAAAAAAGGTTATGTTGAAAAACGAAGGAAGGACTTAGTGTTTCATGTTAGAGATAATTTATTACTTAATATTTCACCATGGAAATGAGTTATGAGATTTATAAAGAAGTATAAATTGATTCCAAGGTATATGGATCAATTTTCAGTCCTCGAGAGTGTTAGACCAACTACTTATCGATTAGCACTACCACCAAATATTTCTAATGTCCAGGATGTCTTCCACAAATCCCTAATAAGAAAGTATATGTATGAATAATCATTTTTACCTCATAATAATGGTTTACATTTAGAAAAAGTATTTTTATATAAAGATGAATGATTTTGGTTCCTTGACTTAAGGGAACAATTTGTGAATAATGAGACAGTACAACTTTTAATGGTTTTATTGATAAATAGAATGTTTAGAGAGGCTATTTGGTAACTAGAGGAAGCCATGAAGTAGAATAAACTTAACCAGTTTTTACATTAGTCTATAAAATGAATATTTTTGGGGGAAATTTCTTTATGGTAGATATAATTTAATGTCCAAAAAAATTATTCTTTTAATAAAATAATTGTCAGCTCTAAACAACAATTTATTACATTTTACAATATAAGTACATAAAAATATTATAAAATTTCATAATAAAATTATACATTATGAATTTATATAAAATAATAAAACATGTAAAATTAATGTTATATACACTAGGAAGAATAATAAATTCACTAAAATAAACTCTATTGTTTTGAATTCCCCTAAGAATATCACCCCTGCCATAAAAATTTCAAAAATAGATAAAAGTCTTAGGAAAACGATTGACATTATCATAGGATTGGTATGAAACTTCATAATATAAGTAGTGTATGATAAATAAATGACCATGTTGTATTTATAGTGAAATATGGTCTTTATTTATGAATATGGGAAGATATGTTGAGGGTCATAATGACTATTAGTCAATAAAATAGTTGTCTATTTTTTTATTTTCATAGATGCAATTAAGTGACCATTGAGGTAACATTATAATAGAAAAAATTATCATTAATGACAATATATTTTTTCCTTTAAAAATATTTTTTTTATGATAATTGAATAAATTTTAAATAAATTTTATTTTTATCAAATTTTCTAATAAAACAATTATAAAATGTAAATGTAAATTGATTATGTATTGAGTAATTTTTATCACACTATAACAATTTATTATATCATAGAAGATTTTAATTTTAATTAAATAATATTTTTATTTAAAATTTACATATATTTTTATTGTTTTTTAAATTGTTTTTGGGTATCACCCCATATAATTTATCTTAGAGTTATTTTCTTGTGAATTTTCTAACGAAGTTGATTTTAATGGAGAAAAAGTGAAAATTAATGCTTTGTGAGCACTGTGATTTTATGACATAGTTATTATGTCGATATGTTTTAAAAATTTATGAAACAATTAATTAAATTTTAACTTCATTTTATAAGTATAAAAATTAATTTATAAATAATAATATTAATTTTTAAATATATACATTACTTTTTTATCCAAAAAATGGTTTTTTGAAATAAAATTTATTTTTGGATTTTGTGCATTAATTTGGTTGGATTGATGGTATGGTTCAGTTTTGGTAACCTTGAACATAAAACAACACTCTCTCACTCTTTAATAGTCTAGAATGTTTTTTGGAAATGATTGAACCAATAAATGGTTGGCTTATATAACAAAATATCAAAAAAATTATCCTTTAAAACCCACCTCGCCTGAAGAATAAATACCATCATTTCTGCATACCTATCCACTAAAAATTCATAATCCATTATTTTATGGTAATTTTACCTCCCAAATAGTCCCTCCATGGTTCCCTTAATGTTTCAAGGCTACACCAACATGTTTTAGGAAGAAAATATTAAAGGTAACAAAACTCCCCTCTTCACCACATTTCAGTAATGTACCATCTTTTTGTGAGTCTTATTAATTTAAAAGGTTCTTTATTTTCATGTAATTTTGATCTTCACATTAATTCTAATATTTTATCAATGGAATAACTTCATTATATCCTCCCTTTAATCTATATTGTATATTATCATGTGACTGAATTCATTGATTGAATTTATCTCTTTTACATGAGAAATTCAAATATTGAAAATACCCAAACCAATTCCCTTTTTATGGTTATTAAACTATATATTTAAACATAATATACTAGTTTTTGAATTAACATATATTAAACCACATTCCCTCCTCACAGGTTAAAAATTATGTAATGTTCAAATTTTTATGAACCTATACACTCGATGGTTTTTATTAAACTCATCCTTTATTATACATCGGTTATTTAAAAAAATTTTAATTATGATCATTGTGTAACAAATGAATTTATAAAAATAATGAGTTCACCCTGATAAATCTCTAGTTCATTGGGTAAAAAATTATTCTCTAAAGATGACGTGGTTTATGATACCATGGTGGAAAACCTTGGTAATTATGATTTATGAAATCCTTGGGATATAACTTGTTGTTATGATTATGAAAGTATCATTTTCATGTTGTAACCAAAAATTCAATTTTATGACTCATGTTATTTTTATTGTGATATTCGTCATGTTTATATGATAATTCTTTATTGACATGACTCTTTGTCACATGCTAAGTATCTACTTTGTTTACTAATTTTTTAGGATTTATGGTCACCCCGTTTTTTGATGTATGTCCCCAGGATATGAGATATATTAAAACTAGATTATGATGAACCTATGAAGAAGTATTTATAGTGTATTGGTATAACTTTTTATGTTTTTCATGTATTGAGTTCCTCATTTCCCAAACACTAAACCTCAAAATATCATTTATATTATTAAATATAATTTCATATAATGAAATGTTTACATAATAAAAAGGTGTTTCTACATACATATCATTAGATATAAAAGATCCATATAGTTATTGAGAAATTTTAAAACCAAGGTAAAAAGTTAGTTCACCCATCTTTCCCATTTCAAAATCAAACGTCATTACATCTGAAAAGAAATCAGAAATCTATTTTTGAGATGATCCAAATTCAATGTCATCGAAATAAATTTAATAAATGAAGGTTTATTTAAAAAAATTAAGAACTTTTTTATAATAGAAGATCCCTTAGTAAAATATTTTTTTATCAAAAATTCGATAAGTCTTTCATACTATGGTGTTGATGCATTTCTAAATCCATATAGTACCATGGTATGTCTAAAAAAATATATAAGGATCTTAGATTTTAAAAACTATTAGGTTATTCAACAAAAACATCCTCCTGAACATATACATTAAGAAAATCACAAATCAGATCCATTTGATAAAGAGTAATATTTAATAATGCTTCAGAGGATATAATTATATGAATATATCCATGTCTATCTACTGGAGTGAATTTTTATTCAAGGTATATTTGTTCTTGTTGATGTTGTATATAGTATTTATTTATTCCTTAAAAGTATTCCATTTCAATATTTTTTTATAGAAAACCCATTATAATCCAATTATAGGAATATATTTATCGCATTTAAATAAAGTAATAATTTCTTTCCTTTAAAATTTATTGATTTCATCCTACATTTCCTTTGTCTAATATTCATCACCGAAAATCATCATCATTAGTTATAGGTTCCCAAATTGTTAAAAATGCACAATGTTTAAATTAATTTCTTAAGGAACATCACATCTTGACTACATTATCTAGACATCCAATGATATTATCAATGGAATGATTCCTTTTTATTTTCTAATTTCATATGTCTATAAAATTTTGTTCTTTAATTATAGTTTGGGTTTCTTCCAGAGGTATAACATTAGAAAATATTTCTTTAGTTTTTTCACTTTTGTGAAGAATTTTCCAACATGGGTTGAAATATTTTTTTGGAAAAATAATATAATGAAGTTTTTATAGGTAATTTAAAAATATGTGTCAGTTTTTTAAAATTGTACCTACAATGTTTCCTCAACAATACATGTATTTTTAAAAAAAACATGATAAACCTAACTAGTTGTGGAATATTCAAGGAAAATGTATTCATTATATTTTGAAAAAAATTTATACAAATTAACTTTAGTATTGAGATGGATTATTTTAAATCTAAAAACTATGAACTAATAAGGTTTTTCCTTTCATCTATCCCACAACAAGAAAAAGTGTTATCAAGAAAAGGTCTACATAAAACATGGTTTATAGTATAGTATGAAGTACAATTAGCTTCAAAAAAAATGATTAGAAATTAATAATTAACTATATATTGTTTTAGTAATTTCTTGAAGAAACTTATTCCTTCATTCAACTACATAATTTTATTGATTTGTTTTAGGATATGGGGGGTTATGTATAATACCATTTTACTAAAAAATGTTTCAAAATATGAATATTAAAAATCTCCACCATGATCATTATGAATAGTAACCAAAGTTAATTTTTTCTCATTTTTAACTCTGGCTACATGTTTTTTAAAATAGAAATAACCTTCTAAATCTTTTTTTAGAAAATTTATTCTTTTATATGTAGTGTTTTCATCGACCAAGACAAATATATAATATTATCCACAAATAATTCTAGTTTATGTTAAATTGAATAAATACATTTTCACTAACAATAAAGAATTATAAGTTGAACCTTTACTAATATATTGAAATATTTACTTATTATTCTTTATAAATGATCAATTATAAAAAACTTTATAATAATTAAACCTATGATCTGGTAAATCTAAAACTATCCAGTTATTAAAGTGTTTGGAAAACGTTAAAACAATATAGTGCCCTAAAATTTTATTCCACTACTAGTATTGATCGTTCAATGAACTTAGTCAAGGTAGATCATGTATTATATGGTCTTCTCAATTTAAAGTGTATTTATTCACATGGATAACAATAAAAATAATAGATTTTCATTCTGAACTTTGAACACTAAATGTATCATTTATGAATTTCATAAGATAACCTTCATAACATAATTGAATTTTCAAATGTGGTTTTTATTAAGTACTATGATACATAAAACCTTATAAAATAAGGATTTACCAATAAATTTAATATCACATATACAATAAATTTCTCATTGATCATTATCTCTGAAAGTGACTTTTTCACCTTTTATCTGGATAATCTTCTAGAAAATCATCTTATTTCCATTCATAGGTTGGTAACATCAAAAATTAATCTACCACACACACACATACACACACACACACACATATATATATATATATTCGAAACTATGATATTATCCCTAATTTAGAAAATTTAAGATTTTGGTACAAAAAATTTATTGGGTTTAGTATTATTAACAAAAGGATCTTTTGGAATCAACATTTATCCAACTATTTTATTTTTTACAACTATCATTTGTTTTAAATATATGATTTATGAAATAAAATGGATTAAAAATTGTTTAAAGTACATTTTTTCTTCTAGTGTTCACCTATCTTAAATTTTATATAAAAGGGATAACTTTTTAGAACAATGTATTAATTTTGGAAATGCAGTTTTGATGTTGTAAAACCAATACTATATATATTTATGTGAATTTTCATAGTTATATATCAAAAAATTCCTTACGATATGTAATATTTGATCATAGGTTATTTGGAAAAAATATCTCATAAATTAGTTTCACAACTATATTCCTATTTTCATTAGATAAAGTAGAATTCGATTTTTTATCTAAATCATAATTAAGATTTGAAATCTACTTAGAATGTTTTTTAATTATAGATTTTTATATGGAAATTTTTACCTTATAACTTGATTATTTTTTATTTTATTTTTTAAATAAATATTTCATATATTGAAGCTTCCCAAAAATATGGTAAACTATCCTCATCATCATATGTAATTTATTTTTTTCATCATAAAAAGTAGTACATTAATTATCCAATTAGGGAAAATTTCTATTTCATATTATATTAGTTAAGGATTTGTTAGATACATTAGTCATGTAAAATTATTTATTATTTGTAATATAATTCCTTGACCCCAAAAGCCCAAATCCGGTGCATTATTTTAATACGTTGGCATGATTACAAGGAATCATGTCCCGAAGGACCAATCAGTTTAAGAGGTCTTGGAAAATATATTACATACATGGATGCTACATTACACTTTCTTACATAAAACAAAACATAAATAATCCTTTTATAACGCCATTATTTACCTATCTTAAGCCTGTATATCAATCATAATACACTTCTTGGAATACTGGTAAAATAAAACATAAGAAAGGGGTGATCTCAGATGCCCAGTAAGGGTAAATAATTCAGCAGACACTGTAAAATTTTAAGGCAATATATATAATAAAAACAGAATAATTTTAAACACAAAACATGAACATAATATGGAAAAAATAAATCAAATAGTACCGTATAAACATGCACATGGATATTCTACTAGTAGAATAATTACATGTAATAATTAATTTCATAACGAGGGAATGCATAATGCTGGACATAATAACTACTACATCAATGCCTTGTTCCAATATCATTCAAAAATATTCTATCAAGGACCTCTTCCAAGAAACTATTTTTTCTCATGATACCTACCGATGCATCAAAAGGCTATAGAGGGCCCCACCCATCACTTATTAAGTCCAATGAATTCCTCCTATGAAAAGGGTGAAACATAACATAATCATTCATATTAAAACTATCATACGAAATGTCAATACTATAACCATAAACCATAAATGGTATAAAAATAGCACATCCACATTCAAACATATCATAACTCATTAATACAATATAGAATATTGTATTATTATAAATCAACCTCAATAAAGAATAATATCTCATAATGGATGATGACATAGATGAAAATAATTAGTAAAAAACTTTGAGAGAAATATCATTGTTTTCTTGAAATCATTTAAAATTCACAGAATTTATAAATGATGTAATTTAAAAGATATTTTAAAATCGAAGTTTCCCATACCACTTTCAAACTTTTTAAAGGAATTAACATTTTAAAACAATCATGTCCATATAAATAAATACTTAAAACCATTTAAAAAACATGGACAATAATTAAATAGATTTTAAAAAATAAATATTTTAAACATTTAAAATCATGATATAGTTAAAGAGCCTATTCCATAAAACCTAAAATTATTCCTTTTGATTTTTTTTGAATCATGTACATGGATGATAAATATTTCCCAATAAATACTTACACATTAATAATCTCAGATAACAATGAGATTGAGGAATTAACCCTTACCTTAGGTCTGATACACTTCGTACATGTCAAAAAAAATCTATATAATGTTTTTAGACATATTATTAACTAACATAAGAATCATAATAATATTTATGATATCATATATGATTATTTTATTACTTTATATTACATGTTTCATAACAATTCCAAGTGAATGCAACATTTCGGGTAATAATCACATTGTTTATCTTAGGTGTTTTGAATTGTTATTCTTGATCAAATTACATAGATCTTGATTTAATTACTTCCAGAATGTATAATATGATTTATATATAATATATAAATATAAATTGATATATGAAATGGAATACACCATTCATGGAGATGGTATGTCGTATGTACGCATGAACGTTGTTTCTGTATTCGTATCATATAGAAGTAAGTGAATGACATATATGTATATATATATATCATCAGAGTATAATTATTATTTCCTATATTTCATAACTGTTAATAATATTTATTCTTAAAATCAATCTTGTATAGTGAACATGGAAGATGAGTCTCACCACGTCATGGAGAAAGTAAACCGTACACACACACAAGCGACGATATCATTTTCTTTAATGGTTAAATGGTATGGAATTGGATGGAATGTGAATTTTAAATAAACAATATAATGTTATATTTATTATTTAAATACATTATATTCATCTTTATACCCATAGAAATAAATTGTACATGAAAAACAACTTACACCACGGCGTGGAGACGGTAAGCCGTACGTATGCACGCATGGTGGTATTTTTATTCATAAGACTGGTAAATAGAGGAATATGGTTGTCCCATAATCATAAAAACATATCAAAGTATATTATATATTGTATCCATTATTTAATTTTGGTAACAACTTATTAAGAGTAAGTAGAAGAAGAAATGAACTTTGAAAGAAGGGATAAAACGATTACCTCTTCTTTAGGTATCTCTTTTCGATTTGCACAAAGGACTCCATAATTTGGCTTTATTCCTAATTTTTTGCCTCAATGATGAATTTAGGGAAATTTATAGGATATTTTGGTAGGTTTTGGCCGAGAAAAAGGGATTTGGGGGTGTTAAATAAAGATATAGGGAGGTTCCCTTTTATAAGAGAGGTGAGGGGCACTTTAGGAAAAGCTTGAAATATTAATTTATTATAAAATTATATTCAGTTTATAATAGATCAAAATGGATTTATTAAGAGTCTATGATGAGTATGGGTCTAAATCCTCTCAAAAAATAGGTTTTATACTTATTTAGGTCATAAAATTATGCTTATCCGTTGGGATTGACCCTTAGTTAAAGAGTTTGTCTCTTACCATGTCTTCTTGTATTTTTATACTATAAGATTCATTTAGTAACTACAAAATACAAGGGGAACCACAAGTGGATAATTAATGACATTTTTAACATTATATATGTCAGTTGGGGAAATCTTAGAATTTTATGATTTTTATATCATTTAATAAAATAGTATTTGTTTTAAAAACTCATTTCTGTCAATTTTGACACTATTTAGTAATTGATTTTTCTTAAAGTCATAACAACTTGATTACTTAGAAAAAAGGAATTAAATAATACCTCATATGTCAATTTCATATATAAAATTCATGGATGGCATAAAATCATACATATTTTATTTATTTTAATAATTATAATATAATTTATTTGATTATTTCATTAATAAGGAAAATACTGCATTGTTATTGTGTCATAAATAAATTTAATTATTTAATGTCTAAAAATTATAAATAAAATAACATGATGTAGGAAATATTTTTATATTTTGAAATTAATATTTATAGTTGAATATATCTCATTCATAACCCTATATTAAAAATGTTTTATTTATTAAACTTTGAATTTAACACTTTTAACTTTTCTTTAAATAAAACATAATAAATGTACTAATCTTAAACAAGTGTATAAAAAAGGATGTAATATTTTTTAATAAGGTTTATCTTGGAAGAAAAAACCTTATCCAATATAATTAAGGCATGTGTTGAGATAATTTTATATTATTATAATATTTTTTTACATTTAATTACCATATTTACTTTTAACCGTGGTAAATAAAAATCAAAAGTTACTATATACCAAAAATAATTTTCAACCTATTGAACCACATTTTATTTACATATGGAAATTGTGTCTATTTTATTTTTGAAATTCAATTTACAAAAGTGGTAAAATTATGTTTTATGCAAATTTGTAAATGCGTCTAGAAGGTTGGTAAAAGACGTTAAAAAGTTCAATAAAATTTTATATATCAAATCTTATTATAAAAAGACTCCAATGAATTACATTTTACAAATATAGTTATTATTTACCTATTTTTAATTTAAAATAAATTGAAATTAAAAAAATTATTTAGATGAAAAGTCAGTTTTAAACAATAACAAAGTGTTTTTCACTACTCATTAAAAATTGAATCTTTTCAGAAAAATATGAAAAATTCGACCGATGATAATTTTTATATTCTGAATCTAAAAATGAAGTCAATTTTGAAAAATAAAATTTATAAAATTTCAAAAAAGTGGGTATTACTATTCATAACTTCTTTTTAAACGGCTAGTTTGATTGGTCATGGTGCGCTTGAACTCGTATTGTATACTTCACACGCTATTGAATTATTTAAAAAGGAAGTGTATTGTGGAATATTGGGGTGTTAAATTATCCCCCGTTTAATACAATCTTTCCTCTCAGTTTATAGTCAATATTGAAAACTAAGGTTCAGATATTTCAAAATATCATTGTTGAAATCCCACTTCAAAAATGGATTAATGAGTCCTCTATTTTAAAATAACGAAAGGTAAGTATAAAGGCTACTAGAAATACACATACAAGGATTACATTTAGGAAAACATGAATATGGAAGAGAAAACTAACCATAATGTTTTGATTGAGAGTGATAGAGAATATTATTTGGAGAAATTTAACAACAAGAATGCTATTAATCTGTGATGATCTAAGGGACCATTTGATTTATTGCAAAAGAAAGTACTAGAAAAACATTTTTGGTTTTATGATCCTTTACCTAGTGTTTTAGAATAAATTTAATTCATATACTAAGAACACAAGGTAGAATACTTAATTTATATTTAGAGTTTCATCATTTTACTAATTGCTACCACAAACTAATCTTTCTCTTCAAAAGATAAAACTCAAAAATATTCTATTTATCTCAATTGTATAGGGTTACAAATATAAAATATACCATTTAAATGATGAAAAGTATTTTATAATAACTAGGACTTCTTGTAGGCTAGTGGTAAGAAATAAATCCTTACCACACTTCGGTTCTGGGTTCGATACTTGTAGCTTTGTCCGATGCGACGAGTTATCACCCGACCTGAAGGTTGTCCTTTTTCTAAAACTGTAGTTTTACAATATTCCAAAAATAATATTAGGAAATGTTTTAAACACGAACAATATTATCTAATGTTCAACTTAATCCACTCCAACCTTTATAGTTATCGAAAATACATGTGTCCAATCTCTGTTTAAAAGGTCTCTAAATTTGCTAAATAAATTGTAACATCAGATTACCCAAACAACGTAATGTAGCTCTTATTGTCACATAATAAATATATGATTACCTTCATCATATTAAAACATTAATGAAAACAATATTACTTCAGTTAAATCCATATATATATCACATTTTTCTTATAACCAGAATACAATTCTTGAATCCAAAAACACAAATACATTAATTATTCCACTTCGACTGTAGTAACAACATAAGCTTGACCTTGATCCACTTTATTTTTCTAATCTATATTTACTTGATGATTTGGGCAATAATTTTCATAATATCCTATTTCTTTTCAATTTTATCATTAAAAATTTACAACCTCTTTCTTCCCCTTGCAATCACGAGCTTGGTAGAATTTTTCTCCACATTTGTAACAAACTCCCATTAATTTTTGGAAAAAACAAGGGTTTTTCTTCTCAAATTTACCAGATAAGGGAAAATCATTCTTTCCCTTTTTCCCTTTATCTATATCTTTCTCCACTGTTATCTTCTTCTATTTCTTTACTTTATTTTCTTAAGGCTTAGATAATTCCTTTTCTATCTTGATAGAACACGAGACTATATCTTCATATGATGAGAAAGATTCTGAGACCAATTCCTGTAGGAGTAATGGTTTAAAACCATCAAAGAATAGATCAATCTTACATCTTGGGTTATTTATGTAGTCAACAACATGCCTTGAAAACCTTGTGAAGTTAGCCTCACACTTTTCAACATTCTAATTCTTATTTTATCTTAGACTCAGAAATTTCCTTTCCATATCAGTTCATTGTTCAGGAGGAAAGTATTTATATAGGAAAAGTTTTTTAAACTCCATCCCTTCAATATTTCCTAATTTTTCATCCTCCTTTGTGTTTTGAATAAATTACCACCATTGATATTCATCTCCTAAAATATGATAGACTGCCATAACAAATTTTTCCCTCTCATTACTCCCCATAGAAAGAAATATTTTCTCTAAGGAACATATCCAATGATCAGCTAAAAAAGTATTTGTAGTCCCATTGAATATTGGAGGATGTTTTCTCAAGAAGCAATCTAACATTGATCCTCTGTGTTGTGGATCAGGATGCTCAATATGGATAAGGTTATTATTCATAACCTGATTCAGATGTCCCGGTACGGTTATAAACTGTTCAGTATCAGTTGTGTCACCAGATCCACTATCATTATCTTGCATAGGAGGGAGATCTCTACATGGATTATGTGCGTTGATATGATTTCCATTTCATACACTATGCTCCATTTCTAAACAATGGAATACACTAGATTAAGATATGAATAATCATGCATTACTCCAAAATTATAAAATACTTAACATAAATTGAAAAATTTATGTATACTTAATCCATAATCATAAATATGGTTCTTTTGAGAACATATTTATCCATAAATCCTTATGAATTATCCTAAACATATCTTCTGAGAGCGTCAAACGAGGTGTGCAGAAAAGGTCGTTTTCATATACCAGGTTACCCCATGTCAAGCCCAGAACATCTTGTCTGGGTTTTCAACCCATGGTATATCTGTTCCATAACCACGTCCACATGTATTATCTAGCCAGGGATGTACATCTGGGAATATCCATGTAATCCCTACTTTACCAAAATTCTAGGGGGATTCTTCTATACTTATCCTCAAAGTCTATCATTGTGTTATGATCCCTAATCTATGTTTTCTAAATCTATTTCCAAGGTTTTTTCTAAACATCCTTCGATACCAAATGTAACTCCCTAACCCGAGAAGCCCAGAGCTGTTGAATTGTTTTAATACATTGGCATGATTACAAGGAATCAAGTCTCTAAGGACCGATCAGTTTAGCAATCTTGTAAAATAGATTACATACATGAACGTAAAATTAAAATTTCTATCATAAAATATAATATAAATAATCCATTGAAAATAACATTATTCCCCTAGATTAACCCTATATATCAATCATAATACACTTCTTAGAATCCTAAAAAATAAAACACAATAAAGGGGTGAGATCAGATGCTCAGTAAGTGTATATAATTCAGTGGAAGCTATAAACTTTTAAGGCAATATGTATAATAAAAAAACAGCCTTTTAAATAAAACATTTCAGTATAATAGGGAAAAATAAATCAAACATTACCATAAAAACATGCAGATGGATATTCCTATAGTTGGGGTTTGTCTTAGTGGAAAGCACCCCATAATCCTACATTAAAAACAGGGGTTCAAAACCCTTGGGGAACAGGGACCGTAGCAGTAATATAGTTCTACTATAGCAGCAGTGGAACTATAGCAATAGGCAGGCACTGTAGCGGAGGCGGACACTATAGCAGTGGTGATACCTGTATAGGTATTGTAGCAGGTGGCTACTATAGCAGTACTATTCACTGAATGGTCCTTGGGCCAAAAATTTGGGCCTACAGGCCATGTAATGGGATACAGGCCCACTTTGCCTTCAGGTTATGTAATGGGCCTCCGTATACCCAGTCAAAAGTGGCCTTTTATTTGATTTAATAATAAAATGAGGCTTCGGCCCCAAACTTTGAAAAAATTCACATGAATATTCTACTAGTTGAATAAACACATGTAATAACTAATTTTATTACGAGTGAATGAGTAATGCTGGACATATAACTACTATGTCAAGGCCTTATTCTAAGACCATTCAAAAATATTCTATCGAGGCATTTTGGAAAGATAGTAGTTTGTCTCATTAGACCTACCGATGCATCAAGGGGCTATAGCGGGCTTTGCCCATCACTTACTACGTCCAATGCATTCCTCGTATGAAAAAGGTGAAACATAACATAATCATTCATTTTAAAAATATCATATGAAATGTCAATAATTTAACCATAAACCATTAATGGTATAAAAATAGAACCTCCAAAGTCATACATATGATAAATCATTCAATACAATATGGAATATTGTATTATAATAAATCAACCCCAATCAAGAATTATATCTAATAAGCAATGTTTACATTGATGAAAATAATCAGTAAATCTCTTTGAGATAAATACCCCTATTTTCTTGAAATCATTTAAAAGTCACATAATTTACAAAGGAAATAATTAAAAAGTTATTTTTTAATCAAAGTGTCCCATACCACTTTGAAACATTTTAATGGAATTGACATTTTAAAATAATAATTTCTATATAAATAAATCCTTAAAACCATTTTGAAAAACATGGACATTAATTTAAAATATTTAGAAAAATAAATCATTAAAAAAATTTAAATGATGATATTGTTAAAGAGAACCTTCCATAAAACCTTAAAAGATTAATTTTGAACTCATTTTTATGAATCATGGATAGGGATGATAAATATGTCCCATTAAATACTTACACATAAACAATCTCGGATAATATTGAGATTGAGGAATTAACCCTTACCATAGGTCTGATACTCTGCATACATGTCTGAAACTCTGGTATAATGTTTTTAGACATATTATTCACATATATCAAAATCATAATAAAATTTATGATATCATATATGATTCTTTTATGACTTTATATTACCCGTTTATTAACAATTCCATGTTAATGCAACATCTCAGGTAATAATCACGTTGTTTATCGTACGTGTTTTTACTTTTTATTCATGATCATATTACTTAGATCGTTATTTAATTACTTCCAAAATGTATAATATTATTTAAATATCATATATAAATATAAATAGATATATTAAATGGAATACAACTTTCATGGAGACGGTATGTCATACGTACGGATGAACACTGTTTCAGTTTTCGTATCGCATGGAAGTAAATGAATGAAATATATGTATATATATATCATCTCAGTAGAATTATTGTGTCACATATATCATAATTGTAAAAAAATATTGATTCTTAAAATCATTATTGGATGGTGAACATGGAAGATGAGTCTCATCACGTTGTGGAGACGGTAAGCCTTACGTACTCACGAGCGGCGATATCATTTCCTTAATGGTTTAATGGTATAGAATTAGATGGAATATGTATTTTAAAGAAAAAATATAATGTAATATTTATTATTTAAATCCATTATATTCATCTTTATACCCATATAAATAATGTGTGGTTGAAAAAAAATTGACACCACGTCATGGCGACGGTAAATCATACATATGCACACATAGTGGTATTGTTTTCATAGGCTGGGTAAAAAGAGGAATATGGTTGTCCCATAAAATTAAAAACATATCAGAATATATTATATTATAGAGTTATTATTTTATTATGGTATCAAATTATTAATAGAAAGTAGAAGCAGGAATGAACTTTGAAAGAAGGGATAAAACGATTACGTCTATATCGAGTGTATTCTTTTGATTTGAACAAAAAGACTCTACAACCTGGATTTATTACTAATGTTTTTCATCTAGGATTAAGGTAGGTAAGTTGGGAGGAGATTTGGTTAGGATTTTTCTGAGAAAAATGGCTTTTTAGGTGTGAATTAAAGAGAAAGGGGGGTTCCCTTTTATAAGAGAGGCGAGGGGAACTTTATGAAAACATTGAAATATTAATTTATTATAAAATGATTTTCAGTTTTTAATATCTCCAAATTGATTTATTTAGATTCAAATATGATTATGGGTTTCATTCCTCTCAAATAATAGTTTTTAGAAATGTTTAGGTCACCAAAGTATCATTATCTATTGGGATTAACCCTTAGTTAAATAGTTTAACTCTTACCATGTCTTCTTGTTTTTTTTATACTATAGGATTAATTTAGTCACTATAAAATACCAAGATAATATTAAGCGTATCATTAATAAAATTTTTAACATTATCTACATCATTTTACAGAATATTATATTTTTAGTATTTTTGTATCTGTTAATAAAATAGTATTTTTTTTAAACTCATTTATAACAATTTTGACACTATTTAGTAATTGATTTTTTTTAAGTCATAACTACTTGATTTATTCAAAAAAAACTACTTTATTTCTTCAAACCAAAGGCATTTAATCGTAACTCATTTTTCAATTTCATCCATAAAATTCGTGTATGGCTTCAAATCTTTCAAATTAGATTTATTTTCATATTTATAATATCATTTATTTGATTCTTTTATTAATAAGGAAAAAACTGCAACGTTATTATGTCAGAAATAAATTTAATTATTTAATGTCTAATAATTATAAATAAAATATCATGATGTAGGAAATATATTTAGATTTAAAATTAATATTTATAATTTAATTTATCTTTTGAATAAACCTACATCAAAAATGGTTTAGTTATTTAAATTTGAATTTAAGACTTTGAACTCTTCTTTAAATAAAACATAATAAATATCCTAATCTAAATGAAGTGGATCAAAAAGAATACTATTTTTTCCTATTATTTATTTTGGTCAGAAAAATTTATCCAATATAATTAATACATGTGTTAGGGTAATTTTACATTATTATAATATTATTTTTACCTTTAATTACCCTATTTACTTTTAACTATGGTAAATAAAATTCAAAAGTTATTGTTCACTAAAATTTATTTTCAACCTATTGAACCACATTTTACTTACTTATTAAAACCATGTCTATCATATTTTTTAAATTCAATTAACATAAGTGGTAAAATTATTTTATATGCAAATTTGCAAATGCGCCAAAAGGTGGGTAAAAGACGTTAAAATGTCCAATAAAATTTTATATATCTAATCTTATTAGAAAACAACTAAAATTAATTAAATTGGAATAATATAGGCATTTTATATCTATTTTGACTTTAAAATAAATTTAAATTAAAAATAATTATTTAAATAAGAAGTCGATTTCAAACAATAACGGAGTGTTTTTCACTATTCCTTAAAAATTGATAAATTTTAGAAAAACACCAAAAATTCACCCTAAGCTAATTTTGATATTCCGAATCCAAAAATGAAGTCCATTTTGAAAAATAAAACTTATAAAATTTCAAAACGTTGCTATTACTATTCGTAATTTCTTTTTAAACGGCTAGTTTGATTGGTCGTAGTGCGCTTGATCTCGGTGTTGCGTACATCGCACACTATTGAATTTTTTTTAAAAGGAATCATTCCATGGAAGCTTGGGGTGTCACATGTAATATCTATATATAAAATAATTACTATTTTACTCTCACAAACATTTATTGAACTAATTTTAGAAGAACTATCACATTTACTTGCACTCTATGTTTTAGAGGATTTTAGACTTTTCATTCCTCTGTTCTTATAGAGATTTATAGGATTATTATCTTTATTTTTCAACCTAGGAAAATTTGGTTTTATTTTTTGATATTTCATTCATTTATAAAATTTATTTTTAGATGTTTCTTTCTTATCACTTATTTATTTTTGATTTTTTTATATTTATACTGAAAATATTTCTTTCCAACAGTCTTATTCATAATTTTATAATGTTGGGAAAGCTCATTGTAAATTTATTTTGATGAAATTATTTCATCCTCAAAATTCAATTTCTTCTTCTTAGATGATTTATAAGCTTTCTTATCTGATATAAAAGTTTCAAAAACATTGTATGGAGAGGAAAAAGATACTCCATTTTTCATTTTATCTTTATCAAAGTCTATTTTCAAAATTCCCTCATACTACATGACATTACCAATAAGATCATAATTCTCTACATTTTTAGGATGATTCATATCATCAATATATTTTCACTTAGATTCCCATTCATTATGAATGATATCAGTGATTTTCTTAACCATATGTTCATCAGTCAAGTCTTTATCACTAAGATATTATATACTATTAATAATGGTCTTAAAGTGTTGATGTATTTTAGTAACTAATTATTTAGGTAAAAAATAAAAAACATGATAATATTATCCTAACATGGGTCTTATAATTTTAATAACTTTAGTAGTTATAAAGTGAGTAACTTCATGTTTCTTCCAAATATTATTTGTAATTTTACATGAATAAATCTAAAAGTAGATATTTTTGGTAATTAAATAATATAGAGTGTTTCTAACTCATTAGTTTAGTTGATACTCACAATTTTATTCTATTATAAAATTAGTAGTTTCCTTGTATGGAATTTCATACCTTATGATAAACATAACAATATTATAAACTCTAGTATTTATAAAAAAAAACTTTTATGTGGTCTGTCCAATGTTCCTAATATTCACCATTGAAAATAAGTTGTATTCTTTGATTCAAACATTCTAATATCCTAAACCAAAAACCTACCATCTTAGAAAATAAATATATTATTTTCTAAAAATACATGTTACTGTAATATTTAATAGAAATATAAACTATACCTAATAAAAATTATAGTTTAAATAGATAATAGGTTTACTAAAATAAGGCGGTTGATTTGTAGTTTATGAATAAAAATGAAAAATTTTCTGAAAACATTTATGAAATTTTATCAAATGAAGATTCTTTCTAAAAAATATATACTGATGGATTAAAAAAATATTATAAAAATATGTATAAAAATTTTCTTATTAAATTTCACAAAAGTATAAAAATCTGTAAAAAAATGTAATAACAAAACTTATACAATGTATAAAAGGAAAAATTACATAAAATTTTATGAGAAGATATACAAACTTTATCCCAATGTTTTAAGGAATTAATAACTAGAATCAAGGTATCAACAATATTAACCTGACCATAAATATATTCCTTCCTAGCCACAAAATTCCTTAATAAAATGATGATACATAATATCTATTTCTCTATCCTCATGAACCCTCAAATAAATGATTGGTTTATCCTTTGTCTTACTTAACAACAGATAAACTATGTTAGATTATATCATACATAGTAATTAAAAAAAATATTTTGAATTAATTTTCAAGTGAAATCCTCACAAAAAAAAGTCTTATGGAAAAAAAATCTAAAATTTATAATGGAGCACACTCAATTAAAAAAATGTTACAAAATATTCACATAATCATTTGATAGTCGGTAATGAAAAAATCACCCTCCTCATCGAATACAACTCTTTTTGTAAATGTTCATCCAATGATCATATTTTGTATGTCTCAGAGGTGGGTGAAATAACATCCCATGAACATTATCTTTACTTGTAATGTTTATCGCATTATCTATGTCAGATAGTCATCTTGATATACACCACTACATTGTATTTCAGTTCAATATGGTATAATGAAAAACATTTTTATGGTTGAATGTATGAAGTTATTCATTCTGTAGGTCTTTATAAAATTATATATGGAAATAATGTCTTCCTCCATATGATAAATTTGTCTGGTAGACTTTTTAGTACATAATGCAGTGGGACCTTGTTATAATTTGTATTTTAGAATTTATAAACCTACATCAGGTGAACTTTACATATGTCCATCCGATGTAAAAATCACATGTATGTCTGCCAAGTATGTTCCTTCAATTCCCTATATCTGGAAAACTTTAATAATGTTTTTTTAACTATTAAGGTTATTCTCCATCCGGTAAAAAACTTCCAACAAAAACATCTTAAAAAATTGGGAAATGTAAAACTATAAATGTATAAAATTTTAAATAATTTTAATTTTCTTTTCAAAACTAAGGTTGGAAAGGGTTAAAATAATACTTTTTAATAAACATTCAATAATGGAATAAGAAATACAAATATTTTATAAAAAAATAGTATAACAATGTAAGCTTAATGGTAACACATAATGATCAAGGGAGTTATAGGGATATCAAAATACTTTATCCTAAGATAGTGATAACTAGATTGAAGATCAATTTTTGGGAACCACTTCATCACTTTTAGTTGGTTAAGAAATCATCAATTTTGGACAAAAAATTGTTTTTTTCTTGACAATGACCTGATTGAGATTCTGGTAGTCAAAACAATGGAAAACGGTTCCATAATATTTCTTAAAAAATAATAATTAGTTCTAAAGAAGGTGAAATGGTAGGATGAATGAATTATTTGAACATAAAGTCATCAAACTAAGCCTTTAACTCCTTCAGTTCAGACTGTACCATATGGTAAGAGGGAATAGAAATAGGTCAGTTACCTAGTACCAAGACAATAGAAAACTAAACCTCATTCACTGATGGAAAAATTGAAATATTATAAATAAAAACATCAGATAACACATTCAACACTTGGAGTAAATTACTACCCAAAGATTATTGATCCAGTTCAAAGGAAAACATGGGTTTCATCTTACCCCAATCTAGAAGAGGATGTCTAGCTCGACTTGACCTATATTCCTATTCTCCCTAAAAGACATGTCACAACCCATCATGAATAGTAAATAAGACATATAAAAGATAAAAATTTATATGAGCCTTATGAGAAATCAGGATATCCATCCCAAGAGTAGCATCCATAGTTCTCATATCCAAAATCAAAAAATCCCAAACAAAACATGATTTTTAGTAAAGAGAAGTTCAATAGGACCATCGAAGACCCTTCTCTCCATTTTTCCCAAGATGCATAGAAATATCCATGACTTAAGGGATGATATCCATAGGAAGTAATAACAATTTGATAAAATGGGTAGATAGGAATGAATGAGAATCACCAAATATGAATTAATGATAATGGTACTTCTGATGGACATAAGGCCCACATATGCTTCCCCAAAAGACTTATCCATTGTGTGAAGAAGCTTTGTTATAGATGTTTGGGGTCTAGAACACCTTTTTTATTGAGGTATCTAACTATGTTTCATATCATTACATTACTATTGATCCTGTACCAATATGCATAGTTATAATGACATGGAAAATTTTCATAAAGTAACCTGATAATCCACATGAGTTATAGATCTTTGGTGCCTCTATAGAAGATCACTCCGAGTTCCAAACTTGGCCACACTAAAAAAAAGTTAATTTTCCATTACCAGATACTATGGAATATTTGGAAGAAGAATAATTCCATGATCCACCAAAATGGTTTCTTCCAAGAGACACATTCTTCTTCCTCTTACCTTTAAAGTCCCCTCTCAAGATACCACTGGGAGTAGAAGAAAATCCCGTCGAACCTGAATTACTATCCATGTCAAGTTCTTCCATCATATATCTATTCAAAACATTACTATATGAGTTTAGATTCAGCATGAAAACATGATATTAGATATAAATTCAATGACTCATCTAAACATTCAATCCTTCAGCATCTAATTTGATACCACCTAATGTTATAAATGAACAATCTCAGCAAAAAAAATTGTATACTAAGTAATTTTTTATCAACTTTTAGAATTTTGATAAACTCCATGGAATTATCCAATAACATTTATTATAGATATAATTGGTTCATAAAAGGTTAATTGAGATCATTCCAATAAAATTCCATATTCTTACAATCTAGAACGTCCAACCCCACCACCTTCTTCTAGGCCCTTTAAGTTTGAAGATCACATGTTTCCCCTTAATAGGATACTCTTCCACAAAAAACTAAAATTTTTATCAAACTTTGTAAACCAATCCCATTACTCCAAAGGATAATTGATGACCGAGAAATATGGTGGTCTCAAATGATGTATCTTTAGGGAAAAATCTCTGATATATTTTCTATAAGGTAAAACCTCTGCATCCAAAATGGGAATGAGTGAAACTACATGGCCCAGAGCTTGGACCTCCTAAACAAAAACCTCTACAAGGTTTTAATAAACTAGAGGGTACAATTATTTTTTTCATCTATATATCCATCTAGAGGATTATTCAAAATCATATTGGGGCTATTTTACTGCACAACATCAACAAATAACCAGGGAAAAATTAGTTAAGAGACCTGAGATCACTAACTCTAATAATCATAATTGAATTGGGAAATAGAAATAACATATCCAATAATTTAAAAATATATAAAATTATATTAAAAATTTCTTAAAAGTCACATTTCATAATAATCCATTATTACTTAAGCAACTTTATGATGAGACATGGGAAAAAACTCATTCTTAATCTAGGCATTAAGTCATAGAAATCATATCTCATATCTACTAAGACATCCCAAAATACAAACATACATCAGAAAAAAGGCACAAACACATTTTATTACTATTTTTCATGAAAAAATGGGTAACCCTACTTAATCAGGCATGAATCAATCTTGATATAGCTTAAAGGGTGTTCCCGATCTCCATAAGATAAGTACTAGTGTTTGGGTATCAAATCAATCAAGAGGGAATGATTTCCCTACAATAATTACATATCAAGACATATATAAAGGTATAAATGAATTAATATTCAGTATGAAAAAAATCATCAAGAAATAAACTATAACATATAGAAAAAATCATGTCTCAAAATGTTACATCAACCAAATTCATTAAATAATACTATCAAGACATAATCTGAGAAACTTCATGAAATAAGTGGATCACATAATCCTCTGGCAACCAACAACTATCAAGTCATGTTAATCGATTTCATACTCCACCACTAAGAGGTTTCTTTCCATTCCCTAGACCAAGAATAATAAAATCCACAAATTAAATATGGAAAATTTAAGGTGAGAGAAATAAAACCCAGTTGGATGTCACTATGTATTTCATAAGAAAACTATAACAAATATTTCAAATTTTCTCAATTTTATAGAAAACATGGAATGTAAATATTTTAATAGTTCATATCAAAAAATTATTTAAAAAACTTTTTTATGGATAAAAAAATAGGTTTCTAAGTGTATTTCTATAAAAGCAGGTAGACATAATCATCATTATCAAAACATGAATGAATAATCATTTGTATCAAAACAATCATGGATAAAAATTTGACTCAAACACTAGGATTAAAAAATCATTTACAGTCATTCCACCAAGGTTAAGATTCATGAGGTTAGGTTATTATAGTTATTCTCACACATCTTAGTGAAATATGGATCCATTCATGTACACAATTCCCAAGATCAACATATATGTAGGGAATAATAAATCATCCGAAAGAATGAGTTCTATACCCTATTCAATTTCTAGTTAGAATTCTCATTGTCAATATATTTCTAGGTATAGATAATACATTCTTTGTGTGTGTTGTTCCCATATAACTACCTAGGTCTCTATATGAATCAAGTAATCAATCAATAATAGAAGGGGATATTAAAAAATTCATTCAAACTCAAATCACACAATCAATCATTTCAAATCAGCCAGAAGTTCATGTTATAAAATATGAAAGGTTATATAATAACAACAACATCAATGGATTTTATAAAAAATTATTCCTTTTGGTTCAAATAATCCCATTTAAAACCTTAAAAAATTTCATTCCTTTCTCAATTCATCAAAGCCACGATTCAAATCATTCATCTAAAATCATGGTCATTTTTCAAAAATCAATAGTTAATTTTTAAAATAAATTGTCAAGGGATTTCATCAAAGAAAACCTTCTATTTTAAATCATTTTTCAAGAGACTCACTTAATCCTTTATTAATATATTATAAAACCATTTTAAAATTAATAAGAAACAAATTTTTTAACTGTTATACATTTCCTTGTAAACAATTATACCCCAATCAAGATAAAAAAAATCTACATGGGATTCACATACATAGAGTCAAGGGAGAGAAAGATAAAAGATAATATTAGATTCATAATTCAATATGAAAAAATATATATCCCTAAAGGACATGAAGAATAACCACTCTTAAAGAGTGAGATAAAGGAGGAAAGAAAAATCCATGATTAAATTGATGTTACAATTACCAGAAGAGATCCAACTCACTATCTTTCTCATAGATCTTTGAAGAATCAAGGATGGGAGTGAAAAAAAATCCTTATAGAGTCTAAAATCGGTATAGTATTAAATGAAATTTGAGAGAGGTGTTTTATTTTTTAAGGAAAAGATTATAAAAATTGAAAAGATGATATTACCCTGTTAGTTGTCAACCCCTTCAATGTAACTGGATATGCATTGGGGCTTGGTATAATTCCATTCATATTGGGAACCCCACCAGTTGGATGATTGTATTCCATTGGCTTCCCATTGGAGTTTCTATAGTAACTCACCTTCTACTGGTGTCCCACTAGCTGGATAGTGGTATTCATGTAGGAAGACCCCGCTGCTATCCCTCACCAGCTATTCGGTGGCCCACATTGCGTGCTAGTGGGGATCATATATCTTTTCTGGCGACAGGAGAAAGTCCACTCTAAAGCTAAAAACAATGGTCACATATCAAAATAGAAATCCAAAATCCAACACTCTCCCACACCACTCTAGAAAATAATTTAATGGGAAAAAAATAGGAAAAAATAAGAAATACCAAGAAAATGTTAAAAAAAATAGAGGTCATTATGAAAATAAAGAGAATCAGGAAAAAAAATTCCTACACCTGAAACCTAGTAATGGGATTTTGAATACCATATCATAGTCTGACAGTACATTCCTGAGGCCAATGAATCTCATTTCTAATTTTTGTATAATTGGGCCTCCCCTGAGGTTGCAACCTAGTAATATCAGGGACCAAAGATAGAGGATCTGTAGATAAGGTAAAATAACAAAAATCTCTAACATGTATCCAAGACACACGATAGTAGTCAACAAGAGTGATCAAGTGATCTAATAAATCAACAAAGGGTTTCTAATATAAGTTCACCAATGAAAAATATATGATGACATGTGTATAGGGACACCTCAATTCCTTGGAAGAACCACAATCACAGTACATGTTCTACCATAATACCATTAGCACTGGACCATTGTTTCAAGAGATTGGAATATGGAACTGGGTTACCTAAAAGTATATCCATATATGATCAAATCTTGAAACATAAATTGATTATATGTCTTGTAATATATTTTCAATGTCTATTTAGAATTTGTGACCAAAGTGAGTCCCTTGATCATCCTATTGGGGGAATTTGAGAAAGTTCTTCACACAGATATATAATGTGTAATGAACTGAACTAGGTTACCCTCAGACTCAACACCCATCTTGATCTCTCACATACCCGAAGAGCGTTCCCAATCCTCATGGGATGGTGAAAAGAACCCGGGCATCAAAGAAGAAAGAAGAGGGAATTATTTATCCAAACATGAACAACCTATTAGAATATATATATATATATAATGAATAAAAAAAATATAAAAAACTAATGAATATATATGCTATAATATTGAGAAATAAAACATAAAAAAACATCTCGGAAGTAGTCAAAAACTCCAATGGACAATTACAACTACAAAAGACTAAAAAATAGATACTCCAAGAGATGGAATAGACAAACTCCCACCATCTCACCACCAACTACACAAATCAGCTGACATGAAACCACACCGCCTCACTTAGGCACCTTACCTTTCCCTGTACTATAATACATACAATGGTCTACTCACGATCGAAGAGGTGTGCATGGTGTGAGAATATAGACTCGGTAGGATCCAACCTAAGTGTTACATAACATGTCTCTACATAATAATTCATGTATGATTATTTTGAATAAAACATGCCATCATAAGTTATAATATAGTTTTTATAAAGAAAACTGAGAACATTTACCTTTTCCATACTTCCAAAGAAAAGAAAGTATCACATGAATATCAAGGCTAACTCAGAAATCCAAGGAGTAAAAAATAGAAACAAAAACATGGGAATCAGTACCAAGGATCACTATAGGCTAGACCAAAGGACTACTAAAACCATAATAAATCAATTTAACAATCCTATTTCTAGAAGACATTCCTAGGAAGTAGAGGTATACCCCATGAGTAAACCCCTCGAAAATTTCAATATCCTTCCCCTAAAAAAATGTGCCATGGAAATATAGGAAACCCCTATGAGCAGACCCCCTGATAATCGCAAAACATGGAATATGGGATCAACAAAAACCTTCCACCTAAGTAACCAAGGTAACCCATGTGCTCATTTTGAAAAATCAATTTCAATGTTTCAAAAGCACCCATTTTATTTTTCATTTATCAAATCCCAGGAAAAATAATTTCTCTTCAAAATCCCTTTTTCAACACACACAAATAGTCATGCCATTTTGATAAATCAATTTAAAAATAACGAGAAATCAGGCTTATTATCATAGGATAGAGATGGAACCATCCACCTCAAATCTCGGCTCACACACACCTGCATGGAGATCCACAACCAATGATAACAAAACCATAACAAAGAAGGACCTAGAACCCAATCCATACACCTTAGGATTGATTTAATTGTAAAATAAAAGGGTTTGTTGAGAAGCGGAAAACACATACCTTAAGAATAAATGCCCTCTGCACCATAACTAACAAGGAACGACCTTCCAAATGAGATCACCCAACATATATTAGAAGAAAAAAATAGGAAATACCATCTTTGATCAAGAGATAAAATTACACAATCTAAGGGTGCTACTACAATCAATAGAAACAAATAAGAGAAAATGTTACTCCCACTAAGAGACACACTATAATCACAATGGATATTTAGTTTTAATCGAATTGATGTAGAAGGAGTAGGGTCTCTCAAAAATTCCTAGTAAAAGCCTCGGGTCAAGAGTAACAAAGATATAGAGGAATAAATGAACCAAAATAACCAAACATCTATTTTAAAAACTGTCTATGGGACATTAGAAGAAGTATAACCCAGTTACATGACATGTGACCTCCACATTTTACATACACCAAAAAACATGTTTCCTTTGATTAAAAATGAATTAATTAAGACATTCATGACATGAAAACAAAATGCATGACATGTATCCTTTCACAGTGTGATCCCTATCACAACTTGTACCGAACAACCACCACATGTCATGTAACCCAGTTACATAGCATTGAAACCTCCATCATCCAACATAAAATGATTATTAAGGCTACAAGTTCAACAAATGTCTAACTTCACCATTATTGGTATCCTCCCAATTTATTATCAGCCCTCTTTAAACAATAAGAAAAGTAAAACTACAATGAGGTTAAAGGCCTACCCAATAGATCAGTAAAGGGATATTATGAACTCCCCATTATAAAGACTTTCTGTCCCCATGAATTCATGTGGAAATATATTCTCTAAAAATATGAGGCCATTACTCCCTCATCAACGAATCATGTTTCCATGTCTCATGAGATTCTAATCTATGTTTCAATAGAACTCTAACCAACTAAATCGACTTCCAATGCATGAATTTGTCTTGAGAGTCAACAATATCAACTGGTTTTTCCCAAATAGAATCATCTAGTTATAGATCAATTTCTTCCCAACTCAGAACATGAGCGGCATCAGGGCGATACTTACTGAGATGAGATATGTGGAAAAAATCATTAATTCTTATCAACTAAATCATAAATGATAAAAAAATAAGGTTGTTTGAGCTGCTCGGTGACATCAAATGGTCCTACATATCTTGAAGCCAACTTTCCATGTTTTCCAAGATGACGGTGTCCCAAACGAGGAGAAACATTCAAGAAAACCCCGTCACCTATAGAAAACTTCAAAGGAAGATGCCGCAAATCCTCATATGATTTCTATCAACTCTGGGCTATATCCAGACTCCATTTTACATCCTAAATCTTTGCCGACATCTCAAAAACCAAACTTGGTCCAATTAAAGCGACTTCTCCCACTTATTCCCAAAAAAACACGTGATCTTCATGGGTGACCATACAATACCTCACAGGGAGTCATTATTATCAATGAATGATAATTATTGTTATAAAAAACTCAATAAGTCCAAGATGGCTATCTTATAGTCCTTCTAAATCCAAGACATATGCACAAGGAATATCCTCTAGGATTTGAATCACACCCTCTGTTTGACCGTATATTTAAGGATGGTATGTTGTGCTCAACTTAACCAATGTTCCAATTTCCTCTTTAAGACTACTCTAGAACCTTATGGTAAACCTTGGATCCCTGTTTGAAAAAATAAAAGAAGGACTCCCACATAACCTCATAATAACTTTCACATATAGCTTACCCATATCTTCAACATTGTGTTTTCTTTGATCAGAATGAAATGAGAAGACTTCTTCAAATGATCAAAAACCACCCAGATAGATTTTCTCTAATGGGGAGTTAATTGTAATCCAATAACAAGATCAATGGAATCCTCTTCCCATTTCCAAATCATCACCATAAGAGGCTAAAGTAAACCATAAGGTTCCATGTGCTCTGCCTTTATCCGTTGGTAGGTGTAATAGTGATACACAAACTCTTCTATGTCATGCTTCATACTCAGTCACCTGAATCATCAAATCATTTCATAATACATCATTGTAGCACCTATTAGAGTGACTAACAAGGAGTTGTGACAATAAAACAAGACTAAACTTCTTGGAAATACTGGGATGACCACCAACTCCTAAAAGTGTGGCGTACCATCTAAATAAAGAGACTAACCAAAAAAATATCCCCACCATAAAGTCTTTCTCGATCTTTACTAAACTCATCGTCTTGTTGTTGACTATGAAAAATGGACTCCAGGAGAGATGATGATAACTGAATACTGGTCAGAACCATACCCGAAACATCCTCCTGAGTGTCCAAGTGAAACTTATAGAAAATCTCAATAAGGTTACACTTATCCATTGATTATAGAACATACTATGATGGTACTTTCCTAATAGGAGAATCTATAATGATATTTCCCTTTCCCAAGGTGTAAGTGATATCAAAGTCAAATGCCTGAATGTATTATACCCATAGTCTCTGTCTGAGATTAAATTACTTATGAAAAATTATATAACTCATACTCTTATGATTAGAGAAAACTGTGAACTTCTCCCCAAAAATATTGGGTCCCCATCATTTTAGTGTATTCATGAATGTAACAAGATCTAAATTGTAAGTGGGTTAATTATTCTCATGTAGTCAGAGTTTAAGAGAGATGTAAGCCATCACATGATCATCCTGTATAATAACACATCCCAAAACTGAACCTAAAGCATCGTAAAACACAACGCACCCCTTACAGGGCTCAGGTAAGATCAGAATAGGTGCAGATGTCAGAAGTCATTTCAGTTCATCAAAAGTAGACAGAAAACTTTCATCACATGCCAATTTCATCACTTTCCTAGTAAGAGCAGTCAAAGGTGACTCCCACTTAGATAAATCCTTGAGAAACCATCATTAGTATCTGTCTAGACCATGGAAGCTTCATATCTCAAAGACATTATATGGTTCCATTCAGGAAAAATAGCCTTCACCTTATCTAGATCAACTAATAAGATATGATTATAAATATTATCCCCAAGTAAATTCACTTCTAAAATCCTGAAAGTACATTTCGAATGATTTCCATACAGACAAATACTTCACAAAATTTCCATAATCAAACTTAGATGGTGCTCATACTCATGCTCGGAGTTCGAATGAACAAAAATATAATCCATGAACACTACCACAAAAGTGTCAAGATATTGATGGAATATTTGATTCATCAGGTCCATAAAACCTTCAGGATAATTTGTCAAAGCAAAAGGCATCACAAGATATTCATAGTGGTCATACCTACTCCAGAATGTTTTTTTTCTGTATATCAATATCCTAAACTCCAAAATGATGGTAACCTGATCGAATATTTATTTTCAAAAACCACTTTCCCCCTTTCAACTGATCAAACAAATCATCCACACTAGATAAAGTAAATTTGTTCTCAACTGTTACCCTATTAAACTTTCAATAGTGCACACACATCCAAAGTGAAAAATATTATTTCTTAGAAAAGAGAACATGGGATTACCAAGGCGAAACACTAGGGAGAACAAAACCCTTTTACAAAATGCCATCCACCTAAATCTTGATCACTTTCAGCTCATCGGGTTTGATATGGTAAGAAGTCATTAATATTGGATGCATACCTATCACCAAATGAACCGTAACATTTACCTCTCTCCCTATAGGAAGATCAGAGGAATAATTTTGGAAAACATCAGGAGTGTCATGAAAAAAATGGGAAAGAATCAATAAAGGAAACATCATCGGGCTCAAATGAAATAGTAACAAACAATCTCCAGATCTTTTGGTAGGAAGGTCCTATATGATAGGACCTCAGGTCCCACTCCCCCTAAAACACATAATAGCTCTCACCGGCATAAGGAAATGAGACATGCTGATAATAAAAATCATCCTCGACTCAATGAGTGTAAATACAATCTATACCGATGATGATTTCAAATAGATACATATCAAGAATGAGAAAAAACCAAACCAACTCTCTTTCGGCTATCTTTAACAAACAAGAAGGACACTCAAACACCTTCCCTTTCCTCTTTCTAAGAGGTTTCACTTACTTTATTTTAAATAACATAAGCTATATTTAAAATTTTAGAATATAAACAAAATGTGAAGATATAAATGAGTGGGATTCACCTGTATCAAACAAATCAATTGCTACTGAAGATGTAAAAAGGATAATACCTCTCATTGTTGTAAAACCTACAACGACTTCCACTAGAAACTCATATACTGTGTGTAAATACTTCACTATTGAGGCTTTTTACTGGATCCCTCTAGTATTTTATGATCTTGACTAAACTATAGTATCCTTTGGAGATGAAGAACCCTGAACATAATGAGTCTTAGTCATACCCTAACAGAGGCATTGTAAGTTACCAATGCCTCCATAACTTTTATACATATTTGCATGAATAGGATAAGAACATATGGTGTTTCCTCCCATTTATCAATGATAGAAAGTCATAGGAACATTAAAATATACAACAGGTGGTGTAAAGGGGGCTCGCTGTTGAGAACCACATCCACCACTACTACGATAATCCTGCAACTTCCTCTTCATCTAATGCATGCCCCGGAAGCTGTCACTAGATGGAATGGAATAGGTGTTGCTGACCTTACCTGTCATTTTCATATCTGCCATCATATCTTTGTCCACCATCTCCACATATATAGAAGGCTTAAATATAAAAACATGCGATCTGATATCTGATCAGAAACCCTACAGGTACTTTTGTGCCATCAGCTGTTCATTCTTCACTATATACAGAGAAAAATGGAAAATATCGGAAATTCTGTTGGTGCATGCCGACACCAGACACACCCACTATTATAGAGACATAAAATCCAAAAAATTATCCAATATCAGCGAATCTAAGAAATATTTTTGGAAGAACATGGTTTTGAAAACCTTCCAATCCATGTCCACGTGTTTGTCTATCTGGACCATAGAATCCAAGCATTGCATGTCAGACCTCTTGAGTCTAAATGCTTCACAGTTTACCCGGATGTTCTCACGTGTCTCCAAAATGTAAAATATTTGATTGATTATATCCATCGAGTCCTCTGCCTCTTGAGGATATTTCATTCTTTTAAATGATGCAGGATTCTCGTTTAAGAATTCCCATCGTCGATCTCTCTCTCCTCCAACTTCTGGTTATGCCTCAACAACTTCATTTTGATCTCATGGCACACCCTGATCAACAGAACAGACTTTTCATATGATAGTCTCAATGATATTCTAATAAATAGTTTGATTCCCTTGAGGAGAATCAACTGCACCTTCTTGAGGTACTCATGGAATATGTCCTAAAGGCATACTTCTGCACACTGAAACATTAAAATGATCATACAACAGAACAAATCTTAGTTCAAACTAGAAAACCCATAAGATAAAATTGAGATTAAAAACCAAACCAAACACTAGAAAAACACATCCCAAATTCCTATGGAAATGTGAGTCTCATCACCCCAAGAGCTGGCCAGGTACCCTTTATAACTTACAAATTAGGTCCCGACAATCCTCTCTCAAGTCTAATAGACATCCCAATATAAGGAATCATGAGAAAAGACATCCTTTGATACAAATATATAATGAACCGCCCTAGGTTTCCACAAACCCAGCACCATGCCTGATCTGTCACATACCTGAAGGGCGTTCCCAATCCCCATGGGATGAAGACATGCACGAGGGAATAGAAAAAAAGGGAATGATTTTTCCCAACCTGAACTACTAAATGGAATATATATATATATATATAGATATATAATGAAAAAATAAATAGTGGAAGACTAATGAATATATATGCCATAACAGTGAGAAAGATAATGGAAACAAACAACTGAAAAGTAGTCAAAACGTCAAAAAACAGTCCAACATTAAAGGACTAAAACCAATAGCAACTCCAATTACTATCATAGATAACTCCCACTATCTCACCACCATCTACCCAACTCAAAGAACACTAAACCTCAATGCCTTACTATGGATCCTTTATTTCCTTTCACCGGAAGACATTCAAAGGTCTATGTACCAACAAAGAGGTTTTTAGGGTGTGAACTAACAGGCTCAGTAGGATCACACCCAGTTGTTCCATAACAATTCTCTGTATAAAAATTATTGTAATCTTATTTTAAATAAAGCATGGAATGATAAACAGTAAATTAATTTTTATAAAAAAATGGTAAACATTTACCTTTTCCAAAGATACGAACAAAAACATGTATAACATGCATATGAAGGATAAATTAGAGTTCCAAGAAGTCAAAAACAACAAAAACATAGAAATCAGTACCAAGGATCACTATATCCCAGACATTAAGACTAATCATAACACAATAAATCAAGTGAATAATCCAGTTCCTAGAACATAGGCCAAAGAATCCTTGGAATAACCCATGATTAAACCCCCACCAACAATGACAATATCCATCCCCTGGAACAAAGGGACTAAGAAATAGAGGAAATACCCATGAGAATATCTCCTGATAATCACAAAACATGGAAGATGGGCTTAGGATAAACCTTCCACCAAAGTAAAAAAGGTAACCCATGCGATCATTTTCAAAAATTGATTTCAATGTTTCAAAAGAACACATTTCCTTTTCATTTATCAAAGACAGGGAAAATCTATTTCACTTCAAAACCCCATTTTTCAACACACAGAAATAGTTATTCCATTTTGACAAATAAATTTATAAAGAAAGAGAAATCAGGATTGTTATCATAGGTTAGAGACAGAACCACCCACCTCAATACTCGGGTAACACACACCAGCGATGAGATCCACCAATAATGAAAATCCAAATATGGTAACGAAGGCCCTAGAACCCAATCCATACATCATAGGAATGATTTGATTGGAAAATAAAAGGGTTGGTGGAGAAGAGGAAACCACATATCTCAAAAGAAAAAGCTCTCTGCACCACGAACAATAAATAACGACCTCCGAAATGAGATCACAAAATGGATCATAGAAGAAAAAAAATGAAACACTAACTTAGATCAACATATCCAATAACACAACCTAAGTATGATACTATGATCAATTTCATTGAATAAGCATAAAGGATACTCATTTAGAGATACACACCATAATTGCTATGGAGATCAAGTATCTATTAAATTGATCTAGAAGGAGTAGTGTCTCTCAAAAATTATTGGTATCAACATTGGGTTGAGAGTAATTAAGATCCAGATAAATAACCAAAACAAAAAAGTTTCACATATGTTTTTAAAAATGTATTTTGTTCATTAAAAAATGTGTAACCCAATTACACGATGTGTAACCTCCATGTTCCACATACTTCAAAAAACCAATTGCCTTGAATTGAAAATTTGTTACTTAAAACATTAATGATGTGTATCTTTTCACATAGTTATCCCTCTCACGACTTGTACACAACAACCATTACATATCTTGTAACCCAGTTATACGGTGTGAAATCCTCCTTCATCCTATAGAAAATGCTGGTTAAGGGTACAAGTAACAAAAATCTATGACTTCTCCCATATAGGTATCCTCCCAATACCTTCTTAATCCTATTTAGATAATGATAAAAGAAAAAATACAATTAGATTAATATAATACATGATGGATCAGTAATGGGATGTTATAGAATGTCTCTAGTACCGATCCTTTGAACAATAGTTTATGAACACCCTTGAAGATTTTTTATGCACTTCATAATATTTGTGGTCATATGGCTATATCTCCTGTCACCATCAGATCCTAATGACTACTTTTTATTCCCAATACACATCATATAATCATAGAAATCTTGATTATACCATTGAATTACTTCTAGATACTTATCCAATATTCATTTTTGTGGTTCATATGATGAAAGAAGAAAACATAATTGCATTTAAAATAATAATAAAAATTATTCATATATAAATTAGTTTAAATAAATATACCCAATTTTATGATTTCTATCTTTATTATCTCATCTTTTTATTTTTTGTTGAAATTATGGATAAAATCTATAATTAAATATCAATTATAATTGTTTGGTTATTTCCATGAAAACTAATCACCAATAAAAACCTATATTATCTCTTTATGGAGTTCATATATTAAGAAACATAATTAGATTTGCGTAACATGAATGTGTATATATGCTAATATCTGACACCATGATTAAAATTTATCCTTTTTTACAATTAAAAATTATTGTTAGAGAGGGTTTTGATTAACATCCTGTGAGGTATAAATGTGTAATAAATAGTATAATTTCAAAAAATAAAAGTACCATCCACCAAAATTAATTGTTTGAAATATGGAAATGAAAATATACACAACCGAAATTCCATAAATATCCTACCGAATGTCTCTTTTTTTATATAAACACTATTATCATGGGAGACATACTCATTGGTGTTAAGATGATAAAATCCAAATTATTTAGAGAAAAAGTTCCATTAGCTATGGAAAAAAATTATACGATCCATCCCAATCACCATAAACTTTTACAATTCATTTATCTTTTTACATATAAAATTTATCACAATAAATAAAATACTTGAAAAAATATTGTCCTCTTCCATGAATGAGTGACCTAGGAAAATCATGACACATTCGTATTATCAAGAATGTAATAATATATATAAACTCTACATCAAGTGCATAATGATCTTCTGATAGTGTTGGGTGAACACAAGTATGTGATCCTTCCAACATAGTAATCTTCAAACATGAAAAAAGTATCATATATTATAGACATCTAAAATTTACATTCGTACATTTATTTTTTAGAGTGAATGATATAATTTATCATTCATCAGCAACAAATGGAAAATTTCTCTTTATGTGGTATTTTGTAACCACATTCTATAATGAAATTTTATTTTTCAAATTATTATCTAATAAACATGGTATTAACAGTTGCAATAGATGTGTTACTTGAAATTCCCATGAATTCAACAGTAGGTGTAATAACACCCCAATCCAAATCATGTTGACATGAAATTCCATCCAACAAGGAAGTTTATAAAAGAGATTGGTTACTGCTCAATGGTTATTTCATATATGTAAAAACCCCTCAGTTGGTTCATTGGTCACATATTCCTCACCCACATCATCTCATGTCACATCATCAGATAATTCATCATCAAATAATCCAACATTCAATAAATTAGGTGTATCAATTTGGATTTCTTCTATAATTTTGTTTATATTTGGATCAACTTCTTCCTAATTATTTTATGTTATTAGTATCATATGAGAAGATAATAAAAGACAGTTTTATAAGGAACCAAATTCAACTGATGTCCCATAACAGGTTTCTTTGTTATATAGTTTCACCTCATCAATAATATAAATGTTGACATATAATTTGAAACACCCCAAAATTATAATGTAAGAACCTTATATTCGATCGCATGCATGACATGCGACACCAAGCCCGTAAGGGGATATAATACCCCGATACATTAAAATATATTTACTATTTTAAATAGATTTTAAATATTCTATATTTGGAAATTCACACAACACCAATTTACCATGAATTACATGCAAGAGATAATTTCTTCAAAATCATACATTACATGCAATACAATGCTTTAACTAAATAATAATATATTTTTAAAATATTATTATTGAATATAATAAGAATTAAACCTTTCATTAAATTATTTTTTATAAATATAATTAACTATCTTATGAAAATAAATGATTAAATAAAATATAAAATGAATTCATAGGTTACAAATTAATTATAAATGAATATAAGAATTGATTGAATATAAAGGAAAATATTTTTTTTACGCTCAAAAAGATGTTTTACCCTAATAAATTAAATTAATTACAATTAGTGAGTGATATTAATGTGATATATATATTATATATCCAATTAATTCTTTTTACATTCACCCAGTATATTTTATAGGCTTATGGTAAACATAAACCCAATTTCATGCCTAAAATACTATATTTTTATTAAAGAATTTTAATCACCTTCTAATAGAACTCCCAATATAAATACAATTTTTTAAACTTTTATAAATTTAATATGTCAAAATAAAATTATTAAGTAAAATATAAAATATATATTAAGGTGAATTTTTTATTTTTTTTCTTTTAATATTCATTTTTAATGCATAGTGAGAATACTGAATTTTAGTTCAAAACAGATTTTTCATCTAATTTAATTATATCGATAAATTATGTTTTATATTTGTTTTCAAATTAAATTAAAACTTATTTTTATTAATTAATCCAATTTATGTAATTGGGATCAATTTAACTATTATATTGATTATAAAAATATATCACCCTTTTAGATGTTTTTACATTAAAAACACACAATGTCGTCCCGACTGCGGGATTAAATTTAAAATAATTTCTACCACATATTTGATTGATATTTGGAAAAATGGATTCCATGTTTAGGATAATAATAATTTATAACTTATAATATGGTCAAATTAGTTTTTTACTAAATATATTACTAAAAGTGATTGAAATTAGTTACAACAATTAAGAGAAAGTTAAGTTTAAAAATGGACTAAACCGTAAACTTAGGACCTAAAATGACGTATACACATGTAAAAAATCCATTTTCTGGACATATATCAACCATAACCTCCATTTTATCAAATATTTTATTTTAATGGGTCCAATTTCAATGTGAAAAAAGAGTATGACATTCCATTATCAAAATATTACAAGGGTTCCACTCCACCTCGACTATAAAAGGGCCCCTTATTCTCCCACTTCATCAAACCTCTTATGCCAATTTGGATTGGGAAATATCTGAAACAATATATCCTAAAAATACCTCCCATTATACTAGATTCCTCCCTTTGGGAATAAATACATCCAAGGAAGCCTTTTGGTACAATCTAAAAGAACTTACCTGACTAAGAGGTAGTGTCTTCTCTCAAGCTCTCTTGTTTCATTTCCATTCTCCACCAACTAAAATATATTTATTACATTATTATATAACAATAATATAATTCTAAATATAATAAGATTTTGTTTGTAAATGGTTATATTGAGACTTAATCACACCTCCATCTAATGGGTAATGAACATAATGTTTGTGTGTACGGTGAAATACTGCATTACGAAATGATGATTGTTCATTTTTCTTTTACCACCTATAATGGTGGAAATTATAAAGAAATTTTATTTATTTATTTTATAAATGATATTTATTATTCCATTAAACAGATTTAATACCTTTATAACAGATAAATTTAATGAATTCCATTTTTCGTTAATAAGATAACATCGTTTGAGGAAGTGTGGACTACCGCCCCCTAAATGCAATGTGATTCATTCACGTTAAACGTAGAACATATTAAAGATAATTATAATGAAAATAAATGAAAAATATTAAATAAATATTTTAATTTAATAATAATATACATCAATATAAATATCATTCACTTTCCATTATTTTAATACATCAAATAAATGAAAGTAACGTTCATGCCTGCGTATGGCCTACTGTCTCACTGAACCGTACATTTTCATTTCTCATCTTAAAACATTATTGATTATTCTAAATAACTATATAATATTTATATTTGATAATTATTCCATCCTCTTTAGAAATTCAAACCATGGTAAAATTAATGGGAACATGTAGTAAGAAGTTAATAACCTACTCGAGAAAACTAGGCAATTAACCACCAAAATAGTGAAATTAATGAATGTTTATTAACAAACAAGTAATGAGATATAATAAAAAGTTAATATATGGTATTATAAACATGATAATGGTTATGATATTAGTTAGTAACGTATTTTAAACCACTACACTATAGTCTAAAGCCTACACAACTAAAATGAAGGATAAGGTAAGGGAATTTTGTTTGAATTTACATTCCATTGAGACTTCTTTGTTATTTGCACTAATTTACCTTTATTTGGTACATATACTACCTTTTTCATGTTATATCATAAATAAAAATTATTCGCATAATATTATACATTTCATTAAATTCCATACTTTTCTTGATATTATGATTCAAATGTTTCAAAGTTGTATGTGACACATTGGAATTGTTAAAGATTATTCTCCTAGAGAATGTTCATATTTTTTTTCAATATCACTTCCTTTTGTGATTGTTAATTTTTTCTGAAAAATAACTTTATCTTAATCATTTTTCATTGTAAGTTTATTTTAATATCCATATTCTCATACAATGGATATTATTATTTCCTAAACCGTATATCATTTTACATACGGTGTTCACTTTGACAGTTATTTGATTAACTGGGAAATTATTTATAAAATCATTTTCTTTATTCAATATAGATATTAGATAATCCCAGAAATTATTTAACCCCTCTATGAATCGATAGGTTCTCATAAGACAAATATGTTGGCCAAATTAAACAGGTTTCTATCCTTAGATTTAAACCTTCTTATAAATGGTCTTAACGGTATAAGATTTCATGTGCCTCAGACATGACGTCTGTTAAGAAATAATTTCCCTCATTTAGTTTCAATTATTATTCATCCATGATAATTTTAATCTACATATCTATGGATAAATTTCATTTCTATTCAATGATTAAATATTTTTTTAGTTTCTAACCTTTCCATATTGTTTTTCCTTATCTAGTTTTGAATGGAATGTGTTTTCATTTAATCACTTTCCCATGTTGATTTATTATCATTGATCCATTATTTCATACACATTACTTACATTTACTGAGAATTTTATCTCACCCTTATTAGGTTTTCTTTCCCCAGGTTATGAAGAAAAAATATTTTAATAAGCGTTCAAGGATTCGATTTATTTTATTTTATTTTATATCATTTTTGTAATTTTTATTTCCCAATTTATTATGGGTATCATGTAAGTAATCTAGATACCCAAGACTACTGAACTAAACAATATTTTGGGATTTATTTCATTGTAATCATTCCAATGTAATAAGATAATGCACCGGTTCCAGGATTTTACATCTACGACGTTACATAATTCTATTTGATCATTACTTCACTATTTCCCAAAAAATGATAATGAGTACACCCAATCCTCATCACAATGAAGAGGATACCTAGTGTGACATAGAAGATCCAAATATTGAAGATATTGATATATGATTGAAGTGATTACTTAACTAAACCTCAGTTTTAAGTGATTATTAATTTTCCTACAAACATCTTCCAATTACATACATTCATGATGGTTAATCCCTCTTTAAACTGTAAAACAATATCTGAGACCTTGTTCATTATAAATTATATATCCATTAATTATATAGACACAAAAATGATTTCATAGAATGAAAATTTAGTAAGCCGTTTTATATATCTCAAGAGAATCATAAAATTCTTAACATTTTGTTAATGAACTAAAATTTGAAAAATGATGAATGGATATTGAAACCTTTTCTGTGGATTGGTTTATCATGATTTGATAAACCAAAAAAATCATATGGGATATACTAGAACCTCAATTGTCTCATATTATCGTATCCACCAATATTATTTTGGCATAGTGTATAAATCTAACATGAAACATCAAAGCCTCTTGTGGAGCCTCATTTTATTACAATAATACTCATGTGAAAGTTAGTAAATATATGGGTTTGGGATACATAATATTTCACTCTTAACACAAAGAAACTTATATTCATACAGGGATGGATGACATGTAGTCAATCATCTCATGATCATTCATCACTCAATTGTCTTAGCATGTTTTTTTAGGATAGTTATTTTGTTATTCACACAATAAATATTTAGTAATAATATTTTAAAATATAATTATATATATGTGTTTAAGTAATGATATAATTTCAATATAATTTTTTTACATTTTTCAAATTAATAATACACACACATACACACATATGTCTAAATAATGATATAAATAAACTATAATTTTTTTAACTTTTTTAATTATTAATAATATATTATTACATTACATAAAATTATATAGGATAAATAATAAATTTTTGTATGTATATATTTATTAATATTAATATTTAAAAAAACCTGACTTGATCTTCATAGTTTTTCCATGGATTTGTTTATCATTAATCGATAAACCAACCAAAACCGATGGGGTTTCATAGAGGCTTCATTTTTTCATATTTTAGAGTCTACCAATCTCATTTTATTTATGGTGTATAAATCCTACATTAAACATCACCCCCTCATGTAGATCCACCTTTTATTAAAATAATACTCCCATGTAAGTGAGGGGTTCTAGGGATTTGGTATACATAATATTTCATCGCATACACATAGGAACTAACATTTTTTAAGGGAGGGATGACATCCAAGTCATCAATAAAGAATGAAAATTCAATTATTACAAATTATTTAACCAAATAAAAAATAATCATGACATATAACTTGAATCATACATTGGTTGGTCATCTCAAGAATTTTCATAAATCAATACTGTTACCAAGCACTTTTCAGAATAGTTATGCATATAGTAAATATATAATAATATTTTTACATATAATTATATATATTAATAAAAAAATATAAAATTAATTATATATATATATATATATATATATTTCTATTAAAATCTTATTTTAAATTTAAATATGATAAAATTTATAATATACACAATTATATTCAAACAATGCTAATACTATTTTAAATCTAATAATAATATTATTATAATTAAATAAAACAGTTAGAATAATTTTACCTATCTACATATCCCATAAAGCATTTTAAATTTATTATTTAAATATAAGCTATAATATTATATATATATATATATAATCAAATATAATTATTAATATTCAAAATTATAATTATAAAAATACATTTTTATAACCAATCAAATTATTATAAAAATAAATAATTATAATTTATTCATAATTATGCATAATATTATATTTATATAATGATTTTTTAGAAAAATACTATTAAAAGTAAATTTTTAACGTAATTAATGGATATAACATTATTTACATTAATAAAACCAATAATATATTTCCACCTCATTATAATTTAAAAATTATATATATATATATATATATATACAATTTTTTAAATTAATTATATTTTCGAAAGTATAAATACTTTTATTTTATAAATAATTACATAAAAAATTTATTATTTATAAATAATTTTTCTTTAATATATTATTCATATTAAAAAAATTCATTAACAATGAAAATATTATATTTATATATATATATATATTAAATATTGTATTTTAAAATTATTTAAATTTTAATATGTTAAATAATAAACCATATAAATATATTCATATTCAAATAAAGTGAAAAATATTTTTTAAAAAATATTATTAATAATATGTTAGTTAAAAAAATATTTAGATAGAATAATTTTATTTATCCAATAATATATTGTAAATATTTTTAATTTATATATGATATATAATATTATATTTACATACAAATATATTCAAATATAATTATTAATATCCTAAATCATAATTATACATATATAAGTTTGTATGTAACTATACTTTTCTAAATATAAACATTAAAATTTTATACCTAATTACTCATAATTAAAAACAATTTGAATTATCATGACGTCATATTTTCTAAATCATTGAAAATAATTAAAATCTTATATTGAAAATATAAATAAAATCATACATTCATATAATCGTACAATTTAAATAAATAAATCATGTAAACAAAATAAATAAAAAAAGAAAAAAAGAAAAATTTTAAAAAAGAAATTTTATCTCTGTGAAGGTTGTAGAACGAATATTGAGAAAGAGAGAAACAAATTTGATAGAGTGTTTCTACAAATTTAGAGGGGTAGAATGTGTGAAAGGATGGGGAGTGGTTTCCTTTTCATTTTTTTTATTGATAAACAAGGACCTTATTCATGCCTCTTGTTTCCGAGTTTCACTAGAAGCATGAACAAAATTTATGCCCACATTCTAGTGATAGAAGTGGCATGAATATCATTCATTCTTCCTTAATGAAAGAAGATGCATGGAAATATTCACAAATTTTTTATTCTATTTTTAAAAATTTAGACAGCCTTAACTTATTTTAAAAAACTAATAAATTCTTAAACATAAATTAAAAAAAAATATCCAAGGACCCACACTAAGCTACCCTCTGCTTGTTGATTTCCCTTCACCAGCACTACAACATATTCTATAGCCTCACCACCCAAAGCATCCAACTCGAAGTGCTATTTTCATATCTACAGCACCAAACACAAGTGTCTACATGACTCTTTGACCCAACATTAATAGAGATCCTGTGTGAATCACTACCTATGATAGAAAGCCTATATTTTTAATGGGTTTTATGATTAAAAAAGAAAAAGTGGGATAGGCTTTATGGTATTTTAAAAATTGGGTCAAAGGTTGTGTGAACTTTGTTCACACCTCCAGTGTCATTGTGGAAGCATGACTGAGGTTTACTCTTCCATGAGGGTTTAAAAAAGTGTGAACCCCGTTCATGATTCCACTGTAATTTTTTCAATGGAGGCGCAATGGGGTTCACACCTCCCAGAAAGAAATTTTTTAAACGGAGGGTCTCCTCCCTCCATTTCATTTACTCACGCCTAATACTTTATAGTGAATATTTGACATACTTCATTCTCAATATATATCACCATCATTTGAGAAGGTAAAATTTATATTTAAAAAAATTAATTTTCTAATTTCTTTATTTAATTTTTTTGTAAGATATATTTATTTAAAATTTTTTGATTTTATGAATGTATAAATTAATATTCTTTGTATAATTTATTTTTTGTATGAATTAATTTTATTTATAAGATTGAATTTATATTTAATTATTTAGCAAATTTAAATATGGCCTTTTCATTATTTATATTGTATGGAATAATATAAGTTATATTTAGGGAGATATTATTGTTTGAAATATTTACATAATTGTAATTTAAATTGTGAAAAATTATATTTGAATATGTTTTATTGTATGTATTATATTTTATAGTATATTTAATGTAAAATAAATCTAAAATATAAAATTTTATACATATAGATAAATAATGTTAATATACCAAAGTATTTTATAAAAATTATTATCAATATTTATATATAAAAACTATTATTAAATTTATTTGAATATATATACATGTTATATTATGTATCATATTGAAAATTTTTATGATATACAATATATTATTAGAGATATATATATATATATTATTATTTATGTTAAAATAACTAAAAATTTATACTAATAAGAATAATTTTTGAATTATATGAATTATAAAACATTACAATTCCAATGAATAATGTATAAAATATAATTACTTAAATTTTTGAAAGTTTATTTACATCAATATATATATATATACTAACCTTATTTATTTATATTGAAATTAAAAGAAGCTTACAATATTTTAATGGTCATTTAAGTGTAAATTATACATATTTTTTAATTAAATTTAACACAATTTATTATTAATAAAATTTTGGGTAGTTATGTATAAATTAGTAACATTATTTATTTTGGAAACTATGGTTGTGTGAAGAAATACATAATTATATTTTAAAATATTAATAAATAAAGGTTAATATATTTAAATATATATATAAATAAATTAATAAATATATATATATATAATATTTAAAATTAAATAAATGTACAATATAATATTGGATACATAGATAAATAAAAGTGTTGTGGTTAAATATTTTAAAAAAATATATTAGTAATAATCATTGCATAAAAAAATACATATCGTAAATTAATTGAAAATATATATATTTGTACTGAGAAAATATATGTTATAGTATTTGTATATCGTATTTGAAAAATAATATTATTAATATTTAAAATTCCCCATTAAAAAAATACATACATATATATATATTCATATTTAAAAATTGATTTTATAAATAAATATATATATATATATATATAGATATTTATTATTTATTGGATATTGTTATAGGTAAAGTTATAATTTTTAAAATATAGTATGTATACCAAAAAAACATGTCAATGCTATTGTGTGATGATTAATCTTTAGATTATCGACCAATGTATGATTGAAATTTCAAGTTATATTTTTTATACAGTTATATAATTTTAAATATGTGTCTTTTCTTTTATGTGTTTCTTAATTGTGTGTAATCGTGCTTTCTAACAACATAATGACCTGTGTGTCTATGTCAAAATGTTATGTATATAGAACTTCTCTACCCCTCACCTTCATGTGAGTGACATTGTAATAAAATTATGTTTGACAAGAGGTGTTGTTGTTTGAAGCTAGACTTTTTACACCATGACTAAAAGGGCACTGATGGTTGCAAAAATATGATATAATATAGTCTCTAGGAGTTCCCCCATTGATTTTTCTTGGTTTATTAAATAATGATAAACCAATACCTATAAAAATAATCAAGATCAAGTAACATTTTTTGATCACAACTAATTAAAATATGTTAATAATTTAATGATGTAGTATATATTTTTTGAATAAAAAAATATGTAGGTAATCATGTCAACATCATTATACTATAATAGGGAGGTAATTTATATTGATTCAGGTTTTAGTAATAGTTTTTAACTTGTAGGAGTGAGTGTCAAATATTCATGAGAATCAGAATATAAATATATGTATATATAAATAATATATATATATTTTATTAGATATTGATGTAATTAAAGATCAAATATATAGAACATAATAAGTATTATAATTTTTTTATCTGTATTGTATGATGATTGATCCTGATATGACCAACCAATGTGTAATTGAAATTTAATGTCATATTTTTTTATTTTTGATTATCTTATTTGTAATAAATGAATGATCATGAGATGATCGACAAATGTATAATTAAAACTCCATGTCACACTTTTTGAATGGTGTTATATAATTTGTTATAATTTTATATTATTTTCCTCATTGGAGACCTTTCTGTCATCCATATATCTCTAAGTATGTGGGGACCATCTTGTTCACATAAAATGTTATGTATCCCAAACCCCTAGACCCACTCATTTGTGCATGAGTAAAATTGTAATAAAATGGCATTCAACCAGAGGCATTGCTATTAGAAGATGGATTTTAACAACACAACTAAAAGGACACTGATGGTTATTTAATTATGAGATAATAGAGGCTCTTGGATTTCATCCCTAGTTTTGGTTGGTTTATGAAATAATGATAAACCAATCCATAGAAAATGTCTTAAGATCAAGTCATTTTTATTTAATCGTAACCTATTTGAACATGTTAAAAATTTGATGATGTTTTATAAAACAGTTTATTAAAAATTATATGTAATAATTCCTATATCAATATACTACAATGGTGAGGTAATTATACTGATTAGGGTTTTAGTTATATTTTTGCACCTGTTAGAGTGGAAAATATTCATGAATTTGTGACATGGGATGGTGTTCGTAGGAAGATGCTTAGTATATTAAAATTTAGGGCTAATGAATCAATTAATTCAATTATATATCAACATCTTCAATATCCTAAATGTACATAGAACATTTATCATCCTATACATGATGATTGTGATGATGATTGGGTGGATGCATCATTTTTTTTCAAGCACAAATGCAATAATGGTAAATTGAATTATATGTGGCTATTTTTGATATTGAGGAGGTGGGACCTAATACTACAAAAGTGTTATGGGGTTTTTTTTTGAATTCATACAATTATAACATTCTCATCCATTATATTCACATATGAATCTGATAATAGAAATAAATTATGAAGAAGATGATATGAATATGGAAACAACTATAGGGGACATCCCCCTCGATCCTTATATCATAATGAATGGTGCATTATCTGATGAGGAAGTATCTAATGATGCAATAGTAGATGATGTAGCTGATGATGATATGGGGAATGAACTTTACGTGGTTATTTTGATAGATGGTAATCAACCAGTTAGTGGTAATCATCCTACATTATTGACTTCCATAGTTGAAGGAATGTGTGTGCATAAAATTTTTATTGGGATGTGATTACACCAGCTACTAAATTCCCAAACATTATACGTAAAACATCTAAATCAACTTATAACACAATATATATTGGAAAAAAATTTAAATGTAAAATTGTATTGAAAATTTTATAAAGAAACACCGCATAGAGAGAAATTATTCTTTTGTGGTTGATGATTCTAATTAGTAAAAACATCTCTTCAAGGGTTTTTATAAACTACCAACCACATGGATAGTACATGTCACATTTTATAGATGTGTGAATTACTTTCTAAATGATCCCAACAGGCTTATCAGGGGATTACACATGTAATACGTTTTGGTCTGAATTTCAAAAGGTAAATTGATGTGATATTACGGGATGCATCATCAATTTATGTTCAAACCATGTATCTATTAGGGGGACACTATTTGGTTATAGAGTTCCATGACCCTCTTAGAGAATTTATTTATCGTGTTCTAGTGGTCATACTAGAAATAAAGTACAATCATTGAGGTTATTTACCCTCATTGAGATATCCCCATGCATGTCATGTTATAGATTTCACATCAGGGAACATATTATGGTAAAGATATATTGAACTTGTGTATTGTGTGATCAATATGATAAAATGTTATAATGAACATTAGATTCCTATTGGTGATATTCATATTATTACCTTGGATGATGATCAGTAGAATATGGTCCCTAATATTAGCATGTCTCAAATTCTAGATTTTTCATTCATAAAGTCTTTAATTTTTTGCATGTTTTAATTTTTGGATTATTACCGTGGTGCCTGAAAATACCAGGTTTCTCCCTTAGGTATGAACAATGTCTACTTTTATTATAAATGAGATAAACTAGCCTTGAGAATTGAGAGTGGTACTGTGATGCATCATTTAACATACAAAAGGGAAGAATCGTAAGATATTTACTCTAGAGGACGGAAGTGGATCCACTTCACAACATCTTTGATTGGGTTTTTTTATTTTATCATGACTATATAATTTTTTTTAATATTCACGCCTTTTCATTTATGGATCATTTTTTTCTTGATTGTTTTATTTCTTTCTTATTTCATATTTGTCTTGTTTTATTTCTGATTTAGATCAGAAATAATGTTTTCATATTCCAACTATTAAAAAATTAAATAGATAAAAAAATGAATCACAAGAGGTAAAACCTCTAAATGAATTATCTTTTCAAATTTCCTTGGAATCACATGACCTGTTGAATAAATCATCTAGTTTTATATACTATGAGATATTTTCATCCCAATTGATAAACACTGAATTATTTCGAAATAAATTAATCATGATTAGAAATAATTAAAACATGAAATTAATATACTAAACTAAAAACATGAACCACATCTATTTTTACAATATTTTTATCATAATTCTTAATTATGAATTCTTATTTCCGAGCACATTTTTATTCATGAAGTTTTTCAAAAAAATATTTTTTAAATTATATTGAAATAACTAAAAGAAGTTACAATGATATCAAATGTTAGATATTGTCCCCTCCATTTCACACATTACAGGATAGACATGTGTCACAACTAGTTATAGATGGATGTCTGGTTTCTACGTTGACTGTACAGAGGTCTCTTTATTACCATCATGTTTCAAAACTTCCTCCCACCATCCCCCATCTTCACCATGTTGGGATCAATGGTATAGCAATGTACGACTTCACATTCATCGATCATCATATCATTGCTGCCCCAGTAGAGAGATGAAGACTAGTGAACCATAAATTTCATTTTCTAGAGGGATATATGACTATTACACTTGAGGATGTGCCCATTATGTTGGGTCACCCCATTGATGGTGTGGTTTTTATGGACCAATTTGGTGTAGATTAGTTTGATATAGTTTAAAAATGATGGTCATAGAGGTCCAAGACCATGAAATGTCTTTTTTCAGGATTCAATTATGCATGCCATGTATAGACGATCAACTCACCCTTCTAGGTGATGATTCTGGTGAGATCATTGTGCTAATATTTTCATGGTTATTATTTATTAGACTTATTGGTTTCATGTTCTTCAAAGACCATTCAAAAAAAATTCCACTTGATGTATTTACTCTTACATGAGAATTTGGGCTATACATAGAGGTATAGTTGGGGGTCTACAGGTCTTGCATATACATATTGAGTGCTATGCAGCGCATATTTCATCAATAAGATATAGATTATAAGATGAGTTATTATAATCCAGACATTGATATGGGAGCACAACCATCACTTAGCTCCACATGCCTGGGCACCATTACCTATCGATATTTTATAGTGGACCCCACATGGATGGTGATAAGTTTTTCCTTACTTATTATTTGAAAATAAAACGTATAAATTTATATTGTAAAATATAAGTAAAAAATTGTTTTCTACAGGGGGAGTCAGGTGAATCGATATTAAAATACCACCAGAAATAATTTCCACACTTATAGACATATGTTGGATAGTCTTCGACTGGATGACATATGTGGCTATTTTTTATATTGTTAAATTATTATTGTGTACAATAAAAGACTTAATTTACTAATTACTTATTCATTTTTTTTGACATTTTAGGTTTCATGGAAGCCATATATTTAGAATATAATATAGAGTATCCCGCCTTACTATACAATGATTCTTGTTATAGGTTAATGCGTCGTACCTATGATTCATTTTCATATTGTTGAGTAGTATCATACTGATAGAGTTATGAGGCACTTCATCTTTTATCACCTTATTCCTTCATTACATAGTTAGTTTTCTTTACATCATTCTTTGAAGATTCTAGAGAGGTGATTCTTGGACTATATGCGGTATTATGCACAATATATTGAGATGTGGGACACACGACATCAGGCCCAATTATAGGGACATACACTATACATATGAATCTATAAGATTATGGTTTATGGTCCCTAGTTATGCATGATACTAGTGAGATATCTTATGTGACACAAAAAGATAAATCATGAGTTAGTAATAATTCTTTCTACCATTATTGATCATTTTTTTTTAACTTTAGTAAACTATATAATTTGTTTTTTCAAGATTCTTGTATAACCAAAATTATTCACATCTTTATCTGCACTTCTAGATTAGGTTTTTCCGATGGCTCACTGCAATGGGAACTAAAGAAGCATCTCCCTTATCAAGATAGAAACCATCCTCACATCCAACATCTACATCTGTAAAAAGATTTTCACCACCTGAAACGCAAATCCATGATATGAAGACGAAATTCCTAGAACTACACAATAGTGTAAAAATAAAGCCTAAAATCCATTGAAAATTTTAATTAATATTAATTTAATGATCGTATTAGTATAATAAGAACAACATATACGAATTTCATTGATACAATTATAATTCATAAATGATATTGAAAGGGTTGTTCAAACCTACCTTAAGGGGGTCACCAGATCCTATGATTCTATGCTTATTCCCCTTAAAATGCATCCCAAAAATGGGGTTTTGAGAGGAACCTAATATATTCATATATGAATACCAAATTTTGAGGTCATTTACTATATTTAATTATAAATTTATAGGTTTGGGTGAAAACTAAAAAAATGTGTTTGGAATTTTACAAATCTTAATACTATAATTTTAGAAGCTATCTATAAATTTCCCTCATCTTATTTACTTGAAAATTTATAAATCAAGTTCATTTATGAATCTATAGTCACTACTATGGAAGCCACCTATATCAGTGCTATAAATTGGATTTTAGTATAAAAATGATGACAATCAGAGCACCCTTAAAAGAGTTCATCCTTTATCAGGTTTTTAGTTTTCACGCTGATAAAGAGGGTCTTTATCAGAATATCTAATCAAAGATAAAGGAGAAATCTATCACCACATTCTTTTATTTCTGATTAAGGCCAAGAAGACTGCTAAAAAACATGAAACCCTTCAGAATCCCTACAATAGAACCATATTAGAAAAAAATAATCAAATTGGAATAAAAATTTTACAGAAAACCAGATTACAATCCAAATACAATGTTTCACTATCATTTGAAATCAAAATTAACTTACAAAAAATTACATTGATGTGATATTTATAATTAATAAATAAATTACAACCCAATATAAAAAATCAAAACTCATATAACATGCTTTCTCCAATGATCAATCTACATACAAAATCTTGATCCTACAGCAAAACCGTTGTTTATTTTAGGAAAAGTACATAAAAAATAAACTAATTTTAATTTTAATGTAATATAATACAAAATTGATAAATTATATTGTTAAATAGTGAATATATTAACGATATTATCTATTATAATACTAATTATATTATTAATGATTATATTTTAAATATTAATTTTTTTATTAATTATTAATTTTAGTAATAATTTTTATTATAATATGAATTATTAATTACATTTTTAATTAATAATATATATAAATTATATTTTTATATACTAAATATATTAATGATATTATCATTTAATAATTATCATAATTACTTAAATAATTGTTAATAATTATATCCATAATGTGGAATAACATTTTTATATTAAAAACATGCACTTTGAGTCATATTGAACACATCATGTGTTACATTGTTGCACGATAGATTGCTACACATAAAAACTGAATTATGGATCGGTTTCCAAATGTTTAAAAACAATTTGAGTTCATTAACTCAGTTTTTGAAAACATGAAATGCATTTTGAACTAAAATTAATCTTTTTTATTGAAAACATGCACATAGAATCATACTATCCACATCATGATTTTGATTGATGTGCGACACATTATTATATTAAAAAAGTTAATTATGGATCGTTTTCTTAAAGTTTCAAGGAAATAAGTCCATGTTAATCAGTTTTATCAATGTTATGTGTGCTTTAGAGTAAATTGACACTTTTAATGTCAAAACATGTACCTTCAGCCAAACTGGTCACATTGTCTATCTAGTTGATGTGCAATTGATTACTACACATCACAAATAAATTATGGATCAATTTTCTAAATTATCAAGAAAATACAATCTATTTTATATTTCTTTGGATATGTGATGCATGTTTTGACTTAATTGATACTTTTAATGTGAAAAAATGCACTTGGAGTCATACTGACCACAACAGGTGTTAGATTGAAATTATCATGATTCCTAAATTACACAAATGAATTATTGATCATTTCCCAAATGTTTCAAGACAATTCTAACTTGTTTACCTAGTATTGGTTATCTGATGCATGTTTTAGAGTAAACTGAAATTTTAGATTTTAAAACACACACTTTGAGTCATACCGACCACATCATCTATCATATTATTCCACTGTAAATTCCTACATAGGAAAAATGAATTATATATTATTTTCCTGAAGTATCAAAAAAAATAATCTCTTTTACTTAGTTTTGGGTATGTGACGCGTGGTTTAGAGAAACATGAAGCTTTTAATTTAAAAACACACACATGTAGTCATACCGGTCACATCATGTGTTGGATTCTTCTGTAGTGAATTACTACACATCAAAAATGAATTATGAATCATTTTCCCAATGTATCATGACAATCCGAGACTGTTAACTTAGTTTTGGATTTGTGATGCTCATTTTACAACAAAATAACATGTACTTTGAGTTGTATTGACCACATCGTGATTCATATTTACATGTAGTAAGTTAATATATGTTTCGAATTAATTTGGTATTATTTACCTAAAGTTAAAAAATAAGAAGAGTTTTTTTCTCAGTTTTTGGCAATGTGACGCATGTTTTAAACTGTAAAGACACTTTTATATTGAATACAAGAACATTGAGACATACCAACCTCATAATCTACTGGATTTCTGTGATGTAAATTCCTAAAAATAAAAAATTATTTATGGATTAGTTTCATAAAGTTTGAAAACAATAAAAGCTTGTTTTCTCAGTTTTGACAATGTGATGAGTGTTTTAAACTAAAATGAAAATTTTCTATTGAAAAAACATACAAGGAGTCATTCTGGTCACATCATATGTGGGATTGATGTGAAATAAACTCTTATAAACTTGAAATAAATTATAGAAAATTTTCTAAAAGTTTCAAGACAATTCAAGTTCATTTACCTTGTTTTGGCTATGTGATACATGTTTTACACTAAAATGAGATATTAATTTTGAAAACAAACACTTGAAGACATTCTTCCAAATCGTGTGTTATATTAATGTGAGGAAAATTCTTACATATCACAAACGATTTATGAATATTTTTCTTAAATATTGAACAAAATATGAGCTCATTTTTCTTGGTTTTGGATAAGTGATGTGATTTTTAAATTAAAAAGAAACCTTTATATTGAAAACATGCACTTTAAATCACGCTGGAAACTTTTTCTTTTATATTTACATTTGGTTGATCCCAAAAAGTTTAAATTAAATTATGTATCATTTTACTAAATTTTTTAAAGCAATTCGTGCTTGTTTTCATGTTTTCGACCATGTGACACACATTTTAAACTACAGAAACACTTTTATATTGAAAACGCACACTTGGAGCCATGATCACTACATCATGTGTCAAATTGATGTTTGATTTATTCCTACATGAAAATAATGAATTGTATATTGATTTTCTAAAGTTAGAAAACAATCCTAGATCATTTTCTTGGTTTTGGATATGTTGCATGTGTTTTAAACTAAAACATAACATTTATGTTGAAAACATGCGCTTGGAGTCATACTGGCCACATCGTGTGTGGGATTGATGTCTAGTGGAATCATATAAGCCAAAAATAAATTATGGACAATTTCTGTAATGTTTCAAGACAATTTAACATCACTTGATCAATTTTACCTATGTGACATGTATTTTACATTTAAATGACACTTATATTGAAAACAGAAACATGGTGTCATTCCAGCCACATATTATGTCTTATTATGTTTAAATTGATTCATAAATTTTAGAATTTAATTATGGATTATTGTCATTAAGGGTGAAAATAATCCGATCTCATTTTATATGTTTTATCTATGAAAAACTTATTTTAAACTAAAATGATACTTTTATATTGAGGCATGAACATTGGATTACACTGACCACATACCGTGTCAGATGGATATGTCGTCAATACCTACATGTAAAAAAATAAATTATGTATAATTTTATTACTGTTTTAAAACACCCAAGGCTTATTTTCTTAGTTTTCACTATGTGATGCACATTTTAAACTAAAATGACACTTTTATATTGAAACCATGCACTCTAAGTCATACTGAAAAAATCTTATGTCATATTAATGGTTGGTAAATTAATAATAAAAAATGAATTATGAATCAGATTCTTAATGTATAAAACAATCCAAACATTTTTTCTAGGTATTTTCTATGATATATGTGTTTAAACCTAAATTAAACTTTTAAATTGGAAACAATCACATGGAGTTGTACCAGCCATGTCGTATGTGAGATTGATGTGTGGTTAATTCTTATATTTTAAAAATAAATAATGGATTTTTATATTATTGTTTCAAGACAATTCAAACTTGTTTACTTTGTTTCGGATATGTGATGTGTGTTCTACACTAAAAGGACACTTTAATATTGAAAACACTCACTTGGAGTCAAACCTGACACATTTTGTGTCCGATTAAGGAATGGTTTATTACTACATGTCAAAAATGAGTGATGGATAATTTTACAAAATTTTGAAAATAACTTGAGCTCCTTTTCTCATTTTCTTATATGTGAAGCGCGTTTTAAACTAAAATGACACTTTTATTTTAGAAACATGGACTTTTAGTCATCCCAATCCCATCATGTTTCAGATTGATGTGTAGTAAATTCCTACGCGTAAAAAATAAATTATGGAATATTTTTCTAAATTCTTAAGGTAATACGAGATCTTTTTCATGGATTTGGATATATGACATTAGTTTTAAACTAAAATGACACTTTTATATGGAAAAAACACTTTGTGTCATACCGACCACATCATGTGTCATATTTTTGTTTAGACTATTCCTATACATAAAAATTATTTATAGATTTGTGTCTGAATGTTTATAAATGACTTGATCTTGTTTTATTGGTTTTGGGTATGCGCTGTGAATTTTAAACTAAAATAAAACATTCTATTGAAAGCACACACTTGGATTCAAACCATCCACATCATTTGTCTGATTCAAAGTGTGGTAAATTAAAAAATAATAAAAATTTATGGATTATTTTATATAATTTTGATGATAATCTAGGCACCTTTACTTAGTATGGCTGTGTGATGCACATTTTACACTAAATTGACTCTTTTATACTAAAAATATGTACTTGGACTCATACTGGCCACATAGTTTATCATATTAAGGTGAGTTTGACTCTTAAATTTCAAAAATTAATTTCATATCATTATTCTAATGTTTTAAAATAGTACGAGATTTTTTAATTAGTTTTTTATTTGTGATTCACATTTAACATAAAATGACCTTTTTATATTGACAACACACACATTGATTCATACCGGCCACATCATGTTTCAGAATTATGTGTATTCAATTACTACACATCATAAATAAATTATGGATCATTTTAATATTTTTTTAAAACAATTTGATCTCTTTTTCTCTATTTTGGATATCTAAAATGGATTTTAAACTAAAATGACACGTTTATATTAAAAAAATGAACATTGTTTCATACCAACCACATTTTGTGTTATATTGACGTATAGTTGGTCCCTCCAAGTCAAAAATTAATTGTGGACCATTCTCTTAAAGGCTGAGAACAATATTATAACATTTTATTAGTTTTGAAAATGTGACATGTGCTTTAAAATTAAATGTCACTTTTATATGGAGAAAAACACCTAGAGTCATACCGACCACATCATGTGTCATATTGATGTATAGTCCATTCCTACCCATTGTGAAATGAATTTTGGATCATTTTAATAAATTTTTTAAAAATATAATCTGTTTTTATTTTTTTTTAAAAAGTGGTATATGTTTTAGACTAATTGACACTTTTATATTGAAAATACACACTTTGAGTTATACCGACCACATCATAAGTCAGATAGACATTCATTCTATTACTACATGTCAAAAATAAACTATAGATTACTTTTTAGAAGTTTTAAAATAATCAAACCTTATTTTCCCTAATTTGAAAATGTGATGTGTGTTTTACACTAAAATAACACTTTTATATTATAAAATCTCACTTGGAGCCACACCAACAACATCACGTGGAAGATTGATATGTGGTCAATTTCCACACATGAGAATTAAATTATGGATATTTTTTTCATAAATTTTGAATGTAATCAGAGATATTTTTCTCAATTTTGAAAATGTAGCTTGTGATTTAAACTAAATTGACACTTTCAATGTGAATACATGCAATTTGAGTCATATAGGCCACCTCGTATGTTGGATTGATGTAAGGTTGATTCCTACATGACAGAAAATAATTATATATAATTTACTTAAATTATTGAGATAATATAGTCTTGTTTTCTCAATTTTTTCAATGTGATGTTTGTTTTAAAGTAAAATGGAACTTTTATATTAAAAACACACACTTGGAGTCAAACAAGACCCATCGTTTGTCAGATTTACATGTAGTTGATTCCTATAACTAAAAAAATGAATCATGGATCATTTTCCTTAATTATGAATACAGTATGAGCTTGTTTGATCATTTTTTAAAATATGACATGTGTTTTAAACTAAATTACATTATATAGATCAACCAACATGTCAACATGTTCAATATCAAACCATGGTTCAAATTAATTCATATTTAATTACTTATTTATACTTTGATCATTGGATAAGGACATGGTTAAGGCATCTCAATTATTATTTATAATATCTTTCAATTTCATTTCTTTGGTTGAATCAAATGTGAATGTAAGGGAATTCATCATTCTTATTCATCCTAGAGGTGGAAGTGATTGTAATAGGGAATAAACTATTTTTAAAAATTCATAAAAATAAATCAAGACAAAAATATATAATACATGTCTAGGATCATAGAATTACCTTCCGCAACTGTTTGAAATATGTCTTCAAATTTGTTGGTAGCAAGATCCTTGCCCCATTCCCCTCTCGCATTTATCTCAATTGTGTCCTTGAAGTCCAGTCTATCATGAGCACAAGTAGTTTCATACATGTTACTAGCTCCATAATAATCAAAAATGAATATCCCTTATGACACATCTCCTTGACAAATAACTCTGATCTTTCTTTCTTTGTCGGTTTATCACCAAAGATTTTTCAAATTTCTACCCACCCATATTATACCCTAACTAAAGGAAATTATTGAAAATTTATATTTATTTTAGGAAAAATAATATCTAATCATTACGATATTGATTCTTCAGTTATCAAACGAATCTCTAAGGTAATTTCCAATAGTAGATCACAAATATAAATTGTAATCACCTCAACTGGATCTAAAAAAACATTATGGCACCATGTACTATGTCCCCTAATCTCTAAACAAATTTACTTAGTCTTTTGAGTAATTAGACTACTCTTAGTCTTGGTAGTATTTATAAAATATGTAAAAACAAATGATTAATAAATATTTTAATTGAATTTGTAATTATCCTAAAAATAACTTGTTCAGGGATTCTATATTATTGATGGTATATAATGTCCTTCCTAAATTTGAAAATTTAATATCCATAATCATTATTTTTATTTTGTTTCAGAAACTTCAAAAAACATTGAAAAAATATGTAAATTGTTTTCAAATGTGTTTTAATAGTTAAATTTTGCTATATATACCTATTTCTTTCAATTTGATGAAGTCCATAGGCCTTTATTATTCAGTAACCGACAACATACCATGATTTAGCCTATATTTATAGATTACCCCATCTTAATAAAATTATTTTTTAAACACAAACTAAAGAATATAATTTGATGTTTATATATAAAATCCTGATTATTTTTCATTAAAAATTTCACAATGGAAATTATGTGTTGATACTTTTTGGAAATCCATACTTTTTATCCAAAAATTAAACATTCAGGGTATCCAAATTATTTGCGATTAACATCTAGCACTTCTTAAACAAATACGTTATGTGAAAAGAAAGATATTTTTTAGATTATTAGATTTTATAGTCTTACCATTTCATTATTGGTATCTAGAGTAGTCTGATATCTATTATTTCATTTTCCAATTTCATGCTTAGGTACTATTTTTTCTTATCAATTTATTTCTTTTCTAAAAAATATATTTCTCATAGAAATGATAGAGGGATTAATGATTCTAAAAAATAATTCATAGGGTTTTCCCTTTATATAGTACTAATGTATTCACATATAGAAATATGAATAGATATTGACAATAATAAACATATTAGATCATTTTTGGATAAAAATATTATGAAAATGTACTACATGTGTGTATTGAAAACCAACACTTCAAACCATTTAATATTGATAATACCATTTATACTCTTGAAATAAAACACATTTTTAATGGATTATCCAAATATTTATTCTTAGTATTCAATGATGGATATATTTTCATCTTTGAATGTTGTATCTGCATGAACTTGTAATGTTAATAATTATGGTAGAGGAACTGGTGGGGTGAATGTACTCTTAAATGAAATTTTTATTTCTCGGATAATCCACTAGATTGTCTTAAATTGAACTTTTTTCTCCCCTTTGTTTTTTCCATCTATAATACCTTACCTCATTTTAGAACATCTTTTATCAACTCTTAAATATTTTCTTAATTGAAAAAATTGTAAAAGTCACGTGTCGTGTATCTCTATAAGATTAAATGGCCATGCTATGAATGTTACAAAATAATTATTGATCATGGTACCATCCATATTAGCAAGCGAAACATGAAATTAAGAACTCAACTCAAGAGATACATAAATATCCACTCTAACATGATCTTTTTGTAGTTTTTTATTTTCGTTCATGTCTATTGAGATATTGTACATCATACCCATCACAACCAGGCGATGTGTGGGTGCTGATTGATATAAATAACATAAAATTTCACCTTACATAATTATATTAATATAAAGTTATTTTAATTTTGTGATTCAAATTTAGGAGAAACCTTTATAAAGAAATTTATTACCTTAGGTAAAGTGGGCGATTGAGTGGAATGGCTAGCCCCAATTCTAGTAGGGTCATGTGGGTCATTATGTACTGATTATTATTACATTACTTGTTCAATTTGATCTATTTTTATATATTGGTCTTCCAAAATAGATTAAAAAATTATATATTTAAAAAAATCTATCTATCCTGGAATTAAATTCAACATTTTAAATGTATCTCTATATGTATTTGACTTCTCAAAACATGTATGAGGTGACACTCCTAAAACTGCACCTCCAAAACAACAATATAGTACTGAACACATCAAACACACTAGAAGTAGTTGTTCTTCAGGAATAATCGATGTTGATTCTTGTTTATAAAACATATAAATATATATATATATAATACTATTATAAATCATAAAAAATAACATTTTTTCATACTCACACATGATTCCCATACTGCATGTGTGTTTTCATCTACTAGTTTTCAATATTAATTTACAAAACCCTTCAGCCTTTACACATGACATGGTATCGAAGTAGTGTTGGATTATAATTCATAAATCTACCTTTAAATAACGAAAATTATGTTGTTTCATATCAAATAAAACATTTACATTATATTTAAAATACATTCCATTTTCATTTCAAGTGAAGCATATTGCACTCTTGCATTACCTTAGGGGTACATCGGTTTTTATAAATGTTTTCTATTTTTAGTAGCCCATTGTTGTTTTATAAATAAAATTTTTTAAATAAAAGTGGATAAACAAATAATATCAAATAAAATATTGTTGAATATAATGAAGCTAAATGTTTCCTTTTCATGGTGACTATTGAATGATTTCTCTTTTCCTTGGTTTATAATGTGTGTATATGTAGCTGGTGAGTGGGGGTTCACTTTTCCCTCAACAACCCTGAGATGATGGTTTATAAGAAGTGTCTGAAAGACCCTATGATATTTTCTAACAACCATTAAGAAAAATTTCTTATAGAAATCATCTAAAACAAATGAACTCTGTAAGGTATAAATAAAATTAAATCAATGCTTCATTATATTAATCTTTTACTAAATTTCTGAATTGAAATCAAAATTCAACATCCTTCCAGTTGTATTATCTAACAAATTATCCCTTAAGAATGATTAAAAAGGGAGAAAAATGATTAATGACTTATATCAAAATATTTTATGAAGGATATAAATCATGACTTGAAAGAAATTTAAGAGAAAATAATAAAAATAGTTCTCACAAGTGTTTTGTAATTATTAAATATTATTTAAATAGAGTTTAAAGAAGTATCTTACTTCAACTGAATTTCCTCCTTTTCTTTAAATAATTTTATCCTTCCCTCCTGGGGATATCACCACATATATTTTACAATCAACTTATCACCTTTCAGAGTCATTTATTTAAAATCTAGTTGAAAATATTCAATAAAAATGACATTTATAATTGAATTTTAATTTTTGTATAAAATTTTCCATGGTAACTATAAACATTGAAATGCAATTCTACAAATAATATATTAAGGATAGTCCACTGTGAAATTTTAAAAAATAAAAACAACGAAACATTGAGCATCCTAACCCTTTGTATTTTGAAAACGGTGGTTGTATGGTACATGAGCAGGCCTATACGGTATGCTAAGGGAAATGAGGAATGCATAGTACACATACAGACAAAGAATAACTAAAAAGTGTGAAACAACGTAACATCAATAAAATAAGATAAAAAACAATCATATACCGTGAATTTTGAATGTGTCAATCCATCTCAGATATTTAAGGGGGTGTGCCAGACCCTTACCCGGTTCGGGTCCACCCGGTTCGGGCTGACCCAGGGGGTCCTGGGCCGGGTCGGTCCAGGCCCAAAACCCCCTATTTTCAGACAATTCCATTCAAACGCCCGTATCATAGGCTGTGTACCTCCAATCGACGCAGCTTCAGTTGCGATGAGATCCTTGGATCCAGACAGTCGTTTCGGTATATTACACTCAAGGTCTTGGAGAACATTGGGTACAACCGGATTGGTTCGAACACAAAACCAATCGGGCCCTCGGAGCCGAAACGCTTATAACTTGAGCTCTGGACGTCCGATTGACATTCCGTCGACACTGTTGGATTCCTCTTAGAGAGAAAGACCTTTTGGATTACTCCGCTCGAGGGTTGGATGCAGTTGGAGTGCGCTCGGGTTGGTTTTGACTTAAAAACCCACCGGGCCCCTAGAACGAAAAAGCCAATAACTCTCAGACCGGGCGTCCGATTGATGCACCATCTATCACGTTGAGTTCCTTTTGTTGAGACAGAAGTTTGGGATACATCAACTTCGTACTACGTGTCAGTTGATGTATCGACCCCCTTTGGCTGGTGGAACGGACCCTCCCAGAAACGAGCATGCTGTGTGCGGGAACCCTATAGCTGGCTGCGACTACGACGACGATGATGACTGAACTGAAATCCTCTGGGGGTTCGGCAGCGACGAGGACTGCACTGAAATCCTCTTGTGGGTTCGGCAGCGATGAAGACTGCACTAAAATCCTCTGTGGGTTTGGTAGCGATGAATACTGTACTAAAATCCTTTGTGGGTTCGACGGTGATGAAGACTGCACTGAAATCCTCCATGGGTTCTGCAGCGATGAAGATCGTAGTGAAATCCTCCATGGGTTCGACGGTGATGACTATTGTTCTTGTATCATACGTGGGTCTGGAAGTATTGACTCTGTTCTTGTATCCTACATGGGTCTGGAAGAGTGGTTGGTCTTTATCCTATGTGGGTTTGACAACTTATCTAGTTTGGTATCCTACGCGAGTCCCAACTTAGATGAATCAGTGGCTATATCTGATCATCTCTATCACCGTACGAAGAAGTATACCTGTGTGATATGAGTCTTGAATTCCAATCATTATCTTCGATGTGATGGACTTGATTTCCTATGTGGATTGGGTTGTATTATCCTGTGTGGTTTGGGTTATACTATCTTGTGTGGACGTGATCGAACTTGGGCTCGGATGTTGGAGCCGAACTGGAATTGATGACTTAGGTATATGTATGGGCATATACCTAAGTAGTTTTGGATGTTACTTTGTGATTTTATATTTACTTTGTGGTTTGGGTTATACTATGTTGTGTTGGATGCAGACGATGGACATCGCTGATCGTGGTTGAGGCTCGTGGAGCAAGTCGGTACATGAAGGTGGACCACTGGGCGGGACGTACACGGAGCAGACGGCTGGACCAGACGAGCTGAGGAGGCTATCTATACCCACCCTTCAGGTGGGCCATCCAGTGGACGACTCAACGTTGCAGCTTTACTTTCAGTTGTTGTACTTTCCTTCTAGTTGTACTTTACTTTCAATTTGGGTTTGTATTCTAGCACATTTACTTCCCGCACTTACTATTGTACCCAGTTTTACTTAGTGTATAGTTCTGCTTTCTTACTCTGTGGTGTTTTTTTACATTATAAAGGCAATGCCATCTCCTTTTTTTGTCGGGATTTACACCTTGGTGCTAGTCGCCAGCCCCTGGCCTATGGGAGGCGGGCTTGGGGTAATCAGGACACGGGTCCTGAGGACGGGTCGTGAAAACATCCACGTGCGACAAAGATGTAATAAAATTTGAGGATTCATTTTTTCTGTCTTATGTTGCAGCTTGCTTATGTAGATTTTGTGTCTTGATGTTTGGTCATCCAGAAGGTGAAGGCTGAGCACCGTGTTTCTAGTGGTTTTCTCCTGCCTTTAGATGTTCTTCAAAGGAAGTGGGATGACATCTCGACGAACTTTATTACTGGTTTACCTTGAACTCAGGGAGTCTATGATGATATATGGGTGGTAGTGGATCTTTTAAATATTTCTTCCCACCTTATTGAAATCAAGGAGTCAAACTCGGTGGAGGTTTTTTCAAGGAAGTATCTGGAGGAGGTGGTGAGACTCCACGAGGTCCCTAGGATGATCATTTCCGATCAAGATCCTTGTTTTACATAATGGGTGTGGAGAGGTCTCCATCATGATTTTGGATCTCAGCTATGCCTTATCACTACTTTTCATCCATATATGGATGGTCAGATAGAGTAGACCATACAGACTCTTGAAGACATGTAGCGCTCTTATGTCTTGGATTTTGGAGGTTCATGGATGTGGCACCTTCCCTTGGAAGAGTTAGTTTATAAAAATAGATTACGCTATACCACAGGTATGGAACCATTTGAATCCTAATTTGGATTGCCTTGTTTTTCTCTATTTTCATGGAATGGGGGTCAAAGAGTCAACAATTATTAGAATGAAACTATTATAGAATAAGAAAGAGATGGTTTAGGTGATGCGCAAGAGGATGAAGACATCACATGATCATAATAAATTCTATGCTGAAAATAGGAGGAGACCTCTGGAGTTTGACATTGCAGATCATGTGTTTATGAAGGTGAATCCTCTTCATGGGAAACATAGGTTTGGTTGTGGTAGTATGCTTTCTCCCCAGTTTTTTGGGACATTCAAGGTGATGGATTGTGTTGGAGCCATGTCATATCGGGTAGCACTTCCCTCATAGATGAGCTAGATACACAATATTTTTCTTGTGTCACAACACCATAGTTATCTTCATGAAGTCTCTCACATCATATATTGGGGTTAGATTGATGTTAAAAATGATGCACCCTTTGAGGAGCGGCATGTAGAGATCCAGGGTCGCAAGGATAAGATGTTACATAGGCCTTCTATCCCCATAGTTTGTGTCTTGTGGTGACTCTGTGATTTGGAGGAGAGTACTTTAGAATGTCAGTCATAGATACATGCTCAGCACCACTATTTGTGTGATGTTTCTCTTTTTCTTGTAATGATTTTTTTGTGTGGTATTAGACCTTTTCTTGTTATGAGATTGATTTATTTTGTTACTTGTTCTGGCTTAATCTCTATTGAGAGGTATCTCCATGAGAGAGTGTTTTGGAGATGGTTTGGGTTATCATGTGGTTTCACGTGTTCATTTTTAAGGTGTCTTAGCCCCTTTAGTGGAGATATCCTTGAGAGGTATCTCAAAGGGTGATTTTTCAGACCCCTTTTTTTATTTCCTCTCCAGGTTAGTTTTTGAATCTCAAGGATGAGAATGTTTTGAGAGGTATCTAATGTAATGTCATGGACCTCTCTAGTCGATTACATTGTTGAAATATGGTGTTTGAGGCGTTCTCGGAGGTCCAGGTGACTTATCCCCAACACTTTTCCCCCCAAATTTCTAGTTATGTGAATAGTTATTCAAGAATGGTGAGTCATATTCTTACCCAAATTTCTAGAACGATGTCATGAACAATGTTTCCAGAATGGTCAGTCAACTTCATTTGCCCATTTTCCAGAACCTTTAGTCTTTTTCCCTTTCTGAATTTTAGGAACAGTTTTATCAATATTTTTTCCATAACATTGAGTAATTTTTCTTTTCCAAATTTTCAGAATGGTGTCATGAATAGTGTTTCCAGAACAGTGAGTCATTTTCCTCTTCCAAATTTATTGAACGGTGTCATGAATAGTGTTTCTAGAATGATGAGTCATTTTCCTTTTCAAAATTTTCATAATGGTGTCATGAATACTGTTTCTAGAATGGTGAGTCATTTTCCTTTTCGAAATTTCTGAAATGGTGTCATGAATAGTGTTTCCAGAATGGTGAGCCTTTTTCCATTTCAAAATTTCCAGATTTTTCTAGAGATCTCAGTTTTTCCTTTTTGACATATTTTATTGATGAAAAATGAGTTGAATTCCATATTTATATGTTTTTCAATCTATTTTAAGGGATATAAATCAAATCATTGATTCTCTAAACATATGGAGGCTTTTAATTGGTCAAACAGTGTTTTTAATGTGATTCACTTTTAATGGAAAATCTAAAATGTATCTAAAAAATTACTATAGTTAGATATTTTCGAGGCTGAGATACCCTTCACCCTTTTCTTCCTTCTTTGTTTTCCCCTAGTGTGAGGTTCCCTGAGACATTATTCCTATATGAGTGGTGTGATCAAACTTTAATCCTTGGATTTTTCCCCATTGATTTTTTCCTACTACTTATGCACACCCCCTATTTTTGTGCAACCTAGAAGTGTCGGTATGTACTCGATAAGGTATGTTCTACCATCATTCATAGGGGTTCCTGGATATGGTTCATCCTATTTCTCTTTGACATGTGATGGCATGTGATCTCCATGATTCTAATGGATCCTTCTTGGGTGTTGGATGATGTTGTTTTTCCTTGGTGTCCTCGGGTGGATGTAGTTGTTATGGGAGATGTGATCGAGATCCGTTGTGTTGGACCATTCTCATACAAATAATGTTGGAAACCTTTTGAGGTAGGGGATCTATGTCTTCTCTATTATTTTCACATTCAACTATATATTTATCATGATTTATCAACTAGATCATAATTGAATTGACATAATAAATATTTAAACAGGATTAAAAAATTGGTTTTGATCGTATGTTGTTGCCTCTTGATTTTCTGGATAGTGTGATATCTATGATTTTCTTATTTAGAATGTAATTCTTCATAGAAATTGGTAAATAATATATATATGGGATTAATTTTAAATTAATTGGAAAAAGATAAAGAGGCATGTAAATGAATATGGTTGTTTTTGTAATTTTATGATAATCAAATTGATGCATTAAGCATGTTTAATTAATTTTTGATAGCTATGGTAGCTTATTGGTTAGGTTTCCCACAGTTGGAATCAACTAATAATGAATTAGTTAATTCAATATGGAATAAAGAAACAATTTTTTATAAAGGATAATTCGTGGTAAGGTTATGAGTTACCTTCTTACTTATAAATGCGAAGATCCTATTCATTGGATCAGTGAGTTCCCGTTACGTGTAAAGGATTAATGCCTTAATTGGGGTCAAGAGCCCAGTTTCTTGTTGGTTCATTCTTCTTGTGATGTGATGTGAACCAAGAAGGCTATTGTGGTATGTGAGGTACAGAGGCCTAGTGGTTGTGGCAGTAGTTGATGCCTAGAGTGGAAAGATACGTTGTTTTACGCATATGGGTGTTGGAGTTGGCATCAGGGATGATGAAATATATTGAAGCTAGGATTACTCGTAGATGTGAATGTTGTGATGCTTATTTGTTTATCTCATTTACTTTCCCCACTTCTTGAGGTAGATGGTCTTGCTTACACTCTTTCCAAAAGAGGTGAAGATTTTTGGGGTATGCCATTTGATTTCCGCATTTAGCTTCTCGAGGATGGATGGGCATGCGCTCCAACTATAAGTGGAATTGACTTGGAGGGTAGTTCATCTACTCACTGTGTTAATCCCCTTGTGTTTGTAAGTATAAAATGATTTTTATATAATAGCTGGAATAATAGAAAAGTTATAATTATTTTAATAAATGATTAAATGAATTATGTTATGCCATGAGGTTGGATTTTTCTAGGATGCAATGGTTAGGTTACAATTTAAAGTAACCGTGGACTCGGTGTGGTCATTCCTGGAGGGCATGTGACATTGTTAGAATTGTAATGTAATTTAATGTGGAATGATAATGGTTAAATAATTAATTAAATTAAATTGAAACAGATTAAAAGGGATAGATTAATCTAATGTAGATTTTTAAAAGGGTGTGTACTAATAGGATACCTAGTCTTAGAACTGGAAACCAAGACTCTGAGAGATGTTAGATGCAGTTGAGTCTAAGACTAGGTTTTCCTTATAGTGTAGTTGGGAGCTATATTATATCCTATACTTTTTGAGTTTCTATATGCTACCCCACCGTGATGGATAGGGAAATTGACACCCCAAGGAATCTGAGCCCTAGGGGCGGGGGGTTCCCAAATATCTCCGTGGGATGATGGATGGATGACTAACCCATTTTTTCCCACTATATTCACATGGTAGTTACATGTGATTACAGGAATAACTGTTATTTTTTCACATATATGTGTGTAGACGGATCTAATGGCTTGTTGTTATTCACCCACATATATTCTGGATATAGTTTTATATGTACTACTATAGGTGTAACATGTATAGGTTATGATGGCTTAAGAATCCTTACCTGGTGTATGAGATGTAATGGATTGAGGTATAACACCCAACTTATAATACACGTTATGTGAGCTCTGGTGGCACTCAAGAAATACTTTGTTACTTTTGGTTGTGATGATGGTGTGGTTCTTTACCCAGGTGTTTGAAGAAAATACTTCTTATTGCATGAGGTGCACGTTTTGGTGCTTGCCAAGGTGTCTTCATGACAACCTTTTCAGCGAGAGATTCATAGGATGCACGACGTTGGGGAAAAGTGGTAAATGAGTGGGGAAGTGGTAGAAGGGTAACCTTGATATTATTTACTATATTATATACATGTGTATGCGATACTTGTCGAGAGTATTGGTAGTTAGGTTGGGAACATAATACACTTGTATAGGGGACGAGTTAGATTCACTTGTTGATTCATTGTGTTGTACCATGATTCCATTATTTTTTAATGAGAGGCTCTAAGAAGTATCCTAATGAGTATTTTGTTATACTAACCATATTTTATATATACTATTTTTCAGGTCACATGGAGCAGGTTGGAGATCATGTTGGTTACTACTAGCTTGGGGTTTATAGGAGCTTTTCGGGGTTCATGGTTGCTATTGTTTTACTTTCTTTTGGTACTTGTAGTTTTTCCTTTTAGTTGTATTAGTTATTTCATGACATTACATATGTGTACTTGTGTTTCTTTTTATTTCGTATTCCGAGCAGGATTTGGTTGGTTTCAATCTTATCTCTATCTTTCGCTTGTGTTATCTTAGATGGTAATGCCTCTCTTCCATGTGTTTCTTACACCCTCAGTGCTTGTCGCCAACCCGGGGCCTACTGGAGGTGGGACTCAGGTGTCATCGTCTCTCTTCTCACATTATCGACACAGGATGGGCTCACTTTGTGTGGAGGTGGTCATGACACCAATGTAGGGAAGTGTACATCGGCTGAGGTTGATGCTACCATACCGATTATGTACTATAGTTTGGATGATCAATTTAAATATATATGAGTAGAGTATGAGGATTAATTACCATATATATCAGATGTATAAATGATGTTGTGAAACTAAATCATTTTGATATTACAAAGATGGTTCCATGAGTAGAGAAGAAAATAAATTATACTCATTTTTGTGCAACACTCAGTGATTTTAAAAGAGGAACATCGTGTTATATAGAATGTATGAAAATGAAACACACATATTATAAAATAATTTAACACCCAGAGTCTTTACGGTCTAATTATTTTTATATAAACTCAATATCTTAAATAGATTTTGATGCACATAACATCGAGTTTAGATGAAACAAAATACTCTATTAAAATATTATTATTTAAGACTTTACAATTATAAACAGGATATTATGTTGGTGTAAATTAATATAACTAAATAAATTATTAAAAATATATATTTGACACATGTGTAAAAAAAATAATTGTCAATCTATTCATTATAAATTAAATTAAAAAACATTTTAATGAAAAAGAAATGTTTTCCGATAAACTGAATTTTTTTCTAGAATGTGGTTCAATTGTGCTTTGTGCATGTAATTTAAAATTAATTTTTAAAACATTTATAAAATGAATTTTAAAAAATAAATTTAATTTTTAAAATAATAATAGCGTGATATTTTTAATTTTCTTGAAATGTTTCATTTTTTGATTGAGTTAAATTACAAATTGTTTATGAAAACGAATTTCTAGTTTAAATAATTTATAGGGTTAAATTATATTTTAAATTGTTTTAAATTAAAATTAGCTAAATTATATTAAAATTTGACTAATTTTTATCATTTTAATAAATTTCATATTTATCTTTGATATTAAGATATTCTATACTTCTGGGAAGTTTTTCTTCAGAAACCCACTTTATCGTCACGTCAGTGGGTATAATTATAAATTTGATTCTACCAATTATATGAGATAAATTTGGATAAATGGGTTACATATATATAACCACCATTTTTAATATTATATAATAAGGAAAACTGAATTTTTTATTATTAAAAATTTTAAAACATCAAAAAATAATTATTGTTGTTATGGTGAAAACAGATTTACCTAGGGGATAAACAAAAAAGAAACAAGTTAATTTGACTAATAAAATTATTTAAAACCATATTTTTGGAAATATTTATAACTTATCCAGAATGAACCACTTATTATGCATTTATCGTTACAAAAACATAGTTTTAATTTAATCTTTTCAAAAATTCCACGTGTGTCCTCTACCCTACTTATAAAAGGACACCCCTTCTCCTCCCCTATTCGTATACACAAATCCATCTGGATCAACCAAAACCAACCAAAATTACTTCCTTAATCCCCTAAATACATTTTATATACCTTTATGTGATAAAAAATCTACCCTATGAAGGATTTTGGTGAAAAACTGACGAAATTATCTGAAGAAGAGGTAATTTTCTTAAACGAGCATTTTTATTTTGGTTCTTATTTAATTTCTCAAAAATATTATTAAACCATTATTATATAATAAAAAAAGTATATTAAATATATTGATATGTTATTATGTTAATTTAATGACCTATACTCATATCCAATTCTATCCAATGGAAATCGAAATCGTCAATCATATGTACGGCATAATACCGCCTCATGAACTCTTGTAATTCATTTTCCATTACCACCTTTCAAGGATGGATAAAATGATTTTTTTTAAAAATTATGAAATTTATTCTATTATTTGTCTTATTTAATTTTAATACCACATATAAATTCATAATTTTTATGTTTTTTAAAATATGATAATATCATTTGTGTGTACAACAGACTACCGCGTCACAAAGTGATGCGATTCATTCTTTACATACAATTTATCTGGAATGTAATAAGGTTAAAATTAATTAGTATTTGTGATATATATAACTTGATATTGACTATATAAAATTAATTTATCACTTAATTCCTTACCCTTTCACCAAATAAGGAAATGATAATGTCTCTCATGCATACATACGACCTACTATCTCCATGAAGCGACGTGATCCATTCTCCATGTTAAAATTTAAATAATTATTATAAAATGGTATCTAATGGAAAAAATAATATTTTTATCATTAATAACATAATTTATAATATTTAAATACAAAATAAACTCAAGATCCAAAATTTTTACGTTAAAACATTCATGAAAAAATAAGGTAGTTTTCTCTCAAAACAATAGTAATAATGAATGATTATTAACGACCATGAGATAATATGTTATAAAAGGATCATATATGATATTATAAATAATAATATGTTTCATTAATAAATTTATAATGTGATTAAAACCATTATATTGGAGTTTAAAGCATGTGAAACCAAAAGGAAGGGTGAGGTAAGGGGATACATCTCAATTTCCCTTCATTAAAGCATATTGTAATGTAATGAGCCTAATTTCATTTATATTGTGTATATGATACCCATTTGAAATTTAATATCAAAATTCCATAATAATTCATGGTATTTTATGTTCCAATTTGAAATATTTCTACTTAGGTTATTTTACTTGAAAATTACTATGTGTTAAACAATTTCATAACTCATTTTCCGTTCATCGGGTTATATTAGTTCTTTATTTCATTTGATACTCTAAGATTATGTGTGTAAGTGATTTTTATTATATTAAATTTTATTTCCATTTGTTTTATGTGGATTTAAATTTGATTAACACATTTTATTCAGTGATTAATTCTATCTTTAATATTATGATATTTGTGAAAGTTTCTTTCATAATCCCATTTTAATTGGGATTTTTAGACTTGAATTTCAATATAAATAAATTATTTGATAATTATCTTATAAAACCATTTAATTTTATTATACTATATTTATTCATTAATTATTCATTAATATTACCATTTTCCAACATTTTTTTCTTTAAAATGATTTATAAAATGTTTAAAAAAAATATTAATTCATTTATATCTTTGGTCGAAAATCCTTTTTCTTCCAAAACCATGTTTTCTAAATAAATTTAATTTTTTTTAAACTATCCAAATTATTCATTAAATAAAATTTTACCCATGTTTTAATTTTTTAAAAATGTTTTGAAATGAATATTCATGTCATTTTCCAAACAATATCCATTTGAATTTTTCGAAAATATGAAAGGAATATTTTATTTAACGTGTATGGAATGTATGAAACTTTTGATAGCGATGACCAATAAATTTTTTATATATTCCCTTATACATATTAAATTATATTTTCAAGATTTTTTTTAAAATATTTTTCGAACTTTTAGTTTTAGAGAAAATACTTTCTAAACAGAATGATATTTACCTCAATAATGTTTCTAATGATATTTTTATGGGATTTTATTTCTTCAATAGAAACAACCATTTATTTTTATAATATTCTTCTGGGGATATTTTTTATTAATACCATAATAATTCATTATATGTATGGTTTATTATGATTTGGACCAAGGAATGCATTGACATTCATTTTCTTGACTCATTATGATAGTCAAAAACATTAACTTGAAATATTCACATTCCTCTGATCATTGGAAATTAAATTTTCCCTAAATATCCACATTATTTATCATTTATATGTTTATTAATAGAAACTTATATCATTTATATATATGGTTTTACACATTTAAATTTGTTGATTTATCTGGGCTGTATTGATAAATCTGTTTTCTTTACACAATATATCGATTTAATGATAAGGCACACTATTCATGAATTAGATCAATTATCTGATATAGGAGGAATGCTTTGGACATGTAGTGATGGGTGGGGCCTAGAAATATATATCCCTCGATGAATCTATAGTATCATGATGTTAATTATTAATCTATCTTTAAATGGGTTTCTACCTACAGTTTTAAATTGTGCTGTGAAAGGTATTGATGTTAGTGGTATCATGATGCCTGGGATCATGACGTCCAAAAATTAATCATTTACTTCACTAATAATTTAGTAATTATTATCCATGATATATTCGCCATGATATTATTTCTTGATTCATCTCATTTCAAGTTTATTGATTAAAATCAATGTGTCTTAAATTATTTACATTTACATATTGATTAAGCCTTATCTAGTCATGATAGTTAAGTTATTTAAATGGGATGTGAGTTCATTTATTTAAATTTTCACATTGATGACTCCTTATCTAATAAGTATAGTCATGTTATTTATTAGATGGTATGTGTGTTCAAATATTTATGTTTTCAAATTGATTAATTTGTATCTATTAATGATAGTCAAGTTGTTTAAATGGGATGTGTGTTCAGTTATTTACCTTTCTTATTCAATATGCTTGTTGATTCGTGATAGATTTAATTTTATATAAATATTACAAATAAGCCCCGCCATTGTTGGTGGGGTGGTGAGGGCTTGGGGGGTGAGGGGCATATCGTGGTGTCAAGTCCCTGAGCTAGTGATTTATATGTAATTATCTTCCTTGTGTGTGTATCGTATTCGCGGTTTTACCCTAATTTTAAATATTACCAATCATTTTAGATCATCCTTATTTTTTTCCTTTCCAAAGAATCTAGGAAATGTACTTCTAATTATATGAAATGATATTCTAGAGGTAATAATGATATCCTCAAAAAAATTATTTTGTAATTTTTGTATTCATATGTAATAAAAGACTCAAGTATGTATCAATAATACAATAATGTCAAAATATTATATCCTTCAGGATGTAATTTCTTGTATATTATGCTAATGTAATAATGAAAGCACCAAATCCAATCTATTTGGATATAGGTCATTATAGTTTCTATCAACATAATTTTAGTAGAAACCTTGTAAAATTGATTTAGGAATACATATATTTGAGAACCTAACCCTATGAATGATTTTGAGTATATGTATAGAAGAATAACCTAATTTTATGGTAAGGTAGAGATTTTATGGTTCTTCTTAGAAATAGATCCCTATTTGGATACTATAAGTTTATGTGGTTCATAAACCAATGTACCTAGGAGAAATGACTCTGAAAATGGAATGTGGTACTCGACTCAAGCGTTACCTTGTACATGACAACTGGTCTCACCGCATGCCTTGTTTGACACTCTCTGGGGATATTCTTTGTATCATTAACATTTTATATACAAAATATGATAAAGGATTTGAATAGATGATGACAATGAATGAACAAGACTAAACATAAAGTGTCTTATATAGAAAATAATGTGTCATGATTTAGACATACTATAAATGATTATATGGTTTCCCACTATGATCATTATCTCTAACACTATGCTTTTTGGTTGTAGTTAATGACTACAACCTGAAGGAATCATTTTAAAAATGATTATTAAGGAAAATATGGCGACTATAAGAAAATATATGGGATTATGAGTTGATAGAAAGATATAGTGATTATGCCTAATCATTTATCCTAAAATTTGATCAACAAACTATACATTAACCAACTTTTGAAGTCACCAAAAAAGATAAGGATTGAGTTCATTAAGATCTTGATTGGTGGAGACTATAGAGGAAATAAGGATTGATTTCCTTCATGATAGAAATTTGGAATGGGACACCCATGTAAGTTCCAAAAATGATTAGAAAAAATGTTTAATGTATGGAAAATAAGTTTATAAATCAATTAATTATGATGGATAATGAAGCGTGCGACAGAAGGAAATAAATTTCAACCATGTAATATTTTTATATCTCATTGTATTAAATGTGGGGAACATAGGAATTATACGAGTCAATTACCTATTCTAATGGTAAACCCCTAGACCAAGGATGGACCAATATTGAAAAAAATGGTTGAATTATTTATTTATTGGGATTCAATAATTAAATTGTAGACATAATTTAACCAATGATATTTCGGTTATAAGAATAATGAATCACATAAGGCTTATTTTATATTTAAAAATAATATATGTCTTTATTAAATTACGATTTTTTGAGAACATCATGGGTTTATGATTTTAAGTTTGATCATAAGTTCAAAGTCTTAAATTCCCTTTGTAAAAATTTTTGTAGTAGGAATATAACATGATTAAGGAGATTTTTGTGAAACCTTTTTAGGAATAAAACATATTGGTTTAATATATGAAAAAATTACTTGAGTAAAAATTCCCATAATTTTTTTAGAATTAATTTTAATGATATTTGTAACATTTATGTTTTATATTATCTTTGATGTTGAGGTAATTACGGGTTATTACACTTCGTTAATGTTATAGAAATAACATTAACATGGTTTTATAAAAAGGACAAATTGAATACTATGTTACAACCACTCACATCCGGAAAGGATATAGGGCTTGAACCCATAACCCAAAGGAAACAAGGGTGTTGATCCTACCACTAGCCTACATGATGAACATGTTAGTATAAATTTTTTTATTAGAATAGTTTGAAAATAAAATATTATAATGATTTTGAGAAACATATTATAGGATCAAATAATTTTTATTTTGAGATAATTAATAATATTTCAAGAGATCTTATATTGGTTTAATTTATATATAACCAATAGGTTTAACAAAAAGGAATATTTATGAAGAATGAAATTAATGTTTTGATTATATATGTTAAGAAGTTATGTGATAACATTTTTGATGAAAAATATCTCTAATGATTAGAATATTGATGATAACTGGAATATAAAGTTTTTTAATTTTTTGGAATAATCTATGTTGAATATTTTGTGAACATTTCAAGTGAAATGTATTATTTATTCTTATGAATGTTTATACATTTGTTTAATTTCTTAATTTATGGTAACCATTTCATTTTTTGTTAATATTTAAGGATAAGAGGAACAGAATATTACTCCATTATTGATCTTAATATCCATTAAAATTTAATATTATTTCTTATAGGATAAAAAAATTCATATTTTATATTCATTTATTAGAGTATGAAATGAAGTGTAAATTGATTGAATCATAAATAAAGGTTAATATTTTACTTAAAATATATCATGTAAGTAAATTTACTTATATTTATAGATAGTGAAATAATTCATCTACTTTTGGAAAAATGTAGTGAAACAAAAATGTTATCATATTACCCTCATATTAGATGAATACATGGTCATTTAACTCATCAAATAATTATGGGTTTTATGTATTTAATATTCCATTTATCACTTAATTTATTTTTGATCAATTATCTTAATCAGTGTCTATAATTTATTACACTTTTATTCCATGTCCATATCATCATATTAGAAAACCTAGTTTTGTGTTATTCCATATGAAATTTTACTTCAATTTATATCTTATTAAGGTGATTTTTTATTTAAACTTTTTAGGATGTGGGTTTAAAACAAATATATTTCCAAATTTCAAAACCATAATTTCTGAGATCAAGTTTCAATTGCGAGGAAATAATTTATTTAACAGGGTAGAATGTAACAACCAATGATTTTAAAAGGGGAACACCATGTACGTTAACATGTATAAAAAACACATAGAATAGAAGAGAATATAAAACTTGATTTTTTATCATATTTTTTTAAAAAAAAATAAATATCTTTGATAGATTATGATGCATGAAATAGCGGGTTTAATCAAAACACAATACTCTATTGAAATATTTTAATTTAAAATGTGACTGTTATAAACTAGTCGTTATGTTAGTTGGAATGAATATTAATAACTAAATTATTAAAATTGTATAATTAATGCATTTATAAATAAATTTATTGGTTATATATTAAATATAAATATAAATAAAAACCATTGAAATAAAAATATTTTTTTCTAAAAACTATATTATGATTCTAAAAGGTGTTCTAGTCATGATTTGTGTGAATAATTTAAAAATAATTTTCACCAATTTTAGAATATTTATTTTAATAAATAAACTTAATTTTTTAAATAATAATATAAAAATTATCTTTGGGTGAATTTTTGGCATTTTTCTCAAATGTTTTATTTTTCAATAAATAGTGAAAATAGTTATTTTTATTGAAAAATATTTTCTTCCATTTCAAAAATTTGTGTTGTTAAAATTTATTTCAAATCAGTTTGAAATGAATATTATTTCAATAATATTACAATTTAAATAATTTAGATTACTGGAATCAAATTAATATTGAATCTTGATATTAAAACATTCTATACTAATGAGAATTTTCTCTTTGGGAACCTGTTCTCCTATCACCAATGTAGATATAATTGTAGTACACCTGGTTTCTTGTTTTTAGCACCATGTTACTTGGATCAGGTACGATTCCACATTCTCTAAGGTCCCTTTTGATTAAAAATAATTAAATGCAGTTTTTTGGGGTTTACTGCTGGTTTCAGGACAAGTACATGCCATGTACCTGATGTATACATCGTGTACTTGGGCATGGATTCAAGTAGTGATGTAGGGGCCGCACTGTGAGTTTCTAAATGTGTTTTAACTGAGTCACATGCCATGTAGAGTTTAAATATTTTTTTTTTACCCAAGGCGACGAGTTTTTCGGCGTACTTATCCAGCGTGGCCTACACAATGTGACCAAGGGGTACACGTCATGAGTCGGCTTGCACCTAGCTTAAAATAACTTTTATGGCTATTTTGACTCACTATTTTGGTTGGATCTTCATGGATCTCGACCTTAGGAGACCCTATGAAACTTTCAGAGGCACTCCACCTTCTTGTTAAAGGTTTTTGTTCATTTTTTTCATTGTGGTTCATTGTTCTTATTCCATCATCTTAGATCTACTTAGATATACTTATCTCATATGTGTTTCTCATATTAATTCCACTTATGGGTAGATCTATATTTTTTTTCCAAATAAGTTGAGGGTTGGCTTCTTTGTTGATTTTAGAAGGGGTCTAAGGCTGTTTCTTTGAAGAATCAACCCTATTTTTGTTAGCATTCTTTGTCTTTGTTAGGATTCATCAAAACCTTCAAGGTAGGTGGATTCACTCTCAACTCCTATTATTAGAACTGATTATAAGGCTTTCAAATTGAATTTATCATTCTTAATTGATTGTTATTTGGTTGTTGAACACTTGTTGGAAACCTTCTTCAGTGATGGTTTGTGAAATATGGAAAATTGTGGATTTTGAATGAGTGCTTTGGTTCTTGGTTTTAAAATATAGATTTTAAAATGCCGATTTTTTTATAAATATTGGAAAATTAATTACATTCAATTTTTATAATAAAATGGAATTTTTTACTGTAATTAAATATTTCTTTGAAATTGGTTGTGCTTTGGTTTTCAATAAAAGTTCAGTTTTATTGAAGTGGTTTATTTTGGTAATGGAAATATTTATCATACATGGTGTTGGTGTGAGTTCATTCTTAACAGGCCCTAAATAGGGGATGAGTGCCATTGGGGTACAAGTTATGTGACCCTAGATTGGGGGTTGGTGTCAGTGGGAAAAAACAGGATAGGAAAAGAGACCTCTCATGTGTATAGTACTGTCAAATGAAGCATGAATGTGTGTGTGTTGTGAACTATAGTATGGGTATGTCAAAATAATAATCAGAATTCTTTTAAAGGCTTTGATTAGTTATTTATATAAATAAATTTCTAAAAATTAGTTTCATTTAATTTTTTTTGCACTTGGTTATAATTTATTTTCAAACTTGTTTATATTTTGGTTATAAATTTTTTTGGTAAATTATTTTATATAAACTATTTTATATAGTTTGATAACCATTGAATCCTAGTGGAATGAGTATGGAGGTCATTAGAAAAAACATAATGAGTTTTATACTCACCCATTCTTTTACAATTTGGTGATTTTGAATATTCTACCTTTCGGGACATTGGATGGTAAATTATCAACCTTATTTAGAACCATGTCATGATACTTTGGACTACTTGGTGGTGTTGGATCATGGATATTGTGGATCATGGAGTCTTGTTGTTGTCTTGGAGTTTATTCGTTGTCTTTCCTCTGTTTACTTTGATGTTGGTTGTTTTTTCGTTGTAGCATACCTGGGATGGTTGTTTAAATGATAATGATTTGAAATGTCTTAGTTTATTTCAGGCATTATATATTGAGCTATTTGTGGATGTTTTTTTGGGTTGTTGTTTTTATACATTAAAGGGTAAATCATACCACAATTTCTTCGAAACCCTTTGGAATTTATTTCTAGCCTTTGGAATCTTGGGGATGTCACTTAAAGACCTATAATGACTGGTTTTACTCTCAAATCAATGGGAATTAGTGGTTCATTATAAATGGTATCAGCTTGTTTGGTCTTATCCTAACATGTATTCATCAGTGTTCTTGGCCTTGGATTAGAAATTCCTTCTTTTCTATTCTTTGGGTTGGAGTCTCATAAATGAGTATTATTATCATAACGTGAAATTTATAGCATAAAAGGACATACCTAACCCATTTATGTGGAACTTCAAGTTACCAGGTTGTTTGGTACATAAGTGTTTGGAGACACTTCTAGGATTTTGAAAGCTCATTCTCATCGTTTTAGCCAATGAGGTGAGCATGACATGAATTTTAGAGGAATGAATTCCTAGTAAGAGTGCATACATAATTTCATGTAATAATTCATGTTTTAAAAAAGTATATATTTTTGAAAAAGTATGAAATTGTTTTCCAAATAAAATATTTTTAAAAAGGAAATGCTTATGGTATTTTGAAAATGGTTTAATTTTCAAAAAGAAAGTTGATAGTTTTCAAAAATGGTTGAACATGGGAAAAAGTTATTTTTTGAAAACAATGTTGTGATAGTTTATGTGATTGAATTTGAAATGATAATCCATCAGTTAATAGAGAGTGATATTGAAAGAGTTTGTTGTTGGTTTAGAAAATGTCACCCAGTAGGCACCGTCAAATCCAACCCGCTGAAACTGTGGATAATATGGTTTCACCTGAACCATGGGTGAACCAAAAGCTGGTTCAGAGTATTTTATAGGATTTTCATGCTATGGATATGGGAAACCAGATGAATGAGCCATGGAACGTGGCTCATAACATCTAGTTCATGAAGCAGAATCCACTTAACTTCATGGGGTGATACTGAACCCAAAAAAGAAGAGGTGTGGTTGAGTAGGATGAATCATATCTTAGATTTCATAAGCACACCATCAGAGATCAAAGTCTAGATTATGACTTATATTCTTGAGGATCTTGCACGCCAATGGTGGAATATAGCGGTAGAGTAAAAATTGGATAAAGGCCTTACATGGGAAGATTCTGAGGAATTCTTTAACAAAAAATTATATCCTCACATGTTCAAGATCCAGAAAATGATGTAATTATTCATCCTAAAATAATAGAATATCTCTGTAATGGATTATATTCATAAATTCATTAATTTCTTGCAATTTTCACCAGAAGTTGCGGCATGTGTGTCATAGAAGGCACACAACATCGAATCAAGACTAATGCAAGAGATTCGATCGAAGATTACAGTGCTTTGTATTACTAGTTATACAGAGATAGTGAACATAATGAATTTAGATGAACGTGATATCTTGGGATATATGGGAGGAGTATGATGATACCTATTGGGAGTGGTGGGAACTCAAATGTTGTAAAAATGTGGAAAAGGGACACCTATTTCCAAGGTGGAAGTGGAAATCAGAATCAGACAGTTGGATCTGTGAATCATCCTCCACAAACCAAGAGAAAAGAAGGTTGTTTTCAATGTGGTTCAGTGGACCACATAAAGAGATAGTGTACAACACAAACTAGAGCATTCCATAACTGTAATAAGATGAGACATATTCAAAGCTATTGTCACAGTTATCCAAGGTCAGGTGTCGAGACACTTCTTAGGCGTCACAAGCATCATATGCTTCGACATGGAAAGGACAACAGAATTAGTCTCATAAATAGAGAAGATCTATCCATGGTGATTCTAGAAATACCATGACTCCTCAACTAGGTTAATCTCAGTAAGGAAACAAGGAGAACAATGAAATGATGAATTAATTGTATGGATCTAATCAGATGATTGTCGATGATCGGGCCGGACCATCTACAGTGAGAGGTACAATTCTTTTGAATTCTACTCGTGTGAAAGTTCTCTTAGATACTGGTGCATTGCATTATTTCCTTTATTCTCGTGCTATTTATTTTCTATGTTTAATGTTGGAAATGATTCCTTCTATTTTAAAACATCAAAATCATGTCGGGGATAGAGAATGTAAAGCCTTTGTGTGTAGAGCATGTGCTATAACTGTTGATGGAGATGAGCTAATATGGGACTTGTTGATGTTGGACATGGATTTCTATGACTTAATCCTGGGTTGGATTGGTTGAAAAAGTTCAAGGATCACATCAACTGCAATGGATTAACTATTAGTTTCATCACTGATGATGGTAGTGGGCATCTCTTTAGAGGAGAACGGGTTGTAACGACAGGTGAAAGAGCTTGTTGGAACTAATGGTTGGAATTATATAATATTAGTTGGTAGTTTTGACTTTGGAATCAATGGAATAGATCATAAAAAATAGTTTTCTAGTAGATGTGGATCAATTTCTAGATGTATTTCCCTAAAAATTATCAGGGTTACCAACTCTAAAGGAAGAAGAGTTCATGATTGATCTCTTTACGGGGACTAGTAATATTTCCCATCCATATTATAGGATATCACAAATAGAGTTACGAGACTCAAATGTTAAGTTAGAGAAGATCGAAAGAAATGGTTTCATTCGACCAAGTACGTCTCAGTGGGAAACACAAGTCTTGTTCGTGAAGAAATAGGATGAAACTCTTTGGCTGTACATTGATTATCATAAGCCGAACCAAGGTATGATAAACAATTGATATCCACATCCATGAATTTATGATATTTTCAATAAATTAAGGGGATATCAGTGGTTCTCTAAAAATGACTTATGATCAGGATATCACCAATTGCGAGTTTAGAAGGATGATATTCCAATGAAATCTTTCAAAAACCGATATGACCACTGTGAATATGTAGTCATTCGTTTTGGTCTGATGAATTCAACAGTTGTCTTTATAGATTTGAAAAATTTTATTTTTCAGTGATATTTGGATTCTTTTTTGTGGTATTTGTGGATGAAATCTTATTGTATTCAAATACAGATGATGAGCAAGAGGAACACCTAGAAATATTGTTACAAATTCAGTGAAATCACTAATTTTCTTCCAAATTATCAATGTTCAATTTTTGGATGCAAGAATTAAGTTTTCTGGGACATTTCTTTTCTTAGAAAGGCATTTCTATTGATCCCGAAAAGATAGAAACTGTTATCTCATGGAAACCACCAAAGAATGACGTCAAGAGACGAAGTTTTCTTGGTCTAGCTAGCTACTACCGATGCTTTGTGCAGTATTTATCATGACTGGATTTACCAATGACATCTCTGACAAAGAAGAATACTCCATTCCAATGGATATAGTAATTCCAAAAGTCTTTCCAGGAGATGAAAGTTCGTCTTACATTAACACTTATCTTGATTCTCCAAAATCGGGATAGAGTTATGTGGTGAGATATAATGCTTCAGGATCAGGGTAGGGCTATGTTCTACTGCAAGGATATCATTTTTTTCTTATGGTTCAATGTAGTTTAGGGTACATGAGAGTAATTACCAAACACACGATTTGGAGTTAGCTCCAGTCATCCAGGATTTGAAAACATGGAGACACTGTCTCTTTGGTGAGAATTTCACTGTGTTTACTGATCAAAAAAATTTGAAACATATTTCCTCATAGTGAGATTTGAATCTAAGGAAAAGGATATTAATGGTGTATCTCTAGATGTTTGACTTTGAATTTATGTATAAACTAGGAAAATGGAAGTCAGTGGAAGATGCATTGAGTAGAAATTCATATGCTCGGTTGGAAAAGGAATCTTCAGATGAATGGTAGTTGATGCCGGTCATAGCGGACATGCATGTTCAATGTGAAGACCGAGGTGATGTTGCAATTTTATTTTTAGGTATTCTTGTTCCTGATTTGATAAATATAGTCAAAGAGGAATAAACATCTGATGCATAAATCCTAATTATGAGTTCAAAACTCAATGGTGGGGAGACCATTGAGGGTAGTAAACTTGATAGAAGTTTAGTTTTGTGTTTCAGAGATCGGATGGTTGTACCTATGTATTTTTAGGAACAACTCCGTCATTCTTACCACCATTAGAGATGGGTTGTACATCCATTCAGACATGATATGTAAAATGAATTGAAACAGTAGTTTTTATAGAGCATCATGAAAAGGAAGGTGGATGAATTTTTCTCATGATGCATAACTTGTCAGCAGGTTGAATATGAGAATCAAGGACAAATAGATATGTTGCATTAATTACCTATTCCAGAGTGGAAATGAGAGCAAATAGCGATGGATTTTGTTATAGGTATTCCAAAAATGGTTTAGAAACATGATTCCATTTGGGTGATAGTGTATCAGCATACGAAGTCAGTCAATATCATCCATATTCATGAAACACATACGGTGGAGGATCTATACAAAATTTATATCAAAGAAGTGGTGAAGAGTCATGGTCTACTAGTTTCAATTGTGTAGTATAAAGATCCCAGGTTCACATATATTTTTTGTAAATCCTTACAAAAATCCCTTGGGACACAATTGACTATGAGCACAGTGTATCATCCTCAGATAGATGGCCAATCTAAGAGGATGATAATGACATTGTTAGACATGTTGAGGGATTGTGTAATTGATTTTGGTGGCTCGTGGGAAGAGAATATACCCTTGGTGGAGTTATCATATAATAACATCTATCTGGCCTCGATATATATTGATCTGTTTGAAGCACTGTATGGGTGTCCTTTTCGTTCTCCACCGTGTTGGGTGAAAATGGGTGAGAATTCACTAGTTGGTCCGAGCCTTTTCCAATAAACAATGAAGAAGAAGTAGTTGATTAAAAATAGGCTGGAGACTGCTCAGATTCATCAATAATCTTATGGAGATCACTGTCAATGACCATTGTCATTCTCTATGGGTGATCATGTATTCTTTAGAATATCTCCAAGGATTGGACATCGTTGTTTTGGGATGTAGGGAAATTTATCTCCTCAATAAATAGGAACTTTTGAGATATTTCAATGGGCCAGAGAGGTGGAATATCCCCAATAATATCCCCCACTGTTTAGTTCAGTGCATAATGTGTTCCATGTATTCTAATTGAAAATATATCATCCTGATCCTGACCATGTGATCAGATGGGATCACATTGACATAGATACTGATGCTTCATTGATAAATATCCTAATGAGTATTTTGGATAGTAAAGATAAATTCTTTCCGGGAAGAAGAATCCTTCTAGTGGTAGTTTTGTGGCTGTATGGTTAGATTCAAGAAGAGATATTGGAATTCAAGAAGGAAATGAAAGACCAATGGCCAGAACTCTTTTAGGGTAGTGAGGGTTTTCTACTTTCTGAGGATGGAAAGACCAATGGTGGGGATAATTTAGTACCACCATTTTCTGGTTTTTAGCATCATTTTACCTAGATCGGTCATGATTACCCTTTCATTAAGGTCCCTTTCGATTAAAAATCCTTAAATGCAGTTTTCTGGTGTTTATTGCAGGTTTCAGGATAGGTACACGCCATGTACCTGAAGTACACGTCCTGTACATGGGGATGGATTCAAGTCTTGATGTGGGGGGCACACCATGAGCTGGTACATGATGTGTAACTAAGGTACACATTGTGTAGTGTTTAAATATTGGTTTTTTACATGAGGCAATGGATTTTTTGGTGCTGCTATCCAGTGTGGCCTACTCGATGTGACAAAGGGGTACAAATCATGTGATGGCCCACAACTAGCTTGAAATCACACTAGTTGCTATTCTGCCTCATTATTTTGGTTGGCTCTTCGTGGCTCTCGAACCTAGACAACCCTAGGAGACTTTTAGAGGCACTCTATCTTCTGGGTAAGGGTTTTTCTTCCATTTCTTCATTGCGGTTAATCGTTCTTCTTCCATCATCTTAGATATTCTAATATATACCTTTTCTCTACTCTTGGTTTCTCAAATATATGCCAATTATGGAAAGATCTAGGTTTTTTATTTTCTAAATAAGTTTATAGCTACCTTTTTATTGATAATAGAATGGATATAAGTATTTTTCTTCAAAGAATCAACCCGATTTTTGGTATCATTCTTCGTCCTTTATTGGGTTTTGTTAAAACCTTCGGGGTAGGTGGCTTCAATCTTGACTCATCTTAGAAGAAATGATTGGAATTCTTTCAAATTGAATGTATTGTAATGAATTGATTGTGATTTGGTTATTTAATACTTGTTGGAAACCTTTTTGAGTGATGATTTTGGAAATTTGGAAAATTAGTGATTTTGAATAAGTTCTTTGGTTCTTGGTTTTAAAATATGGATTTTAAAATGGGGATTTTTTCCAAGAATGTTGGAACATTAATTGGATTAGATGTTTTCAATAAAAGGTAATGTTTTATTGAAAAGAAATGTTGTTTTGAAATTTGTTGGTCTTTGGTTTTCAATAAAAGATCAGTTTTATTGAAGTGGTTTATTTTGGTAATGGAAATATTTAGCATACATAGTGTGGGTGTGAGTTCATGATTAATAGGCCCTAAACAGGGGATAAGTACCATTAGTGTACAGGGTATGTGAACCTGGATTGGGGGAGGGTGTTAGTGGGATCCAAATTAATTGGATAAGAGACTGCTCATGGGTATGGAATTATCAAACGAAGCATGCATGTGTGGGTGTGTTGTAAACTATGGAATGGCTTTGACAAAATTATAATCAGAATTTGTTTATAATCCTTGATTAGTTAGTTCTGGAAAATAACTTTCTGAAAATGATTTTCATTTACTATTTTTTGCACTTGGTTATAATTGGTTTTCAAACATATTTATATTTGGTTATGAACTATTTTGGTAAATTTTTTTATATAAACTATTTTATGCAATATTCTAATTATTCCATCCTAGTGGTGTGAGTATGGAAGTCATTGGTAAAACCTACTGAGTTTAATCATTACCCCTACTTTGGAACTTTGGTGCTTTTGCATATGCTACCTTCTAGGACTTGGGAAAAGGTAAAGTATCACCCTTCATTAGCACCATGTCATGATACTTTGGACAACTTGGTGATGCTGAAGCATGGTTCTTGTGGAGCATGGAGTCTTTTTGTTGTCTTGAATATTATTCATTGTCTTTTTTCTCTTTAATTTGATGATGGTTTGTCTTCCGCTGTAGAAAGCCTTGGTTGGTTGTTTTAAAGAGAATGATTTGAAATGTCTTAGTCGATGTCTTACATTATATAGTGAGCTATTTTTTGATGGATTTTAAGGTTTTTGTTTTTATACATTAAAGTTTAAATCATCTCCTACTTGATTTGAAACCCTTCAACATTTATTTCTGTCCTTTATAATCCGGGGGATGTTGTTTAATGCCCAATAATGACTTGTTGTACACTCAATCCAATGAGAATTAGCTGGTCATTACAATAATTTTATATTGGATTCTGAAAATTATATGAATTAAATAGGATAAAATGGAATAATTATTTGAAATAATTAAAATTTACATTATATATTTATATAAACTTAATTTTTGACCATTATGAATTGTTAATCCATTAAAAATTAATTACCACAGTTAAGGTAAAAACCCATTTACTGGGTGATTAAACTAGAAAGATTATGGTTAAGATGACCTACCAAAATTTCAAAAATCCATTTTATGGAAATATGTTAAAAATTATATCTTATAAGGTTCGATAATTACCCATTTTGGAGGCTTTTCTTATGATAAAAATGTTGGTGTAATTGAATTTGTTCAAAAATTCCATGTGTATCCTCTCCCTAAATTATAAAAGGCCACCCTTATCTTCCCCTCTTCACACTTCCAAAGACAAATTTTTCAGATTATGCCTAACAAAATCACTTAATAAATCCCATCCCAATATCCCAGATCTCTTTTTTTGATCATAAATCCCACTTTGGAAGGATTTTTGTGCAAGCATAATGAAATTTATTGAATTAGATGTAACATTCTTAAATGAGCATTTTTATTTTGTTTCATCTTAAATCTTATTCAAATATTTTTAACCCATTATTATAAAATAAACATATTATATTAAATATAATAAAAATTTTATATGTTAAGTTAATGAAATATATCAATATGTTCTTCCATTAAATGGGAAACAAAACTGTTGATCGGGTTTACACCAGACTATCAACTCGCGGACCAACGTAATTCATTTCCCACCACCACATTTCAAGGATTGATATAATGATTTATTTAACACATGTATATGATATTTATGATATTATTAATCTTATTTAATTATAATACCACATATACCATGTTACATTCTATTCGGTTTAAAATTTGATAACATCGCTCGTGTATACGGTGAAATACTGCATCATGAAGCAATGTGATTTGTTATTGAATTATGTTTTAAAAGGAATATAAGAAATATAAATTAAATGAATATTTGAGATATATATGAAATTATATTTACTTTGGAAAATTAATTTCTCACTGACTTCTTAATCCTTTCTCGCATTATTGAAATGATAACTTCACTTGTGTGTACGTATGACCTCTGTCTCCACGAAGCAATGTGATTCATTCTTAATTGTTAAAATTTAAAAAATTATTATGAAATTGTATCTAATGAAAAAAATGAAATTTATAACCATAATATCCTTATTTAGATGAGGTAAATAAATACTATCCTTAAGAACTAAACTTCTATTTTGAAACAAGCATGTGAAAACAGGGCAGTTATCACTTTAAACAATAGTAATAATGAAAATTTATTAACAAACGGGTGATAAAATGTTATAAAAGGACATTATATGATTATATAAATATGAATATAGTTATTTTATGTAAATTAATAAGTTTATTAAAACCATTATATATAAGTTTAATTCCCATTCATCAAAAATGAAGCGCGAGGTAACGGACTCGTCTCAATTTACATTCGTTGAGGCATATTATAATGTAATACACAAAATTTATTTTATGAGGTGTATATAATTAACCATTGAAATGTAATATCATGATTCCTTAAAAATTTTAGGGTATTATAAGTTTCAATTTTAATTATGTCTTCCTAGGGGATTTGACTTGAAAATTTCCATGTGGTAAAGAATTTTATAACTCAATTTCCTTTCATTGGGTGATATTACTAATTTGTAGTCTTTGATATTGTATGATTATTTGTGTAATTAATTTTGATTATATTATTTTTTATTTCAAACTGTTTTATGTGGATTTAAATTTGATACAAATAATATATTCATTTATTAATTCTCACTTTAATGTTTCCATCATTGTGAGGGTTTGTTTCACAATCTCATTTAAATCGAGATTATTTTTTCTAGAATTTACATCAAATGAAATTATTTGATAATTGTCGAATAAACCCATTTATTTTTCTTATACACTATTTGTTACTGACATCGTAAATTAATAGGAAATTTTTTCCACTATTTGGGGTTGAGAAAATGTTTTTAATAAAATCTAAATTTATTTATCTCTTCGTTTGAAGATCCTTTTTCTACCAAAAACATATTTTCTATAAATATTTTCAAAAATGTATTTAAAATTTTCAAAATTATTTTTTAATAAAGTTTTTAACCATGTTTGAATTTTTAAAAATATTTTTAAAGTAATCTTCAAGACTTTTTCCAAATAATTCCTATTTGGATTTTACAGAAAATTCAAATGGAATACTTTATTTATTATGTACAAAATATATGAAATTTTACAACATCATGACCACTCAATATTTTAAAGATTATTTTTATTTTTCCAATGTCTTTTTTATTAATAAATTATTTGCAAAATGTTTTGTGAAAATTTAGCTTAAAAAATTTTGAAGTAAAAAATGATCTTTCCCTCAAGAATGTTTTGATGAATTGTTTTTTAGAATTTCTATTGATCAAAAATATCAACCATTAATTTTACATATACTCCACATGAAATATGTTGTATTGATATAATAATTATTTATTATATGGATTTTTTATGATCATTTTGACTATGGAAATTATAGAACTTTACTTTATTGATTCATTTTTGCAGTCAACAACATTCCCTTGAATTATTTACTTTCTTGTGATCTTTGGATTTTAAATTTCCCCTAAATATCCATATTATTTATAATGGTTATTTTTATTTCTTAAACCATATATCATTTCTATATATGGTGTTCTACATTAAAATTAATTTTTTTATCATGGTAAATGTTGATATATCCGTATTATTTACTCAATATAATTATTTTATGATAATATACATTTTTAATGAATAAAATAGACTATTCAATATATGAGGAATGTTTTGGACATGTAGTGATGGGTGGGTCTTGGAGTTATATATCCCCTTGATTCATCTTTAGTACCCTTAGGTGAGTAAACAATCTAGCATTAAATGCGTTTCTACATGAAGTTTTAGACCTTATTGTAATGGTTATTGATGATAAAGGTATCATGATGCCTAAGATCATGAAATACAATAATGAATAATTTCCGTTATTAATAATTTATTTATTATTATCAATGAGATTTTCATAATGATATAATCTCAAGATTCATTTCATTCTAAATTTATTGACTAAAAGGAATGTTTTCCTATTATTTACTTTTCCACATTGATTAATCCTTATCTATGCGTGATAGTCATGTTATTTAAAATGAATGTGTGTTTAGTTATTTACCTTTCAATATTGATTATTCCTTATATTGTTAGTATACTCAAGTTATTGATTAAATGGAATGTGTGTTAAAATATTTACCTTTATATATTGATTAATCCATATCTATTTTTCATTTTCAAGTTATTTAAATGAAATTTGTGTTCAGTTATTTACCCTTCCATGTTGATTGTGATAATTGATTTATTATAGATTACACTTTACATAACTCTTCCTATGAATATGTTCTCACTATTATTTTTCTTCTTTATTATAAATCCAAGAAGTGTAATCTGAATGATAAAAAATGATATACTGGAGGGAATAATGATATTATAAAAACAATTATTTTATAGCTTTTTGAGTCAAATGTAATTAAAGACTAAATTATGTGTCAATAGCACGAAGACTACTAGAATATTTGATATATTAGGATGAAATTCATTTTATCATATTCCAATATAATAAAAAATCCAATGGTTCTGGGATACTAGGTTGGGGTCCTTAAATATTGAATTTTTTTTATATGTATATAATATATAAAATTTATATATGTTTTATATTCTAGTTACAAATAGTAGATATCATCATGAGTTCCTAGTTGTTTTAGATGATGATGTACTTGATGTATGAGGTATTTTATGTTACAATTTTAATATTTAACAATTCATTTACTATAAATAATTTAAATGTGTTTTATTTTTTTAAAGTTGTTATAATGGAAAAACAATTCTTATGTTATAGTGTCATAGTCGAAACTCAAATGAAGATCCTAAAATGATATGAAATCAAACAAAAAAATAGTTTCATTTGTGATGTAATCTAGTAAATGACCTATCAATCATACCTTTTATTACCCCAAGATGACCAAATATGTAATTTTAGTATTTTAAAATTAATAAAACATATGTGTAATAGACATAAATAGAAAAAACCCTTCAAATATTGTGAAATATTTGAAAATTCATAATTATTTTATTTATGACATGTATGAGTCGATGAAAAATTAATTAGATGCGCAGTGTTCTTGGATGGGATGAACAAGAAGTTTATACTTGTTTTTCAACCTTTAAAAATGTTCATTATGGGTTCAAAATAATGAAAATTACCTTCAATTATTGTGAAATATTACCAAAACAACCATCAAATGATTTGTGAAATGTTAAAGTACATGATATGTAAATCTTATTTTTTCTATTATTAGGGATGATCCGAAACTCACTTTTACTATTTAAAAAACACTAAAATGTTTGTGTAACAGTCAAAACAAATGAAAAGGACCACATAATGATGTGAAATAATAAGAAAAAATTATATATTTTATTTTTTATTTACATCATGCTACATAATGTAAATTGGATGTGTGGTGAGCTTGGACGGAAAAAATATGTAGTTTTTAATGGATTTCTGATATTTAAAAATGTGGGTTTGGGGAGTAAAGACCAATAAAATATGCTTTCATTTTTTTTGAATTCGTATAAAACATAGATTGAGTTATTAATGAAATGTTGTCATAGAATACATTTTAATCATATGTGTTGTTTGATCAAGATGACCATGAACAAACCTTTAGTTTTTTAAAAGAACTAAAACGTGTGTGTAACGATCAAAACTATAGAAAAACCCACTAAATGATGTGAAATCATAGGAAAATAATATTTGTATTCTTTTTTATGTTTATGACGAAATTAATTTTCATTTGAACTTGTGGTATTCCTAGAATGAAAATACAAATTATTTTTAATGATTTTACGGCCTTTTAAAATGTGTCATAGGGGTTCAAAAACAATAAAATGTCCATTGATTTCCATGAAATCATATATAGAAAATCCATACCTTAATTTTTTAAATAATGGAGGTGATGGAATTTAAATATGAGGTGTTGTTTTCCTAGGATAATCAAAAACAAAATTTGATAGTTTTGAAACACCAAAACATGCATTTAACGATCATATTAATAGAAAAAAAAAACCGTGGAATGACGTGATATAACAAAAATCCATATTTTTATTATTTGTGATGTGTAATAGTAGAAGACACATCAATCAGACATGTGGTGTGCTCAAAAAAATAGAATAAGAAAATTTTAAAGGTATAATTCCCTTTAGAAACATGTATTAGGGGGTAAAAACTAATTGAATGACTTAAATATGAAATGGAATTAGATTAAAACAATATTAAAGTCATTTTTGAAATAGAGGATATGAAGGAATGAAAATTTAAGGTGCACTTTTCTCGGAATGACTATAAGCACATTTTTATTGTTTGAAAACCCCAAAAATGTATCTAATGGACATATGCATTGAAAAGAACTCAAAATTACATGAAATAATAGGGTAAATATCGTTGTATATTTTATTTATATGAGAATAAAATATTTTAATCAGATGTATATTATTACAGAATGACTGAATAACCTATTTTTGAAGGCTTAATGCCCTTTGAAAACATGTTTTAGGGGTTCATAACCAACCAAATGATCTCTGAATTCCATAAAATCTAACCAAAACAACCATAAAGTGAATTTTGAAATGGAGGAACTGATGGAATGTTAATATGAGGTGTTATTTTACTAGAATGTCTGAAAACACACATTAATCTTTTAAAACACAAAATCATGTGTAGAATTATCGGATCCATTGAAAATAATTTCATAATGACATTAAATCATAGTAAAATTATATTTTATTGATTATTTTAGACATGTGTGTGTAGAAGATATGTCAATAAGACATGTGGTGTGCCCCAAACGACCGAGGAAGAAGTTTTTAATGGTTTAATTCCTATTAAAAACATACTTGAGGGGTTCAATACCAACTGGATGACCTATTAATGTTATAAAATCTGAAAAAACATCCATATAGTAATTTTTGAAATGGTGAATCTAATAAACTATCAATCTAAGGTGATATTTTCCTAAGATGACCAAAAACACAATTTTATATTATAAAACACAAAAATGATTGTTTAATTTTAATATATATATAAAGTGAGATTGGAATGACTTTCAATCATTGGAAAATATTCTTCTTCTTATTGGGGATCTGGATGAGTTGAAAAAACATCAATCAGATGTTCATTATACCCGAAACAATGAATAACTAATTTTTCTAAGGTTTGATGCTATTTAAAAATGTGTGTTATGGGGTCAAAACTAACTAAAATACTTATGAATTTCATGAAACCTGTGTTAAAAAATGTACAATTATTTTCGAAATAGTACAGTATACATAACATCAATATGAGGTTTTGGTTTCCTAAGATGAATGTAAACAAAATTTTATTTTTTAAAAATAGAAACACATGTCTCTAATAGTTAGATCCATATCAAAAGACCATAGAATTACCTAAAATAATTGGAAACATGTCATTGTATTGTTTTTCACATGTATGAGTATATTATATGTCAATAAAACATACATCCATCCCAGAATGATAGAATAGTCAATTTTAAAGATTTGGTAATCTTTAAAATTGTGCATCATGGGGTCAAAACCAACTAAAAATCATTTAATTCTATAAAATTATAAGAAAACTAACACATAATTATTTTTTAAAATAGTAGAGTAGATATAATTTCCATCAAAGGATTCATTTATCAATGATGACCAGAAACCCACTTTTAAATTTTTTGAACACTAAAATGTGTGGTTAATGATTAGATTCCAAGAAAAAACCTCAGAATGATGTGAAATTATAAGAAAATCAAATTGGTTTTATATTTCTTAGTAGAAGACATGTCAATATGATGTGTGGTATTCCCAAAACGGCCGAATAAACCATTTTTAAAGGGTTAACTTCCTTTAAAAAGGCATAGAAGGGGTTAAAAACCAACTGAATGTCATCTGGATGCCATGAAATATGATGAAAATAACCATATAGTGATGTTTGGAATAGTAGAGTAGAAGTAACAGTAATCAGTGGTTATGTTTTCCGAATATGATCAAAAAAAAAGTTTTATTATTTTAAAACACCAAAACAACTATTTGTCGGTCCGATCGATAGAACAAAATATCATAGTGATTTGAAATCAATTATAAACCAAATTTTTATTATTTTTAAAATTTACAAGTGGAATAAAATGAAAATCCGGTGAGTGTATAATGAAAGAACATGCAGTTTTCAACGGTTTAACATCCTTTAAAAACATTCATTAAGGGGTCAAAACCAACTGAATGACCTCAAAATTCCATAAAATCATAGAAACACAGCTAAAAATTAATTTTTAACATGGTGAAGAATAAGAAAATTAAATCTAAGGTTTCACATGAACAATATGATTGGAAACACACTTTTATTGTTTAAGAACACCACAATGTGTGTTTAAGTATCCAGTCCAAAGATAAAGTTCTCAGAATGGCATATATTTTTGTAAATCCCATATTTGTTATATTTTTGATATATAAGTGTAGATTACTTGTCGATCACAATTGAAATTTCCAAGGAAATACTGAATAAATTTTTTTTGAAGGTTTTATGCCCTTTAAAAACATGCATTATATGGTCAAAACCATAAAAAACAACCCTAAATTCCCTGAAACCATATGAAAATAACCAAATAGTGATTTTTGAAGTTTGGGTGAAGACATAATATCAATAAAAGGATTATTTTCCCAATATGATAGAAAAATATATTATTTTTATAAAACACCAAAAAATTCATTTAACGTTCAGATACAAAGTAAAATACCTTAGAATGACTAGAAATCATAGGAAAAATATTATTGTATTATTTGAGACATGTATGAGAAAAATGAACATCAATCAGACATAGACATTTCTAGAATGGTCGAATAAACAAATTTCAATTAAATAAATTATTATAAAATATTATGATATTAAAAATTAAATTTCCTCAGACTTTTATATTATGTTTTAATTGAAATAATTTAATGCATTTTAATTATTATATTTTTCACATTTTTATTAAAATAATTATCTTATTTTTTTCATATTTAGTTTGATTATATGATGGGAACCGGGCTTGGAAGATGATTATATAATGTTATTTATGTCGTTGTGATATTATATATAATGGATATTTTTTTTAAATATTTAAATTATGTTATTATTTCTGGTTTTTTTATTCAGCTATAATTTTTTTAAAAATAAGTAATCTCAAGTGACTTTTATTTGACTGTATTATAGGTTGTCTTAATGTGGATATATCAACCATCATTCCATGGCCACTATAGGAAATAGTGGTGGTACAATAGTGTGTAAAATTTGGAGGTTACTCTATAACCGCTAATTTTAAATTAATAAAACTTTTGGTGGTCGTTAAAAGTGACATTTCCAACTAAAGATCATGGAGTGTTTTCATGTGGTATTAACGACATGATTTTCTATCAATGATTTATTTAAATTTATCTAAAGGACTTCTAATAATTTAATTTTTTATATGTAAGTGATGTTAAATTCTAGAGATTACATTGATAAAATATTATAATTTTGTTAACAGAAAATGCATTCTTATAATTTATTGAATAAATTTTCATATAGGAAAAACTTGTTTTATTACTTTTATATTATCATTTGGTATTGATGTATTTAATATTTTTTATGTTTATTTATTTTTATACATAGGGATACAACCTTATATCACGTATAAAATTAAAAAAAAATTATTTTTCTACTCAAGTACAAAATGCATTATTATAATTATGTAATGAATGAATTAAAAAAATAATATGTCAAATAGCTAAAGAGATATTAAAATTAGTATATATTATTTATGGATGAGTCATGATGGTTAAATATGTAAAATCAGAGCTTCATTAAAGTATATTTAAAAATTTGTAAATGATGGATGATGATTCCATTGAAGTGTTGTTTAATCAAGTTACTATGATTATGAGAATAATACAGAGATATTGTGAAAATATTGAAGAAGAAAATATTATTATAAAACTAATGAAAATTATTCTCGAAGATCTTGATGAAAAAAATCATTTAAATAAAATGATATTGAAAAATTATATTTTAATGGATTTCATAGTATATTAACTTCCTCAAATATGTTAATAGAACTTATATTGAACTAGAATGTTAAGGGTTACTATGAGAGAACATTTAAGGATCACAAATGGATAAAAATGAATTGAAGGAAATACCATAATCATGATAAAGATAATGATAATGAAGATATTTTATGTTTCAATTAATTGTTGTACACATGTCCAGAGATTGTTAATTTAGGTGAAGAAAAATATAAAGTAAAACTTTATTTCAATTGTATTAATTATGGTAAGATTTTATATTTCCATCAAAATTTATAATGAAATTAATCAGTTGGAGAATTATTGGGAAACACCATGTAGTATTTGATGAAAAATATAAAAGGATATAATTATATAAGATGATAGTCTTTGTGAAATAGAAAAGGGAATATGGAATCATATACGAGAGAAGAAGCTTTCAATGAATCTAGAAGGTATAATAATATTCATCTCATGAATATAATGTCATTTAAAATAAATATATATAAATATAATTGAATATTTTTAATTAATGGGAATAACAATTCTCATTGATATTACATCGATGATGAATTATAATAATATTTCATTGAGTAATACTCTTGTATCAAACGAATTGAAAAAAAATTATCAAATAAAAGGTCATTTTTGTGAAAGTAATTGATAATATTAAAAAAATTCATTTTAAAAGAAAAAATATATTTAATGACATGAATCAAATTAAAATAAAAAACATTAGGTATATTTGGATCTTAAATTATGGTTTCTTGATTCTAATTTATTTAAAATATATTGAAATCCAATTATAGTAAACTTCTTTACAAATTTTTTTATAATTATATGACTTAAGAGAAGAGAAATATTGCTTCCAAACAAATGAATAAATGTTTTAAGTAAATATATGAAAATTAACAAGGAAAATATGAGTCTTGGTTATGATATAAACAAATCCCCATTGTTAACCAACAAAAATAATATTAAGTTTTTATTGTTTAAAGATGATAATTATATTTATATTTTATCTAAAAATTATGAGGAAAATTAAGAATATTATCTTACATGAATGGGTAAAATATTCAAATAAAATTAACATATCTAGTGTGTAAGGTATAAAAACCATTATAAAAATGTTAAACTAAAGGAATATTAGTGTATACATTAAAACTGAAAAATTATACATCAATATTTTTCGGGATAGAACACATATTTTTTCATAAATGATTATGGATAAAACCTATTTTTCAGTAGATATTGGGGAAAAATTCTATATTTTCTGTTAAAATATGCATATAAAAATATGAAAAAGATATTTTGAGTAAATTGAGGCAGAAAATAATTTTCAAATAAGCTTCAAAAATTAAAAATTTAGTGGAATGTTTAATTGATGAAATAATTTGAGTGACTTGAAGAAATGTGAAGAATGTGTGATTAATAAGGACACACAATCAAGAAGTTTTTCATAGTTATTAATTTCCAATAAATGAAAATGGTATGTTCTAAAAAAATTTAATGAATTGGAAATAGAGACAACATGAAATGGTTTTTGAAGTAATATATCAAATCTCAAAGTATGAAAGGCCATGTATTTTACATAGCGATATATCATTATAAAAATATATGTGATCAAAATATTCTCATAAAAGTTTAGAAATATGACAGATAAAATTTATATTAAATAATTATATATCATTTAATATTAAAGTCTTTTGGATATAAAATATTGATAAGAGAATAATGTTTCCAAGAATGTATCATTTGTTTATAGTATGAAAAAAATCAATTAAATATTTATTATCCTTTTTAAAATATAAATGAGGTTATACTGTAGAATAATATATGTATCTCTTAGAGTTTAATATATGGATATATATTATAAAAGACTAAATAACCTATATAAATCGTTTTAAAGTTGTATATAAGAAAATTTTATTTTATATGGGCTTGACATATGTGAATAATTTATGGAATAAATTTTTTGGAAACCTTTTTCAAAATAGTACGAGAAAATTAATTTAATATGTGGCTACTTGAATGTCCCAAATCTCAAAATGTATAAAATTTATACGTAAAAATATCTAATAAATAAAAAATGATTAGTCTAATTCATAAAGGGTTTGAAATTAAAACTCGAATGCCACTTGAGATGACTCTTTCTGATGTATTTGGTCTAATGAGTTAAAATTAAACATACAATAATAAATAATTAATTAAATTTATATATGAATTCTCTCAAATTACAGGTGTAATGTTTATGTCATGAAAGTATAAATAGTTTTAAATCTTTAATAATTATTGGATATACATTGAAAATGAAAGAGTCAAGCTATCATGAAGATTAAATTCAATTATAGAACAATGTATACCAATTGGAATATCCTATAACATCATAAAATCATGTAATATTTCATGATTTTAGTTCATATTATAAACCATAAATAAATATATTTTCTTATTAAAATGATTTTATCTTATTAGGAATGAAATAATCCATGATAAAAAGGCCTGAAAATTCAATGTATTTTTTGTTACAATCAATTTCAATGAAATGATGTGTATAAATTCATTTTATTTTGGGGATAAATTAAGACATGACTCTATATGAAATTTGGTTAAAATTGAAACCAACCTAGAATAATTTTTGATAATTTATAAATCAAACAAAATAATTTAAATAAAGATTAAGAAATTTTATACTAGGTAAGAAAATGATGCATTCCATACTTATGTATTTGGATGAAAATGTAAAATACCATATATTGTGTATTTCACTATTCACCAAATAATCAACTATTTCAAAAAATACCAAAAATTCAACATAACTATTTTTCAACATGTTGAATTAAAAAAGTAACTCAATTTTATGAAAATAAATTTAAAAATATGAGAAATTTAATATTTAATCAAAATAATCATTTACTAGGGAAACCCAAGTTTTGGAATGATAACTGATTTTATGAAACTTTGAAAAATTAATCATGGTCTCATATAATTATATAAGAGTCATAGGAAAAATTATTAATTTAAAAATATATTTTAGTGAAAAAATTTTCTTTTAAATGATTATATTAATTATAAAATTTTAGTAACAAATTTATTACTTACAAAAATAAACAAAATTAATTTATCATTTTTATATGATTTATTTACTTATACAAAGATATAAATATATCGTATTTTCATTTATAAGATACCAAAATTTTATTTATTCTTTTATAGGTGAGGTTACTATTCTATTGTACGGTTTTTTATTCATAAGGGTCACATTACTATTCCAGTGTTAATGTTTCTATTCCATTGGTATAAGTTCCTTAATTTGAATAAATACCTCTTATTTAATTAATTCATTATTTATGAAGTTTTAATTGAATTCTCTAAGTGATTTTATGGGATTTATTCAATATAAAAAATTATAAGAAGAAAAATTCAATAGATAAAACTATGGGTTGTTACATCCCATGTATCCGGTATATTATACATCCAATAAATTTTTCCTACAAAGTAAGAGAGAACCAATATCGTAGGTAATTTCACATAACTCATCCATGTACTTCACATGATATAGGTACACTGAACTAATTTCCACCATAGAAAGAGTGTAAAAAATCAATAACTTCAAATTGATTAATAATCACCCTATAAAATATGAATTTCTTACTAATCCACCCCACATGCCTCCATGGATGGAGTAAATCAATATCCCAAACTAATTCCAAGATCTCTTCTCTCAAAATTAAGTGATTTTATGATTTCATAATACCCTGTTATCATACCCAACCCATTTCCCCATGAGTCTTATCAAACTCAAACTAGGTTCACCTACCTAATAAACCAAGTTATGATTCATCATTTCCTACATGTATGTACCTTATCAATCTCCCATGAAGCACTAATTATGTTTTCATTCTCAACATACCTAAGACACCCTACATGACCCACCATACCCAATCATGGTTTTCCAATATATGCAAGACTCCCATGTCTATATCAATCCATTAAAAAGGTATACTATGCATTTATCAACCCATTAATAGAAATATAAGTCTGATAAATCTATATTCCATGACATTTTAATGCCTTCAAAAGAGAATATCCATAGTATAAAATGTCTTTACCACCCATTAATGTGTTTTATCACTGCAAAAGAATATGAAAATAATCATAATAAAGATATAATTCCTTGAAAAATACCTTGAGGTTTTTTTCAATTAACATTCCTCAAATATGTTATTTGGAAAAATATGGAATAATTTATTATCGATTATCAAATAACCTACCCTCTGTCCATTTTTTTTAAAAAATAAGTCACATTAATTTTTCCATTAAAACCATATTATAGAAACCTTTTCCCTTATCACATACATTAATACACATTTTCATGATCCATATGTGCCATGTTTGATACATGAACGCATTCACTCTTTAAACTCAAGGAAAATATTATATTAAAATTATGAATTTAATGTCATATTTTTATCTAAAACTCCTAAATTTTAATAGAAAAAAATAATATATAAAATCCCACTAACCTGAAAAATTAAATGTATCCATCCATTTTATACAAATAATATATCTATCCACCATGCCCCAAAATCATAGAACAAAAAATAAAATAAAATAATAAAGTTATCTAACACCATTTGTAATGTCCTTAGGCCAATTAAAATGGGTTGTAAATGATTAGGGTTTACATTTCACCTCATTCTTTCCTCACCATATGCCAAAGGATAGTGATCATGGAGAGGGCCTAATCTATTAAATTATGAGAATTTATGAACAATATCATGACAATTAAATAAAAATGAATAACTAAAACATAAAACCAACCATCAATACATAATATCGAATATAAATAAAATGATAATAATAATTCAAAATAGAACACGATATAAAAAAATAAATTCCATGCAAAAAATATATCTATAACACAATATAGGAACATACCCAATAATTTAGTCATAAAAATGTAAATATTAAAATAAAATAAAATAAAATGAAACTATAAAACCATATAAAACCTTTTTCTTGGCCTCCACTCTGAACAAACTCACATCCCTACTAATGTAGTCCCATTTAAACCCAATCACTAGACCATTGCCACGAAATTTATCTCAAACAGAAGGGTTTTTAATTTTATTTAAGTGAATGTGTAGGTGTGAGAATAAGATAAAATAAAAACCCCCAAAATATATTATAATAGATATATATGATTGTATACATAGATTAATAAAAAATTAGTAATAGTCTAATATAACACACAAGTTAATCTATCATATACTAACTAAAACACCATTATTCTTGACCCTATGTCATTTTTCCATTGTTAGAGATAATTTCAATCATCTAGTTGATTTCATAACATAATATACCACTAACTACAGATATTTTAGCATGAACAAGTTAGTATGTGGATAATAAGGGAGTTAAAATATATAAAATACTTTGGGAAACAACTAGGTAACATCCAAATAATTGGATTATTTAGTTACCATAGGAATCACCTTGGATAAACTTTTAAAATTGGAGTTTTTAGATCCCTTAGGAATCATCCATGATACATCTTAATAATTGGTATCATTAACTCCATTGGGAATCATCGAGGATGAATCCAAACAATAGGAGATTCCATATCCCTTTAGAATCACCTAGACTGTACCCAAATAATGAGAGAAATTCACTCCCTCAAAAATAATTTAGGATAAAGTTAAAAAATGATAGTTTTCATCACTCTTTGGAATTAATTAGCCTATATTTTAATAATAATAGTTTCCAAATCCCTTTGTAATGAATATTTTGTGAGCACTATAACATTCTAGTCCAGTCCCTTTTATCCAAAACATGTGATAAATAAAAAAAACTTAACCTCACAAGGATTATAAGATTACCATTATCCATACACTAATGAATCCCTTATTTCATAAATGTCATAACAACTCTATCACTTAGAAAACATATTCATCTTACCAACCACACATACCAATCACCACAATCCTTATAATAACTAAACCGGATATGAAGGTGTTAGGTTTGGTGGGACAAATTGATTTGTAAATTAAGTGCTAGATGCTTTAAAAGTAAAGTCTATAGAATTTATAATTGAGGAATTACAAATAAAAAACAAACCTTTACTATGGAATTAAGGTTTAGGGAAGTGATAGAAGTTCACCAGAAGTTCACTCAATGGAAGAAGCTGAGTCAGGCTAGTGAAGGATGTTCACTAGAAGGTGTGGATAGAGAGTACGTTTAGTAGATATTGGATATCTATAGTAGTACAATGATTTTGGAGTGTGGGAAAGATGTCAAGGATATTCTTATGCATTCACTTGGAGGACCTAGTCATGTTCCAAAGAAAGGAGTGATGTCTATGGAATGGGATTGTTCCAGTAGTATCATAAAGGTTCTTATGTAGTGATGTAAAGTGAGATATGTATAGGATATATATCTTAAAATGTTCATCATGTTCATAAGTTTAGGTGATGGAAGCCTTCAAATGTTTGTGAGGTCTCCCACTAATAATAGAGAGGAGTGTCATTCTACCCTTCAAAATTTATGGGTGAGAGATGACTAGATAACTAGATGGAATTTGATTTATATAGTGGGGTTGGGCCACTATTGTAGGATATGAAGTATTTGGGAATGAAATGAAATCATATACCATGAAGTGTTAGATGTTAAAGGCCAAAAGCCTTAGGTGTTATGGTGGATGGTCACAACCCATGCAAGGGAATAGGTAACAACAAAAGTCATTTCTACTAGAGTAATCAAATCCCCTCATCCATGTGTCTCTAGAATGTGATAACAAGTGGTAGGATATTGTTATGGGAAGGGATTGTGTGCTAATGTATCATTTAAGGGTTTGGGATTTTCTTTGTAACTCAGATGTACCTTGTTCTAATGAAATGAATAATGATATTTTCTATCCATTAGATATAGGATACATTATTCAAACTACATTATCCCTTGTGTGTCATGTTTTAATGTTACATTCTTATTATTGGAAAATTTTATTGTTTTTTCATTATCCGGAAGAAGGTATTCAAGTGTACCAGGTGGGAGATCAAAAACTATAGGTGGAGTACTCAAATTAATGTATATGTTAGAACACTTCCTATGTCTCAGTCATTGATTTTTTGGGGGATATACTAATCGAATGAGTATATGAGACCAGGTCCCGCAATATATAGCTTATAATTGGTTACTTTTGGAAGTTTAATAGGTTACCATTCCATGATTTTATTGGATTGTGTATAGGATTCCTAACATGGGTTATAAAATCTTCGTTGTAGAGAATTTGGTGCATAGTTTGTCGATACTGAATAGATGAGATTAATTGGAACACTTTGTGGGTTCCCCTTAGGATGGTGGTGAGTGAATATCTTGACGAGTTTCTACTAGTGTAGATAGAGATGACACAAGAGAGTTAGGGTCTATTGAAATAATGAATGATACCATTGTGATTATGGAGTCATGTTTCTATCATCAAGGAGGAATCATTGATATTATTAGAGAGATTAATTAACACATACTTGGATAGTACTAAGCTATTTACTAATTGAATGTATTTGAGTTCTATCTATAAAATAAAACATTTTCATAGGGTGAGGTCTGGATAAAGAATTTGTTGTGGGTTATATAGACTTTCTATGGTATGTTGATGATACTCTTGAAGATTTTTTTTTTATTTTCATTGGATGGTGAGTTATCCATAATCAAGGTTGATAGCATATTGAAGTTCACTATTGAAATTAAAGGGATGTTCTAGATATTTTAGTTAGGTGGCATGACACATGTCATCAAAAGGTGGATACAATGGAAAATTCAGAGGGATCACATTATTTATTCAAGGTATGAATCGATTGAATTTGTTTGTCTCCCCTTATTCATGGGACTAACATTGTATGATGGAAGATAACAGAGATTATAGTAGTAATTTTGTGCTAAGAATATTAGGCTCATAAAGAAAATTTTTGAGGATTCTAAAATCTCCTAGTTGAAGGGGGTGGATGTAAAAGTTGCCACATGTTTAACATCCCAAGGTTAAGAGACATTGTGGTTCATTGATCGACATTATAGTGGAATAAAGTGGTATGTTTTGAGCAAATAAAGGATTCATTGGATCCATCATATAAAGTTTAGCGCAATCTCAATTTTTAGGAATATGATTATGAGGCATAGTGTAGAGAGTATGTGTTTGTATGAAAGTTTTTATATGTATTTAGAATCATGAATTGGGATTATGTCTATGAAAAAGTTTAAAAAAATTCATATTGTAAATAGTGGAAAATGTGGCATTGAATCTTGATCATTAATTTGAGACGAGGGTGAAGAACCCTTGGTTTCTTGGAGGCTTGTTGGATGTTGTTTGCAGGGAGTAAAAGGCATACATGGAGTTCATTATTTAGAAGAAGATGAAGGTTTTATTTCTCTATAAATATAATTCATCTTAGATTAGATCATTTTCATGTTCTAATTGGTTTCTTGTGGGTACTATTTTTATTAAAAAGTGCCTTATTCAATAAGGAGACATGAAAGTGCATGTTTTGGTCATAAAGAGGAGAGGAATAAGGTGTATTTAGATCCTTCATTAAAAAAACAATGATGTGTTTCATTATCTAAAGATGGATGTGGGATGAGAATGTGAGGCATGTGAGAGATTGAGAAGAAATGATGGTGGTGGTTTATTACATTTTTATGATACTTCCATCTAACATTAAATGGTTTCATAGCGAAAAAATTGAATTCATTTAGGTAAATTCATTTTTGTAGCACTCTATGTCCAGAAACTGGGTGATTTGTGTCTCTCTCATTAAAAAATTATATGATATTTCAAACCAGATCATGTTCATGTAAGAAGGTTAAAACACTAAGTCCATGGTATCTTATATATATATGGTAGTGATGGAGACATTGGTTAATTCCATGTTCTACGGAAATGATAATTAGGATATTGACAGAGTAGTGGAAGAACCTCTGTATTAGTGTTGGGATATTAAAGAGTTAGTACCAAGAAGGAAGATAGTTCTATCAAAGACCTTGTTTTTTCCTAGTTTCATGGAGAAAAGTTTCAATGGGATTTTCTTGCATCTGAATTTTCATATGTTAATGTTGTAGTTGGAGATTTATTTTATATGGATTCACTATATTTCATCATACTATAATGTTTATAGAAGTTGTATAACCTTGGAGGTATATTCCTTAGAAATTTAGTTTCTAGAAAGGGTGAGGCCATTAACCACTTCACATCATATCTTATTGATGATACTTCAAAAACATAGGAGGAAGATAACTCATGCATCTTTTATTTAGAAGGAAAATTTCCTTGGAGAAATTTAAATGTGATCATGGTTCCATAGAACCGAATGAATTTTTTTAGTGGGAGTCTAAATGATTTGATAGGGAATTTTAGATAACCATTATGAAACTGAATGGTTGGATGGATTTATGCTGATGGGTAATTGTTGAGAGCATAACAATTGTCTTTGACAGGGAGATTCATCAATTCAAATTGAAAAAAATCTCAAGTAGGATGTTTTTAGGATATTTTTAGAATTATTTACTATATTATGTGTTTCAAACATTGAATGTAATGTATCTAGAATTGAAACTTGAGAAAATATTGAAGATTATTGTACACCTTCACTATAGATTTTGGGTTCAACTTAATGGAAGGATTTTACGATAATTCTAATTAAAGGAAATAGAAAATTGAGTCCAACAGAGGTAGTTCACCAAATAGTGTGACTACACAATAAGTTTATTAGATGTAGTAAAAGATTAGAAACATAGTGATGTTCGAGTGTGGGAGTATATAGGGGGAACATTAGATGCATTACCTTCGTGTACATGTTCACATTTAAAAGGAAGGAGGTATGAGTATAGAAGGGGAAACTTTAATTAGCAGCATAATGTTTTGGAGGAAGTGATGGGAAGTGAAATAGACAAAATAGGTATCTTTCACTATACAATGTGAGTATTTGTTGAAATCATGGCATACATTATCTTTATGGGAGGTCTTCGTTAGAGACCAAATTTGAGTTTAATTCTACCTGAAAATATCAAAATGTGAGTGACGATCAGATAACATGATGAAATTCAATACATATAAAAGGGTAGATAGTTTTATTGGGATATGAAAAATCTGAGAAAATAAAATAATCACATGATTTAAAGAATCTTAAATTTATATTTGGATTATTTATGTCCAACAATGGATAGTTATAGCGTGTGTAGTGGTAGAAGATTGTTTAGACCATTAAAAATTAAATTCACTACATGATAGATTATATCCCCTCACTAATGAGTCTTCATGATGAAATCACTAGTGGCTAGATTATGGTATTGAAAGTAACTAGTATACTACATTCAATTAAATTAGGGTAAGATCTGGGATTTTCCTTGTAACTTAGATTTAAAATGTTCTAATGGCATGAATGATGTAATCTATTATACCAAGGACATAAGATACATTGTATGAACCAAAATATCCTTTATGTTTCATGCTTATATGATTTATTTTTATTGTTTTTTCATGGTCTAGAAGGATGGAATTAATTTATACTTGGTGGGGGATTGAGAGGTAGATTGGATGACTCAATTCATCAACTAGGGTGTACTAATTCATATGTTCTGGTCTTTCAGGTTATGGGGGATATTCTAATCATAAGAGGAAACATAGATATGTTCCAAAAGCTATATATTATAGTGGGATAGTTTCTATGTGTAGAAGTATTCATCTATCTAGTTTATCAATGGATTGTCTGGATTCCCAATTTAATGACCTACTCAGTTCAGAAACCTTTCTTCACTCATCACCAAAATAAATTTCCACTCCCAATGTCTCCATATTACACATACCACATCTCATTCCCTAAGAAAAAAATATTCAGTAGAGATTAAATTTATTGACCAGTGTAGTGATCCATTCTAATTTAATATACCAAAATCATGTCTAACCCTTGGACTATCAATAAAAAAATCTATTGGATACACTTCGCCTAAGACAATACAACCTATGCATCCCTAGTTTTAAAACACTATTTTTATTTTCTAAAGATATTAATACCATAATTAAACCATAACATGATTAAAAACTGACATGATTATACTATTATTGGTCCCTTGATCACATAACATGCACCCAAAAGAGCATCTTACATAACTTCAAGAGGCTAAACTATACACCTTTCACTTGACTTCCCAGTTTTATACCCATAGGGTGTCTTTATAAATTACTAATACATGAATCACATGATGACATGATTGTTATGAAATTACATGTCAATTCCACTGTGTTGTGAATTTTTATTCCATGACTAATATGTTATACTAATGCATAACATAAAATATTTCCTTTCTGTTTCCTACATGAGTCAACCAGGCTCAATTTTCCTTTCAGACAAAAAAATTTCACAAAAAAAATTATTCTTGGTTAAAAAATCTAGTGGCTAATTGACACATTATTTTATTTAAGGTACTTTAACCATGTTCATCCAACTTTTCACCATGCTTATACAAATAATTTTTAAAATTCCATGCTTATATGTAATGTCATGAAAGACACAACATGAAAAAACCATACCTTCATAATAAATCATCTCACATAAATATTCATTACATATCATAATAAATCACACCCAAGAAACAATAGGTTTAGTTCATTTAGATATTAGATTATAAAAAAACTTATTATACGAAATTTAAAAAATTTATTCATAGTTACACCACACTAAACCCCTTATAGTCATATCATATGTTATAATTTTCTTAATATCATAGGGAATGGAATCCTTAGAAATTAATCAGCTCATATGCTCAGTAAGGATAACATAAGAGCTAATAATATAATATTATAATTTATAATAAGATGATTATATTGGTATGAAAACATAATCGAGGTGTATAAACATAACGTTGGGAAATCATACATAATAAAACATAATTCATGACATTAGGTTTTTGGAATATCAAAATAAGTGATTCACCAGAGTGTGAAAACATTAGTCAATAATATCAACATAGGTAACATACATAAAATATGATTATGGTATAGACATAAGAAATGAAATCTAAACATATGTTAAGGTTTACCACCAATATATTCATATCATGATGGAATAGGCTAACCTCCTACCCATAACATAGTGGAATTGGTCTAAACACTAGTAACCCAAAACCTTTAAGGATTCTAATAACCACATATTCCACATAAACTTTATGAATTGAGATCTCCACATATTCCCAATGTTCTTTAGGACTTGGGATAACCATATTTTCCCCCATAATGTTTAGTACTTTGGCTAACCACCCATTCTCTTAAACCTTTAGGACTTGAGATAACCATATATTCCCCATAACCATTAGGACTTGGGATTACCACACATGTCCCATCCAGGCATCATGACATATAAAACTTTACCTGGTGAATTGGAGGTTTTTAATGGACCCACTTACCATATAATTATGAACCATGCATATGTGTTCTATGTGAACATGAAAAATAATCAACATTCAATAATATATTAATTAACTCATGGTAATGAAATGAGTTTTATGAGATCTTTCACAAGACATTATAATAATAAATTTATAGAAAGAAGGGGATATGATGTCATTATAACGTATCCCTAATGAATCATATGAAAAAGTAATTTATGTTGAAATAGATTAAGAACATTTAATATGGGAATTAGAAAATTACTTTGAAAAATTAGAATAAATACCCTTTTCTTTTTTAATAGCTTTTATTTATAATTAAAGATTTTATAGAATGTTGTGAATATATTTTACATTGGATAACCCTGAAAACATGAAACATAAACATCATAAATAAAATAGAATAAGACACTGGGAAAATGAGGTTATACAGAAAGTGTTAAGAAAAGAATCATTTTACACTCTGAAAAGAAAGACAATAGAAAATAACCCGTGTGAAAAAAATTTAAAAGAGATTCCTTTCATCATTTTGTAAAGTAAGTTCTAATAGAATATGACTTGAAGTAAACATATAAATATATATAATGAAATTTATAAATAAAATTAAATAATATGAACATGGAGAATAAATATTCCATACTAAAAATATGAGATAAGGTTATCTCTACTTATAGGTAACCTTTTAGTTGAATTATAAACCCAAGGTAGGTGAAATGGTAAGAAGATATATAGACCCCATAAATGACCATATGTGAATAAAATAGATGTGGTTATAGAGGGAAATGACATAGAATTTCTACCAATAAAATATTAAAAAAAATATCAATTTCCAATTGATATTGGAAAATAAACCCTTACCACTTATACCCACTTACATGGAAGTTCTTTAACCCCTTTGATGAATTGTATCATTCAGAATTGGATTCCTTCACCAAGGAAGGAAATGGGATTCTTTATTGGTACCATAGGTTATAGAATGACCAAAAATATTTTATGATATTCAAAATTATTATATATTAAAGATATAACAAAAGATAAAGAGTGGCTTGTGATGTGTATAGGAAGAGTCCTTTGTATGATCGTTTTGAGTGGCATTTTAAAAATACCCATTCCATAATGTATAAGGGTATAATTTTAATAAAAAAAAAATTGTATTCAAAGAGAATGAATAATGTATAATGGGTGAGGAGTGGATGATAATTCCCTCATAATCTCATTTATATATAATTTTTTATCATATTTTATGTATTTACTAATTCGTTAAACCCATTTACCCCATTTTCCATTCACTATGGTAACTCAATTTTTACCTCAGTAAATTATTTTTAATCCTAAACATAAAATTGACCATATTTTCTAATTTGAAAATTACAATTCAAAATAATAAATAAATTTTATTGGATTAAGGTTATAAATATGATATAAGGTTATTTTAATATTGCAATGTATAACATAGAAAAACAATTTTTAGATAAAATGCATTTTCAATCATAATATGAATATATTATTATAAATTATCATTTAATTAACATTAGATGAATGATAATTTATTTTATTATTTATATTATCTGTAAATTTCATTAAAATATTTCTTAATAAATTATTTACTTAATTTTTTATGATAAAAATACATTACACACATAAAAACAATTATTTGAAAAATAGGCCGTTTAAACATTGAATAATTTTATTATTATTTAAAACTAATTAATAATTAATGTATGAATATTTATTCATTTTTATATTTATCTATAAAATAAATATTATTAAATTTCATGCTCTAAATATGAGAAATTTAGATTTTAAATGAAAACAAAAAATATATACTAAAAACATTTTTTTAAATAAACATTTTTATCTAGCTATGAAGAATTAAATTATTATTCCTTATAATTCTATAATTATTCATTGCATGTTATTAAGTTATTTTACTAATAATTTCTTATATTATATCGTTAAATTTAATTGATATTATTCTTTAATGTTAATAAATTAAACAAATATATATAATTAATAAAAATAGTTTCTTTAAACTCAATAAAATTTTCAAATATTAATTAATATCTATTAATTATATTAAAAATAATATATTTTATTGGAAAACAATATTTATAAGGAAGATTTATATTCTTTTAAAATATAAAAATGCCTTATATTTATTACCTATATATCAATAATTCCAAAATGGTAACATTTTTACTGGTATTATACATAATAAATATATCCTTTCACAATGTTCATATAAGTGTAATATTAACAACATTTCATTATATAAATATACCACATTATATCATAAAAAATAATTCTTCTCATTCTATTTGTTTTTTATTTAATTTTACAACATTCATTCTCCTTTCATTATTTTTTTCATTGTAGGTTTAGTTATACTAATGTTGATTATTAATGGCGAAGATGAGTTTTGATATTTCCAATTTGTAAAAATATTATTCTTTTATATTTATTTTGTGATTTTAATTTATGAGCATCTATGTGATGTAATCATCCAAGGTATTTAAAAATGCATGTAATACATGGTTTCAAGTACATTTTTTGTGATGTTTTGTTATGATTGAATAAATTGTTATATTTTTTTATTTATATCTTATATGAAATATTTTCAACTCAAGTAAAATTCTTTTGAAATGATAAAAAAAATATTTTAGAATTATAGATATATAATTTATGGGAATTATTATATAAAAAAACATGGGGTGATACATTCTCCTATTAAAAAAATAAGATCTTATCAGTTTTAATTATCTATCATTGATAAAAATATTTTAAGATTTTCATAAAATAGACATGACTCAATATATAATTTCTAATGAAATATATACCTTATTATCTTTCATAAAACTAATAAATTGTATTTTACCTCATATTAGACATATATTTAGATTTTAATTTGTCATAACCATTTTTAATACATATTCCTCCATATATTTTTTGAAAAAAAAATTAATTTTGTAACCTCCAGATCATGAATCAATATATTTTCACATGAATATTTAGTTGACATGAGACTTAAGCTAAAACCATTTCATTTTTCATTAAGATACATCCAAATCCATTTTTGATGCAACCCCATATATCAAAAAAAACCTTTTCCACTTTAATATAGTGTGAGTATAGGTGAAGTGAACAACCTTCTCTTAGGCTCCTTGAGATTTATTTATATTCAACTATCCAAATGATCTTAAAACCCTTCCATGTAAAAGTTTTTATTTGATTTTATAGTTTCAAGAGATTTATCACAAATTATCAACAAAATAAATAGAGAAAATATAAAATTATGGTCCTATATTATTGCATTTGAATGTATTAAATCTTAAATTACATATTTTTTTGAATGATACACATATATAAACGTCCTTTTGGCTTTAATAACTTAAGAAACGTACTTTATATATCCAAAACTCACACTTGATAAACATGGAAAACAATTTCTCATTTCTCAAGGTCTTCAACCCAATCCCAAAATTATCTTAATGATCTTAATTTATCTTGTAATATATTAGTATATCATATATAAAGACTATTAAAAATTGATTAAGAAAATATCTAGACTCTATTCATGAGATCCATAAAGATATGAGGGGTGTTCTTTAGACTGAATGAAATCACTATGAATTCATAGCATCTATATCTTGTATGGATGTTTTCCAGGGATATATCGTCCCTTTTCACCCCTAATTTATTATTCATATATCAAAAGAAAATATTTCAGAATTATTTATCCACTCATGGTTGTTTAAATACGTAATCAATATAGGGTAGAAGATATTTTTTCTTGATCGTGATTTTTTTAACTTCATAAAAATCAATAAAGAGATGACATGATTTATCTTTCTTTATTAAAAAAGGAATGGTGCACCATTTGGTGAATAAATTTGGCCAATATAACCCTTATCTTAGTTCTCTGTATGTTTCTTTTTGAATTTATTTAATTCAACAAGTTCCTTTTTATAAAGAGTCATTGCTATAGTCATAGAATCAGGATTATGTTTTAGGGAAAACTTAGCCTTTCTATTTAAGTTCAGGCTAGAAAACTAGTCAGGAAAAAATCAATGTAATTATTTACAATTGGATTAACCTCAATATAAAGTTTCTCACGAACCATTGAAGCTAAATACCATTCATTATTTGGTATTGAGACACATATAATGTAATTAATTTCCATAGTGAGTACATATTTATCCTTACACCGATAGATGGTTAGTGGTGGATTTAGGATATGAAATGTGATTAACCTCTATAGAAAATTAATATGTCATCTATGTAGATATAGTTAATATATGCCCAAGATCACATAAAATTATTATAAATAGAGAATCATAATATTTTCATAAAGAAAATTACCACAAACTTATAATGGATATGAGTTATAAACATGGGATGCAATCATCACATCATTAAGTATCTCTATGATAATTAAATTTCTAATCATTGGGGATGTGAATTGATTCGCTTAAGGAAAATATGAACATATGGACTTGGTATAATTAGAAATAAATATAATATTTATAGTTCTTGATTGGATTGTCAGTTTACCTTACACCAACTTATTTTCATGACAAAATTAATTAGTTATGATTGCATAAGCCTACCCTTTCTCACATGGATTTAGATGTTGTTGGCATTGATTGTCCTTATTAATCATTGGGCTAGTGCATTGGATTGTATAGTAATTAAATTCTTCATATTTAAAACATTTAATTGTTAGTGGTACCATATAAAGAAATTTAGTTTCATAAATCATGTCAACTAAACTCTTTTTTCCCTTGATATTTTTTTCTTGTTTGCATTGTTTTCTACTGATAAAACATATTTCAATTCCTTTGACACAGTACATTGCATTCTTATTTCCAGATTTTTGACATATGGAAAGTTGAATCATCATTCCCCCATGGGTTTTTTCACTTTAACATCCATTATAATATATTTTCAATTTTTTTTGTTTTATTGGGGAGTTTGAGAATTTTTTTGCAAACCATAACTCAACATAATTGGGTATTGAATAACCATAAAATTTTAACACCATCATCCATCCTATTTAGTTTCTCAGTGGGACAATAATTTTATCATATTCTGAAGTCATTTGAACACAATATTTCATGGTTCCAAACATTGACTAAAACCAATAAGGTAAGTTTAATTATAAAGAAAAAATAATAAATAATATATATTATATGATATAGGAAATAAATCCCATAATATCTTAAATCCTGACACATTCATTTCAGTTTATGACATTTTGGGTTCATCCTACATCACCTTTGTTCCATCATGTATTTTTCAGTTTCTATCCTCTTATTATTTACAACATAATCCCCAAAAGAACTAAATATCTCTTCAATAAAAAATAAGAAAACACTAACATACCATGAATATTTAAAAAATCATTTTACATAAACATTCATTACATATCACCATAAATCATACCCTAAAAACTATAGGTTTGGTGAATGTATATATTACATACATAAAAAAATTATTTTACAACACTATGAACATTTCCCAAAAGTCATATCATATAGAACCCCCTTTTATATATATCATACATTTTACTCTTCTTCACATCTTAAGGAATATAAATATAAGAAAGGGGTGAGCATAGATGCATAGTATGTGTAAAAAAATATGTTACATTCAAAGATCACAAGTGAGAATAAGATGAAAAGATGTTATGAGAAAAAAATTGGTGTATGAACATTACATAAGAAAATAATATAAAATAAAACATAGATTAGAAATCATTATTCATGACCTGAGAATTTTTTATAATATAAGAAGCGAGTTATAGGAGTGTGGAAACATGAGTCAATAATGATGATATAGGTATGATGTATAACATATGAATGTTTTATATACATAAGAAAATAAATTAAAAACCTATAGTAATATTAACAACTAATAAAATCATATCATAATGGATTAGGCTAACCACCTTCCCATGACATATAAGACATAGTTTAAACACCTACACCAAATAACATTTTGGACTTAGGAAAAACTTATGTTCCCTATAATGTTTGGGAGTTAACATAATCACCTACATGACATAACCTTTATGAAGTGGGCTAAACACTTTCACCCTATAACATTTAGGATGCCAGATAAACACTCATGGCCCATAACCATTAGGACTTAGGCTAATCACCAGTGTACCATCCTAAACTCATAAGGTATAAAACATAACCCAATTCATTGGAGGGATATAACATAATAAACCATCACATAATATAACCATGAATATGTGTAAGATATTAATTTGGAAACTATAATAATTACACCATTGTTTAGTTAACCTATGGGAAATAAATATGTTTCATTAAACCATATATATGACATCATCATAATCCATTCAAAGAAAGAAGGTGGATGATTTCATTAAAGAATATCCCCAAGGAACCATAATAAACATTATATGGTGTTGATATAGATGAAAAACAATTTATAAAAGCACTGTAAAATTACATTGAAAAATAAGAACAAATATCATAAATGTTTTTAATAACTTTTATTTTAAAGGATATATTTTATTAAATAATCGGAAAACAAATTACACTGAAAAATAATTAAAAACTGGAAAGGAAGATTCATAAACAAATATTAAATATTATAGTAGAAAAATGAATTCTTGTGTAAAGGGTTAAAAAATAATTATTTTCACACATCATAATGAAAGTCATTAGAAAATTTCTAGTGAGAATAATTTTAAAAATAGATTCCTTTTATAATTTTGTAAATAAAATCATGGAAATTATAAAATAACCTTAGATAATTATGAGAGTATTTAGAATATATTTTTTAAATTAAAATAAATAATATGAACATGTATGATAATAAATATAGACAACAAAACATAAGATAATTTCCTCTTAAACATTAGGAATACTTTCGTTTTAATTGTGAAGTAAAGGGAGGTGAAATGGTAAGAAGACATGTAAACCCCAAATATAATGCGAGGAGAAGAAAATAGATGGTTTTTAAAGATAAAGAACATTAAATTTCTCACAATGTAATTTTATTCATAAAAAATATCAATTTCAAAATGATATTAAAGAATAAACCATTTTCTTTACTTTTCACTTCTATAAATGTTATATAGAATCTTTAATGAATTATATCTTTCTCAAGATGGGATTCTTCAGAATGAAGGATTGGATTTTCCTTCTTGAAACTTAATACCAAAAATGTCTATGAATACTTTACAAGAGGGAAAATGTTTATATATTAAAGACATAACCAAAGGGAAAGATTGGTTTGAGATGGGTCAATTAGGGGTCCTTTTATAGGTGAGTTTTGAGTAGCATTTATAGAACCAATTTTATTATGTATAGAGTCGTAATTTTTAAAGTAAAGATTAAAAAAATTAAAATATGGATACAATAATATGGTAGGTCTATCATAACCCCATCCAAAAATTTATATATCACATTTCATGATATTTTATATCTTTACCCCTTATTTTATCCCATTAACCTCATTTTTCATTCACCGTAGTAACTCATTTTTTACCTCGATAACTAATTTTTATGCCTAAAAATAAAGTTGAAAAATTAACCTAATTTAAACATTATTGTTAAAAATAATAAATCCATTTTATTGTATTAAATTCCAATAAGTGATAAAAATAAATCTTATTACAAGAACACATAACACATAAAGACGTTTTTAAATAAATTAAATTTTAAGACAAAAATGAATTTATTCTTATAATTTTACATTTTATAAAAATTATATAAATTTTAATATATTATACTATGTATAATATCAATAAATATATATAAAACAATAATTACATAATTATGAATTTATTTCATAAAATTAAAATAAAATACACAAAAAATTAATTCATCACAAAATAATTCATTTTAAAATTGAATTATTTTTTCCTTATTTATAACTAATTAATAATGAGTAAAATAATATTTATTAATTATATATATATAACATATACTTCATTTGGTTTCATATGATAAATATGAGAAATTTTTATTTTAAATAAAAATTATAATATATAAAAAACAACGATTTTTAATAAAACATTTTGGTTTAATCGTGAATAATAAAATTAGTTTTCTTTCTAGATCCATGATTATTTGTTATATTTTATTAAGTTATTTGAATAATAATTAGTACAACTCTATAAATAAAATATATTAATATCAATCATTTAGAGTGATAAATTAAATAAAAAGATATAATTCAAAAAAAATAGTTTCTTTATAATCAATATCACTTTTATTAATGAATTATTTTGTATTAATTTTTTTACAAAATCATTTAACTTAATTAAAAAAAATTATTTATAATGAAAATTAATATTACATTTTAAATATAAACAAACATTCGGTATATTAACTATATATCAGTACTTCTATAATAGAAAACATTTTTCCAGTATTGTAAGTAACCACTATATAAACTTTTATAATTATCATATAACAACTGTATTTTCAATATAAAATCCTATAAATTAAACTTGATATATCTTCACACTTCTCATTATTATAGCTTTAATTTTAGATTTTACAACATTATATTTTCTTTCTAGGTGGTTTTTCATCATTTTAGGTTTAGTTTTACAAACGGTGATTCTTGATGGAGAATATGATCCTTGTGATTTCCTAATTTTAAAACTATAATTCTTTTCTATTTATTATTACATTTTAATTTATACACTATTAATGGATGTAATATTGAATGTTATGTAATAATAAAAATAATAAATGGTTTCATGTACTTTTGTATGTAATATTCCCTTCTATGTGAATAAATTGTTGTTAGATTGATTTAAATACTATATGACTTTTCTTTCTACCCTTTTCCAATTTTTTTAAAAGATGATTTTTTTAAAGAATTATAGAAATACAGTTTAAGGGAAAAAATTTCATCGAACCCTGGGTACTACATTATCCCCCTTAAATAAATTTCAACCTTGCAATTTTAATAATCTCTCTATGATAAAAATATTCAAGTGAATCCATTTGATATACATGACTGAAGATATAATTTCTAATGAAATATCTACCATACTACCTACTATAAGAATAATAAACTCATATTTCCCCTCATAATAGTCACATGTTTATATTTTCATTTATCATAAACCCATTTGATAAATATTGTTTCATATCCTTGATTCTAATATAACTACCACTACCTACAAATATTTTGTCAGAATTTATTGTCATAGATCTTTTATTGATGTGAAGAATATGACACCGCCTTGTAATTTTTCATTAGGATACATACCAATCCCTTTTTTTATGCATCATTCTGTATCACGAAACCTTATCCACTGTAAGTTGGTGTGAGTACATGTGTAGTGATAAATGTTTTCTTAACATCCATGAAATTTTATTCACAATCAACAATCAAAAAAAATTAACTCCTATAAAAGTTAACTTGGTTAATTGATTTGATATCCACGATAAAAAACTCATAGAGCTTTGATAGTAGACTAAAAATTCAATAAAAATATAGATATGTCTTATTTTTTTCAGTTTGGTCTATTATTCAATTAAATCCATCTTTTAAAGATCCTTATAAACATCCTTTCTAATGAATGATACTCTTTATATCCATAATTCAAACAAGCTAATCATACCATAAAATATATCCTTTATCAAGGTCTTCATCACACTCCCCAAATGATATTTATGTTATTCTTTGTGATAGTAATATTTGAGAATACATTCTATTAAGACTAATATAAATTGAGAAACTTAATATATACAGAACATATTTTTAGTGTCCCTATCTTATACACAAGGTTTTATTTGTAGCTCGGTAGTTTTTAGGTTTGAATGGAATAACTAAGAATTCATAGTGTCCAAATGTTATATACAAGGTTTTATTTTGTATATCCTCCATTTTCATCATTAAATAATGATAGATAGATCAATGTAAAATCTTTTAATTGAGTGTCTCTTTGTTGATTGAACAAGCCATTAATATGGGGTAGATGGTATTTTTTTAATGATCGTGGTATTTTTTGTTCATGATGATCAATGAAGAGATGCATTGATCCATATTTTTTCAGAAAAATAAGGAATTGTTCACCCCCTCATGAAACACATGGGCATATAAAACTCCTACGAATGTTCTCATAATTTTTGTTCTTTAAATCATCCAATTCAACCAGGTCTATTCTATAATGATTATTCGATATAAACATAACACTATATATTTGTTCTATGAAAAACTCAGTATCCTGATTTAGGGGAAGACTATAAAACACTTCAAAAAACAATTATGTATTCATTCAAAATTTGGGTATCCTAAATATTGAGTTCCTCCCCAGTAATTTGAGCTAAATACACCTCATGATTCGGTATTAATACCCTTATAGTGGATATAATATATGTGGGGAGTTCATAGTCAGCCTTACATCGATAAATGGTTATGGGTTGATTTAGGATATGATATTATTATTTTCATCTACCAAAAATTAATATTTCCACTATATATAGAGATAGAAAATCCATGATAAAAATAAAATAAAATTATACAAAAGAAATAATAATAAGATTTTCAAGAAGAACATTACCACAAAAATTAGTTGGAAAATAATTATATATTTTGAATGAAATCATTACACAATTAATAGCTTTCACTTATAGTTAAATATACTTCCATTGAGGTGGTGAATTGATTCTATAAAAAAATTTATTCAAAAGAGTGGTTAAAACAATAACTAAATAACACATTTTCAATTATTGAGTGGATGATGAGTGTAACTTACAAAAATTCATTTATATAATCCACTTTATCAATATTAATTTCATAATCCTTCCTATTTTATATTGGATTAAGAGGATGATTATGATGATTATTATTGTTAATCATTGGATTGGTGCACTGTCTTTCATAGAATCAAAATTCTACACATTTAAAACATTAAATTATTAGTATTACCTTAGGAATTAATTTATTTTCCACTACCATTTTATCTAAACACATTCTTTTTTATCAAAAATATTTTCCTTGATTCCATCCTTTACTACACATAAAACACATTCCAGTTTTGTTGAGAAAATCCATGGGGTGATTTTTCCAATATTTTTTGACACATAAGAAGTTGAATCTTCTTTCTTCCATGGTATTTATCATATGAACTTCCATGAAACTCAAATTTTATCTCTTTTGGTGTGTTTATGAGTTCAAAAAGGTCTTTTTTTAACCATAAGAGGTTATAGTTTTATATGAATAACCATAATATTTTAAACCACATCTCACATCCTGTTATTTCATTGTTAAAATAATTTAATTTTCCATTGCACTCATTTTAAACATGGTTCCTCCTTGTTACAACAATTTTATATAATAAAATAATTTACAAAAGTATTAATCAACAATAATCTGTGTAATAAATTATATAACAAGGAATATAAATCGTAATATGTCCTAAATTATGACCCATCTATTTCAACCAATAATATTTTAGATTCATCTTACATTACTTTTTGTTCATCATTGGTTGTTTTGGGTCTATCCTCTTATTAATCCAAAAAAATCCCAAAAAATAAGTAGACCTTACTCTTATAATATCTAAGATGACTTGATTTTAGTAAACACATATAATATATCATTTTATATAAATGTTTATATATCCCATAAAAAGTCATATCCTAGAAACTATAGGTTTAATTTCATTTAAGATTAGATACATAAACAACTTATTCTATAAAAATATGGAAATTTCTCCAAAGTCATACCAAAATTAACCCGCATCTAGATATATAATATGTTATAATATTATTTATATCATCAGAAATTAAAAAATAATAAGGGGGCTCATATGATTAGTAAGGGTAATATAAGAACTAACAATCAAAGATCATAAGTGAGAATAGGATAAACATGTGGGAATGAGAATATAATCATGGTAGATGAACATAACACAAGGAAATCATAATGAATAAAACATAAATCATAAAAAATTATTCATGTCAAGAGGCTTTTGGTATTACATAATAAATGAGTCATGAGAGTGTGAAAGCAAGATTCATTTATCCTGAAATAGGTATTATTTATAACATTATATTGTCGTATAGTCATAAGAAAATATATCATAACATATCTGATGTTTAACGACCAATACATTCATACAATAAAAGACTAGGGTAGAAAATTTGCCAAAAAATAGTGGATTTGGGATAATAACCCACCCCATAACACTTTTATCATGGTATAACAACCCGCTCCCAATAACCATTAAGACATTGGTTAACCACCCAACCCCATAACTTTTAGAAGATGGGATAACCACCCACATCACATAAAATTTCGTAAATGGACGAACCAACCATTCCAAACAATATTCCAGACATTCTATAACCACACATTATCTATAACCTTTAGTAATTGGGCTGACAACCCATTCCCCATAGCCTTTAGGACTTCGTCAAACCACATGATCATCATAAACTTTAAGACTTGGGATAACCACCCATGTCCCATCCTAATATCATGTGGTATAAAAATTTACTCAATGTATTGGAGGAATATAACAGACCCACCCATCACATAGAGATAAACCATGAATACCTATTCCATGTGAATATTAAAATAATCATAATTTCACCATTTTTTAGTTAAATCGTGTGAAAGAAATGTGTTCCATAAAAAATTAGATAATAAATTATCATAATCCATCCATTGAAAGATGGTGGTTGGTATCATTAGATTATATAACTAGAAAAGTATAAGAAATATTAAATGATCTGGGTGTAGATAAAAAACTTATTAGAAAACTACAAATTACTTTTAAATATAATAAGAAATTTCATTTATCTTTTTAATAACTATAATTTCAAATTAAATATACAACAAAACAATGGAAATTGAATTAAATTTAGAAAACCATGAAAATTTAAAAAGTATTATTAATAAAGAAAAATGAATAAGTTGGTTGGAGAACAAGTTCATAAGAATAGGCTAAAAAAATATTCCTTTCAAATTTTATAACGAAATTCAACAGAAAATGACTAGTTTGTAAAAATTAAAAATATATTCATTTCGTATTTTTTTAAATAATTTCATGTCCAATATAATTTGTACGTAATAAATTAGAGAAGTATATAAAAGGTAATTTATAAAACAAAATCAATAATATGAATATGGGAGAGAAATAATATCAACCAACAAGATGAGATAAGGTCGGATCAACTTTAAGAATACTTTTTATTTGAATTGTGATATAAACGGGGGTGAAATGTTAAGGATATTTGTAAATACCATAAAGTGTAAAATGAGGAAAAATAGATAATATTTTAAAGACAGAAGACATGAAATTTATAACAATATATGTCTAAATATAATCAATATATATTTTAATGTGGGATCATAAAAAACCCTTAGCTTTACTCCTAAAATCCCTGAAATCTCTATAACCCATTTGATGAAATATATCCTTCTTGAAATTTGGTTCATCACAATGAATTATTTAAGATTAATTATTGGTATGAGTGGATACTACACATTTAAAAAATATTTATCATAGGAAAAAATGGGTATAAATTAAAAATCTTACTGAAACAAAATAGTGGTTTTGTAGGTGTAGACGAGGGGTTATTTTATATGTGTGTTTTGAGTGGAATTTCTGTAAGAAACCCATTCCTAAATCTACAATATTTTAATTTTAAAAGTAAAATGGCTTCCAAAAATAAAATTAACTGAAAAGGCATGATGTGATATAAATAATTCTCTCATCCACTCATTTATTGATATATAATCATGATATTTTATGTCATTTCTCCTTAGTTAAACCCACTTACCTTATTTCACCGTCATGACAGTAGCTTAATCATTGCCTCAATAACATATTTTTTTGTATAAAAATAAAATTGAAATTATTACTAAATTTTAAAATTCCAATTCATAACTTGAAATCCTTTATATTATTTTAAATTTATAAAGGTGGTAAAAGGTAATTTTAATATAAAAATTCATAACACGAAAAAAAAAAAATTTGGGAAAAAAACTTCTAAGAATTAAATGAATTTGTTCTCATTACTTTCCAGTGAATAAACATTGTATGAAAAGTAATTCATTTTATTGTTTATATTTTAAATTCATTTAATAAAAATAATTCTCTAATAATGGTTATTTTTTATTTCTCATGATAAAAATCCATTTAATTTTTTTTAAATGCACTTTTTAATATTTAATGATTATATATTTATTTATAATGAATTGATAATATATGTATGATTTTTTATATATATAAAATAAATTTCATTTATTTTATTCTCTAAATTTTATAAAGTGACCTTTCAAGTAAAAGCATATAATTCAATAAAAACATTGCTTAAAAAAATTTAGACGTAAATAGTTATATTGGTGTTCCTCATAGTTTTTTAATTATTTATTTGGTTTATTAAGTTATTTTAAAAATCCTTCATTGATTTTTTTCATTACATATTTTTGATATTATTAATGAAGTGTAATAATTTAAATAGAAATATGTAAATTATAATTATAATATCTTTATAATCCATTTTTTTCACAAATGAATTAGTATCTCATAATTCAAATAGAAAATTCTTTATTTTATTTTAAAAAAACTACTTATAATGAAAATTTATATTTTTTAACATTCAAATAAAAATTAGGTATATTAAATATACACAATAAATTCCAAACTAGTAACATGTTTTCTAGTATTAAACCAAAAGACTATTTAAACTTTTATAAATATCAAATGATAACAATATTACCCATAATAAATCCTATAAATTTACGCTATTATTTATTTAAATACAAAAATTCTCTTTCCAATAGTATTTATTTTTAGATTTTACAACATTATTTCTCTACTAATGTTGTTTTCTATTGTAGTACTAGTTCTACTAATGAGTATTCTCAATGTTGAAGATGATATAGGGGATTTACTAGTTGTAAATATATTATTATTTTCTATTCATTATCCCATTTTGTTTTAAAAACTTTTAAGGGATGTAATAATCTGTGGTATGTAATAATACTTGTAGTACATTCTTTCATGTAATTTGTTTTTATTTTTCCATTGTGAGTGAATAAATTGTTGTTAATTTGATTCTTATCATGTATTAATTATTTTCTAATCTAGTTCAATTCTTTTAAAAAATATAAAAGAAAATATAATAATTATAGAAATATAGTTTATGGTAAAAAATGTTTCCTTATTCCTAGGGTGTTATAATTAAGAACAATTAATTATTTATAAGTATTTATAATAAATTTTCCATAATTAATAAAAAATAAATTACCATTGAGAAACTCGCTAAATGGTCTGGAGACACAATTAAATTTTCAAACAATGTATAGAGGGACCATGGCATATATTTGACATTCCATGTTTGATTATATGGACAATGAATTTTCAAATTAAAATTAAATTTGATTAAATAATTAATAAAACTCATCAAGTAATTTACCTTCATTAAAATGGTGACTGATGGTGTGTGATCATATCAATCAAGGATTCTCTCACCTCTTAACATGGAAGCCCCTTTCCATGGTTTAGATTTCAACATCATCAATTGAAATATAATATATACCAAAAATGTAGAACCATTAAATTTTAGGAAGAGAGGAGAAGATGAGGGTGGATGAGAATACAATAATGATTAACTCAATACACCATGAAGGTCACCTCCAAAACATCCCAAACTAAGTGAGAATAATGAATAAGAGAGGAGTTATTCATCTAGAAAAATGGCCCTCCCCGTGGTCTATTTCTTGTTAATATTTAGTGGGAGGTGGGTTGACTATTAAATGAGGAACATGAATCACCTTTTAAATAATGGGAACTTAGTAGTGGGTACTTGATAATGTCCCACCGGCTACTTGATGACATGAATGAATGGGAAACATTGTTTTCCTTTTCATTTATTTTACAGTGGCAGTACATTGGGTACCATGTGAAACCTTCTTCAACTATTTTTTTCTTATCATTTACTAAACAATAAAAAATCCACTTCATTAATTTTCTACCAAAGATTTTACCTTTTAAACATTACTTTTCAAATTTAAAACATGTCTAAAACCTCTAAATTTAAATCAATATTATAAAAACATAATTTTTTCCTTATCACAGACCTCTCAAACCCAACCATTTTTCAGTTCTATAGACACATAATGACATGGGGAAATAAGAATTCATTTGTGGATTAAATGGATAAAAATAGAAACAACATAATGAAACTTGATCCTTATATCCGTACTTAACATGGTTTATCACACACATCCATGTTCATGAATATTATGAAAGTTTATCTGTCCTTTATTCTTAATCTAAAACATTACACAGCCCTAGTTCGACATTATAAATAATCGAGCACCATAACATATAAAAATTGATCACCCAACTCATATTCAATTTTTGAATATTTATAATAAATTAATTTAAAGTACTATACAAGTAGTATGATGAAAAATATATATCTATACAACTGAAAAAAACAACCACATAATATAAACTATGAAAAAATAAGAAAGAAAACAACAACTGTATAATAATATAAAAAATAGAAACACACAACTAAACTAATAAAATTTCATTTGATATAACCTCACTTTAAACCCTTGATCTCCTATATCATCATAGGTATTATAATGACCCAATATTTTCATACATAGAAATTACCTCACATTTTATAAATAAAAAATACATTACACAAACAGATGCCCAAAGACCATACTAGTTTAGTGAATTTTGAAATTTAGAATACCAGAATCTATTCTGGTGTAATATCTTAATTTTTTCCCACAAACATAATTCCATTTATTAATCCTACTTAAAACCTTTCCTTATAACCAGATGAAATAAAAAATAGAAAATGGTGAGATCAGAAGCTCAATATGGGAAAACAATGAAGATATGTAAACATAATAAGAACTTAAGGGTATTAAAACACGAGAATAACATTTTGAGATCATGACATTCATATCAAAAGATCATATTCATGAATAATGTAATTAATATTAGTAGTTTAGAAGACATGAATCATAACGAAATAAAGAACATAATTCCTGAAAGAATAACATAGGAATAAGACAATAAATTATGGAAGACACATAATTTTATAAAAATGGTTCCCATTGTTGTCAAGGAATCAGCTCCAGGACCATATTAGTAGTATGGGTTCACTCCATATACCATCTTGGTAGTCATTTATCACTCCCATAACTATCTTGGAATTCCATGTTCACTCCCTTAACCATCTTGGCAGAAAAGGTCATTTATGTATATCTCATGAGATATAAATCAATATCAAATGCATTGGATGGAGAAATAGGTCCCACCCATCACATAATTAAATCATACATATGTGTTCCACAAGTACATACATCATTCGAACCCCATGAAAAGAAATGGGTTTCATAAAATACTTCATCTTAACACAACAAAAGGAAAAGAAACAAAATTCATAAGTACCAATCCATCATAGTCTAAAACCATTCAAAGAAATAATAATAATGATATCATTTGTTCATATACACATAAAAACCTATGAAACATTAATTAACATGGTCTTATTTGTAAAATAAATTTTAGATATCTCTTGAAAACAATTCTTGAGGAAAATAACCCTTTTTCATTTAAATACGTTTTTTATCACATGATTTTTTTTTAAAAAAATTTATTTGAAAATAGAATTGAAAACTTATAAAGTATTATTTTAAAAAAACATTAAAATACAATACATTTATTTAAAATCCTTTTCCTTGAAAATGATCTTAAGATATATTTTAAAAACATTTCTTATATTCAAATATTTAAACGTGTCTCATACCACTTTAAAACATTTGAATCATAATACCAATGAAATAATAATATTAAAAAAGAATAAAATATCATGAAAATTATGATATTTCTGATACAAAATTTCAAATTTTAGTATATTCACCTTGTAAATGAATTTAGATGCATAACAAAACATGTGTCTCAAATAAAGAAAATTGAGACAAAACTTCCTTACTCATTTGGTAACTTTTGATCCTTAAACCCCATGAAATAGATATAATAAAATAGATATTTAAATACCCATAAAGAAAATTAAAAAAATCATATAATACATTCATGTGTAGTATTCAAACCACACAAAAGAAATTAGTGGTGAATATGGCATGTATCTCACAGAAATAAAAAGTGAGATGAAATTCCCTTACCTTTATGTTTTGAAATTATTATTACTCCTAAAACCAACATTATAATAAGTATGTGTTTATTATTAATATATAAAAACCCATATTAATATATATATAATACCATATATTATTTACTTAAGACATTATATTACCTGTTTATTATTAACTCCCTGTTAAAGATACGTTTTAGGTGATATTTTATTTGATAATCGTATGTGTTTTGACTTGGTATTATTGATCATTAAGATTTAATAATTTAAAGAAAAATAAAAGATGATATAAATAACCTATATATTAAATATGCAGTTATTTATTATAATATTTCTAGATAAATGAAAAACACTATTCATAGAGAGGGTTGGTCGTAGGTATGCATGAACGTTATTTTCATTTTCTTATCGCATAGAAAGAACTGAAGTAAATGATATGTATGTAAGTATGTATACATATATATAATTTAATTATAGTATAATTAACATGTCATTAATATAATATATTTTTACTAAAAAATCCTTGATACATTCCTTCTAAATTTTGAACGAATCACATCGCTTTTGAGGAGGCTGTAGTCTAGACGTCCATAAACAAAGTCATCAAATATCCGAAATATGGAAATCGTCAAGGAATGTTTAATAAAAAAATTCAATAACAATAAATACATTATAAATATAATATATATAAAAACATAGTATCCATCAGAATTACCACACACGAGATGTGGAAAAGGAAGCATGACCAACTTTGTTTTGAGAGGTGGTAATTCTCCAAACACAACAACGGTGTGTTCATTACCCATTAGATGGAGGAGTGTGTAAGTTTCATTCAAAAAATTAATATAAAATGATATCGGTATAATTAAGATACTAGGGTAATTATATAAACATGAAATAAAAATAATTTAGGGGGTTCAAATATGAAATAAAACAAAAACGTTCGTTGAAAAATGTTACCTCTTGTTTTGTTATCTCCATTTGATTTTCACAAAAAGACCTATTTGGTTAGATTTCGTCCGAATGGAATTTTTATAGTATTAAGGTAAGGAATTAGGGATGTGGTTTGGAAAAAAACATCCCAGAAAAATGGCTTCAGTTGTGTGAATAAAAGAGAAAGAGAGGTGCCCTTTTATAATAGAGGGGGGGTGGCATTCATGGAATCTCCTAAAATATTAAATTAATATAAGTTGATTTTTAATTAAAAATGGATAAAAAGTGATTTATGTAAAATTTAATATGATTATATATCTATATAATATCTACAAATAATTTTTATACTTGTTTAGGGAATATTGTAACCCTTATATTTGGACATTAACCCTTAATTAATCCTGTTAACACCTACCATGACAACATGTGTTTTTACAACTTTTGGGTTAATATGGTTCATATAAAATTACAAAAGAACCCAAAATGGATAATTGATGACGTTTTTAACCTTATTAAAGTTATTTTTATGAATTCTATATTTTTATGAATTTTATATCATTTAATAAAGTATTATTTATTTTAAAGTATCATTTATGTAAAATTTGATACTTTTCATTATTTTTCTTTTAAAAAATATCCACTTAACAAGATAAAATTGTTCCAAAACTTCTCATATAGTAAAAATATGTCATTGTTATCTGTAAAATTCTTGGATCTCTATAATTAATTCAAATTATATTTATTTTAATAATTTTAATATCATTTATTTGAACCTATTATTAATTAAATAATTACTACATCATCATTGTGTCACCATTTAATTTAATTATTTCTTTCCTAAAAATTGTAATTTAATTACAATAATGTATATAAAAATTTTATATTTTTAAATAATATTTACTGCCAAATATATCACTTATATATCCCCATATAAATTTTTTTATATTTATTAGAAACATGATTATTACATGTTTTTCTTTACTTTAAATAAAATATTATAACGTCAAATTAAAACCCAAGTGGCTTCCAAAGGTCATAATTTATGACCAAGGATGATTTTGGTAAAAAAAACTCATCAAATAAATTTAGGATAAATTTTAGGGTAATTATATAATAGTTATAATATTATTCTTAACATTAATTACCTGATTTACCCCTAACCATGGTAATAAAAAAATTACTAAAATTATTATTCATAATGCCCCAAAATAAAAGGGTCCAATGTGATAAATTTGGGACCTTTAATTCAAAATATGGAATTAATTTTTCAAAATTCAAAACACATAATTCATAGAAATTAATTTAAAAATAATTCTATTGACAGATTGAGAAAACATGTTTTTAAAATAAAAATATTCCAAAGTTCACCTAGTATTTATATAGAATATAAATATGAAATTTATTCCAATGAATTAAATTGTATTAATTGATAATAATATTTTGTATTTATACTTTAAAACCAATAAAATATATAATTTAACACTATAATTGTTTTCAATGAAATAAAAGATTCAATTAACAATGCAATATTTTTTTACTATTCATTAAAACATGAAATGTATCAAAAAATAGAAAAAAAATTATACCATAGTATTTTTTTATATACCAGTTTCAAATAAGATGTTTATTTTGTAATATAAAAATTATAAAAGTGTCAAAAAATATATTTAAAATGGTTTATACATTAAATGGTGGTAAAAATACCCTTTTGAAAAATATAGGTTTTATGCATAAGAATGAGTTGGTTCTTATATTATGCCAATAAAATATAATGGATTAATATAAAAAATATTTTATTTAATATGTAAAATATATATTTCATTATTATTATTCAGTAATTATAATTAATTCAACTTATTAAGACAAAACACCTATGGGAAAATAAAAATAAAAATATTTCATTTATAATCAATTAGTATATATTTTCATTTCTATTGAATTGGTAACCAATGAATTTGTATTATTACCATTATATTTTTTTAAGTTAGTTAACACTATTCATAACCTTTAATTTTACTTCTAGGTTATATCTTACTTATTAAAAAAATATTTATTATATACTATTATTGGGTAATAATCTCTCTTGCATGTAATACAATCTATCAAAGGAACTCAAACTTGTGTGTAACACAAGCCCAGTATAGTATTGTGTATACCAAAATCTATTCCTTTTTTTGCGTGTATTGCAATATTATCATGGTGTTGGGTATAAATCCCAAAAAACATAGTGTTTTTATACAATAATAGATTTCTAAATTCACTGTCATGTAATGTGAAAAATATCAAAAAGATTAAATTATTTTGAAAGAAAAAATTCAAAAAATCTCGTGGTGTTACATTCTAGCCCCCTTAAAATGATTTTCCCTCAAAATTCATATCTGTTATCAAATATTTAGTACTTGAGTGTTTATTTTATTGAAAAAAAAACATCATTAAATTAAATAATAAAACTTCCTTTTAGAAAGGAATGATTTTGAAATAACAGTTACCCAATGTTAATCATAACCATGTCTCAACATAGGTGAACATATGTGATGATTTGGGAATGGAGTAATGGAATAATTAATCATAGATATTAATAAAGATTATACATGACTATAAAGAGGGTTTTCTATAGAAATTAAACAATCACAAAACTATAAACTAATGAAGCATGAAAGAGGTCATTAAAATCATCAATAACTATGATAACAAGACACAATTTTATTTCAATACTATTTCCCTAAAGTTGATGAATTTTCATTAGAATTTATACTTACTTGGTTTTAGGACAACCTCACCCTTTGTTGTGCCCTGATAAATTTCCACATCATATCTTATTCCATGAAATAAAGATGAATTTTTCATTCTTGAATTGTTAGTAGATCATGTGATCTATAAATAGAATGACAGTTCATTCCATATATCGTAATCACAAAAAAGAGGTTATCAAAATTTATCTGGTATGTGTAAATACTAAAATGGAGAGATAATACTTTAATCTATAAAACCTTATCTGATATTTAACATAAACGATTCCATAAATGGTTAACCTTATAATCCTTCCAAAAGAATAAAATACAAAACATTAGATTGAAGTGTACTAAATCAGTATAACATTTATATACCATATATCATAGTGTAGCTCTTGGTTGTCACATTTTTAAACTATTAGTACCTTCATCATGTATTCTCCTAAATCATGGTAATAACCAGAATTACCTTACATACTTATTGAAGACATGTATGTTTCCTTCTTCCAAAGTTTATTGGATATATTCCTTACACCTCAAAATGTTTTAAAATTCATCCATTATACCATAACCGAAATTTTCAATAAAATCAACAATCATTTCCATGGTACTCAGCACTATCCAATTTACATTATCCAAATCAATCATTTCATTATTCCAAATAAAGAAAATATTCTCTACGTCTTGAACACATTAATAGTGACCTACCCTTAATCAAAATATTACATTTCCCTTAAATCAGTTTTTATGTCTTCATCAACATTTAACATATCCTTTTAAATCCGAAATGAAAAAATTATACTCCATATACTTATATATTTCATGATTCATATCACATAATCCCTTAATTCCAAAGCATATACACTTCAATTTTCCCAGTTTATTCAAAACCCATTACTCAAACATCATCATCTTATTCATTCTAATATTATGAATTATGAATCATGTATTATGGTTCCTCAACCATAATATAATCAAGATTCTTATGTTTAATGTAAAAAATACGGTAAGATCATCCTATACCACTCACATTTTGATAGTGTTATCTTTAACCTCAGTAGTATAACCAATACTCGTAACACCTTCCTAATTCTCTTCATGAGATTTCCACTTAGGAATTCAATTTTCATATTTCACATTCTTTCAACATCTGAAACATTCAATGTTACCCAAGTTTCTTCTAGTTCCCTACATTTTATAAAACCAGGAAAAATAGTATGAAATACCTTTACCATAATGGAAAACCACATAATAATTGAAAATCAATTACAGGTTTTCTAAATCATGATACATACTGTTAAATATATGACACCATAGGCTTATCCTTAGAGACATAGCTAGAAATATTCTTAGAAATATCACTAGGGGTCTCACTACATTTTCTCATATTAGTTTCCAAAGGTTTAATAAACCTTCGCTATAATGCCAACTATAACAATCGAGTCTTTTCATAACTATAAATTACATAAATTTTTCAGAATACTTAATACATTACTCAAACAAATACCCACAGACCATATTAGTTTAGTGCCTTTGGGAATGTGGAACAAAAATTTCTAGTCTGGTGGAATATCCTCAATGTTTCAAACAAAGATTATTCCCTTTTGTACTCCTACTTGAAATCATTCCTTATAACCCGGTGAAAGGAAACATAAGAAAAGGGTTTTATCAGATGATCAGTAAGGTTAAACATGGAAGATATTTATGTATAATAAGAACATAAGGGTATGAAAACATGAGCATAACATTTTAATATCACACCATTCATATTAAAAGATTATATGCATGAATCAAGACATAAATATTGGTAGTTGATAAGACATGAATCATAAAAAAATAAATAACGTAACCCATAAAAGAATAACATAGGAATAAGACATAGAATTTTGGAATACACATAAGTATATAAAAATAAATCCCATAATAGTTAAGTCACCATAGACATGGTTATCTTATTATAATGTTTTCACTCCTTATACCATGTTGTTATTCATAGTTTTCTCCCATAACCATCTTGGTAGTCATGGTACACTCCCATAACCATCTTGGCAGAAAATGTCCTTTATATCTATCTAATGAGATATTAATATTTAATAAATTCATTGGAAGGAGATTTAAGTCCCACCATATCATAATTAAATCATACATATGTCTTCCACAATTACCAAAATCATTCAAAACCCATTAAAATAATTGGGATACCTAAAACACTTCATTATATCATCACCCATGGAAAACAAACAAAATTCACAATTACCAATCCATCATAAACGTTAACCATTCAAATAAAGAATAATAATTGTATCCTTGTTTCATATCCACAGTAAAACATAAGTAACATCAAATAAAATGGTCTTATATGAAAAATAATTTTGAGAGAACACTTGAAGACAATCCTTGAGAAAAATATCACTTGTTCATTGGAAAACGATTTTTAGAACATAAAAAAATTTTGAAAATATTTTTCTTCAAGAATTTAATTGAAAAAATATAACGGAATATTTTAATGAAAATTTAAAACATAAAACTTTTTTTAAATACTTATCCTTGAAAATGTTCTTAATAGATCTTTTAATAATATTTAATGAGGAAAATAATGTTCAAACATTTCGAAGTGTCCCAAAAAACATTGAAACATTTGAATCATGATACCCATGAAATAATAACATTAAAATATGATTTAAATATAATGGAATGTATTATTTTCCATATGTAACATGTCAAATGTTATTATATAAACCTCATAAAAGAACATACGTGAATAAAAAACATGTGTCTCAAAGAAGGAAAATTGAGACAGAGCTACCATACCAATTTCATACCTTTTGAACCTTAGAACAACCTGAAATATATATCATCAAATTGATATTTAAATAACCATAAATTATTGTATAAAAGTCATATAATACATTCATGGGAAGAATTAACACCACACAAAATAATTTAGTGGTGAATAATCCATGTATCTCATAGAAATAAAAAGTGAGATCAAATTACCATACCTTATTTATTGACTCCATTAGTACCAATAAAACATTACAATATAATAATTAAAAGTTTTTTATTCATAAATAAAAACAATATTCATATATATAATAGCATATATTATTTACTTAAGACTTTATATTACTTTTTTAAAATTAACTCCATCTGAAAGTTACGTTTTTGGTGATATTTTCTTTATTAATCTTACACGTTTTTACTTATTATTATTGATTATTATGATTCAATTATTTAAATATTATAAAAATGATATAAATAACAAATATATTAAATATAAAACTGTTTATAATAATCCTTAAATTTAAATGTAAAACATTGTTCCTCGAGATAATAGGTCGTACGTACGCGTAATAGATATTTTCATTTTCTTATCATACAGAAAGAACAAAGGTAAATTATATATATATGTATATATGTATATATATATGTAAATAAATTATAATTAATATGTATTTAATATAATATATTTTTACTAAAAAAATCTTTAATATATTCCATGTGATGTGTGAACGAAACAGATTGCTTTGAGGGGGCGGTTGTCCACAAGTCTACAAAACAATATTATCATATAACCACAATATGGAAAAAATAAAGGTATGTTTAATATAAAATATACATAATAATACATTTATTATAAATATAATATATATAAAAATATTTTTTTCCATCATAATGACCACACGTGAGAGGTGGTAATGTAAGAACGAACAACTTCATTTTGTGAGGCGGTAATTCACTACACAAAAATGGTATGTTAGTTACCCATTAGATGGAGGTGAGTGTAAGTGTAGTCCAAAAAATTAAAATAAAAAAATATTATAATTAGGATACTGAGTTTATTATATAAACATGATATAAAAATAATTTATGGTGATTATGGAAGAAATAAAACAAAAATTCTCATTTAGGAACGTTACATATTATTTGGGTATGTCCTTCTGATTTGTACAAGGGGACTTATTTGGTTGGATTTATTCCCAAAGTAATAATTATTGTATGAATTAAAGTAATGTTTTAGGAGTTTTGAGTCTATTGTTTTATTAGAAAAATGTATTTAGAGGTTTGAATAAATGATAAGGAGATGTTCCCTTTAAAAATAGAGGGGAGGGGAATTCTAGGAATCTCTTAAAATATTAAATGAATATAAATCAATTTTTAATTCTAAATCGAGCCAAAGAGAGTTTTGTGGAATATAATATGAATATATATATAAATACAATTGAATAATAATTTTTATCCTTTTTAGGTTATTATTTTAAACATATCTTTTGGATTTAACCCTTAATTAGTTCTTTTACCTCTTACTGTGAAAACTTGTATTTATACTAGTTATGGGTTTATATGGTTAATTTAAAATGTAAAAAAACCATAAATTTCTTCATTTATGATATTTTTAACACTATTTTATTTATTTGGACAAATTATATATTTTTATGAATTTTATATCATTTAATAAAATATTATTTCTTTTAAAGTATCATTTATGTCAATTTTGATACTCTTCATCATTTGTCTTTTAACAAATATCATATTAACATTATAAAATCAAAAAAACACTTATAATTTCCTAATAATGTTTCCTTTTTTTCTATAAAATTCTTCTATAACATTAATTAATTAAAATTATTTTTATTTTTATATTTTTAATATCATTAATTTTATCCTTTTATTAATTAAACAATTACTACATCATCATTGTGTGACCATTTAATTTAGTTATATATTTTATAAAAATTATAAATAATTTACCATGATGTATTTAAAAATTTTATATTTCTAAATACAATTTATAATTGAACAGATCAGTGATATAACCCCATATTAAAAGTATCATAGTTATGAGAAACATGATTATGACATCTTTGTCTTTACTTTGAATAAAATATTATAAATGTCATATTCCCACCCAAGTGGCTTAAAAAGGTCATAAGTTTGGCCCAAGGATGATTTCGGTAGAATAAAACTCATACAATCAATTTAGTATAAGTGTTATAATAATTTTATAATATTTATAATAATATTCTTACAATTAATTACAAGATTTACCCTTAATCGTGGTAATAAAAATATTACTAAAGTTACTATTTATAATAACCAAAGATAAAAGGGAAAAATATACTAAATTTGGAACCTCTGATTATAAATATGGAATAAATTTTTAAAAATTTAAAACACATAACTTCCAGAAATTAATTAAAAATTATTCTCCTTGATGGATCGAGAAAACGAGTTTTTAAAGTAAAAACAATCAAAAGTTCACCAAGTTTTTATATCAAAATTTAATGAGAAATTGGTTAAAATTACATAAATCAGATTAAATTATACAAAAATGTATTTAATTATAATTTAAAAACAATAAAATATATAATTTTACACTAAATATTATATCAATGAAAAATCCTTTTCAATTAAAAATGAATTTTTTTTCACTATTCATAAAAACTGAATTTTATCATAAAAATATCAAAAATTAATCCCATTTAAGTTTTTATTTCCTTCAATAAATTAAGAAGTTTATTCTTCCATATAAATATTTTAAAAGTGTGAAAAATTAATTTCAAAATGGATTATCCATTAAAAAGCGATGAAATTATTATGTTGAAAAATATAGTTATTTTTGCATGAGATTGAGTTAGTTCTTATCTTATTACTATAAAATATACTAAATGGATATTAAAAATATTTTACTGAATATGTAACATATATATTTCGTTAATATCATTCACTAATTGTAATTAATTTAATTTATTAAGACAAAATTCCATTTGGAGGATAAAAAAATATTTCCATTATAATGAATTGGTATATATTTTTATTTTTTATGAATTGGTAACGAATGATTTTTTATTTTAAACCAAATATTTTCATAAATGAGTTATAAATATTCATTAACACTAATTTAATAGCTAGGTTATATCTTACATTATTAAATAACAATATTTTAATAATATATTGTTGTTCGATAAAACTCGATGTTGCATCTAATGAATGATATCGAAGGAACTCGACCTTGTGTGTAAAACATTCCAAGAATAGTGTTATGTATACTAAAATCTAAGCTGATGTTTCATTTAGTGTAATATTATCTTGGTTTTTTATATAAAACAAGCCAAACATAGTGATTTCGTACAATAGAAAAAATCTAAATTCAATGTTTCATAAAGTAAAAAATAACTAACAGAATAAATTTATTAAAAAAAATCACAAAATTTTGGGGAGTTATAAGTATCATATAATATAGATAATATGATTCCTCTTACCTCACCAAATAATCTAAAAATATGATATATACATACATTTTCATAACAATTATAAGACAATAGTTTATCAACAAACCAGTAAAATATACTCACAACCATGCCATCTCACCTATATCTTTTATTCAGATTATTATAACCACACCTTACACTCCAAAAATTTCATGAAATGAGAGAAAATTTATTATCTATAATACTAATTCCACAATTTAATAGAGAAAATCAGATATTAATTTTATCTATTAATTTATTTCTTCTATATTCAAATTTTAATCAAAACTCATATTCCATAATTTCAAAATTAGTAATCCCTTACAACAGTTTATTTTCTAGAAATACAAATAGTTTAGCATCAACCAATATATATATATATATATTAATAACAATCCCTATAAAATTTCACAAACATATTAAATTTATTCATTGATCTACAAATTTACCTTCAAAAGAATTAAGCTTGTTAAAATCAAATATTAATGTAGTACAAAATGAGAATTCCAAACATATTTTATAAATTATAAAAAAATCATATTATTTTTCAAATCAGATTATATAACATAATTTCTAAATATTTTATATATTATCTCAATTTCATATACTTTTTTTATTTTTATATTATTTAAAATTATTCATTTATTACAAACATGAAACCATTTTTTAATAACATAGGAAAAAAGATGATATTTAGAGTAAAAATACTTGAAACCTTGATTGGAATTTAAAAAAAAAATAGATAAATATTATCATACCATAATTTTAAAGGAAATCCATTGAACCATAGTATTATATCATTTGATTTTGTGATGTAAAAACATAATATCTCAATAAGGAAATAATTCCTTTAATCCATAATCCCAAAAAATCAATTCCAAAATAGGGTTAATTCCCTTGATCTTGGTCTCCTAGAAGTGGTAGGTTGTTTATTACATGGTAATATGATTACGTGAGATCAAATCCCCAAGATCACATTTCAATATCCCTTATGAGACTAAATACATAAATAACAAATTATAACATAACATTCTACATCATTTGTGTAAAACATATTTTTCCTTAATGTTATTCATGGAATCGATCATACAAAGTATTACTCCTCGTTACCTGGGCAAAATATAAAAATAATGAAAGGGTGATATTATATTCTCAATAAGGTATATTATACCATATAACCTAATATGGAATAATTATTGAATAGGAAATATAACATAAATTAATAAAAAAATTATTTTATTCTAGTAGATAAAAAGCATAAAATAATACATGGATAAAAAAATTTAAAAAAATAATCTCATAGAAAAAATTGAATGATCTCATAATGATGGGAATGAATAATACCATACATCGTAGACATAATATCATGTCATTATGCCAAGACATCATACATAAAGGGAAATAATGCTCCAGTTACCATATCATAGCTGTCTAATGGGACCCATCAGTGCACTGAGGGGCCATATAATTTCTGCCCCACCAATCACATAAGATTCCAAGGCATTACATCCTATACTAAAATAGTATTGGAAATAAATGTGATAATTTTAAATAATGGAAAAATTATAAATATGCAGAATAATATTTCAATGAATATTATCTTATAATATTTTCCCATATAGAAAAAAGGATTATAATGTCATGAAAGTAGTTTCCCCTAGTTAATAAATTAATATGGATATATAAGGAAATTCCCATAAAACATAATAAGGATAATTGGGGATTCAACACAGTAAAATAAGAAACCATACTACGTGAGGTTTATGGGATTGTAGTGATCCTGTACTAAAAAAAAGGTATAATGATCAATGATTTTAGTCAATTTTACACATGATTTTTTTTGTGGAATGAGACCAAAGTTATTATTGATAATTCCCCTAAAACAATTTTGAGTATGTAATCACACATATTTTATATGCATAAAGAATATAAAATTTCCTTAAGTAAATACTTCTAGGTCATCATGCATTGATGAGAAAGCTAAAATTATTCTGCAATCAAGTTTAGTCTACCTAGAACTAAATAAAGGATCCACTGGTTATTAAAAATCATCCTTCCTTTGGAAAATACAAGCTTTTAAAAATAATACATTAATAATTCCACAAAACCCATTAATTCTTTGGTATTTGGATAGTGGAGTTGTTGATTATTTATACATAATGCTCCAAAATAATGGGTAGCGAAAATTTAGAAAAAGGGAACTACATTTGGTGAGTTAAGTCATGCTTACACATATATGATGTCATATTTATCGTATTTTACAAAACTAACCAAAATTTATTATTTTTACCAAACAAATACCAAATTTTATCCTTTAAATAATTTATATATCTTCATTCGGAATATGTAATTCCTTTTATAAAATACATCCTCTAATTATATACATTTTAAATTTTAAATAAGTGTATATCATTTAATATTAATGTGGTATCATAGAAAAACCCAATTTATTTATAAATTAATTTTTAATTAAACCCTACCTAACCCCTAGATAAATAACCACTTATCAAATCAACATGAGCCTGATGTTTATAGTGGGAAATGGTGGTACCTTCAACGGACAGTTTCAACCAACATTGATCTTTTAGTGATTCCCACTAACTTGAATATCTACTGTATATGATTATGCTTGAACCTTAATTTTTGGTGTTATTATTTGTTTGGTCAAGGGAGAAACCCAATTTTTTCATCCACTCGTAGATATGATAGATGAGATTCATAAGTGATGTTCCTACTGGTTGATTTCGTGTTTTCTTTGTTCTGAATCAATCATCTCTTCATTTCCCTTAATATACACTAATTATAACTGTCACATTATAATGACTTTATTACCAATGGTCATAATGACCAAATTTTATAAGAACCAAAAATATTGTAATATCTATATATACTCTTAATTCTTATAAATCCATTCAAATTAATCTCCTAAATAACAATTTCTATTTTTATTTATTTCAATATTTTTATCCCATGATTTTTATTATATTTATTTTATAAATTTATTATTTATATGTAATTTTTATTGTATAATATGATACATGAGACATGTGAATTGTACTTTCAATATTTAGTTTTGTCTACTATATATTCCTAGTCACAAATCTCATAATAAATTTGTATCCTTGATTTTTATTACATCATTTGTAATATAATATGTTTATTTATTAATAGAATTGTTAAATAATTACATTCTACCCCCATTAGAAAGATTTCATCCTCAAAACCATAAGTTTATCCATGAATAATCGAAGATAAGAATTCATCGTTGAATAACCAAGATCCCATGATTCCTCCTTTAGTTATTGATTCCACAAAATAATCCTCACCATTTGAGTTTTTTCGTATCATAGTATTTTCTATCTCATATAAATAATCATAATCATATCCTCATTATATTATAGTTCAAACTTCTACTGAACATGATCCACCATTAGATCATGAATTTGGTCTAGCATATACATCCATATAAGTGATATATTGAAGATGTCTTTCACTTAAGAAGGGTTTGGTGGTATGGATAAATGATATTCCATATCTCATATACACTCTAATCTTATCAACAGACCAATGTACCTTTGTCTTAGCTTCTATTTCTTTTAAAATATCATGAAACCTCTATATTTAGATATATTTAGGAATATATTGTCCCCATCCTAGATTTAGATTCATTTACATTAGTTTTTATCATATATTTTCAATCAAATTTTGTCTGTCTTGATATGATTATTGATGGATCATAGATCCTCTAATGTCTCTTCCATAAGTTATATACTTAATAACTTCCTTCTTCCAAATTCATCCTAACATGTCATAGTTTGAAATATATTTCCATAAAATTCTTTATATGATTCCATTTTTATACAAGATTCGTAACTATAACAATTTATATACATAAGTAGATTTAGATACCATTCCCAAATTCATTTGGAGTAAAAAGCGAATGACTATAGCAATACCTTAATATTTGGATAGTCCTTTTAAATGGATCCCCTATATGATTATTTAGAGGGGAATCCATGTATAGTTTCTTTTACATCATCTTTCCCCTCCCCTCTACTATCCCTCATTTTCTCTCCTTTCTCCATTTGTTTCCCTTTTTCATACCTCTTCTTGTGTCTTGGTATGATTGCATGTTTTCAAGGAAGTTCTTGAAAGTACAAATTAAATGATCTAGTGAAGGCCATGTCTCACTCTATTGAATGTATATCATGGTGTTTTTCCTTGATGGTGATCATTATGATTAATATATTAAGGTTTTCCTGGTATTTTGGTTTCAATGTGTCATCTTTTCTTATTGGTTTGGTTCCTCTGATGACGATGCACCTAAGGTGGAAGTGTTTCTGGAAAGAAGAGTTCATTGTATTATTGAAGGGTTAATTTTGATATTAAATCCTTAAGCTAGTAAATCTCTAATCTAGACTCACGATCCTATATTTATATCCCAATATAATTAATTTTAGTGGACTTAAGGAGGTTTTGGGATGAGTGGTTCGAGCAGTCGTCTGTGTTGCATGAATTCCCTACATAGGATGTTCTCCATTTAGTAATCTTACAATATCCTTCTACGTAATATGTTATTCTGGTTGTGGTGTTCTATTTTTATTAAAGATGATATTGATGAGTTTTTATGGATCGGGATAATGGTCCTACCATGGTAGAGGCTCGATGTTTAAGGCCTTGATTACTTCTTCCCCAATCAAGATTATATGTTCCATCACTCGCAATAAGTGTATTATGGACTAGAAGCTCGCTAAGTGGATTTGAGATTTTCTTTTCTGGTGATCAATGGAGGTCAAAGAGGCTTGACCAATGTAGGATTACTCCCTCACTTTGGCCACTAGTGGTTGATGTTTCTATTGTGAAGGGTTTCTTTATGATCATTTTTGAATATTTCTCACATGTATTTTGTGTGTATCAACAATTTATACAATGATGTGGTTAATCTAGTCAATTGTGGTGTTTATGATGTGATTACATGATAAAATAATATAGTTTTATTTCTTTTTGATGTTCCACCCCTTATGAAAATTTTGGCATTTCAGATGAAGTTGTATTTTGCATGGTGATATATTGAAACTAGTGATAATCAGTTCTATGGAAACAACTGGTGTAGTGAATGGATTTTCTTGCTTTAAGGTTTGTTCAATGTGATAATGATCAGAATATATATCTCATTTTTTGAGGCTGTGTGTCTATTTTTTAATTTGATTGAATTTCTAACTGTGTAAGGCTCGAGGGTGACCTTCCGGTCTTTATTTTTTATTTTTTAAAATTTTAGTTTTCTTTCATTTTGTAATTATTATTTTTTGATCTTTGTGGTGGGATAACAATGTCTAGATTTATTGAATTTAAATTTTCATTATAATTTGTATTATATTTTAGTTTTTTACTAAGTTTTTTTTGTATTATGGCTTAGTTATTATCTCATAAATTCTATAAGTGTTCCCACTAATCCATTAAAAGTGGGGTTTAGAAAATAAAAAATATAAATTAGAAGGGTAGGTTATATTAATAAAAAACTTTATGTTCCAATAATTATCTCAACTTAATTTATATACAACCATACAATATGATCCAAGGGAAAATGTTCTCAACTTTCTACGAAATTAGATGATTTTGTAAGAAAATATTTAATGAAACATATAAAATTATTCTACATGCATTAGTTTGGTAACCCTATGGAGAAATCCATATTAATATTAACCAATTTTCAATTTTCTATGGGTAAAGTTTTTATAACATATTTGGGAAGTTGTATTTCATCCATCACTTATTGGAATATTGTGTATATTATAGTGTAATATGCAATCCCTCACTTTATATTTTTTCACTAGAAATAATATTTAATATTACAAGACTCTTTTTTTATGGAAGGATGTATAGATATTTTTGAGATATGAGCCTCATCCAATTATATTTTCTTCATGTCTTGTATTGATGGGACACATAACTTCTTAACAAACCATAAAAATCCATCATGACAAATGTTAAAGTCTCATAATTTCAAATTCACAAAATCTTTCATATTATTTTGTGGAACCTTATAATCATGTTATTATTTCTTAATCCTCTAAAATAAATAATTTTGGGTAATTACATGGAATATTAATGATTTTTCCCCTCTATTTTAACACACATACCCATTCTTTCTAAATCCACGAGGATTGGGTCATTCTCTAATTTCACAATGGATAAGATTCCCTGATATTTTCTGTAAGATCCATGATTTTCTTAAGGCATGTTTATTATATTTTATTTGGAATCTTATTTTTGGCTAGATAAGTTTTTTACCATGTCTAGTGATGGATTGGGGTGTTCCAAGGGCTCGGGACACGAAATAGTAAGAAAAGGTGGTTCTTAGGCATGTTGCATGGTTTCCACATGGTTAGTGAAAACTGTACAATAATCTAAGGTAACCATGCATCCATGGATAGAGGCTTACGCATGGTTGACACAGGATTAAGAAAATTGTGCAGAATCTAGAGGAAACCCTGTGAAGGGGTATTTTCATACGGTGGGTCATGTACAGCTAGTGCACGGTTTGGAAAACCGTACAACCCGGTATTTTTGTGAAAATTACAAAAACTCCATATCGGGATTTTAAACCCCAAATCATGATTCTACACCATTCCACCCCTAAAACCCTAGTTATGAGAATGGGTGATCAAAGCTTTCCAAGGGTGGTTATACTTAAATTCTTTGTTGTTTTCAGCATCGTTGGTTGTGGACCGAAGCCTCGGGTAAGTCTAACACTCCTCTTTCTTCTCTTCTTCTGATCATGGTTTTTAGTTTTTTATATATCCTTTAAAAGACCAAAATCCCTAATTTTCTGGTAAACTATAGGATGGGTATTCAAGGGGTGTTTGAATCCCGATCTAAGGCCACATTTGAGATTGATCTAATCATCAGATTATATGTAGGTGGTATACAAGTATTATCCCAAAATTTTATTTTAGATTTTTGAGTGCAATCTTGTGTTTCTCTTTTTTCTTAGTTCTGTAGGAGTTTATGATAAACTGGGGTGTTGAAGTGACCAATTTAAACCCTCATAATCCCCCTGGGATGCATAGAGGAAGAATTTACCAATTTAGGGCCACCCATGGGGTGTTCTAGTAATCTCAGACCTAGAAAGTGGTAGGGTTAAGTGAATGATTGTTGAGTAAAGTGTTAAGCCCATGTAGAACATGTTTTCATGGTTGATTAAGTTGTAAATGGAATGAGGATAGATATTCCTAGGGTGATAATGGAAAAAGTTATTGTCAAAATGACATGAAAATTGGAAATAGGGTTAAAATAGATTGTGTAAATTGTTTAATGAATTTTGGTTAGAAATACCTAAGGGTATTAGTGCATATTTAATGGTGAACTTGTAATTTGGAAATAGAATGGGAAATAGAGAATATTTTTAAAGACTTGTTAGAATGGAATTGATGAATATGTTAAATGGGTTAATACATTTGAATTTTGTGGTACACCTAAATGATTGAATGTAATAAAGTTGGTGTGTTATGTGATATGAGAATTGTACTTGAGTTCATAACTGGTAAATGGTTTTGTAACTATGAATGGGATAAGTGGATTAATATCTGGTAATTGATGAATATTGTCTATGTTTTGTGGTTTTTGAATACACTTAAGTTTTTAAGGCATGATAATGGAAATTTTCCTAAATGGATATGAATTTCAATTAGTAAATGTGTTGATAGGTTATGGAATATTGTTATTTCCCATGTTGTTGTTATGTATTTTGAGTTATAGTGGAATTTTTTATGCTTGGTTGTGTTGTGGTATTGTTGAACTAACTTGATAAATAATAATGTATACATGGATTGGTAGATTGGGGTATTTACATGAGGTTATATGCCCACGGGTCGAGTTAGATCGTGGCTCTAAACTCCACCCCATAAATTAACTAGTTAGGTAAGGGGGCAGAGGCTCTATTCCCCTAATGGTTCCATTCCACTAGTATAGAGGCTTCGAGGTGAGGATAATGTGTTGATGTGATATGTGTATCCCTAGTGAGATTGGAACTTGAGTTATTTCCCCAATGTATAATGATTGATCTTTTTAGACTCGTGTAGTGATGATGCATATGTCGAACCCAAGGAACATGTGTTAAAATCGATTATGTAGTAAAAATGGTATAATAAATGGAATTGGGATAAATTCTACTCATAAATTAAATGAACCTTATTAACCAATTCACCCTAACTATCCCTTGTTCACTTAATATTTGGTTTGTACTTTCATGCACTAACTATTAGGGTGGATATTTTTAGACATTGTTGGTGGTGTCCTACTGAGTTTTGTACTCACACCCTTCTCGGGCCGCCGTTGGGTACCCAAGTAGATTTTCTAGTTGTAGGTTTGGATAAGGGAAAATGTTCTAACATAGGTTGTTTTAGTTGGGACCCATTTAGGGATTTTTTTCATTTGACTTATTTCGAGTTTTGTTCACTTTGCACTACTAGTATGTCAGGACACAGTTAATGTTGAATTATGGTTTGTAACCAATTGGGAGATGTTTGACTTTTATGATTATTAGTTGGTCATATTATTCTGGAAATTATATTGTGTTATACCATGGATTACTCTGCTAGAGAGCATATAGTCTCCCCACATGACTCATTAGACCCTCACTGTTATTCGGTAACCTCTGGAGAACAGAGAGGCGTGCTTGAGGTCATGTGATGACTCGGCTCATGGCACAGGTTTAGTGGATTCTGGGTTAGGGATGTAAAAAAGTGGTATCAGAGGAGTTCTTTTCCCTTTATTACTATTTGGGGATGGTATATAAAATATTAGGATGTTTTGGGCCTTGTTAATGAGTTCTTTCTTGGGAGAAGCTAACCCATGTATGATGAAAAACCCAAGTCACCCTAGGTGGGAATTTTTGTTCTTGATGTGTATTGTTATAGTTGAAGGATATTTCAACATTGGGTGATGCACATGTTTTGTGATTTGATTATTTTATGATATTTTTCTCATTTTCATAGTGGCCTATGGTTGTGTGTTCATACATCATTTTAGGCACCTAAATATATATGTGGCATTCATCAATATAGGAACACACGAAGGATGGGTATGCGGGGCATAAAGAGTAGAATGCATTTTAATTCCGTGATAAATAGGAAGAAAATAATACCTAATAATGATAATGTATGTTCATGAATGAAAATAATGAAAATTAATAGTTAATTAATATCATGTATAAACATATGTTATGAATGGGTTAACATTTTGGGTTGTGATAAATTGTGAAAGTCAATTCAGTTTCGAAAAGAAAAAATTGCATAAGGAAAAAAACAATTTAATGAAATTTTCTTAATTAAAGGATTAAATGAGTTTAAATGATGATTGTAACTAGTTGTGAAATTTGAAATGTGCCTAAGAGGAAAGTATCGGGCTGTAAAAGAATAATTGGATTGAAGACGTGGTGACAAAATACTTATGATTAAGTAAATTGCTTACCCCATGTTGACTGTGACCTAAGGTAGGTATGGTAGAGGGTAGTGTTCTATGTGTGATGATGACCATTGGGATAGTGTAACGACCCAATGTTTTTAATGGAAATTACCTTCTTATAAATATTCCATAAAATCACATTATAATGAAATACTAAGTGATAAGTGACCTTTAAACGTAAGTTTTTCACTGCTGTGTTTAGAATTTCAAAAATCCGGCATACACGGTTCTGTTCAAGATATTGTTTTGGAGTCTAATAAAAAAAATAATTTTTGGTGAATACTAACCTTACCTAATGAATATTAACATACCCTTATGAATATTTATATAACCAAATGAATAGTAACCTTACCTATGGTGGTATAAAAATAATATTCATGTTGGAAGTTCGATATACCAATAGTTTAGAATGAGTTAATAAATGCTTTAAAACTGGTTTTGATAATAAATTATTATTTTATTTATATATTAAAATAAACATATTTATAACATTATTTTTGAAAAATGGACTTCATTTTTGGATTTTACACGTCGAAAAATGGTTGGGGTAAATTTTTGGGATTTTTCTGAAATACTTGAATTTTTTATGAATTGTGAAATACCGTAATTTACAAACAATAAGCTAAATAAGCTAATTATAGAGACATGGGTGATGTTCTGCTGATCTAAGCCCACTTTTTTCGGGATTAAATTATAAAATTAATATAATTGGTCATGCAAAACTCACTATTCCTTATCTTGTGTAGAATTAATAAACTAATGAATTTTATATTAACGAAACCCCTCTCTCCTCCAGTATAAATACCCTCTCTTCTTACCTCTTTCCCTCACACCTCTCAAGCCTTGTTCGTATCCAAATTTCTTCCCAAATACCCTCCCAAAATCATTCCCCACGTCCACGTCTTTATGGTATTTCCAAAAGGCCAAAACCAAAGCCCCAAGAGGAGTCTCAAAAAGAGGAGATCAAAGGGTAAGAACCCTCTTTCATTTTCAAGTGTTTTGTTTTCATTTCCTTTCATTTCTTATACCCTCTTCCCCTTCCCTTATACAAAAGGAATGAATGCTCCATAATCTCATATATTCTGGATTCTAATCATGTTTATGGAAAATTTCACGCATCATGCTTCCCCTCCTCTCCCTCACGATCTAAAATTAAAACATTGCCCGTGATGTGTCAAATTACCAACATCATGGATTTTGTGTTTTCAAATTCTTTTATCATTTTGATTCTGTTCATGAAACCATTTATGTTATGGTTGAACCAGATTATTATATTTTTTATATTTCCAATTTAAGGTTCTGCAATCCTCATACACTCATGATATAAAACAATAATACAAAACAAGTCATTTATGGGTAAAATCGTTAAAACTAATTCAAGTGTTTATCATTAATCATGAATGTAAAGGTTCTCTTTCACTCTAATTAACCAAATGAATTTTGTAACCATGTAACCAAATAGATTTCCACTATTGTTATATAACTTCAATTCTAGAAAACCACTTTCATCTTACAATTTATTTGAACCTAAATACCATTGAACCGATCATTAAAACAAATGAAACAAACGGTCCTGAAAAATTAAATTGAACCTTGTAATAAATCAAAATGGGTATAAATGAACATAAAAAGAGTATATATAATCTTTAATGTTTATATAAGGTTCTATAACTATTGATTAATATACCTAATTTCACTATTGAGGTCATTAATCTTAAGTGGAGAACAGCAACAGACCTAATGTAAGGGATCCTCTCAATTTCACTCTTGTTCAAGATTGTTCACTATGTTAAGAAATGTTGTGTGTAATTATTAATTATGGGGTATGATTTCAAACATCCCCCATGCTGCCCTATTTATGTATAAGTGGTTATAATTCCCTTTCATCTCTCACTAAGCCCCCTCAAGTACTCCCGATACCATGCCGAAAATTCGTAAAGAATTCTACCCGATCCTCTTTTATTCTTTCGGGTTGCCTTATCTACCTTTCTACCAAAATGATGTTATATTATCTTTTCTTGTGCATACTATAAATCTTTTTTAAATGTTCCAAGTCTATTTATCAAGACTCTTTGATCACTTTCTTTCGGGGATATGAATGATTTTAAGTGATTCTCTCCTCATTACTTCTCGATAAGTGGACCCATTTTAAGGGAACTTCCAGAATTGTTTCCTATTATCAAGTGTACTCTATTGTCTGTTTTAAGTCACCTTTGTCCTTATAAAATAAGTCTTTTCATTATGAAAACCCTCCTGCTTTACTTCGGGTTTTATAAAAAATAGTATGCCGCTTTTCGTTTTAAGAGATATTCGATGTTTTCTTTAACCGCACTAAAATGTTTTTACTGAAAGATTCCTAAAAACTATTTCTACATGTTATCACTTCATTTTGTTATATCTTGTCATGATTTATGACTTTATACATTATTGATGTCTATTTATGATTTAATTCCTTTCTTTCATGGATGCTTGTATGTTACGCCTTTTTTTATTATGCTTCATAACGTGATTGTGTGCCCATTTATTTCCTTGGTTACTATTATGTTTATGTATGATTGAGGTTCTTTATGTGGAAAACATATACATGAATAATCTTAGATGGGTTCCCCCAGATTTCACTCAATACAGTGGGTAATGTTGATGTCTCATGAGAAGATTATGGGCAAACGATCCGGGCAGTTAGCCTTGGCTTGTGCTACTATGGGAAATGAGATTGGCGGTTATCCTTGACTCGTACTAAACACATGTTTAAAGTTGCTTCCACCTATTTATGAAACTATTCTTATATAATCTCATGATTATATGATCCCATGATTATTTTATTCCATGTTTTTATGATCCCATGTTTATATGTTATGATTCCATATGTTCCATGATTCCAATATCATTATGTCAAGCCTCCTAACTCATGTGCATAAAGTTTATTCTTATGTTCTTTCCCTTACTAGGATTTTTAGTTCATCCCTTTGTTCATGTGTTCCCCAGGGTACCCTATCCAGATGTGATGGATCAAAGGAAGTTAGGAGATCTTTATGAAGATTAAATAAAGAATCATTTTTAGCCCATGTTTTACGTTATATGTACCTAGTCTTCCAAGACACTAGACTTAACGATCCTTGGATTGTACTCTGATGAGGAATTATTTTCAAAATCATAAATTTTTATGTGAAAAGGGCTAGGGTTTCTATAGATAGATTATGAAGATTGGATTGTCTAAGGTTGATAGAGTGAGGTCTTTTCCATCCGTGGTTAAATCTGGTCGGTCATTCTTAGAATTGTTGGGTGAATGATTGGTTTAAAATGAGAATGATTGAGTTCTAAGGTGGGTATCCTTTGTGTTTTCGGTTTAAACCTTGTATGTGTGGGTTGGGGCAGTGAGAGTGCCCTAGTTTGAGACATTGGATTTGGATTGGGAGGGCTTGCTGGTTATGATATGGTCTAGGTTGGGTGTTTAGGGAACCCTTGTTGGGTAGTGGCCATTGTTTTGCGAGGCATTGTTCGGTAATGAGCTTTTGGAAACACTCATGTTTCGTGACCGTACAGAGTGCATTTTGGACCATAAAAATGGTTCATGGGTCTTAGTGACCATGTGAGTAGAGACCATGCGAGTTGAATTTTGAATCCTGATGAGGATGTTTTTCTCATAGTGCTGATGAATGTGTACACCTTTGGAACAAAACCTAGATTAAATGGTTTTTTGGTGCGCTAGGAACAGTGTGCATTGGAACTCGAGTGAGAGTTCCATGCATGAGCATTAATTTATTCATGTCATGATATGTACAGTTTGGAGAGAGGGTCAATGGATTTTCTAGGTTGGGATTCTAGTCTATGGAGTTGGAATCATTTAACATTCAATGTGACCTCTAAGAGAGTTCAGATTGGGTTCCTAGTGATTTTGGATGTGTGTCTCAAAATGTAGATGTTTTAGACTTTGATAGTGGAACATAGAGTGTTGTATAGTGTGAGTTTGTCCTAGAGGGGTAAGTGGGATGGTTGGTGGTTGGTGGCACTACTCAAGCTGTAGTTACATGATTATTGTTTCAGAAAAATCAAGGGTGATCTTCAGGGAGGTTAGATCAGCTATGCAAACACCTTGAAATATGATGCGTGGGATATGCTTCATAGGTGGTTTTAATGCATAATAAGTACCAAAAAGTTTTAGTAAATGGTATAGTTGATCCTAGTTCATTGATAATTAAACCCTAGTGTTTTTTATATGATGTAATGTTTGTTTTAAAGGGTTCAATCGTATGGATGCCTGAATCACCTATTTGAATGATGATTAACGGAGTACTTCAAGTTGTTTTTGAGTACAAGAGACAAGGGTAGTAGAATTGTGGTTATTTTATTTCTCTCAATGGTGACACCCGATGAGAGGGTGGTCACATTTCTAAACATGTATGTATGAATGGTTTAGTTTTTGGTTGAGATGCAGAAGCCACCTTAGGGCTGATGAGGCTGAATAACCAATATACTTGTTTAGGTAAGTAAGTGGGTCCTAGGATACACATAGATAAGGGTTGATTTGTGGGGGACAGTTGGTTTTATTGGTGCGGAAGAAAATTGTGCATCAGTTGTTAGCTATCGGGGACACATCAAAATAATCCAAGCAGTGTGGTGGAAGTAGTGCCACCTAACACTTTGGTTCACATATGCCTTGTGATTTTGTAATGGATTAGTGGCGAGACTTGGTGGGAAATCACACCTGATCAATGGTGGTTAATTGTTGATGAGATGTGTTCAAAAAGGGATATTGACATCCTTAAAAGGTCATGGTGTCCCAGAGTTTGTCATCTGAAATGGATAAGTTAGTGGTGGTGTTCTTCGACATCTTATTAGAATACCTCAGCTAGTGAAGATCCTGCACAGTATGTTGATATCATCCCAGGTTCCTTGAGAATATCAGGATTTATTCCAAGATACTTGAAGGTGTTTGGTATGATGAGGGACATCATGGAGTTTATGCACATGGAAATAGTATGTTTGGGGCTTGATGATGGGATGTACACTCTTTATGGCTTTGGGTGAGGTCCTCAGGATAGACCTAGTGTTGACAAAAACCATGGGTTCCATCCCTGAAAGCCGGGAATGAGCACCTGGTGATGTTCATTTTCATATTTTGGGCAAAAACTAGATGTAAATTTCTATGTTTTTTGGATCAAATTGTGATAAATTGAAAGATGTGGTAGTTTGAATCCCTCATAGATAGAAATGGAAATGACACTCCTATGGTGGGGAGTGATAAGTCAGTCCTGGATGTTGAGATGAGAACATAAAGATGATGTGATGGCACCAGGATTCCAATGAGAAACCTGTTAGTTGTATGTTAGGTTCCTCGGAGATGCAATGTGGAACTTGGATGTTGTGAATGATGAAACAAGTGTAGCTTATATCTCAAATGGGTTCCATATGAAGCTTGTGATATCTGTGCTGAAGTCGTAGAAGGGTGTGGTTTGATATGAGAATAGGTTGTGGAAAGAGTGGTTGGGTTCTCTAACTCTAGGAAACATCAGGGTTAGACTTGGGTAATTTCTCCTCGGGTAGTTTTAGAAAAACATGAAGTTGAAGGAACCTTGGCCATGTGATGTGGGGTGGTTCTACGGGTGAAGCCTGATGACAGTCTGGAGGGAGGTAATGTAGGGATGATGGAATTCTAATGGAATTTAGGGAATGAACTTAGTGGGTGTGTGGGATGGTATTGATAGGCTTCATGTCAGTAGGAAACATGGTAAGGTGAGAAAGGGGTATCATACCATTATTATAAGGTGGGTGTTCTGGGATAATCCAGTTGGGTTTGGTCCAACCTGAGATGGTAAACTTGAATGGGTGTTGTGAGAGTGACCCACCTCCAGGTTCATGTTGTGGCAGTAAGTTCTTTTTTTTAAATGAAGTTTTACCTGAGTGAGGTCTACTTTATATTAGTCTATGAATGGATAGTGTATGAATGTCCTCCCGAATGGTTTTGATGGTGTGGATGGATGCCAATGCAGTGTAATTCCCCTATGAATGTTTGGGCATGGTGATTTCGAACACATCTGGTGATGTGAATGTTTAGTTGAGATCCAAGTGATATTTCCCATATAGTGGTGAATCATTGTATGTTGGTAAATGGGTTTGAAAGTAACATTAATTATCCTTTGGGAGAGATTTATTTTGGTCATTGTTAGAGTTGGTAAAAAATAGAGGAAGATGACACCAAGTGATTTGGGTTTTGAGTTGTGTAGAGGATCAGACCAAAGGGGGCTGATTGATTCCCACATGATGATGTGATGTTGTGTGCAAAGTTCCCATGTCTAGTGAGTCAGTAACTATTGTCTATGTTTTCTTGGTGAAGTTCTAGTGGTTTGGTAGGGTTGAAGATGACACATCCTTGAGGAGATTTCGGTTCATGTTGTTGTTTTGGTGAGGGAGACTTGTGGGGAAATTATGTTCTCTTGAACTGTGTTCGATGGGAATTGTGATGTGATACTAGAAACTTGGAAGGTGGGAATGGATTGGTAGGCCTAGTGGAATGGCCTCTGGTTATGGAAGCTTAGTGATTCTTGGAAGAGTGACTCGAGTACGAGCCGTTATATGGTAGGGAGGTTGTAAGATCCTAGATTTTCATAAGGTATGTTTTGGTTTGTTCTATTCTTTTTTGTCTAGATAAGTGTTTCCTTATGTTTATGTGAAGGATATGGGGTGTTACAGGGGTTCGAGACACCAAAGAGGAAGAAAACAGAGTTCATGGGCATGTTGCATGGTTTGCGCATGGTTAGTGAAAATCATGCCAGAATCCCAGGTAACCGTACAACCATTGATAGAGACTTATTCATGGTTGGTGAACAATTAAGAAAACCATAAATAATGACCAGAAAACTATGTAAAGGGGTCTTTTTTAGATAGTGGATCACGCATGGTCTGTGCATGGTTTGGAAAATCGTGTGGGTAAACTATGTGGCCCAGTATTTTTGAGAAAATTAAAAAAATTCCATCTTGGGATTTTAAACCCCAACTCAGGATTCTCCGCCATTCCACCCTCTAATACCCAAGTGACAATATTGGATGAACCAAGCTTCCCAAGGGTGGTTATCCTTGTATTCTTTTCTATTTGGAGTGTCATTGGTTTCAGATCAAAGCCTTGGGTAAGTCTAAAGCTCCTCTTGGTTCTCTTTTTTGGATTAGGGTTTGTATTTTCTTTCACCTTCTTATAAAGACCTAAAACCCTCCTTTTCTAGTGAAGCCTTAGTTGGGGATTAAACGGGTGTTTGAATATAGATCCAATTCCATGATTATGAGTTCTCTCATAATCGGATTAGAGGTAGGTGGTCTACAAGTACTATCAAATAATTTTATTTTAGATTTGTTCATGAAAACTTGTGTTCTTATTTTTCCATAATTGTGTTCTTGGTTATGTGAGAGTGTTTGATAAAGAGTGGTTTCTTAGTGACCAATTGAAACTCTCATGATCCATATGGGGTGCTTAGAGGAGGAATTGACCAATTTAGGGTCACCCATGGGGTGCGCCGACAATCTCTGACCAAGAGAGTGGTAGGGTTAAGTGAAGGATTGCTACGTAAGGTTTGAAGCCCATTTAGAACAGGTTTACATGGTTTTTTATGTTATAAATGGAATGATTATAGATATTAATAGGGTGATAAGGGAATAAGGTGTTGTCAGAATGACATGAAAATGGTTTATTGGGCTGAAAGATATTTTTTCAATTGTTAAATGAAGTTTGGTTAGAAATTCCTAAAGGGATTAATTCTTATTAAATGGTGAAATTGTAATTGTGAAATGGGATGGGAAATGAGGAATATGTTAATGAGATTTAACAAAAGGAATAGATGAATATGTGGAATGGGTTAGTAAATGAGAATTTTGTGGTACACCTAAATGATTTAAAGCAATAAAGTGGTTGTGTTTTGTGATATGAGAATTGTACGCGAGTGCATAGGGGGTAAATTCTTGTGAAACGATGAATGGGATAAGTGGGTTAATATATGGTAATTGAGGAATATTGTCTATGGTATGGGTTTATTGCATAAACTTAAGGTGTTAAGGAATGAGAATGGGAATTTTTCTAAATGACTATGAATTTCAATTGGTAAATGTGTTAATGGGTTATGGCATATTATTATTTTCCATGTTGTTGTTATGTATTGGGAATTATATTGGAATTGGTTATGCTTGGTTGTGTTATAATATTATTGTGGTGATTTGATAAATAATAATGTTCATATTTCTTGGTAGATTGGGGTATTAACATGAGGTTCTACACCCACTAGTGGAGTTAGATTGAGGATCTAAAACCTGCCCCATAAATGCATGGGTTACAGAAGGGGAAACGACTATATTCCCCTAACAGTTTCATTCCACCTAGACTAAGGCATAGAGGTAAGGATAATGTGTTGATATGATATGTGTAGCCTTAGTGAGATAGGGACTTGAATTATTTTCCATATGTATAATGATTGATTTCATTAGACCCATGTAGAGATGATGTATATTCCTAACCCAATGAACCTGTGTTAAAATGGATTATGTAGAAAAAATGGTATAAGAAATAGAATTGGGATAAATGGTAGTCATGAATTAAATAAAACTTTTTAAGGAATGAAACCCAAACTTTTATTTGTATAGTTTCCATTAATTTTGTACTTGCATGAAATATCTATTAGACTGGATATTTTGTAGACATTGTTGGTAGTGGCCTACTGAGTTTTGTACTCACACCCTGCTCAGGTCGTCGTTGTGTACCCAAAAATATTTCTATGTTGTAGGTGTAATTCCCTGACCATAATTATCTAGAGTTGGTACATTACTAGATTACATTGGAATGATTACGAAAGATCAAGTCTCTAAAGACCAATTAGTTTAGTAGCCTTGGTAGTACTAGATACATTCATAAGTTTTACATTACATTATAAAATGAAAAAATACAACAAAATTTTCTCCATAGACCACAATCATATCACTTAGACTATCCCTGTTGGTCAATCATAATATACATCTTCTCATCTTGGAAAAAATAAAACATATAAAGGGGTGAGATCATATGCTCAGTAAAGATAAAAATATTGCGAAAACTTTCATAAATAAGCATAAACATTTAAGGCTATGTATAAGACTAAAACAAATTCTTTTAAACTTAATCTTCATCATAATATGGACAATATATATCAAAATAATTCCATTTAATTATTCAATGGATATTCTACTATTCAAATAATCGCATGCAATGTCAATAGCCAATTTCATAATGATAGAATGCATAATGCCAGACTTCATAACTACATAGTCAAGACCTTGTGCCAAGACTACAAATAATATTTTGTCAAGGCCTTGTTCCAAGACACTAGTTTGTCTCATGATACCTACTGATGCACCAAGGAGCTATAGCGGGCTCCACCTGTCCCTTACTAAGTCCAATGCATTCCTCAGATAAAAAGGTTTAAACATAACATAAACATTCGTATTAAAACTAGCATATGAAATGTCAATACTTTATCCATAAACCATAAATGGTATAAAATAACACCTCTATAGTCAAACATTTCACAAAACCTTCAATATAATATGGAATATTTGTATCATAATAAATCCACTTCAAACAAGTTTAAAATTCATTAAAGGATGTTGACATAGATGAAATGAAAAATATTCAAAAGAAATACCTATTTATATTTTTAAACCATTTCAAATAAAACATTTATTTTTGAAATATTCTTATAAGCCTTTAAGGGAAGCTTCTAAGGTGTTATAAAGGCATAAAATATCCACACCTTCCGTATATGTTAAAAAAACATTTTTTCCATAATTTAGTCAAAAAGGTCGTAAAGTACATTGTTTGGAAAACCACAGAAAGATTCCTTTGTAAACAATTTATAAAAAATCAAACAAGGGAATAAATGGCTTTAACCCATAGTCTAAGAAATAGTAAAAATGTTTTGAAATAAATTTTAATAAGAATGGATGTGGATGATAAAGAGGTCCCTATAGATAATTACGTATCAACAACCTCAGATAATAAAGAGATTGTAGAATTAACCCTTACCTTGTACTTTTCCATGGTAAAGGGTATGTTTTACTCCTATATAATAGTTAAATAATTGTTATTAAATTATTCAAGAACCATATACATAAATATGATATCATATATGATCTTCTAATATTTATTTGTTTAAAAAAATTAGTATTATTATCGCTTTGGGTGTTAAATGATTCAATTTCCTTTATATGTTTTGTTACATAAGTCATGTTTTTTATTGATATGATGTATTTGATTCATATCCAGAATGATATTAAGTGCATTAAAAATTATTTTTAATCATCAAATTAAAATTATTCTTTAATGGTTACGATGGGGAAATGAATCTCATCGCGTTCGTGGAGATGGTAATTTGTATGTACGCACGCGCGACAATATAATTCATTTGATTTAAAATCGTATGTAAATAGATGGTATATAATGTATACATAATCATTAACATATTATATTTTTTATTTACATCAATTATACATCATTATTTTCCCAATCCAAATAATAATGTATTGAATAACAACTACACCACGACGTGGAGACGGTAAGCCATACGTACACACGTATGGTTACTTTGTTATTCATATGATGGATGGAATAATGATAATGGTTATACCATTTTTATAATAACATCATAGTATGTAGAAGATACTGTATTTATTATTTGATAATGAAAACAATAAAGAAAGAGGAAGTGGAAGAAGAAAAGAATTTGAAAGAGGTGATGAAATATTTACCTCTTTTTGGGTTCTTCCTTTTGATTTGATCAAAAGGGATCCTTATCATGGCTTTATGATCAAACTATGGCCACTAGGGTGAATTGAGGAATTTTTGGAGGATATTTGGTCAGGTTTTGACTGAACCAAATTCATTTGGAGGTGTGAATTTGAGAGAAGGGGAAATTCCCTTTTATAAGAGAGGTGAGGGGCACCTTAGGAAAAGATTGAAATATTATTTTATAATAAAATAATTTTCGGTTTCTTATGGCTCCAAAATGATTTATTTCAATGATAATGTGGGTATGGGTCGAAAAACACTCATAAAATAGGTTTTAGACAGGTTTGGGTCACCATATTAAACTTATCGGTTAGATTTAACTCTTTGTTAAATAGTTTAAATTTTATTATATATTCTTGTATTATTATAATAATTGGTTAATAAACATAGTATAAAATTAAAATATAACCTTAAGTGAATAATTAATGATATACACATAATAATATAAGTCATTTGTCTGATCCATAGATTTTTAGAAATATTATATCAATTAATAATATAATATTTTTTTAAACTCTTTTATGTCAATTTCGACACTGTTTGGTATTTTTTTATTAAATTCATTAAAGCATGATTACATCGAAAACTTTTATTTAATAATCACTAATATGTAATATTAACCTATTAAAATTAGTTTAATTCCTCAAAATTCTCATATTAGATTTATTTGGATATTTATAATAGTGATTATTTTAATCTTTCATTAATAAGGTAATTACTGCATCATCATTGTGTCATAAATAAATTTATTTATTTAATGTATAAAAATTATAAATAAAATACAATTACGTAGGAAATATTTTTTAGTTTCTAATTAATTTTTATATTCTAATTTATCTTTTGTAAAACCCTATATTAAAAATGTTTTAATTATGAAAACTTGAGATTAACACTTTTAACTCTTCTTTAAATTAAATAATAATAAATGTACTAATCTAATCCAAGTGGACCAAAATGATCATATTTTACTCCTAAGGTTGTTTTTGGTCTAATTAAACTTATCCAAAAGAATTATGACATTTTTTAGGGTTATTATAATATTATTTTTACCTTTAATTACCCTATTTACTTTTAACCGTGGTAAATAAAAGGTAAAAGTTTCTCTTCACCCAAAAAAAAATTAATCTTATTGAGCCAAATTTTACGTACTTATATCAACCAGGATTCTCATATTTTTGAAATTCAATTCATGGAAACTATAAGATTAATATTTATATAAATTTTCAAATGCTCCTAGGAGTTGGGTAAAAGACGGTAAAAAGTTCAATAAAATTTTTATATATCTATACATACTATAAAATGACTCTTATTAATTACATTGAACTTATATAGGTATTATGTAACTAATTTTAACTAAAATATATTTAAATAAAATAAATAATTATTTAAATAAAAATTCTGTTTTCAACCATAACACAGTGTTTTTCACTATTCATAAAAAAATGAATGTCTTCAGAAAAATACCAAAAACTCACCTTGGGCTAATTTTGATATTCCAAATCCAAAAATGAAGTCCATTTTCAAAGATAAAATTTATAAATATTTTAAAAAGTTGGTATTAATATTCATAACGGCTAGTTTGATTGGATATAGTGTGTTTGAACTCGAAGTTGCATACAACACAAGATATTGTATTATTCAAAGAGAAGTGTACCGTGGAAGCTTGGGGTGTTACATTCTTCCCTCCTTAAAATAATTTCATCCTTGAAAATTCTAGAATATCACTGTATAAAAAGACTCGGGTCGTTCTTCATCATATGTTCCTTGGGATCCCACGTCGCCTCTTCCATCTTATGGTTTGTATATAGAACTTTTACCAGATGAGTCGCCTGGTTTCTCAACACGTGTTCTCTGGTATCGAGAATCATGACAGGCTCTTCACAATAAGACAGATCGAGTTCCAGTTCTATTTCATCATAGGTGAGTACATGCATTGGGTCAGGCATGTTTTTTTTCAATAGTGATATGTGGAACACATCATGAACTTTGTAGAGACTTGGTAGAATTTTCAAATGGTAAGCTACAACCCCAATTCGTTCTAGAATTTTGAAATTCCCGATGTACCCGGGACTTAATTTACCCTTCTTACCGAATAGTATAACTGGCTTATATGGCGATACATTCAAGAAAACATGATCTCCAACCTAAAATTACAAATCCTTCCTTCGGTTATCTACATATCTCTTTTTACTACTTTGACTTTCTTTGATGTGGGTTTGGATAACCTTCATTTTCTCCATCATTTACTCAACATGGTCTGGGACTATGAGTTTTATTTCACCAACATCATCCCAACAAGTTGGTGTGTGACATCTCTTTCCATATAACCCTTCATATGGTTCCATATAAATACTTTAATGGAAGCTATTGTTATATGAAAATTCTACCAGAGGTAAATATTGATCCTACATACCTTGAAAGTAAAGTGAGAAATATCTAAACATGTCTTCTTAGGTTTGAATAGTCTATTCTAATTTTCGATCTGTTTGAGGGTGGTAGGCAGTGCTCAAATGATGTTCAGTATCTACGGGTTTCTGAAGCGTTTTCTAGAATCTTAATGTTAAACGGGGATCACGATAAGAAATGATCGATAATTGTACTCCATTATGTATTACATCTTCATTCATATATAGTCTTTCTAAACATTCAAGTGGTAATTCTTCTCTTATATCAAGAAAATTTGCTGACATGGTAAGACGATCAACAATGACCCATATTGCATTATTTATTTAAGGAGTCTTTGGTAGTCCCATGACAAATTCCATCGTAATATCATCCCATTTCCACTCTGGTATGGGAATAGGTTTCATGAATCCTCTAGGATGTTCTCTTCCACCTTTCACTTGTTGAAAAACCATACATATCGAAACGAAATCAGAAATCTCTCTCTTCATTTTGTCCCACAGAAAATGTTCTTTCAAATCTCTATACATATTTGTGCTACCAGGGTGTACAGAGAAATTGGAGCTAGGAGCATCATCCAAAGATTCCCTTTTCAGGTAAGGTATATCAAGAATACAAAGTCTCTTCCCAAATTTCAAAATCCCATCTTCATATACAATGTCGATCAATCTCCCATCATTCACAACATTAATTTTATTTTGAAATTCCTAATTATCAATATGATAACTTTTTATCCTTTCTACTAAAGATGGTTTTTCCACCATTTGAAAAATAATTCATGTTTCACTTTCCATTGCTATTCCCATATCCATCTTTACTAGATCCATGTATATAGGATCCTTTCCAACTCTCATCCTATTCAAAACTCAATGATTCTTTATGCTCAAACCATCTGCCACCTTATTTTCTTTCCCCAAGTGGATGTTTATAGTCCAATCGTAATCCTTGATTAGTTAAATCCATATCTTTTTCCTCATGTTGAGTTCCTTTTGTGAGAAAATATACTTCAAACGCTTTTGATCAGTATAAATCTCACATTTTTTACCATATAGATAGTGTCTCCATATCTCCAGAGAAAATATTACAGCTACTAACTCAATATCATGAGTGGGATAGTTTCTTTCATGAATGTTTTTCTGTCGTGATGCATATTAAATAACTCTATCATTCTGCATACGGACACAACCAAGTCCTTTATTTGAAACATCACTATAAATAACAAACCCATCATTCCCTGATGCTAGAGTCAAGATAGGAGCATTAACTAATCTTCTCTTCACTTCTTCAAAACATTATTCACACTCTTTTTTACAAAAATATTTAACCCCTTTACGTGTGAGCTTGGTTAATGGTTTATCCAATCGAGCAAAATTATGGACCAAATGACGATAATAATCTGCTAAACCAATAAAATTGTGTTCCTTAGTTACACTCATTGGTTCTGGACATTCTTGGATTTCCTTTGACATAGAATGATCAACATAGATTACATCCTTAGAGAATATATGGCCATGAAAATAAATCTCTTGAAGCCAGAATTCACACTTCCTAAACCTCCCTTATAATTCATTTCATCTAAGAGTCCTTAGGATAATGCGAAAGTGATTTTAATGATCTTCGTAGCTTTTGGAATATACCAAGATTTCATCAATAAATACCACTACAAATTCATCAAGATATTCTTTGAAAACCTTATTAATTTAGATCCATGAAAAAAAGGGGTGCATTAGTCATCCCAAAAGGCAATACTGTAAACTAGTAATTCCCATACCTGGTTCGAAATGTTGTTTTTGGAATGTCTTCCTTCTTCACACACAACTGATGATATCCAGATCGTAGGTAAATCATTGAAAAATATTTATCTCCATGAAGTTGGTCGAATAAATCATCGATAAGAGGTAGGGGATACTTGTTTTTTTATTGTTATAGAATTTATCTCCTTGTCTTCAATGCAAAACCTCATAGATTCATCTTTCTTATTAACAAAAATAATAAGGTCTATACATGGAGAAACACTAGGGTGAATAAATTCCTTATTACTCAATTACTCAAGTTGTTTCATTAGTTCCACTAATTCCACAATGTCCATTCTATAATGGGTCTTCGATATAGGCCTTGAACCTGGAATTAAATCAATAGAAAACTTAATTTCTCATCTGGAGGATGTCCAGGTAAATCCTCTGGAAACACATCAACATATTCTTGCACAATAGGTACATACTCTATTTGAACATTCATTTCCTCACCCATATTTTTTTTCATTCTCTTCCTCCCTAATAATTTAATTTAGTTGAGCTATTGGGGGTGGATATAGATAAGAATCAGATGGTGACATTTTTTATTTAAAGATAAGGTGTTCTTTATCATCATTTTCAAAAAAAAAATTAACCTCTTTATTCTTACAAAAAATATTCACATCATGGTCCAAAATCAAATCCATACCAAGGATTATATCAAATTCAATCATGGGTATGATGATGGGATCAGTAGATAACTAACTTTTATATGACTAAATGGGAACTAATTCAAAAAACATTCTTCTAAGGATACTTCCCTTTGGAGTTTTGATAGACAAATCCCCTATTAAATCAAATTGTAAATATCTAATTTTCTTAGCAAACTAGGAAGATATTAAACAATGTGATGATCTAGAATCAAATAAATCATTATCTGAACTTGAGGAAACCATTAAATTACCTACGATTATGTCTTTCAGAGCTTCAATCTCAGCAGTAGTGTTTACAAAAGCATGGTTATGATCCCTTGACCTTTTCTGAGTTAAGTTTCATTGAAACTTAGAACATTAATTTTCATAATTCCCCCTTTATCTACAATTGTAGCATTCAATATTGACAACATCATTCTTTCCTTTATAATCACGAGCTTGGAGACCTTTTTCACCATAATTATAACACACTCACATTATCTTCAGGCAAGTACCAGGCTGTTTCTTCCCACATTTACTATCAGACAGATATTAAAATTTTCTCTTCTTCCACTTTTTTTTTCATTTTCAGAGTGTTTAGCATATCTCTTCTTCTCCTGCTTTTCATTAAATCCATAAGACTTAGAGAATTATTTTTTCTATCTTTATATAGCATGAGACTATATCTTCCTACAACTAGAAAGATTTTGAAACTAATGCTCGATGGATTAATGATTTTAACACATAAACGAATCGATAAATATTTCTCACTAGGTTACATATATATTCTAGAGCATGCCTTGCAAATGTTGTAAAGCTGGCCTCATATTTGGTGATATTCTCATCCTCCTTTTTCCTCAGACTCAAAAATTTCCCTTCCATATCTGTTCGATGGTCAAGAGGAAAGTATTTTTTTAAGAAAATCTCTATAAAATCCCTCCATTCAATATTTTATACTTCATCATCTTCCTTTGTGTTTTGAATCAATGACCACCATTGATATGCATCTTTGTGAGGTGATAAACTTCCAGGATAACTTTTTCCGTTGCACTACTCCCCAAAGCATGAAATATTTTCTCTAAGGAACATATCCATTACTCGACTAAAAATGGATTTGTGTCCCATTGAATGTTGGTGGTTGTTTTCTCATGAAGCGGTCTAAAATTGATCCTCCATGTTGTGGATCAAGGTGCTCTATATGGGTAATGTTATTATTCATAACCTGAGTGAGTTTTCCTAGTATGGTGATAAGTTGATCAGCACCAGTTTCATCACCAACTCCAGTATAATTATCTTGAGTAGGAGGGAAATACCTACATGGATTACATGTATTTATACAGTTTCCATTCCTTCCACTAGGTGACATTTATAAATAATGGCATACACTAGATTAGTTAATGAATCGAAATACATAATTCCAATCTTGTAAAACACTTAACATTAATTGAATGGTTCATGGATATAATCCATAATCATAAATTTTTTTAAGGAGATATATACCTATAAATCCTTCATAATGGTTTGTAAGGAAAATTTGAATTATCCTAACAATATCCCCCGGGAGTGTCGTAACAAACAGTGAAGTAAGGCCTGTTGTCGTGTACCAGGATACCCTCGGTCAAGCCTGAAACTCCTTATCAGATTTTTCACTCCTCGGTATATCTGTGCCAGAGCCTCCTCTACCTGCTCGTATACATACACGGATTTATTGTTTGGAAAATACACAAAATCTCTACATTACCAAAATTCAAGGAAGTTCTTCTATACTAATCCTCAAAGTCTATCTTAGATTAATGTTCTCTAATCAGAGTTTTTCTAAATCTAGATTCCAAGGTCTGTACTTAACTTCCTCTGATACCAACTACAATGCCTCAGTCCTAATTATCCAGAGTCGGTGCATTACTACATAACATTGGCAGGATCACAAAAGATCATGTCTCGAAAGACCAATTATTTTAGTATCCTTGGAAGTACTAGATACATTCATAATTCTTACATTAAATTATAAAATGAAAAACTACAACAACATTGTCTACATAGAACACAATCATATACCTTAGACTATCCCTGTATGTCAGTCATAATATATTTATTCTCATCCTAGTAAAAATAAAACATAGAAAGGGGTGAGGTCAGATGCTCAGTAAAGATAAAAATATATCAGAAACTCTCATAAATAAGCATAAACATTTAAGGCAATGTATAAGACTAAAAAAAGCCATTTAAAATTAAAATTCAACAGAATATGTCAAATATAAATCAAAATAATGTTATTGACTTATTAGCATATATATTCTACTATTCGAATAATCGCATACAATATCAATATCAACTTTCATAATGATGGAATTCATAATTCCAGACTTCATAACCACATAGTCAAGGCCTCATGCCAAGACTACAAATTAGATTATGTCAAGGCCTTGTGCCAAGACACAAGTTTGTATCATGATACCTACAGATGCACCGAGGAGCTATAGCGGGCTCTACCCGTTACTTATTAAGTCCAATGCATTCCTTATATGAAAAGTTTTAAACATAACATAAACATTCGTACTAATACTAGCATAAAAATGTCAATAATTTATGCATAAACCATGAATGGTATAAAATAACACCTCCACAGTTAGACATATCACAAAACCATCAATACAATATGGAAGATATGTATCATAATAAATCAACTTCAAACAATTTTAGAATCCATCAAAGGATGTTGACATAGATAAAATGAAAAGTATTTGAAAGAAATAACTATTTCTATTTTTAAACCATTTAAAAGAAAAAATTTATTTTGTAAATATTCATATATGTATGTAAGGGAATTTTCTAAGGTGTTATAATGGATAAAAATATCTGCACCCACCGTATAAGTTAAAAAACATTCTTTCCTTAATTTTGTCGAAAAGGACTTAAAGTACCTTGTTTGGAAAATGATGGAAATATTCATTTATAAAAATCTTATAAAAATCAAACAAGGGTATAAATGAATTTAACCCATAGTCTAAGAAATAGTAAATAAGTTTTTAAATACATTTTAAGAAACATGGATGTGGATTATCAAGAGGTCCTAGTAGATAATTACGTATTAACAATCTCAGATAATGAAGAGATTGTAGAATTAACCCTTACCATGTAATTTTCCTTGGTCGAGGGTACTTTAACCTCCTGTATAGTAGTTAAATCATCGATGTTAAATAATACAAGAACCATATAAATTAATATGATATCATATATGATATTCTAATATCGCTTTGTTAATAATATTTTAGTATCATCGTCGTTTTGTGTGTTAACTAATTCATTTTCCTTTTTATGTTTTCTTATGTAAGTCACGTTTGATATGGATAAGATGTATTTGATTCACATCTAGAATGTTATTAAGTAATTTAAAGATTATTTTTAATCATCAAATAAAAATTATTCGTGAATTGTTACGATGGGGAAATGAATCTCATCATGTTCACGGAGATGGTAATCTGTACGTACGCACGAGAAACAATATCATACTTTTAATTTAAAATCATATGTAAATAGATGGTATATCTTGTATACAGAATTATTAAAAAGTTATATTTATTCTTTACATCAATTATACATAATTAATGTACCCATCCAAATAATAATGTGTTAAATAACAACTACACCACGATGTAGAGACGGTAATCCGTACGTACGCACATATGGTGACTTTTTCATTCATGTGATGGATAGAATAATGAATATGGTTGTACAATTTTTCTAATAACATCATAGTATGTAGAAGATAATATATTTATTTTTTAATAATGGAAACAACAATGAAAGAGTAAGTGGAAGAAAAAAAGATCTTGAAAGAGGTGAGGAAATATTTACCTCTTCTTTGAATTATTCCTTTTAATTTGATCAAAAGGGCTCATTAGATTGGATTTCTGATCAAACAAAGGCCTCTAGGTTGAATTGAGAGAAGTTGGGAGGATATTTGGGTAGGTTTTGGCCAAACCCAATGGCTTTGGATGTATGAATTTGAGGGAAGGGGCAATTCCCTTTTATAAGAGAGGTGAGGGTCACCTTAGTAAAAGATTGAAATATTATTTTATAATAAAATAATTTTCGGTTTATAATGGCTCCAAAATGATTTATCTTGAGGATAAAGTGGAAATGGGTCAAAAAACACTCAAAAAAAGGTTTTATACAGGTTTGGGTCACCATATTAACCTTATATTTTAGATTTATCTCTTAGTTAAATAGTTTAACTTCTACCTTATATTATTTTATTATTACAATAATTGGTATTAAACATACAATAAAATTCAAAGAGAACCTCATGTGGTTCATTAATGATATTTTTTTCCTTATATAATTGCTTAGGCCTAACCTTATATTTTTAGGAATATTATATCAATTAATAATATAATATTTATTTTAAAAACTCTTTTATGTCAATTTTGACACCATTTGGTATTTTATTTTTGTTAAAGTCATAACAGCATGATTACTTCGAAAAAAATTATTTAATCCACCATAACATGTAATATTAACCATGAAAATTAGTTTAATGCATCAAAAGTCCCACATTTTACTTACTGATATCAACCGTGTCTCTCGGATTTTTTAAATTCAATTCACCGAAGCGGTAAAATTGTGATTTAGGGAAATTTGCAAATGCTCCTATGAGGTGGGTAAAAGGCAGTAAAAAGTTCAATAAAATGTTTATAAATCTATACTTATTATAATATGACTCCAATGAATTACAGTGAACATACATAGGTATTATGTATCTATTTTGACATAAAATAAACTTAAATAAAATAAATAATTATTTAAATTAAAATTTGGTTTTAAACAATAACGCAGTGTTTTTCACTATTCATCAAAAATTGAATGTTTTCAGAAAAATACTAACAATTTACCCTAAGCTAATTTCGATATTCAAAATCCAAAAATTAAGTCCATTTTAAAAGTGAAAATTTATAAAATTTCAAAAAGTGGGTATTACTATTCATATCATGCACCTTTTCCTTTGACCTGTGAAAAACATTTCAAAAACGTGGGATGAGCATAAAAAGCTTAGTAAGGGATATAAAAGTATGAAAAGAAAACATTAGTCCATGTATGAAATCATAATTTACTAATAAAACAGAATCATTTTAACATACCTCATAAAATCATGAATAAATCATAGAAATCATAAGGCATAAAGGTAACTTGCGGCATTCATAACATTCTTATGTAGGGAGTAACCCTCTTGGTTACGTTTGGAATACCCTTCATAGTATATTCCCTAAATCTCTTCGGAGAAACCTTAACATTTAACTCTTTCACGTTACCCAATGCATTTGAGAGCTATATTAGGCTCACCCGCCCTTAGTTTATCACGGAACCACCCGTCTTCATAAACAATGCCCAAGAACCATAACATAATCGTATCACATAAAACATGCATAAAATAAACATAACATTTGAACATTTCAATCACAAGATATCAATAACACATCGATATAATAAAAAAATTATCAAAACCATTTTCAATACCAAAAATTAAAACATGGTATTTATTTTTCCTTTCAAAAAAGGTTATGGCTTGTAGAGGAAGCCGAAACTCAAATAATGGTCACGGCGGTGGAGAAAGTCATCGTCGCCGCATACGTACGACAAAAACATTCCCTTTTCCCATTTAGTAAAATGCTTTTTATAAAAAAGATTCCTTTTGGATAAATGTAAAAGTAAATGGGTTTTATACACTGTATAAAAGACGGTTGTGTATAAAACAAAATATGCCTCAATGAAAGGAGATTGAGACGAAGTCCCATACAAAGACGACATCCTTGGATTTAGGATAAATCAATTACATAATTATGTGTGACAAACGAATACACCAAATATAAGTGGATATTAAGTGAAAAAAATATGAGTTTATTCACACATATTCATAGAACGACATATTCAAGGAGTACAAGTTTATCCCAAAGAATCAAAATTGGTTTAAGATGTTCCCTTGCAAAAATTTGATAGCCTAACGGCGTCACTACAAAATTCAAGAAATTGAGTTGATGAGAGATAAAAAGGGTATCTCATCACTTGGACATAAAATTTACATCAATAAGGATATAGAAGAACATATACCAACATTAAAATTATGAAAATTAAAAGACCCAACAAAAGAAGTCTTTTAAAAAGAGGGGGTGAAAGGTTCCCTTACAGACATGGGTATCTTTCAAAACATACACCCCATGAAATAAGGACAATACAACATTGATGTAAATACTCATAAACGAAAGTATATTACAAAAAGAGTAGAATAATGGGAAGTACATATACCACTCAAATGAAATGGTGGCAAATGTAGCATAAATCTCACGGGAATATAAGTGAGATGAAAAATCCCTTACGAAAACTCGGCAGCCTAACGACGCCACTTAAAACTTCCAAAAATGAACTGATGAGATCAAATAGGGTATCTCATCATATTAAAATGAAATTTACAGAAAAAGGAATATAAAATAACATCCCCCAACATAACAAATAGGATCTTAAAATAAGTGACATAAAGAAGAGTACTTAAAAAGAAAGAGAGAGGTTGGATCTCTTACGAAAATTCAGCAGCCTAACGGCGCCACTCAAAACATCCAAAATGGATTGATGAGAGAAAATAGGGTCTCTAATCATATTAACATAAGACAATTACATTAAGAGTAGTATAAAAGAACATCCCAATCATAATAAAGATGAACTTAAAAGTAATGACATAAAAGAGTGTACTTAAAAAGAAAGAGAGGGGTAGGATCCCTTACCTCGTGTCCGACATGACTCGATCGTTTTTGATCTCCTGAATAATAAAATTTGGTCAATTTATAATTTAATAAGGACATTATTTAAATATTATTATTCATTTCATATCACATATTATAATGTTATAATAATTTGTTAATAAAGTGAGTTCATATCAGATGTTTTTGTCGATGTTCGGTACATGAGTAAAAATTGAACTTGCTGGAAAAAACATTTCCATGTAGTTATAGGTACATCATATCCAGAATAGTATTTATGTTTTAAATATCATATATATCCAGTATATATTCATTTTATACTATTCCATAGCATTTGGAGATAAAAAATTAAAAGCACCGTTCATGGAGACGGTGGGCCGTACTTACGCATGAACGCTACTTTCATTTTTTGTCATATTAATGGAATTAAAAAAAAATGAGAGATATATATATTATAATTCCAGAATTTTATCCATCATTTATATGTAATATATTACACATATATCCATTATATATATGTACTTATAATAGTACATAACATTTGGAGAAAGGAAATGAAATGTACCGTTCATGGAGATGGTAAGTCGTACGTACGCATGAACACTACTTTCATTTCTTTTTTTTGTATTCAATGGAATGAAATAATAATGATAAAAATTTATATTATAATTATAGTAGGATATCATATGTAATAACATTAATTACATCCTTTATACATCCCACATATGGCATTAACGAATCAAATCACTTAGAGGGGGCGGTAGTCCGCACTTCCTAAAATGAAGATATCGCGTTTACCCATAATGGAAACCATAATGTTATGCCATAAATGAAAAATACAGAATATTAAGGAAAAAATAAACATATTATATATCATATATAAATATAGTGACATCATAATGGCCACCTTTGAAGGTGTTAAAAGAATATTTAACAATCATCGTTTCGTGAGGCAGTAATTCGCCATCCATAGAAATAGTATGTTCTTTAACCATTAGACAGAGGTTTGTGAAAGTGTAGCTCGAATACTTCTTATAAAAACATCCTAGTATAATTAGGATACTTGTGTTGTTACAAAAAAAATAATAAAAAGAGTTTAGGGGTTTGGAGAAGCAAAATAAAACAAAAATAACGCAAGGGAAGACATTACCTTTAAATCGGGTAACTCTCTTTGATTTGAGCTCAAAGGCTTCCTTGGAAAGGATTCTGACCAATGTGAGGCTTAAAAAATTAAGAGAGGGATATGGAGAGACAAACTGGGAAGGTGTTGGCCAAGACAAAGGCTAGAGAGCTGTGGGTAAGGTGGTAGAGGTGGGGGCCTTTTAAAAGAGGAGAGGAGGGGCACTCTTGGAAAGTTATAAAAGGTTACTTTATTATAAAATTATTTTCGGATTTTAAAGGCCCCAAAATTATATATTTCTAGTATAAGGTGATAATAGTTCGAAATACACCCATCCAATAGGTTTTGGACATGTTTAGGTCTTGGATTTTACATTATCCTTTCATTTTATTTAAATCGTTAAATAATGAGGTAATCGCTGCATCATCATGGTGTCATAAATAAATTAATTTATGTAACGTCTGAAAATTATAAAAAACCTCTCATGATGTAGGAAATATTTTTAGATTTCTAATGAATATTTATAGTCAAAAATAGGACTTGTATAACCCCATTTAAAAATTGTTTTAGTAAAACAACTCATGTTTGTGACATTTTTATTTTAACTTTAAATAAAAAGTTATTTATGTCATTTTCCTACCAAAGTGGCTCCATGGGGTTCCCAAGTTGACCCATGGATTGTCTTAGTCGGCCATGACACATACAATGAGGGTAAGACATGTGTCTAGGTCATTTCATATTATTAAAACATTATTTTTACCTTAAATTACACTAATTACCTTTAATCGCATTTAATAAAACTTAAAAGTTACTATTCACCAAAAATTATTTTAATCTCATTGAACCACATTTTACTTCATAATGAAAACCATATATGTCGGATTTTTTAAAATCAAATCACAGAAGTGGCAAAGTTTCATTTAAATGAAAAATCATTTTCATTAACTACCACTTAGTGGTTTCACTATTCATCTAAAATTGAAGTTTTTCAAAAAAATACCAAATATTCACCCTAATCTATATTTCATATTCCGAATTCAAAAATGATTTTTATTTTAAAAAATTCAAAACATATAAGTTGAATTAATTAATTTAATAATTAATCCCCGCTGTTAAAACAAATAGCGTGTTTTTAAGAAACAATATCTATTAAAAGATTGACACTAGTTTAAGTCCAATTTCAAAGTGAAATTAATTAAAATGACCACTATTGGATTAAATAGTAAAAATATATACTAATTTAACTTTAAAAACAATTCAAAAGATAATCTAATAATATAAATAAATAAGATTAAAAAGTGGTTTTGAATTAAAATACAACATTTTTCACTATTCATTAAAAAAATGAACTGTATCGGAAAAATACCAAAAATTTTCACAAGGTAAATTTTGATGTCCCGATTATAAAGAATAATTTTATTTTGTCAAATATAACACATAAAATTGTCAAAAAGTGGATTTAAAATAGGTTCGCCATTAAAAGGCGGTTAATCGACCTTTTAAAGAATATTAGAATGTTTACGCTTAAAATTGGATTCATTCATATTTTTAATCCTCTAACATTTATTGTAAAAAGTAAAAACATTTGAAAAACATTTATAATCATTTTGTAGTTAGTTCTGTTCATTCCCACCATTATAACGGCAAGGCGTTAACTACCATTTAGAATAATATTATTTTATTATTAGAGTGCAACGTAAGATTCCTAAGAAACTTGTTGTTGTGTATTGGGTACGCCATCGAGCATATCATCCCCTTTCAAGTAATATTAATATTTTATGCACAAATATGGATAAATGTAAAAATTTCATATTCTTTATTTACCTGGGGTGTTACATCCTTTCCCCCTTTTGGTAATTTCGTCATCGCAATTTTAAAATTGGGCTTGGAAACTTCATTGAAAATCATACATCGGAATACGAGTCAATAAAAAAATCACTTTAAAATAAAGAAAGAGTAGTACAAAGGTCACCCGAGTTAACCCATACTAGGATTCTATGTAGGAAAATGTGGATATGGAGGAAAAAACAAAGGGTCATGTTCTGAGGGAGAGTGATAGTAAACATGTCTAGGAGAAAGTTAACCATATGAAAATCCCAAACATGTGATGGGTTAAACGGTATTCGATTCCCCAGTAGGAAAAGTTAACAGACAACATTTTTTTTAAGTTACTCTTCATTGAGGAATTTATTTTTGAGCTTAAATAAATCATAATGAAACATACTTACTTGTCACATAGACTTTCAAATTTTACTAGATTCCTTAATCAAACTCATATTTTCTCCAAAAGACGAGTATTTATGAAGACTTGTTCGCATTAAGAGTAATATAATCAACTTCTTGAGAATCACTTAATCCAAAAAAGAGAACTATATATTTCCCATGTATTTAGACAAAAATAAAAACCAAAATTGTTAGTATGAGATCAGATAATCGACAAAAGTATAATCCTTTATAAAAAGAAAATCTATTCTTAGTCTCCAAAATGTGTCCAAAAAAACCCAAAGTTCAACGAAGACCATTTGATAAACAATTGTCCATAAAATTCTTCAAAGTAAACCAAACTAAGATTGAAACCCAAATATTTGAAGGATTTAATCACATAGTCGTCCAAGGTAAAAATTAACTTTTATCTCCAAATAACATCAGTTTCTCTTAAATTCTCATATTGAAAAGTAATTAACCTAATCACATATCCTCCATGATAGGTTAACCATTTCCATAGATAACCCAAAATAAACTTACTCTTGATTCCTAAAATCATCTAACTAAAAATAATTAGTCAAACTAACCAGTGACTTCATGTAGTTCAGTGGTAGGTGATAAATATCAGTCGCACATTGGTTGTGGGTTCGATTCTCGCAGCTTTGTACGACGTGACAAGTTGTCACACAGTCTGCGTGTTGTCCTTTTTCAAAAACTATATAATTCTTAAAACATTCCCCAAAACAAGATAAAATCTTCAAAAATAATCATAACATATTTTAACCTCAAGTTTATCTCATGCCTTTCATTTTCCATCATATCATAGAGTAACCCATAATTACCTAATATGTAAGGATCATATAAACCCTAATGCTTACCTTTATAATTATTCCCTGAACTTCCACATCGATTGGTAATCTCATACATGATGCATTACTGAACATACCTAGGTTCAAGTGGTTGATCATGACTCCTAGAAAGTTGGTTTAGAAAAATGATGAGTTTCCTCATTGAATCCCCCATTTCATCCAGTCTCTTAATCAGAGAACCACCACAGTTTCCTTCAAACCTATTGTCGTTTTGGTGCCTTCTAGATCCATCCATTCACTAAAAACAGAAATTTCAGTGTGAGAATATCAACAAAACCATCATGTACTAATGAGGAAGATAAACACTAAGATATACTTACGCATTAAATTTATCTAAAACTAGGAGTCTTTCTGAAATCCTAACCATTATGGAAATTCCACTTATCCTTAAGGAATACCCTAACCTCTAAAGTTATCTTAACCGACCTCTGATACCAACTATAAGGCCCCGGCCTTAAAACTTACTTAATATTGAATTAAATGAATAATTCACATTGAGGATCTTTGCAGGTTTATAGTTTTAGAGAATTAGATCATAAATTAGGAATTACATTCCACATTTAAACAAAGTTGTTACATAAAAGATAATATTCATTTTTTCCATCAATGGAAACATATTTAAAATAAAACATGGATTCTTTCTTGACACATCCTTGACACTATCATCATATCATGCACCTTTCACTTTGACCTATGAAAAACATTTCAAAAACTTTGGACGAGCATAAAAAGCTCAATAAGGGATATAAAAGTACGAAAAGAAAACATTATTCCATGTATAAAATCATAATTTACTCGTAAAACATAATCATTTTAACATACCTCATAAAATCATGAATAAATCATAGAAATACTAAGGCATAAAGGTAATTTGAGGCATTCATAACATTCTTACGTAGGGAGTAACCCTCTTGGTTACGTTTGGATTACTCATCACAGTATATTCCCTAAATCTCTTCGTAGAAACCTTAACGTTTAACCCCATCGTGTTACCCAATGCATTGGAGAGCTATATTGGGCTCACCCACCCTTATTTTATCACGGAACCACCCATCTTCATAAACAATTCCCATGAACCATAACATAATAGTATCACATAAAACATGCATAAAGGAAACATTACATTTCCACATTTCAATCACAAGATATCAATAACACATTGATATAATAAAAACATTATCAAAACCATTTTCAATACCATAAATTAAAACATGGTATTTATTTTTCATTATAAAAAAGGTTATGGCTTGTAGAGGAAGCTGAAACTCAAATAATGGTCACGGCGGTGGAGAAGTCGTCGTCGCCGCATGCGTACGACAAAAACATTCCCTTTTGTCGTTTTGTAAAATGCTTCATAAAAAAAGATTCCTTTTGGATGAACGTAAAATTAAAAGGGGTTTATACACCTTATAAAATAGGGTTGTGTATAAAACAAAATATGCCTCAATGAAAGGAGATTGATACGAAGTACCATACAAAGACAGTATCCTTGGATTTAGGATAAATCAATTACATAATTTTGTGTGACAAACGAATACACCAAATATAAGTGGATATTAAGTGTAAAAAAATCCGAGGTTATTCACACATATTCATAGAACGACATATTCAAGAAGTACAAGTTTATCCCAAAGAATCAAAATTGGGTTAAGAAGTTCCCTTGCAAAAATTTCACAGCCTAACGGCGTCACTATAAAATTCTGAAAATGAGTTGATGAGAGATAAAAGGGTATCTCATCACTTGGACATAAAATTTATATCAATAAGGATATAGAAGAACATATCCCAACATTACAATTATGGAAATTAAAAGCCCCAACAAAAGAAGTCTTTTAAAAAGAAGAGGGTGGAAGGTTCCCTTACCGACTTGGGTATCTTTCGAAACATACACCCCATGAATGAAGGACAATACAAAAATGATATAAATACTCATAAACAAAAGTATATTACACAAAGAGTAGAATAATGGGCAGTACATATACCACTCAAAGGAAATGGTGGAAAATGTAGCATAAATCTCATGGGAATAAAAGTGAGATGAAAAATCCCTTACGAAAACTCAGCAACCTAACGACGCCACTTAAAACTTCAAAAAATGGATTGATGAGATCAAATAGGGTCTCTCATGTCACGAACCGGATCTGGTCGCCACCATTAATGGCACCAAACCCAGCCCGTGGCAAGGCCCGAAGGGCGTTACCTATCCCCACGGGCTGGCACAAGTGCCCGAGTATCAAAGAAATCTGGTTTGGGAACGATTTACCCGAGTATGAAAGCAGAAATCATAAAAAAAACAATCAATTATTAAAATGTGAACTTTTTCATGATAAAAAAATTATTAACAAAACCAGATCTGAATACATATGTTTAAGGACACTAAAAGTGGTCTAAAAACAAATAATGACAACATAAAGACATCCCCATGGACTCCACATGACAAGGGGATCATCAACCGCAAGCCGTCCCCGCAACTCCGCCCCAATGATGGGGACTAACATCTCGAACCGCCATCACCCTTAACCTTCCCTTTACCTGAGTCAAGCATAAGCAGATCTACTTACACCCAAGGGGTGTAAGTAGGGTGTGAGCCTAATCCCAATAGGATACCACCAGTTGATTCCAAAGAGTATGCAATACAATGTGAACAAAACAAGCAATTTTAATACACAAGGTGAAACACTGTTAAAATTCAAAGAAATGCAACTTTCAAATGAAAATAGTTTTCTATCCGAGAATTTCAGAATGTTAGCACATTAAATAGACATGTGAGGTACTGTAATGTACTGCCAAAAACAACCCACAACAAGGGTAAATACCACAAATCCTATGAGCATCAAAATCAGGAACACCCCTAAGTACTAGGTTGTCTCGGGCCCTATGTACCTCATACCTCGATGTAGAGTATCCACAGAAAAATCGGTTCTCATGCATGATCCACTAGTAGGGAACATACCCATAACCTAGTGGTCCCCAATCATCATCCAAATAGTTTAGTTAGAGTTGTCGTTATCCAGATGCTAAGTGGAACAGGGACAAAACCCATCCGATCCACTAGCCGTACTAGTACAAATCCGCCCCACCTAAGTACTCGGGCTTCCCCTTTTTGTGCTCAAACAATTTCAGCAAACAACACACATCCTTTTTCATATAAAATATCAGTAATGGTCACAAACAAATTGTACAGTAGCTACACACATTTTATACCATTTAAAACACAAAATAAAATAATTTTATTTCCAATAAAACAACCTCTCAAAACATCACATTGTTTTTCACCCAAAGCTCTTTAAGATATCCGCCTTTCACACTATGATAACACTTGTAAGTTATTAAAACAAAATTTCAGTTCAAAACCCTTTAATGAAACCAAAAATTCAGTTATGGGGCATCCCAAATGAACCAATAAATGATTTGAATGGAAACCCCTCAATTTCACCAAAAATTGGAACTTAAAATTCATTTGCATTATAAATGCAACTAAAACCAATTTTTACAGAAACATTCAAGTGAAATAAACATTAGAGTACCATGAAAACAGCATGATAATTCACAAAAATTGCACACACAATGGAATCACCTACCAAATTAACAAAACCCCTTGAATCTCCTTGCGAAAATCAAATCGCACCCCCGCCGCACCAAGAGAGAACTAGATCAAACCTAAAACCACACAAATTGGCCAAGAAATCCCAAAGTTAAACCCTAGGTTCGAAATCCTAGTTTCTGGACATTATTAAACCCAATTATAACCGAAGAAACCCTAAGAACAATGAGTTAAACCCAATGTAATTTGAAAGAGGAAAGAAAAGGGATCATTTACATGAAGTATCTTAAAGTAATCACTCCCAAACTCCAGTATCTGAAATTTAAAAGAGCCCAAATTTAGGGTACGTTCTAACAAGTTGTATTATCTCATTTAGGAACTGGAATGGATGAAAAATATTGAGAATTGAGAGAGTTATGAAATAAATACTTTACCTCTTCAAATCTGGGAGATTTGAGGAACCCTATGAAGATCGGCACAAAATCGTGATTCTACAGAGCTCCAAATGGGTGGGAGAGAGTTCAGTCGCGCGGCTGGGTTACTTGGGATTGAGTGAGATTTGGAATCACCGAAAAAGACCAAATTTTGAATAAGTTATAACAAAATAAAATTTTATTTTTAAAATAGGAATTGGGCTTTCGGGCAGGCCCAACCCCTTAGACAAAAACCCAAATAACCCCTGGTTATGGATTTCTAAAAGCTCCAAATTACCTTGGTGGTGTTAATAGGTTAGGGGAGGTAAATTAAGAATTTTAATGGATGAAAAATGTTGAAAAATGAAAAAGTTATAAAAGATACAAAATTTATTTTTTAATCTAGAATTGGGCTCACGGTTTGGCCCAATTCATGAATACTCATCTATTCCTCCCTAACACCTAGGGAAACCCCCAAAAAAGAAAAGATGTAAATTAAATGAAAAAAATACCTTTAAAATATTTCTTGTATGTGACATCTAATCATATAAATATAAAATGTACAGAAATGGGAATATAAAATAACATCACGCAACATAACAAAGGGGAGCTTAAAGGAAGTGACATAAAGAAGAGTACTTAAAAAGAAAGGGATAGGTTGGATCTCTTACGAAAATTCAACAGCCTAACGGTGCCACTCAAAACATCCAAAATGGATTGATGAGATAAAATAGGGTCTCTCATCATGTGAACAAAAAAAAGTACAGAAAGAGTAATATAAAAGAACATCTCAATCATAAGAAAGATGATCTTAAAAGTAATGACATAAAAGAGTGTACTTAAAAAGAAAGAGAGGGGTAGGATCCCTTACCTCGTGTCCGACATGACTCGATCGTTCTTTGATCTCCTGAATAATTAAATTTGGTCAATTTATAATTTCTTAAGGACCTCATTTAAATTTTATTATTCAGTTCATATCACATATTATAATGTTATAATAATTGGTTTATAAAGTGAGTTCATATCAGAGGTTTTTGTCAATGTTTGGTACATGAGAAAATATTGAACTTGTTGGAAAATAATTTTCCATGTAGTTATAGGTACATCATATACAGAATATTATTGATGTTTTAAATATCATATATATCCAGTATATATTCATTTTATACTATTCCATAGAATTTGGAGATAAAATATTAAAAGCACCGTTCATGGAGACGGTAGGCCGTACGTACGCATGAACGCTACTTTCGTTTTTTGTCATATTAATGAAATTAAAACAAAATGAGAGATATATATATATTATAATTACAGAACGATATCCATAGTTTAGATGTAATATATTACATATATATCCATTATATATATGTACTTATAATAGTACATAAAATTTGGAGATAAGAAATGAAATGTACCATTCATGGAGACGGTAACCCGTACGTACACATGAACGCTACTTTCATTTCTTTTTTTTATTAAATGGAATTAAATAATAATGATATAAAGGTATATTATAATTCCAGTAGGATATCATATGTAATACCATTAATTACATCCTTTATACGTCCCACATATGGCATTAACGAATCAAATCACTTTGAGGGGGCGGAAGTCCGCACTTCCTAAAATGAAGATACCGCGTTTACCCGTAATAGAAACTATAAAGGTATTCCATAAATGAAAAATACAGAAGCTTAAGGAAAACATAATAATATTATATATCGTATATAAATATAGTGACATCTTAATGGCCACCTTTGAAGGTGTTAAAAAAATATTTAACAATCATCGTTTCGTGAGGCAGTAATTCTCCATCCACAGAAACAGTATGTTCTTTAACCATCAGACGGAGGTGTGTGAAAGTGTAGCTATAATTCTTATTATAAAAACATCGTAGTATATTTATGATACTGGTTATGTTGCAAAAAAAAAGTAATAAAAAGAGTTTAGGGGTTTGGAGAAGCAAATTAAACAAAAGAACACAAGGGAAGACATTACCTTTAAATCGGGTAACTCTCTTTGATTTGAGGTCAAAGGATTCCTTGGAAAGGCTTCTGTCCAAATTGAGGCTTAAATGATGAAGATAGGGATGTGGAGAGACAAAATGGGCAGGGGTTGGCCGAGCCAAAGGCCTAGGAGGTGGGGGTAAGGTGGTATAGGTGGGGGCCTTTTATAAGAGAGGAGGAGCACTCATGGAAAGTTATAAAAGGTTACATTATTATAAAATGATTTTCGGATTTTAAAGGTCCCAAAATTATATATTTCGAGGATAAGGTGATAAGAGTTCGAAATACTCTCATCCAATAAGTTTTTGACATATTTAGGTCTTAGATTTTACATTATCTTTTCATTTTATTGAAATTGTTAAATATTGAGGTAATTGCTGCATCATCATGGTGTCATAAATAAATTAATTTATTTAATGTCTAAAAATTATAGAAAAAATATCATGATATAGGAAATATTTTTAGCTTTCTAATGAATATTTATAGTAAAACATATGACTTTTAAAACCCCATTTAATTTTTTTATTAAAACAACTCATGTTTGTGACATTTTTATTTTAAAATTATATTAAAAGTTATTTATGTCATTTTCCTACCAAAGTGGCTCCATGGGGTCCCTAAGTTGACCCATGGATTGTCTTGGTCGGCCATGACACATACAATGAGGGTAGGACATGTGTCCAGGTCATTTCCTATTATTAAAACATTATTTTTACCTTAAATTACACTAATTACCTTTAATCGCGATTAATAAAACTTAAAGGTTACTATTCACCAAAAATTATTTTAATCTCATTGAAACACATTTTACTTCTTCATTACAACCATGTATGTCAGATTTTTTAAAATCAAATCACATAAGTGGAAAAGTTTCATTTAAACAAAAAATCAGTTTCTTTAACTACCACTTAGTGGCTTCACTATTCATCTAAAATTGAAGTTTTTCAGAAAAATACCAAAAATTCACCCTAATATATATTTGATATTCCGGAATCAGAAATGATTTCTATTTTACAAAATTCAAAACATATAAGTTTCATTAATTAATTTAATAATTAATCCCTACTGTCAAAACAAATAGCGTGTTTTTAAGAAACAATATCTATTAAAAGATTGACACTAGTTTATGTCCAATTTCAATGTGAAATTAATTCAATGACCAATATTGGATTAAATGGTAAAAATATATTCTAATTTCAATTTAAGAACAATTAAAAATATAATCTAATCATATAAATAAATTATATTTAAAAGTGGTTTTGAATTAAAATACAACATTTTTAACTATTCATTAAAAAAATGAACTTTATCGGAAAAATACCAAAAATTTACACAATGTAAATTTTGATGTCCTGATTCTAAAGAAGAATTTTATTTTTTCAAATATAACATATAAAATTTTCAAAAAGTGGATTTAAAATAGGTTCTCCATCAAAAGGCGGTTAATCGACCTTTTAAAGAATATTAGACTGTTTACGCTTAAAATTGGATTCATTCGCATTTTTAAACCTCTAACATTTATTGTAAAAAGTAAAAATATTTGACAAACATATATAATCATTTTGTAGTTATTTATGTTCATTCTCGCCATTATAACGGCTAGGCATTAACTACCATTTAAAATAATATTATTTTATTATTAGAGTGCAACGTAAGATTCCCAGGAAACTCTTTGTTGCGTATTGGGTATGCCATCGAGAAAAGAATCCCCTTTAAAGTAATATTAATATTTTATTCAAAAATATGGATAAATGTGAAATTGTCATATTATTTATTTACCTGGGGTGTTACAGTATCCATTTCGGTATTTTTCTATCTGTCTTATTTAATGTTCTATCCACTTTTCACTACTAGTATGTCATGCTGTTTTTAATGTTGAATTATGGTTAGTACATTGTTGGTAGATGTTTGAATTGTATGTTTATTAGTTGTTCATATTATTATGCTAATTATATTTTTTCTTCCATTTTATACTCTGGTAAACACAGTATAGTCTCCCCATATGACTCATTACACCCTCACCGCTAGTCAGCAACCTCTGGCGTATGTGGAGCCTCTCTTGAGGTCATGAGATGACTTGACTTGGGGAACTAGTTTAGTGGCATCCGGTTCGTGGAAGTTACATTTTCTACACAATTCATATGATTCTTGTTTTTCTTTCCCAAAATCTTAATATATATCACAATAATAATTCCTTAGTAGTTTGTTACATCTCATTTCCTCGTATTAAGATATTTCAAAGAAAATATATATTTCCAACTCTAGTGGTCGGTGTATATATGACTTATCTCTCTGTAAATATAATTTATCTGTATATTTGGTGAAAAAAATCCCACATCCAAATATAAATCATGAGTTGGATACTTAATCTCATAGGTTTAAAATCATCAAGACACATAAATAAAAAATATTTTCTCTTCATTATAAAAAAACTAAGACCTTTCCTTAAGGAATCACTGTAAATAATAAACCCTTATTTACAAGATGATAGATTTTTTATAAGTTAATTATATAATACCCTATTTAATTACTCATATATATATTCTCATTCCTTTTTATATATAAATTCCCCCCCTTATGAGTAAACTCAGTTAATGGGTTAACAAATCAAGAAATGTTTCTAAAAAACCATATATAGTGTCCACCCAAGCCAAATAAATTCCTCATTCTAGTTATGCTTATGGATATTTTAAATTCCATAACAACCTTTTTCTGAAGGTTTTATAGATATAGTATTCTTGGATATAATATGAAAATTTAAATTTAAATTTTGAAGTAAAAAATCACATTTATTAAATTTCTCATATGACTCATTTTTCATCAAAACGTACAACACATTTTCCAAATTATAAGGCCCCAGCCATAAAAGATACTTAATCTTGAGCTATTACAAGATTTCACATTGAGTATCTTTTCAGGTTTAGAGTTTTAGATAATTAGATCATAAAACTTTCATTACATTCCACATTTAAACAAATTGGTTACCTAAAAGATAGTATTTGTTTTTTTCCCATCAATGTAAACATATTTAAAATAAAACATGGATTCTTTCTTGACACTTCCTTGAAACTATCATCATATCATGCACCTTTCCCTTGACTTGTGAAAAACATTTCAAAAACATGGGATGAGCATAAAAATCTCAGTAAGGGATATGAAAGTACGAAAAGAAAACATTAGTCTATGTATGAAATCATATATTAATCATAAAACATAAGCATTTTAACATACCTCATCAAATCATGAATAAATCATAGAAATCATAAGCCATAAAGGTAACTTGAGGCATTCATAACATTCTTACATAGGGAGTAACCCTCTTAGTTACGTTTGGAATACCCATCACAGTATATTCCCTAAATCTCTTCGGAGAAACCTTAACGTTTAACCCCTTCGCGTTACCCAATGCATTGGAGAGCTATATCGGGCTCACCCGCCCTTAGTTTATCATGAAACCACCCATATTCATAAACAATGCCCAAGAACCGTAACATAATCATAGCACATAACTTAAGCATAAAAGAAAGATAACGTTCCCACATTGAAATAACAATATAACATTTTAAGATATTGAATCCATTCTAAAAAACATTTTCAAAAATATTTAAAACATTTAATAAAGATATTTTTTAATCAAAGTGTCTCATACCACTTTGAAGCTTTTAACATTTTACACCATTAATATCCACATAAATAAATCCTTGAAACCATTTTGAAAACATGGATATTAATGAGAAATATTTATAAGAATAAATCATTAAAACATTTAAAACGATATTTTAGTTAAAGGGTTTTTATCAAAATCAGAGACACTTGAATACAAAATTGAGGAATAACATTTAATCAGAACATTATAATATCATGAGAATAAATGGATTCATGAAATAATATTCCAAAGGACAGTATATACACCATATAAGAGTGAATTGGTGCATAACAACAATGAAGTCTCAATAGAAATGTAAAATGAGATAAAATCCCTTATAAAGAAGGTATCCTTAAATTAAGGATGAATCAATCTCATAATTATGTGTGAAAAATATAAATACACCCAATATAAGTGGTTATTAAGTGTAAAACAATCAAAGTTCATTCACACATATTCATAGGATAACATATTCAATAACTACATGTTGAACCCAAGGAAATCGAAATTGGGTTAAGAAGTTCCCTTGGTAAAATTCGATAGCCTAACGGCGTCACTTTAAAATTAATAAAATTATTTGATGAGAGAGAAAATGGTATCTAATCACTTGGACATAAAATTTACATCAATAAGGATATATAAGAACATATCCCAACATAAAAATATGTAAATTAAAAGACATAACAAAATAAGCCTTTTTAAAAGAGGAGTGTGAAAGGTTCCCTTACCGATTTCGGCAACTTTCAAAACGTACACCCCATGAAAGAAGGGTCATACAATGAAGATGTAACTACCCATAAATGAGAGTATATTATACTAATAGTAAAATAATCGGTAGTACATACACCACACAAAAAGGAAATAGTGGCCAATGTAGCTTGAATCTCACGGGAACAAAAAGTGAGATGAAAATCCCCTTATGAAAATTCGGCAGCCTAACAGCGCCACATAAATCTTTCAAAAATGGATTGATGAGATAAAATAGAGTTTCTCATCACATGAACATAAAAAGTAAATAAATAGGAATATAAAATAACATCCTCTAACATAAGAACATGGAGAATAAAAGAAATGAAATAAAAGAGAGTACTTGCAAAGAAAGAGAGAGGTAGGATTCCCTTACCTCGTGTCCGACATGACTCGATCATTCTTTAATCTCTTGAATAATAAAATTTGTTCAATTTATAATTCATTAAGGAAATCATTTAATTATTATTATTTAGTTCATATCAAATATTATAATGTTATAATAATTGGTTAATAAAATGAGTTCATATCAGACGTTTTTGTCGATGTTCAGTACATGAGTAAAAATTGAACTTGTTGGAAAAAAAATTTCCATGTACTTATAAGTGCATCATCTAAAGAACAGTATTTATGTTTTAAATATAATTTATATCCACTATATATTCATTTTAAACAATTCCATAGCATTTGGAGATAAAAAATTAAAATCACCGTTCATGGAGACGGTAGGTCGTACATACGTGTGAACGTTACTTTCATTTTTTGTCATATTAATGGAATTAAAACAAAATGATAGATATATATATTATAATTCCAGAATTATATCCATCATTTAGATGTAATATATTACATATATATCCATTATATATATGTATTTATAATAGTACATAAAATTTGGAGATAAGAAATGAAATGTAGCGTTCATGGAGACGGTAAGCCGTACGTACACATGAACGCTACTTTCATTTCTTTTTTTTTTTGTATTCAATGGAATGAAATAATAATTACATAAAGGTATATTATAATTCCAGTAGGAAAAAATATGTAATACCATTAATTCCATCCTTTATACATCCCACATATGGCATTAACGAATCAAATCACTTTGAGGGGGTGGTAGTCCGCACTTCCTAAAATGAAGATATCGTGTTTACCCATAATGGAAACCATAAAGGCATGCCAAAAATCAAAAATACATAAGCTTAAGGAAAAAATAAACATATTATATATCATATATAAATATAGTGACATCTTAATGGCCACCTTTGAAGGTGTTAAAAGAATATTGAACAATCATCGTTTCGTGAGGCAGTAATTCACCATCTGCAGAAACAGTATGTTCTTTAACCATTAGAAGAAGATGTGTGTAAGTGTATCTAGAATCCTTCACATAACAACATCCTAGTATATGGAAGATACTGGTTTAGTTACAAAATAAAAGAATAAAAATAGTTTAGGGGGTTGGAGAAGCAAAATAAAACAAAAGAACAAAAGGGAAGACATTACCTTTAAATCAGGTAACTCTCTTTGATTTGAGCTCAAAGGCTTCATTGGAAAGGATTATGCCCAAAGTGAGGCTTCAATGATGAATATAGGGACGTGGAGAGTTGAAATGGGAAGGGTTTGTCCGAGCCAAAGGCTTGAGAGGTGTGTGTAAGGTGGTAGAGGTGGGGGCCTTTTATAAGAGGAGAGGAGGGGCACTCTTGAAAAGTTACAAAATGTTACTTTATTTTCAAATGATTTTCGAATTTTAAAGGTCCCACATTTATTTATTTAGAGGATAAGGTGGTAAGGGTTCTAAATATACTCAACCAATAGGTATTTCACAAGTGTAAGTTATAGTTTTAACATTATCTTTTCATTTTATTTAAATCCTTTATTAATGAGGTAATTGCTGCATCATCATGATGCCATAAATAATTTAATTTATATAATGTCTAAAAATTATAAAAAAAACATCATGATGTATGAAATATTTTTAGATTTCTAATTAATATTTATAGTAAAAAATATGACTTGTATGACACCATTTAAAAATTGTTTTAGTGAAACATCTCATGCTTGTGGCATTTTTATTTTAACTTTAAATAAAGTTATTTATGTCATTTTCCAACCAAAGTTGCTCCGTGGGGTCCCCAAGTTGACCCATGGATTTTCTTGGTCGTCCATGACACATCCAATGAGGGTAGGACATGTTTCTAGGTCATTTCATGTTATTAAAACATTATTTTTACCTTAAATTACACTAATTACCTCTAATCACGATTAAAAACATAAAAGTTACTATTCAACAAAAAATTATTTTAATCCCATTGAACCACATTTTACATCCTAATTACAACCATGTATGTCGGATTTTTGAAATTCAAATCCCAGAAGTGGTAAAGATTCATTTAAATGAAAAATCGGTTTTTTAAGTACAACTTAGTGGTTTCACTATTCATCAAAAATTGATGTTTTTCAGAATAATACCAAAACTTCACCCTCAGCTTTATTTGATATTCCTAATTCAAAAATGATGTCTATTTTACAAAATTCAAATCATATAAGTTACATTAATTAATTTAATAATTAATTACCGTTGCCATGACAAATAGCGTGTTTTTATGAAACAATATATATCAAAAGATTGACACTAGTTTAAGTCAAATTTCAAAGTGAAATTAATTCCAACGACCCCTATTGGATTAAATGGTAAAAATATATTCTAATTTCACTTTAAAACCAATTAAAAATTTAATCTAATCATATAAATAAATTAGATTAAAAAGTGGTTTTGAATTAAAATACAACATTTTTCACTATTCATTAAAAAATGAACTTTATTGGAAAAATACCAAAAATTTACACAAAGAATATTTTGATGTCCCGATTCTAAAGAAGAATTTTATTTTGTCAAGTATAACACATAAAATTTTCAAAAATTGGATTTAAAAGAGGTTCTCCATCAAAAGGCGGTTAATCGACCTTTTAAAGAATATTATAATGTTTATGCTTAAAATTGGATTCATTCGCATTTTTAATCCTCTAACATTTATTGTAAAAAGTAAAAATATTTGAAAAACATATATAATAATTTTGTAGTTAGTTCTGTTCATTCCCTCCATTACAACGGCTAGGCGTTAACTATCATTTCAAATAATATTATTCTATTATTAGAGTGCAACATAAGATTCCCAAGAAACCCGTTGTTGCGTATTGGGTACGCCCTTGAGCATAGAATTACCTTTAAAGTAATATTAATATTTTATTCAAAAAAAAGGATAAATATGAAAATGTAATATTCTTTAATTACCTGGGGTGTTACATCCTTCCCCCCTTTTGGGAATTGCGTCCTTGCAATTTTAAAATTGGGCTTGGAAACTTAACTGAAAATCCCACATCGGAACAAGAGTCAGTAAAACTATTACTTTAAAAGAATGGGAGATAAGTAAAAATGTCACCCAAGTTAACCCATACTAGGATTCCAAGTATGAAAATATGGATATGGAGGAGAAAAAAAGGGTCATGTTCTGATGTAGAGTGATAGTAAACATGTCGAGGAGAAAGTTAACCACAAAAAAATCACAAACTTGTGATGGGTTAAATGGTATTCAATTCCCCAGTAGGAAAAGTTAACAGACAAAATTTTTGTTTTAAGTTACTATTCATGGAAGAATTTATTTTTTATCTTAACTATATCATAATGAAACATACTTACTTGTCACGTAGACTTTCAACTTTTACTAGATTCCTTAATCAAACTCCGATTTTCTCCAAAAGACAAGTTTTTAGGAAGACTTGTTCGCATTAAGAGTACTATAATCAACTTCCTGAGAATCAACTAATCCAAAAAAGAGAACTATATATTTCCCATTTCTTTAGACAAAATCCAAAACCAAAAATTGTTATTATGAGATCAGATAATCCACAAGAGTATAATCCTTTATAAAAAGAAAAACTATTCTTAATCTCCAAAATTTGTCCAAAAAACCCAAAGTTCAACGAAGACCATTTGATAAACAATTATCCATAAAATTCTCCAAAGTAAACCAAACTAAGATTGAAACCCAAATATTTGAAGGATTTAATCATATATTCTTCCAAGGTACAAACTAACTTTTATCTCCAAATAACATCAATTGCTCATAAATTCTCATATTGAAAAGTAATTAACCCAATCACATATCCTCCTTGATAGGTTAATAATTTCCATAGATAACCCAAAATAAACTTACTCTTGATTCCTAAAATAATATAACTAAAAGTAATTAGTCAAAATAACTAGGGAATTCACGTAGTCCAGTGGTAAGTGATAAATACCAGTCACACTTTGGTTGTGGGTTCGATTCCCGCAGCTTTGTCCGACGCGACGGGTTGTCACACGGTCTGCGTGTTGTCTTTTTTCCAAAACTATATAATTATTAAAAAAATCCCCAAAATGAGATAAAATCTTCAAAAATAATCATAACATATTTTAACCTCAAGTTTATCTCATGCCTTTCATTTTCCATCATAACATATAATAACCCATAATTACGTCAAAAGTAAGGATCATATAAACTCTAATGGTTACCTTTATAATTTTTACCTGAACTTCCACATCGATTGGTCATCTCGTACATGATGCATTACAGAACATACAAAGGTTCAAGTGGTTGATCATGACTCCTTGATAGTTGGTTTAGAACAACCACGAGTTTCCTCATTGAATCCCCCATTTTATCATGTATCATAATCAGAGAACCACCACAGTTTCCTTCAAACCTGTTGTCTCTTTGGTGCCTGCTAGATCCATCCATTCACTAAAAATAGAAATGTCAGTGTGAGTATATCAAAAAAACCATCATTTACTAATGATTAAGTTAAACACTAAGATATACTTACTCATTCACTTTATCTAAAACTAGGACTCTTTCTGAAATCCTAACCATTATGGTAATGTCACTTATGCTTAGAGAATACCCTAACCTCTAAAGTTATCTAAACCGACCTCTGATACCAACTATAAGGCCCCAACCTTAAACCTTACATAATCCTGAGTTATTACAAGATTTCAAATTGAGGATATTTTCATGTTTAGAGTTTTAGATAATTAGATCATAAAACTTGCATTACATTCCACATTTAAACAAAGTGGTTACATAAAAGATAGTATTTGTTTTTTTTTCATCAACAAAAACATATTTAAAATAAAACATGGATTCTTTCTTGAAACTTCCTTGACACTATCATCATATCATGCACCTTTCCCTTGACCTGTGAAAAACATTTCAAAAACTTAGGATGAGCATAAAAAGCTCAGTAAGGGATATGAAATTACGAAAAGAAAACATTAGTCCATGTATGAAATCATACTTTACTCATAAAACAGAATAATTTTAACATACCTCATCAAATCATGAATAAATCATAGAAATCATAAGGCATAAAGGTAACTTGAGGCATACATAACATTATTACGTAGGGAGTAACCCTATTGGTTACTTTTGAAATACCCATCACAGTATATTCCCTAAATATCTTCAGATAAACCTTAACGTTTAACCCCTTCGCGTTACCCAATGCATTAGAGAGCTATATCGGGCTCACCCGCCCTTCGTTTATCACGGAACCACCTGTCTTCATAAACAATGCCCAAGAACCATAACATAATCGTAGCACCTAACTTAAGCATAACAGAAAGATAATGTTCCCACATTGAAATAACAATATAACATTTTAAGATATTGAATCCATTCTAAAAAAACATTTTTAAATCCATTTAAAACATTTAATAAAGAGATTTTTTAACCAAAGTGTCTCATACCACTTTGAAGCTTTTAAAATTTTACACCATTAATATCCACATAAATAAATCATTGAAACCATTTTGAAAACATGGATATTAATGAGAAATATTTATAAGAATTAATCATTAAAACATTTAAAACGATATTTTAGTTAAAGGGTTTTTATCAAAATGAGAGAAACATGAATACAAAATTGAGTAATAACATTTAATCAGAAATTTATAATATCATGAGAATAAAGGGATTCATGATATAATATTCCAAAGTACAATATATACACCATATAAGAGTGAATTGGTTCATAACAACAATGAAGTCTCAATAGAAATGTAAAATGAGATAAAATCACTTATAAAGAAGGTATCCTTAAATTAAGGATAAATCAATCTCATAGTTTTGTGTGAAAAACATAAATACACTCAATATAAGTGGATATTAAGTGTAAAACAATCAATGTTAATTAATACATATTCAAAGGATAACATATTCAATAACTACATGTTGAACCTAAGGAAATCGAAATTGGGTTAAGAAGATCCCTTGGTAAAATTCGACAGCCTAACGGCGTCACTTTAAAATTCATAAAATTAGTTGATGAGAGAGAAAATGGTATCTCATCACTTGGACATAAAATTTACATCAATAAGGATATATAAGAACATATCCCAACATAAAAATATGTAAATTAAAAGACATAACAAAATAAGTCTTTTTAAAAGAGGAGTGTGAAAGGTTCCTTTACCGATTTGGGAAACTTTCAAAACGTACACCCCATGAATGAAGGGTCATACAATGAAAATGTAACTACCCATAAATGAGAGTATACTATACTAATAGTAAAATAATGGGCTGTAAATATACCACACAAAAAGGAAATAGTGGCCAATGTAGCATGAATCTCACGGGAACAAAAAGTGAGATGAAAATCCCCTTATGAAAATTCGGCAGCCTAACGACGCCACATAAAATTTCCAAAAATGGATTGATGAGATCAAATATGGTCTCTCAACACATGAACATAAAAATTATATAAATAGTAATATAAAATCACATCCTATATCATAATAACATGGAGCATAAAAGAAATGACATAAAAGAGAGTACTTGCAAAGAAAGAGAGAGGTAGGATTCTGTTACCTCGTGTCCGACATGACTCGATCGTTCTTTAATCTCACGAATAATAAAATTTGGTCAATTTATAATTTCCTAAAGAACTCCTTTAAATATTACTATTCAGTTCATATCAAATATTATAATGTTATAATAATTGGTTAATAAAGTGAGTTCATATCAGACATTTTTGTCGATGTTCAGTACATGAGTAAAAATTGAACTTGTTGGAAAAGAATTTTCCATGTAGTTATAAGTACATAATCTCCAGAATAGTATTGATGTTTTAAATATCATTTATATCTAGTATATATTCATTTTATACTATTCCATAGCATTTGGAGATAAAAAATTAAAATCATCGTTCATGGAGATGGTAGGTCGTACGTACGCGTGAACGCTACTTTCATTTTTTGTCATATTAATGGAATTAAAACAAAATGAGATATATATATATTATAATTATAGAATTATATATATCATTTAGATGTAATATATTACATATATATCCATTATATATATGTATTTATCATAGTACATAACATTTGGAGATAAGAAATGAAATGTACCGTTCATGGAGACGGTAAGTCGTACGTACACATGAACGCTACTTTAATTTCGTTTTTTTGTATTCAATGGAATGAAATAATATTGATATAAAGGTATATTATAAATCCAGTAGTATAACATATGTTATACCATTAATTACATCCTTTATACGTCCCATATATGGCATTAACGAATCAAATCACTTTGAGGGGGCGGTAGTCCGCACTTCCTAAAATGAAGATATCGCGTTTACCCATAATGGAAACCATAATGGTATGCCAAAAATGAAAAATACAGAAGCTTAAGGAAAACATAAACATATTTTCTATCATATATAAATATAGTGGCATCTTAATGGCCACCTTTGATTGTGTTAAAATAATATTGAACAATCATCGTTTCGTGAGGCAGTAATTCGCCATCCACAGAAACAGTATGTTCTTTAACCATTAGGCGAAGGTGTGTGTAAGTGCAGCTCGAATCCTACACATAAAAACATCCAAGTATATTTTAGATACTGGTTTTGTTACAAGATAAAATAATAAAAAGAGTTTAGAGGGTTGGAGAAGCAAAATAAAACAAAAGAACACAAGGGAAGACATTACCTTTAAATCGAGTAACTCTCATTGATTTGTGCTCAAAGGCTTCCTTGGAAAGTATTCTGCCCAATGTGAGGATTTAATGATGAAGAGAGGGATGTGGAGAGATGAAATGGGCAGGGTTTGGCCGAGAAAATGGCTTGATAGGTGTGTGTAAGGTGGTAGAGGTGGGGGCCTTTTATAAGAGGAGAGGAGGGGCACTCTTGGAAAGTTACAAAATGTTACTTTATTTTCAAATGATTTTCGGATTTTAAAGGTCCCAAATTGATGTATTTCAAGGATAAGGTGGTAAGGGCTTGAAATATACTCATACAATAGGTCTTTGACAAGTGTAAGTTATAGTTTTAACATTATCTTTTCATTTTATTTAAATCCTTTATTAATTAGGTAATCGCTGCATCATCATGATTCCCTAAATAATTTAATTTATTTAATGTCTAAAAATTATAAAAAAAACATCATGATGTAGGAAATCATTTTATCTTTCTAACTAATATTTATAGTCAAAAATATGACTTTTATTACATAATTTTAAAATTGTTTTAGTGAAACATCTCATGCTTGTGGCATTTTTATTTTAACTTTAAATAAAAAGTTATTTATGTCATTTTCCAACCAAAGCGGCTCCATGGGGTCCCCAAGTTGACCCATGGGTTTTCTTGTTCGTCCATGACACATCCAATGAGGGTAGGACAGGTGTCTAGGTCATTTCATGTTATTAAAACATTATTTTTACCTTAAATTACACTAATTACCTCTAATCGCGATTAAAAACTTCAAAGTTACTATTCACCAAAAAATTATTTTAATCCCATTGAACCACATTTTACATACTAATGACAACCATGTATGTCATATTTTTGAAATTCAAATAACAGAAGTGGTAAAGATTCATTTAAACGAAAAATCAGTTTTTTAAGTATCACTTAGTGGTTTCACTATTCATCAAAAATTGTAGTTTTTCATAATAATACCAAAACTTCACCCTAAGCTGTATTTGATATTATGATTTCAAAAATGATGTCTATTTTACAAAAATTAAAATCATATAAGTTACATTAATTAATTTAATAATTAATTCCCGTTGTCATAACAAATAGCGTGTTTTTATGAAACAATATATATCAAAAGATTGACACTAGTTTAAGTCCAATTTCAAAGTGAAATTAATTCCAACGACCACTATTGGATTAAATGGTAAAACTATATTCTAATTTCACTTTAAAACCAATTCAAATGATAATATAATCATATAAATAAATTAGATTAAAAATTGGTTTTGAATTAAAATACAACATTTTTCACTATTCATTAAAAAATGAACTTTATCATAAAAATACCAAAACATTACACAAAGTAAATTTTGATGTCCCGATTCTAAAGAAGAATTTTATTTTGTCAATTAAAACACATAAAATTGTCAAAAAGTGGGTTTAAAAGAGGTTCTCCATCAAAAGGTGGTTAATCGACCTACTAAATAATATTATAATGTTTATACTTAAAATTGGATTCATTCGCATTTTTATTCCTCTAACATTTATTGGAAAAAGTAAAAATATTTGAAAAACATATATAATCATTTTGTAGTTATTTCTGTTCATTCCCTCCATTACAACGACTAGACGTTAACTACCATTTAAAATAATATTATTCTATTATTAGAGTGCAATGTAAGATTCCCAAGAAACTCGTTGTTGCGTATTGGGTACACCCTCGAGCATAGCATTCCCTTTAAAGTAATATTAATATTTTATTCAAAAAAAATGATAAATATGAAAATTTCATATTCTTTAATTACCTGGGGTGTTACAAAAATAACTTTGACACTCCTAATAACATTTAGAGTATATAAAAATTTCAACAATAAATACTCCTAAAAATTTTCAATATAATTCTTTAATACTATACTAATCAAATCCAAAAACATATAGGGTTTATTTTTTAAACCATAACATATAACTATGAACTTATAATGACCATACATGGAATGAATGTTTTAATTTTATATATAAACCTTCTTATCTTTTAATTGATGATAACCAGAATAAATATAAATTTTTGAGAATTATTTATCACATTGTAGTTAATCGAATGGGTTATCAATATGTGTAAATTTATAGCTATTATTTATTTTAATTCCATTTATTTTTTATAATTAATGAATAACCTCATTCATCCATAATTCTTCTTCATAAATAAAAGAATTTCCTCCCATGGTGATATAATTGGATGAATGAAACCTTTATCAAAATATTTTTCTAATTGATTATTCAAATCAACAAACTATACAAAAACCATTATATATGGTAGTATAAATATGATTTTTTTCATCAGTTATAAAATAAATAGACAATTCAACTTCTTGATTCAGAGTGAATAAGTGTAATTTTTATGGAAACACAACAATATATTCTTTCACAATTGGTATGACTTCTGTTATCAAAAACAACTTTCCATATATGGATTAATTTATTCTATTTCTTCCCTAAGTATTTCTTTAAGACATTCTATTGGGGGTGGTTCTTGAAAAGATTCATTTAGTAAAATCTCCCCTTAAAAATAAATTAAATCCATTCTTCCCTCGCCAATTATAACTACATTATCTCAAAAATTAATTCTTTATTTATAATTTGAGACTGGATGCATCCCCAAGATTCAATAAAAATCCACCATAGGTATAATGGTTATATTAATAACTAAAAAACACCCATTAATTCTATTTTTAACATCTTATATTATCTTTATTTAAATAATAGAAACATTCAATGTTTAAATTGATAAATCATTCCTTAGTACATCAATGGGTGATTGAATATTCTCTATAATCATGCATGATTTAAAAGAGTGTGTAGATCCTAAATCAAACAATGTATTGGGTAACATTTAGTGTATAAAAAATGAGATATTTCCATATCATTTAGATCTTATATGTGAACCATTTTTGTCGAAAAATATCAACCATGATCCATAAGACTATTATTGGGTGAATTGAAAATTTCATATGTAATGCCTCGACCCCAGTTACACAGAGTCGGTGCATTATTGCGTAACATTAGCATGATCACAAAAGATCAAGTCTCGAAAGACCGATTAGTTTAGTAGCCTTGGAGACACTAGATACATTCATAAATGTTACATTATATCATAAAGTGAAAAACTAAAATAACATAGTCTCCATTTTCCACACTCATATCCCTTTCAGACTATCCCTGCATATCATTCCTAAAATACTTCTTCACATCCTGGAAAAATTAAAACATTGAAAGGGGTGAGCTCATATTCTCAGTAAGGATAAAAATAAAGAGGAAGATTTCATAAATAAACATAAACATTTAAGGCAATGTATAACTAAACAAAAGCCTTTTAAACATGAATTTCAACATAATATGGAAAAAGTAAGATGTAATAATGCAATTTACTTATTCACATGGATATTCTACTGGTTGAATAATCACACGAAATATCAATAACCACTTTCATAATGATGGAATGCATAATCCCAGACTATCATAACCACATAGCCAAGGCCTCGTGCCAAGACTAAAAATAAGATTTTGTCAAGGCCTCATGCCAAGACACTAGTTTGTCTCATGAGACCTGCCAATGCATCGAGAAGCTATAGCGGGCTCCACCCGTCACTTATTAAGTCCAATGCATTCCTCATATGAACAGGTTAAAACATATCATAAACCATAACATAATCGTATCACATAAAACATGCATAAAGGAAACATAACATTTCCACATTTCAATCACAAGATATCAATACAACACATTGATATAATAAAAACCTTATCAAAACCATTTTCAATACCAAAATAAAAGAAAATTTAAACTTGGTATTTATTTTTCATTTAAAAAACTGTATAGCTTGTAGAGGAAGCCGAAACTCAAATAATGGTCATGGCGGCGGAGATTTCATTGTCTCCACATACGTTTTAACACCCCAAGCTTCTACGGTACGCTTCTCTTTGAATAATGTGATAGCGTGTGTTGTACGCAACATCGAGTTCTAACACACCACAACCAATCAAACTAGCCGTTATGAATAGTAATACCTAATTTTTGAAATTATATATATTTTATATTTGAAAATGGACTTCATTTTTGGATTCGGAATATCGAAATTATCCTAAGATGAATTTTTGATATTTTTCTGAGAACTTCCAATTTTTATGAATAGTGAAAAATACTTAAAAACAACTTTTTTAATGAAAATAATTTATAGTGATAAATTATATTATTGAGTGGTTTTAAAGTATAATTAGAATATATTTTTACCATTTTATCCAATGGTGTACATTATAATTAATTTCACTTTGAAATTGGACCTAAACAATTATCAATCTTCTGATATATATTATTTCTTAAAAACACGCTATTTGTTGTGACAGCGGCAATTAATCATAAAATTAATTAATGAAACTTATATTTTTGGAATTTTGTAAAATAAAAATCATTTTTGAATTCAGAATATCAATTATATCTTAGGGTAAAATTTTGGCATTGTTCTGAAAAACTTCATTTTTTGATGAATAGTGAAACTACTAAGTGGTAGTTAAAAAACTGAATTTTTTCATAAAACTTAATTTTACCGCTTCTTTGATTAGAATTTAGAAAATCCAAGAGACACGGTTAATACCAAGAAGTAAAATGTGGTTCAATGAGATGAAAATAATATTTGGTGAATAGTAACTTTTTACTTTTATTTACCACGGTTAAAAGTAAATAGGGTAATTAAGGGTAAAAATGATATTAATATTACCCTAACACATGTCCTAATTCTATTGGACAAGTTTATATCGACCAAAAACAACCTTAGTAATAAAATATTATCATTTAGGTCCACTTGGATTAGATTAGGACATTTATTATTATTTAATTGAAAGAAGAGTTAAAAGAGTTAAAATCAAAGTGTATTTACTAAACCATTTTTAATATAGGGTTATACATAAGATAAATTCAACTGTAAATATTCATTAGAAATATAATAAGATTTCCTACATAATGATATTTTATTTATAATTTTTAGACATTAAATAATGTAATTTATTTATGACACAATGATGATGCAGTAACTACCAAAATAGTGAAAAATTAAAATAATTGATATTATAAATACCCAAATAAAGATAATTTGAAACTTTAAATGAATTAAACTAATTTAATAGGATAATATGACATCTTATAATTGATTTAATTGACTTTTTAGGAAGTAATAATTTTTGTATGAGTTTCACAAAAATCAACTATTGAATAGTGTCAAAATTGACATAAAAGAGTTTTTAAAACAAATATTATATTATTAATTTATATTAAATTCTAAAAAATCCAAGGATCAGCCAAGAGACTTATATAATGATAGGTGTATCATTAATGGACCACTTGGGGGTCTCTTGGATGTATATGGTATGATTATTAACCATATAATATAAAAATACAAAGAGACATTGTAAAAGTGAAATTAATTAACTTAGAGTTAATACTTAAAGATAAGGTTAATATAGTAACCCAAACCTGTCTAAATTCTATTGGTTAAGTGGTTTTAGACCCATCCACACCTTTAACTTTATATAATCAACTTTGGAGCCATTAGAAACTGAATATGAATTTATTATAAATTAATATTTCTAGCTTTTCCGAAGGTGCCCCTCACCTCTCTTATAAAAGGTCACTCCCCCTTCTCATTACTTCACACATTCAAATACTTTTGGTTCGGCAAAACTCTGACCTAATACTCTCTAAAATTCCCTCACTTCATCCTAGAGGCCTTACTTTAGTCATAATGCCAACCTAAGAGCCCTTTTGATCAAATCAAAAGGAAGAACCCGAAGAAGAGGTAATGATTTCACCACCCTTTTCCAAGTTCCTTTCTTCTTCCACTTCTTCTTCCTTTGTTTTTACCATTCCAAAATAATAACTCCAGTATCATATATATACTGTGATGTTATTATAAATATGGTACAACCATATTCAGTATTCTATCCATCCTGTGAATAACATGTCACCATACGTGCGTACGTACGACTTACCGTCTCCACGTCGTGGTGTAATTGTTATTCAATAAATTATTATTTGGATGGGTATAATAATGATGTGTAATTCATGTAAATAATAAATTTAACATGATAATGATTCTGTATATATGATATACCATCCAATTATATATTATTTTAATATCAAAAGAATGATATTGTCACTCGTGCGTACGTACGGACTACCGTCTCCACGAACGCGATGAGATTCATTCTCCATCGTACCCATTCAAGTATAATTCTCATTTTATGATTAATAATAGTATCCAAGGACTTGATATCATTCTGGATATGATTAATATACAACCTATCCATGACAAACACGGCTTAGGTAACAAAACATATAGAAGAAAACGAGTAAGTTAACACCCAAAACAACGATAATACTAAGATATTATTAACAAATAAATGTTAAAAGATCATATATGATATCATATTAATGTATATGATTCTTGTATAATTTAATAACAATTATTTCACCATTATACAGGTGTTTAACCTACCCCAACCAAGGAAAAGTACAAGGTAAGGGTTATTTCACAATCTCTTCATTATCTGAGGTTGTTTATATGTAATAATCTACTGGGATCTCTTTATCATCCACATCCATGTTTCTTAAAAATGTATTTCAAATTTTTTTTACTATTTAAAATAATATGGGTTAAAGTCATTTATACCCTTGTTTGACTTTTTATAAGAGTTTTATAATGTAATCTTCCCGTCATTTTCCAAACAATGCTCTTTTTAACCTTTTCAACAGAATTAAGGTAAGAATGTTTTTTTAACTTATATGGTGGGTGCGATTATTTTCCGCTATTATAAAATCTTCGAAGCTTCCCTTACAAGCTTATAAGAATATTTTCAAAGAAAATGTTTTATTTAATAAATATATGACTCTTAAATGATTTCAAAATAGAAAGATATATTTCTCTAAAAAGAGTTTTGATTTCATCTATGTCAACATCATGTGATGGATTTTACACTTATTTGAAGTTGATTTATTATGATACAAAACTTCTATATTGTATTGAAGGTTTTGTGATATGTTTTACTGTGGATGTGTTATTTTTATACCATTCATGGTTTATGGATGAAGTATTTACATTTCTTATGCTAGTTTTAATACGAATGTTTATGTTATGTTTAAACCTTTTCATATGGGAATGCAATGGACTTAATATGTGATCGGTGGAGCCCGCTATAGCTCCTCGATGCATCGGTAGGTCTCATGAGACAAACTAGTGTCTTGGCACAAGGCCTTGGAAAAATCTTATTTGTAGTCTTGGCACGAGGCCTTGGCTATATGGTTATGATAGTCTGGCATTATGAATTCCATCATTATGAAAGTGGTTATTGATATTGCATGTGATTATTCGAATAGTAGAATATCCATGTGAATAATTAAATGGAATTATTTCATTTTATTTTTGCCATACTATGTTGAAGTTCAAGTTTAAAAGGCTTTTTTTTAGTTATACACTGCCTTAAATTTTTATTCTTATTTATGAATGTTTCCGCTATATTGTTATCCTTACTGGGAATTTGAGCTCACCCCTTTTCTATGTTTTATTTTTCCCAGGATGTGAAGAAGTAATATATAAATGACCTGCAGGGATAGTATGTGGGGATATGAGTGTGGAATATGGAGTCTATTTTTTTTTGTAGTATTTTTTCACTTTATGATGTAATGTAAAACTTTATGAATATATCTAGTGTTTCCAAGGATACTAAACCAATCGGTCTTTCGAGATTTTATGTTTCTTGTGATCATGCCAATGTTATGTAATAATGTACCGACTATAGGTAACTGGGGTTGGGGCATTACAGTTGGTATCAGAGGAAGTTTAGTACAAACCTTGGAAGCTAGATTTATATAAACGCTGATTAGAGCACCTAGACCTAAGATAAACTTTGAGGATTAGTATAGAAGAACTTCCTAGAATTTTGGTATTGTAGAGATTTTGTGAGTTTTCCAAGCAATACATCCCTGTCTGGATACGAGCAGGTAGAGGCGGCTCTGGCACAGATGTACCTAGGGGTAAAACCCAAAAACACCGCTTTGAGCTAGACTCGAACGGGAACTGCTGCACGACAACGGGCCTTGCTGCACTCTTGGTTACGACACTCCCGGGGGATATGCTTAAGATAACTCACATTTTCATTACAAATCATTATGAAGGGTTTATGGGTATATACTTCCTCAAAGAAAACATTTTTATGATTATGGATTATATCCATAAATAGTTCAATTTATGTTAAGTGTTTTATAAGTATGGGATTATGTATTTTGATTCATAAACTGATCTAGTTTATGCCATTATTTCGAAATGGCACATAGTGGATGAAATGGAAACTGTATCAATGCATGCACTCCATGTATGGATTGCCCTCTTGATCAAGATAATTATAGTGTAACTGGTGATGAAACTGGTGTCGATCAGCTAATCACCATACTGGGACAACTCACTCAGGTTATGAATAATAACCTTACCCGTATGGAGCACCCTGATCCGCAGCGTGGAGGATCAATGTTAGATAGATTCATGAGGAAACAACCACCAATGTTCAATGGGAGTACAAATCCCTTAGTAGCTGAGCAATGGATAAATTCCCTAGAGAAAATATTTCAGGCTTTGGGGAGTAGTGAAAGGGAAAAAGTTATCATGGCAGTTTACCGCCTCACTGGAGATGCTGATCAATTGTGGTCATTGATTCAAAATACAAAGGAAGATGATGAAGTATCAAATATGGAATGGTGGGAGTTCAAAGTCTTGTTTTTAAAAAAAATACTTTCCTCGCGACCATCGAGCAGATATGGAAAGGCAATTTCTGAGTCTAAGACAAAAGGAGGATGATAATGTCACAATGTGTGAGGATAACTTTACAAGGCTAGCAAGGTATGCTGGAGATTATATACGTAACCCAAAAAGTAATATTGATCGTTTCTTTGATGGGTTAAAATCATTTCTCCGTCGAGCATTAGTCTCAAAATCCTTCTCATCGTACGAAGACATTGTCTCATGTGCTATCAAGACTGAAAAATAATTCTCTAAGTCTTATTACTTTAAAGAAAAGCAAGAGAAGAAGAGATATGCGGATCAATCTGGGAATGGAAATAAGGGGAAGAAGGGAATGGTTGAATATCCATCCTGTGGTAAATGTGGGAAGAAACACCCTGGTACTTGCTTGAAGGGAACATGAGTCTGTTACAAGTGTGGTGAAAAAGGCCACCAAGCTCGTGAATGCAAAGGGAAGAAGGAAGCAACCAATGTTCAATGCTACAATTGCAGGGAGATGGGACATTATGAAAATGAATGTCCTAAGCGTCAGGGGAACTTACCTCATAAAAGGCCAAAGGATCAAGGTCAAGCTTATGCTATCACTAATGCTGAGGTAGAAGCTCCGAAAGACGCGGTGGCAGGTAATTTAATGGTTTCCTCAAGTTTAGCAAATGCATTATTTGATTCTGGATCATCGCATTGTTTCATATCTTCCCAGTTTGCTAAGAAAATTAGATATTTCCAATTTGATTTAAAAAGGGAGTTTTCAGTTAAAACTCCTAAGGGAAGTATCATTGCAACAAAGTTTTGTGAATCAGTCCCCATTAGAGCACATAAATGTTCTTTATCGGTTGATCTCATCGTCATGCCTATGATTGAGTTTGATATAATCCTCAGTATGGACTAGCTTTTGGACTATGATGCGAAGATTTATTGTAATAATAAAGAGTTTACGATTCTTGATGATGATGATAATGAACACATTATCTTTAGAGAAGAATCGTCACCACCTAATTCTTATCTAGATCAACCCCCAGTAGCTCAACTAAATTCAATTATTGGGGAGGAAGAGAATGAAATGACTATGGGTGAGGAAAGTAATGTTCAAATAGAGTATGTACCCATTGTTAAAGAATATTTAGAAGTGTTTCCGGACGATTTACCTGGACATCGTCCAGAACGAGAAGTTGAGTTTTCCATTGATTTAATTCCTGGATCAAGGCCTATATCGAAGACCCCTTATAGAATTTCCACTATAGAATTAGTTAAACTAAAGAAACAACTAGAGGAATTGAGTAATAAGGGATTTATTCGCCCTAGTTTTTCTCTATGGGGAGCCCCTGTTCATTTTGTTAAAAAGAAAGATGGATCTGTGAGGTTCTGTATTGACTACAGGGAGATCAATGCTATAAAGATAAAGAACAAGTATCCCCTACCTCGCATTGATGATTTATTTGACCAACTGCATAGAGCTCAATACTTTTCAAAGATTGACCTTTGATCTGGATACCATCAGTTGTGTGTGAAGAAGGAATTCATTCCGAAGACAACATTTCAAACCAGGTACGGGCATTACGAGTTTACTGTAATTCCTTTTGGATTGACTAATGCACCCTCTGTATTCATGGATCTGATGAATAGAGTTTTCAAATAGTATATCGATGAATTTGTGGTGGTATTTATTGATGATATCTTGGTATACTCCAAAAGCTACGAAGATCGTGAAAATCACTTGCGCATTATCCTGAAGACTCTGAGAAGACATGAATTATATGGGAAGTTTAGTAAGTGTGAATTCTGGCTTCAGGAGATTTCTTTTCTTGGCCATATTGTCTCTAAAGATGGAATCTCTATTGATCCTTCTAAGACCAAGGCAATCCAAGAATGGCCAGCACCAACGAATATAACCGAGGTACATAGTTGTATTGTTTTGGAAGGTTATTATCGACGTTTCATCCAGAATTTTTCCCGATTGGCTAACCCATTAACGAAGCCACACATAAATGGGTTAAATTTTTTTGGACAAAAGAGTGTGGAGAATGTTTCAAAGAACTGAAGAAAAGATTAGTCAATGCTCTTATATTGACTCTACCATCGTGGAATGATGGTTTTGTTATTTATAGTGATGCATCGAAGAAAAGAATTGGTTGTGTCCTTATCCAGAATGATAGAGTTATTGCCTATGCGTCACGACAGTTGAAAATTCATGAACAAAACTATCCTACTCATGATCTCGAGTTAGCAGCTGTGATCTTTTCTTTGAAGATATGGAGGCACTACCTCTATGGTGAAAAATGTGAGATTTAAACTGATCACAAGAGTTTGAAGTATATTTTCTCACAAAAAGAACTCAACATGGGTAAAAGAAGATGGATTGAATTGCTCAAGGATTATGATTATACGATACACTACCACCCGGGGAAAGCAAACAAGGTGGAAGATGCTTTGAGAAGAAAAGACCATGGAGTTTTGAACATGATGATAATTGAAAGGGATCCAATTTTGATGGATCTAGTGAAGATGGACATGGGAATAACCAGGGAAGTTGAAACATCAATGCTTTTTCAAATGGTTTCCAAACCATCTTTACTATAATGGATTAAGAATTCTCAGACCGATGATGAATAATTTTAAAAGAATATTAAAGCTGTGAATGATGGGAGATTGAGAGACTTTGTGTATGAAGAAGGAATTTTGAAATCCGGGAAGAGGCTTTGTGTTCCCGATATACCTGATCTAAAAAGGGAATTTCTGGATGATGCTCATAGTTCCAATTTCTCTATACACCCTGGGAGCACCAAAATGTATAGAGATTTGAAGGAACACTTTTGGTGGGACAACATGAAGAGGTAGATTGCTGATTTTGTGTCAAGATGTATGGTTTGTCAAAAAGTGAAAGTTGGAAGGCAACAGCCTAGAGGAGTCATGAAACCTCTTCCCATACAGGAGTGGAAATGTGACAATATTACGATGGACTTTTTCATGGGTCTACCAAAGACTCTTAGAAGGAACGATGGAATATGGGTTATTGTTGATCGTCTTACCAAGTCAGCACATTTTCATGCTATAAGAGAAGATCTACCACTGGAACGTCTAGGAAGACTATATATTAATGAAGTTGTGAGACATCATGGAGTACCCCTATCGATTTTTTCGGATCGTGATCCCCGTTTTACTTCATTATTCTAGAGGAGTCTTCAGAAATCCCTGGATACTGAACTTCATTTGATCACTTCCTACCACCCTCAGATAGATGGACAATCAGAATGAACTATTCAAACCTTAGAAGACATGTTGAGATCCTGCTCACATGACTTTCAGGGTATGTGGGATCAATATTTACCTTTGGTAGAATTTTCCTATAACAATAGCTTCCATTAGAGTATTCAGATGGCACCATATGAAGTGTTATATGGAAAGAGATTTCACACACCAACCTATTGGGATGACGTTGGTGAAAGAAAACTTGTAGGCCCAGAACTGGTGGAGGAAACGATGGAAAAGGTGAAGGTAATCCAAAATCACATCAAAGCAGCTCAAAGTAGGAAAAATATCTATGCTGATAATCGAAGGAAGGATTTGGAATTTCAAGTCGGTGATCATGTTTTCCTAAAGGTATCTCCATGGAAGGGATTCATATGTTTTGGTAAGAAAGGTAAATTGAGTCCCAGGTACATCGGACCTTTCAAAATTCTAGAACGAATTGGGGCTGTAGCTTACCGATTGGCAATGCCGCCAAGTCTCTCCAAAGTTCACGATGTGCTCCACGTATCTCTATTGAGGAAATACATGCCTGACCCAAAACATGTAATCACCTATGAGAAATTAGAATTGGTACCCAATCTGTCTTATTGTGAAGAGCCTTTCATGATTCTTGATATGAGAGAACAAGTACTGAGAAACCGAACGACGCGTCTGGTAAGAGTTTTGTGGAGAAACCATAAGATAGAAGAGGCAACGTGGGAACCCGAGGAACTTATGATGAACAAACACCTGAGTCTTTTCATGCGATAATATTCTAGAAATTTCTAGGACGAAATTATTTGAAGGAGGGGAGAATGTAACACCCCAAGCTTCTACGGTACGCTTCTCTTTGAATAATGCGATAGCGTGTGTTGTACGTAACATCGAGTTCTAACACACCACAACCAATAAAACTAGCCGTTATGAATAGTAATACCTAATTTTTGAAATTAAATATATTTTATATTTCAAAATGGACTTCATTTTTGGATTCGGAATATCGAAATTATCCTAAGTTGAATTTTTGGTATTTTTCTGAGAACTTCCAATTTTTATAAATAGTGAAAAATACTTAAAAACAGCTTTTTTAATCAAAATAATTAATAGTGATAAATTATATTATTGAGTGGTTTTAAATTATAATTAGAATATATTTTTACCATTTTATCCAATGGTGTATATTAGAATTAATTTCACTTTGAAATTGGACCAAAACAATTGTCAATCTTCTGATATATATTGTTTCTTAAAAACATGCTATTTGTTGTGACAGCGGGAATTAATCATAAAATTAATTAATTCAACTTATATGCTTGGAATTTTGTAAAATATACATCATTTTTGAATTCGAAATATCAATTATAGATTAGGGTGAAATTTTGGCATTGTTCTGAAAAACTTAAATTTTTTATTAATAGTGAAACTACTAAGTGGTAGTTAAAAAACTGAATTTTTTCATAAAACTTAATTTTACCGCTTTTGTGATTGGAATTTTGAAAATCCAAGATACACGGTTAATACCAAGAAGTAAAATTTTGTTCAATGAGATGAAAATATTTTTTGGTGAATAATAACTTTTTACTTTTATTTACCACGGTTAAAAGTAAATAGGGTAATTAAGGGTAAAAATGATATTAATATTACCCTAACACATGTCTTAATTCTTTTTGACAAGTGTATCACGACCAGAAACAACCTTAGGAATAAAATATTATCATTTAGGTCTACTTGGATTATATTAGGAAATTTATTATTATTTAATTCAAATAAGAGTTAAAATAGTTAAAATCAAAGTTTATTTACTAAAACATTTTTAATATAGGGTTATACATAAGATAAATTCGATTGTAAATATTCATTAGAAATATAATAAGATTCCATACATAATTATATTTTATTTATAATTTTTATACAATAAATAATTTAATTTATTTATGACACAATGATGATGCAGTAACTACCAAAATAGTGAAAAATGAAAATAAGTGATATTATAAATACCCAAATAAATATAATTTGAGACTTTTAATGAATTACACTAATTTTCTAGGATAATATGACATATTAGGATTGATTTAATTTAATTTTTCCGAAGTAATAATTCTGTTATGAGTTTCACAAAAAACAACTATTAAATAGTGTCAAAATTGAAATAAAAGAGTTTTAAAAACAAATATTATATTATTAATTGATATTAAATTCCTCAAAATCTAACGTTCGACAAAGAGACTTATATAATTATATTTGTATCATTAATTAAACCATTGGGGTCTATTTGTTGTATATGGTATGTTTATTAACCATATAATATAAAAATACAAAGAGACATTGTAAAAGTGAAAATAATTAACTTAGAGTTAATACTTAAAGAAAAGGTTAATATAGTAACCCAAACCTGTCTAAATTCAATTGTTTAAGTGGTTTTCGACCCATAACCACCTTAACCTCTAAATAATTAACTTTGGAGCCATTAGAAACCGAATATTAATTTATTAAAAATTAATATTTCTAGCTTTTCCAAAGGTGCCCCTCACCCCTCTTATAAAAGGGCACTCCCCCTTCTCATTACTTGACACCATAAAAGCCTTTTGCCTCGGCCAAAATCTACCCTAATACTCTATCAACTTCCCTCACTTCATCCTAGAGGCCTTCCTTTAGTCAGAAAGCCAACCTAAGAGCCCTTTGATCAAATAAAATGTAAGAACCCGTAGAAGAGGTAATGATTTCACCACCCTTTTCCAAGTTCCTTTCTTCTTCCACTTATTCTTCCTTTTTTGTTACCATTCTAAAATAATAACTCCAGTATCATATATATACTGTGATGTTATTATAAATATGGTACAACTATATTCATTATTCTATCCATCCTTTGAATAACATGTCACCATACGTGCGTACGTACGGCTTACCGTCTCCACGTCGTGGTGTAATTGTTATTCAATAAATTATTATTTGGATGGGTATAATAATGATGTGTAATTCATGTAAATAATAAATGTAACATGATAATGATTCTGTATATATGATATAACATCCAATTATATATTATTTTAATATCAAAAGAATGATATTTTCACTCGTGCGTACGTACGGACTACCGTCTCCACGAACGTGATGAGATTCATTCTCCATCGTACCCATTCAAGTATAATTCTTATTTGATGATTAATAATAGTATCTAAGGACATGATATCATTATGGATATGATTAATATACAACCTATCCCTGAAAAACACGGCTTACGTAACAAAACATATAAAAAAACGATTAAGTTAACACCTGAATCAACGATAATACAAAGATATTATTAACAAATCAATGTTAAAAGATCATATATGATATCATATTAATGTATATGATTCTTGTATAATTTAATAACAATTATTTCACCATTATACAGGAGGTTAACCTACCACAACCAAGGAAAAGTACAAGGTAAGGGTTATTTCACAATCTCTTCATTATCTGAGGTTGTTTACACGTAATAATCTACTGGGATCTCTTTATCATCCACATCCATGTTTCTTAAAAATGTATTTCCAAACATTTTTATTATTTAAAATAATATGGGTTAAAGTCATTTATACCCTTGTTTGACTTTTTATAAGAGTTTTATAAAGGAATCATTCCGTCATTTTCCAAAAAAGGTGATTTTTAACCTTTTCGATAGAATTAAGGTAAGAATGTTTTTTTAACTTATACAGCGGGTGCGGTTATTTTCCGCCGTTATAAAATCGTTGAAGCTTCCCTTACAAGATTATAAGAATATTTTCAAAGAAAATGTTTTATTTCATAAATATATGACTCTTAAATTATTTCAAAATAGATAGATATATTTCTCTAAAAAGATTTTTGATTTCATCTATGTCAACATCCTTTGATGGATTTTACGCTTATTTGAAGTTGATTTATTATGATACAAAACTTCTATATTGTATTGAAGGTTTTGTGATATGTTTTACTGTGGATGTGTTATTTTTATACCATTCATGGTTTGTGGATGAAGTATTTAAATTTCTTATGCTATTTTTAATATGAATGTTTATGTTATGTTTAAAACTTTTCATATGGGAATGCATTGGACTTAATATGTGATGGGTGGAGCCCGATATAGCTCCTCGATGCATCGGTAGGTCTCATGAGTCAAAATAGTGTCTTGGGACAAGGCCTTGGAAAAATATTATTTGTAGTCTTGGCACGAGGCCTTGGCTATGTGGTTATGATAGTCTGGCATTATGCATTCCATCATTGTGAAAGTGGTTATTGATATTGCATGTGATTATTAGATTAGTAGAATATCCGTGTGAATAAGTAAATGGAATTATTTCATTTAATTTTTTCCATAATATTTTGAAGTTAAAGTTTAAAAGGCTTTTTTAGTTATACACAGCCTTAAATGTTTATTCTTATTTATGAAAGTTTCCGCAATATTGTTATCCTTACTGGGCATTTGAGCTCACTCATTTTCTATGTTTTATTTTTCCCAGGATGTGAAGAAGTAATTTATTAATGACTTGTAGGGATAGTATGTGGGGATATGAGTGTGGAATATGGAGAGTATGTTGTTTTAGTAGTTTTTCACTTTATGATGTAATGTAAAACAGTATGAATATATCTAGTGTTTCCAAGGATACTAAATCAATCGGTCTTTCGAGATTTGATCTTTCTTGTGATCATGCCAATGTTATGTAATAATGCACCGACTCTATGTAACTGGGGTCAGGGCGTACATACGTACGACAAGAAAAACATTCCTTTCTTCGTTTGGTAAAACGCTTCGTAAAAAAATTCCTTTTGAATAAACGTAAATTTCAAAGGGATTTATACACTATATAGAAGAAATTTGTGTATAAAACAAAATATCCCTAAATGAATGGAGATTGAGACGAAGTCCTTACAAAGATAATTTTTTTAAATAAAATAGATCTATTATGTGTATTCATTATAAGTACACATAAATTAATTACAAATACAATATAGGATATAATAATATCATGACATAATTTGAAAGTAGGAGATTAACCCGAAGAACAGAAATTGGGTTAAGAAGTTCCCTTACCTCGTGTCCAACTTGACTCGACCATTCTTTAACCTCCTGAATAATAAACTAGATTTAATTAATAATTTATATAGAAAATTTTTCAAGTTTATTATTCCTTTTATATCACTTATTACCATGTTATGAACATTATGTAATTATTTAAGTTAATAACGCTGATTTTGTCGATCTTTGGTACTTGAGTCAAAAATAAACTTCTTATAATTAAAAGTTGTTTATGTGGTAGAATTTTCATTATATCCAGAATTATATTCATGATGTAGATATCATATATATCCTATATATCCAATATATACATGCATTTATAATATTACATAACATTTAGAGGTAAGAAATGAAATGCACCGTTCATGGAGAGGGTAAGCCGTACGTACGCATGAATGCTACTTTCATTTCTATATCGTATTTAATGGAATGAATTTATAATTATATAAAGGTATAATATAATTCCAGTATAATATAATTTATAATTCCTTTTAATCCATCCTTTATACATCCCACATATGGCATTAACGATTCAAATCAATTTGAGGGGGCGGTAGTCCGCACTTCCTAAAATGAAATTATCGCGTTTACCCATAATGGAAATCGTAAAGGTATGCCATAAATGAAAAATACAGAATAATAAGAAAAAAAAACATAATATATATCATATATAAAAAATAGTGTCATCATAATGGCCACCATGAGAGGTGTTAAAATAAGATTTAACAATCATCGTTTTCTGAGGCAGCAATTCGCCAACCACATAAACAGTATGTTCTTTAACCATTAGACAAAGGTGTGTGTAAGTTTAAATCAAATACTTCTCATAAAAACATCCTAGTATATTAAATATACTGGTTTTATTACAAAATAAAGGAATAAAAAGAGTTTATGGGGTTGGAGAATCAAAATAAAACAAAATAACATAAGAGAAGACATTACCTTAAAATCGGGTAACTCTTTTTTTATTTGAGCCAAAGGCTTCCTTGGGAAGAATTCTGCCCAAAGTGAGGCTTATATGAGTAAGATAGGGAATTTGAGAGAGTATTTGGGCAGTGTTTGGCCGAGCCAAAAGTCTTTTAAGGTGTGAATAAGGTGGTAGTGGTGGGGGCCTTTTATAAGAGGAGAGGAGGGGCACTCTTGGAATGTCATGAATTGTTACTTTATTATATAATGTGTTTCGAATTTTAAAGGTCCCAAACTTATATATTTCAAGGATAAGGTGATAAGGGTTAGAAATATACTCATCCAATAGGTTTTTGACAGGTTTAAGTCTTATATTTTACATTATCTTTTCATTTTATTTAAATCGTTAATTAATGAGGTAATCGCTACATCATCATGGTGTCATAAATAATTTAATTTATTTAATTTCTAAAAATTATAAAAAATATATATCATGATGTATGAAATATTTTTAGATTTGTAATGAATATTTATATTAAAAAATATTACTTTTATAACCCCATTTAAATTTTTTTAGTAAAACAACTCATGTTTGTGACATTTTTATTTTAACATTAAATAAAAAGTTTTTAATGTCATTTTCCTACCAAAGTGGCTCCATGGGGTCCCCAAGTTCACCCATGGATTGTCTTGGTCGGCCATGAATCATAAAATAGGGGTAGTGCAAGTTTAAGGGTATTATCATATTTTTATAATACAATTTTTACCTTAAATTTTACTAATTACCTTTAATGGAGATTAATTAAACTTAAAAGTTACTATTCACCAAAAATTTATTTTAATCCCATTGAACAACATTTTACTTCCAAATGAAAACCATGTATGTCAGATTTTTGAAAATCAAATCACAAAAGTGGTAATTTTTCATTTAAACGAAAAATCATTTTTTTAACTATCACTTAGTGGTTTCACTATTCATAAAAAATTGAAGTTTTTTAGAACAATGCCAAAATTTCACCCTAAGCTATAATTGATATTCCAAATTCAAAAATGTTTTCTATTTTAAAAAATTCCAAACATATATGTTGCATTAATTAATTTTATAATTAATTCCCGCTGTCACACCAAATAGCGTGTTTCTAATAAACAATATACATCAAAAGATTGACAATTGTTTATGTCCAATTTCAAAGTGAAATTAATTCTAATGACCACCATTGTATAAAATGGTAAAAATGTATTCTAATTACACGTTAAAACCACTAAATAGTATAATTTATCACTATAAATTATTTTTATTAAAAAAGTTGTTTTTAAGTATTTTTCACTATTCATAAAAAATTGGAAGTTCTCAGAAAAATACCAAAAATTCAACATAGGCTAATTTCAATATTCCGAATCCAAAAATGAGATCCATTTTGAAATATAAAATATATATAATTTCAAAAAGAGGGTATTACTATTCATAATGGCTATTTTGATTGGTCGCGGTGTGTTAGAATCCCGAACTTGCGTACAATGTAAGCTATTCTATTATTGAAAGAGAAGCGTATCGTGGAAGCCTGGGGTGTTACATTCTCGCCTCCTTCAATAAATTGCATCCTCGCAATTTGAAATTTTTCATTGAAAATAAAAGGTTGAAAATAGAAAATACCTTTGTGGAAAACCCACATCAGAAATAAGGTTAATAAAAATATAACTTTAAAATAAAGAAAGATAAGTACAAAGGTTACCCGAGATAGATCATACTAGGATTCTATGAAAATATGGATATGGAAGAAAAACACCATCAAGGTCTAATGGAGAGTTGTAGAAAACAAAATTAGGAGAAAGTTAACCACAATAAAATCACAAACTTGTAATTGGTTAAACGTTCATTGAATCCCCAGTTAGAAAAGCTAACCGGAAATGTTTTTGTTTTAAGTTACCTTTTATAAAGTTGAGGAATTTATTTAGTATATTTACTAAGAATGTAAGGAAATATACTTACTTTTCATGTATACTTTCATTCTTTAATAATTTTTTACCACAAACCCATCATTCATTCCAAAAGGTAATAAAACTCAAAAATATTCTATTTATCCTAATTGTATAAGGTTCCAAATATTAACACATACCATTTATATTTAAGAAAACTTTTTTGTAATAACCAGGGACTTCCTATAGGCTAGAGGTAGGTAATAAAGGTCTGTCAAACTATCATTGTGGGTTCGATTCCTGCAGCTTTGTCTGACGCGACGGGTTATCCCCCGACCTGTAGGTTGTCCTTTTCCTAAAAATATAGTATTATAATATTCCAAAAGTAATCTTCAGAAATTTTTTAACCTTAAAAAATACTATCTGAGGTTCAACTTAATCCATTCCAACCTTTATAGTTATCCAAAATACCTCTGTCCAGACGTTCTCTAAAAGGTCTCTAAATTCCAAAATCAATTGTAACATCAGATTTCCCAAACAAAGTAAATTTTCTTTTTTTGTCACATACTAAAAATATGATTACCTTTGTCATATTAAAACCTTAATGAAAAAAACAAGTACTGCAGTACAATCCTTATATATATCACATTATTCTTATAACCAGAATATAATCCTTGAGTCCAAAATCACCAATACATTAATTATTCCGCTTCAACTTTAGTCACAACATAAGATTGGCCTTGATCCATTGGCCTTTTCTGAGGTAAGTTTCCCTAATTCTTAGGACATTCATTTGCATAATGCCCCATTTCCCTACAATTGTAGCATTCAACATTGATAGCCTCTTTCTTTCCCTTACAATCATGAGCCTGGTGACCTTTTTCTCCACATTTATAACAAACTCTCATTCCTTTTTGGCATGTACCAGGGTGATTCTTCCCACAATTATCGCATAATGGAAAATCCTTCTTTCCCGTTTTCCCTTTATCTGTATCTTGTTCCACCGTTCTCTTCTTCTCTTGCTCTACGTTGTTGTCATAAGACTTAGAGAATTTCTTTTTTGTCTTGATAGCACATGAAACAATATCTTCATACGTTGAGAAAGATTGTGATACTAAAGCTCGATGGAGAAATGGTTTTAACCCATAAAAGAAATGGTCAATCTTACTTCTTGGGTTATGTATATAATCTAAAGCATGCCTCGCTAACCTTGTAAAGTTAGCCCCATACTTTGTGACATTCTCATCCTCCTTTTGTCTCAGACTCGGAAATTACCATTCCATGTCTTCTCGATGGTCATGATGGAAGTACTTTTCTATGAAAATCTCTTTGAACTCCCTCCATTCCATATTTGATTATTCATCATCTTCCTTTGTATTTTGAATCAACGACCACCATTGATCATCATCTCTAGTGAGGTGGTAAACTGTTATGACAAACTTCTCCCTTTCGCTACTCCCCAAGGCATGGAATATTTTCTCTAAGGAGTTTACCCATTGCTCAGCTAATAATGGATTTGTACCCCCATTAAATATTATTGGTTTCTACCTCATGAAGCGGTCTAACATTGATCCTCCACGTTGCGGATCAGGGTGCTCCATGCGAGTAAGGTTATTATTCATAACCTGAGTGAGTTTTCCTAGTATGGTGATAAGTTGATCAGCACCAGTTGTATCTTCAGCTCCATAATAATTATCTTGATCAGGAGGGAAATCCCTACATGGAGTGCGTGCATTGATACGGTTTCCATTCCTCCCACTAGGCGCCATTTATAAACAATGGCATAAACTATATTAGTTTATGAATCAAAATACGTAATTCCATACTTCTAAAACACTTAACATAAATTTGACAGTTTATGGATACAATCCATAATCATAAAAAAATTCTTTGAGAAGTATATACTCATAAACCCTTCATAATGGTTGGTGAATAAAATGAGAATTATCTTAAGCATATCCCCTAGGAGTGTCATAACCAAGAGTGCAGCAAGGCCCGTTTTCGTGCACCAGTTCTCGTTCGAGTCTAGCTCAAAGCGGTGTTTTTGGGTTTTACCCCTAGGTACATCTGTGCCAGAGCCGCCTCTACCTGCTCGTATCCAGACAGGGATGTATTGCTCGGAAAACTCACAAAATATCTATAATACCAGAATTCTAGGAAGTTCTTCTATACTAATCCTCAAATTTCATCTTAGGTCTATGTGATCTAATCAGAGTTTATCTAAATCTAGCTTCCAAGGATAGTACTAAATTGCCTCTGATAAAAATAGTAACGCCCCGACCCTAGTTACCCAAAGTCGGTGCATTATTGCGTAACATTGGCATGATCACAAAAGATCAAGTCTCGAAAGATCAATTAGTTTAGTAGCCTTGGAAACACTAGATACATTCATAAATGTTACATTATATCATAAAATGAAATACTAAAATAACATAGTCTCCATTTTCCACATTCATATCCCCATTAGACTATCCCTACAGGTCATTCCTAAAATACTTTTTCACATCCTGGAAAAATTAAAACATTCCAAGGGGTGAGCTCAGATGCTCAGTAAGGATAACAATATAGCAGAAGATTTCATAAATAAACATAAACATTTAAGGCAATGTATAACTAAACAGAAGCCTTTTAAACATGAACTTCAACATAATATGGAAAAAGTAAAATGAAATAATTCCATTTACTTATCCACATGGATATTCTACTGGTCGAATAATCACATGTAATATCAATAACCACTTTCATAAGGATGGAATGCATAATGTCAGACTATCATAACCACGTAGCCAAGGCCTCGTGCCAAGACTACAAATAAGATTTTGTCAAGGACTCATGCCAAGACACTAGTTTGTCTCATGAGACCTGCCGATGCATCGAAAAGCTATAGCGAACTCCACCCGTCACTTATTAAGTCCAATGCATTTCTCATATGAACAGGTTTAAACATATCATAAACCATAACATAATTGTATCACATAAAACATGCATAAAGGAAACATAACATTTCCACATTTCAATAAAAAGATATCAATACAACACATTGATATAATAAAAACCTTATCAAAACCATTTTCAACACCAAAATAAAAAAAATTAAAACTTGGTATTTATTTTTCATTTAAAAAAAGTTATAGCTTGTAGAGGAAGCCGAAACTCAAATAATGGTCCCGGCAGTACAGAAGTCGTTGTCACCACATACGTACGACAAGAAAAAAATTCCTTTTTGTCGTTTAGTAAAACGCTTTGTATAAAAAAAATCCTTTTGAATAAACGTAAATATCAAAGGGGTTTATACACCATATAGAAGAAATTTGTGTATAAAACAAAATATGCCTCAATGAATGGAGATTGAGACGAAGTCCTTACAAAGATAATATTTTTAAATAAAATAGATCTATTATGTATATTCATTATAATTACACATAAATAAAGTAATAATACAAGATAGGACAAAATAATATCATGACATAATTTGAAAGTATGAGATTAACCCAAAGAACGGAAATTGGGTTAAGAAGTTCCCTTACCTTGTGTCCGGCTTGACTCGACCATTCTTTAACCTCCTGAATAATAAACTGGAGTTAATTTATAATTTCTTTAGAACAATTTTCAAGTTTATTATTCCTTTTATATCACTTATTACCATGTTATGAACATTATGTAATTATTTAAGTTAATAACGGTCATTTTGTCGATCTTTGGTACTTGAGTCAAAAATAAACTTCTTATAATTACAAGTTGTTTATGTGGTAGAATATACATTATCTACAGAATTATATTCATGATTTAGATATCATATATATCCTATATATCTAGTATATACATGCATTTATAATATTACATAACATTTAGAGGTAAGGAATGAAATGCACCGTTCATGGAGACGGTAAGCTGTACGTACGCATGAACGCTACTTTCATTTCTATTTCATATTTAACGGAATGAAGTTATAATTATATAAAGTTATAATATAATTCCATTATAATATAATGTATAATACCATTTACTCCATCCTTTATACATCCCACATATGGCATTAACGATTCAAATCACTTTGAGTGGGTGGTAGTCCGCAATTCCTAAAATGAAATTATCGCGTTTACCCATAATGGAAATCGTAAAGGTATGTCATAAATGAAAAATACATAATCATAAGGAAAACATCAACATAATATATATCATGTATAAAAAATATTGGCATCATAATTTCCACCATGAGAGGTGTTAAAAGAATATTGAACAATCATCGTTTCGTGAGGCAGAAATTCGCCAACCACAGATACAGTATGTTTTTAACCATTACACGAAGGTGTGTGTAAGTGTAAATAAAATAATTCTAATAACACCATAATTTTATATTGAATATACTTGTTTTGTTACAAAATAAAGGAATAAAAATAGTTTAAGGGGTTGGAGAATCAAAATAAAACAAAATAACATAAGAGAAGACATTACCTTAAAATCGGGTAACTCTTTTTTGATTTGAGACAAGGCTTCCTTGGGAATAATTATGCACAAATTGAGGATTACAGTAGTAATAGAGGGAATTTGAGAGATTATTTGGGCCAAGTTTGGCCGAGGCAAAAGGCTTTGAAGGTGTGAATAAGGTGGTAGTGGTGGGGGCCTTTTATAAGAGGAGAGGAGGGGCACTCTTGGAAGGTCATGAAATGATACTTTATTATATAATGAGTTTCGGATTTTAAAGGTACCACACTTATATATTTCGAGGATAAGGTGATAAGGGTTCTAAATATACTCATCCAATAGGTTTGGGACAAGTGTACATCTTAGATTTTACATTATATTTTCATTTTATTTAAATCGTTAATTAATGAGGTAATCGCTGCATCATCATAGTGTCATATATAATTTAATTTATTTAATGTCTAAAAATTATAAAACAAATATCATGATGTATTAAATATTTTTTTCTTTCTAATTAATATTTATAGTCAAAAATATTACTTTTATAACCCCATTTAAAAATTGTTTTAGTAAAACAACTCATGTTTGTGACATTTTAATTTTAACATTAAATAAAAAGTTTTTAATCTCATTTTCCTACAAAAGTGGCTCCATGGGGTCCCCAAGTTGACCCATGGATTTTCTTGGTCGGACATGACTCATACAATAGGGGTAGGACAAGTGTAAGGGTATTTTCATATTTTTATAATACCATTTTTACCTTAAATTTCACTAATTACCTTTAATCAGGATTAATTAAACTTAAAATTTACTATTCACCAAAAAATTATTTTAATCCCATTGAACCAAATTTTACTTCCTAATTTCAACAATGTATGTCGTATTTTTGAAAATCAAACCATAGAAGTGGTAATGTTTCATTTAAACGAAAAATCAGTTTTTTAACTACCACTTAGTGGTTTCACTATTCATCAAAAATTGAAGTTTTTCAGAACAATGCCAAAATTTCACCGTAATATATAATTGATATTCCAAATTCAAAAATTATTTCTATTTTACTAAATTCCAAACATATAAGTTGAATTAATTAATTTTATAATTAATTCCCACTGTCACAACAAATAGCGTGTTTTTAAGAAACAATATATATCAAAAGATTGACAATTATTTATGTTCAATTTCAAAGTGAAATTAATTCTAATGACCACCATTGGATAAAATGGTAAAAATATATTCTAATTGAATTTTAAAACCACTCAATACTATAATTTATCACTATAAATTATTTGGATTAAAAATGTTGTTTTTAAGTATTTTTCACTATTCATAAAAAATTGGAAGTTCTCAGAAAAATACCAAAAATTCAACATAGGCTAATTTCGATATTCCGAATCCAAAAATGAAGTACATTTTAAAATATAAAATATATATAATTTCAAAAAGTGGGTATTACTATTCATAATGGCTATTTTGATTGGTCGCGGTGTGTTAGAATCTCGAACTTGCGTACGATGAAAGCTATTGCATTATTGAAAGAGCAGCGTATCGTGGAAGCATGGGGTGTTACATCATATCATTTGAATCACTAAGAAGTGGGGGGGGGGATAGTGATATATTTTCTTTTATGAGTTATTAGCTTTTAATTCCATCCGCTTGAAAGAGTTAATGTTTTTTATCCTCTCAATGATTTCTCATAGACTCACTTTAATATATAGTATTGAGGAAAGAAAGCAGCACATAGTATTTATTAGGTTTGGCTAAAAGGCCCACTCCTTTCCATGTTGTTTATTCCCCACAACATGTATTCTCCAAAATATTAAATCATCATCTTACAACACAGATTCCACTATTATCTATATATATCCACTATATCCTTTATTTTTTATACCACTAATCTTGATATGTTATTTCACCCAGTGAATCCTTTTGGTTTCAATGGAGTTATAGTTAGAAAAATATACTTCTTCTCCTTGGTTACATATTGACCACATAGAAGTAGAATCTCCATCCATTAGCTTATATGATTATATTTTCTCATGTACTCCCGCAATAATATCAGTATTAGTGTTAGTGATAAGACTCCTTGATGAAAATTTATCTGGATCATCCTTAGCTTTATGAATAATGGGGTGTACAATAGATCCCCTTCATTTAAATGGTTCCCAATTTTGTCTCCTTCTCACTCTATGATATTAATGCGTATCAGGATCTTATAACTCTCTTTCATAGTTTATGAATGTTTTTTTAATATTCCCCCTCTTCATCTTATACTCATAACTACGTATTGCGACATAGAAATATTAATTGTACCAATTTTTTCAGTTGTATTTTGAAACTCCTTGATCATTGATAGTAGTTTAAATTTCACATAAGATATCATATTAATTCCCAGTCAAATATTCTTTTTGAATGTCCACATGACCTAGGTATAAAATCCATGACTTTAAACACAGATAAATCTCCATGTTTATGAATACAGTTTTCTTTTTCTTACAGACCTTCCTATAATTGAGTCTAGAACATATCTTAGATTTTAATTTATTTATAAAAGTGTCTAAAATCTCCCTAAGTGATGATGATTTAATGAGAATAAATTAACAGTTAAAATCATATAATTTTCCATTTTTTGAATATGACGAATTCTTTTATTGAGGATTTATGATCAGTATGAAAATCCTTATGATCAAAGAATTTTCCATTTCTCTAGTTTTTTATCTAAATTATAAACTTATTTTAAATAAATTCTATGATTCCTTAAAGAGACTCCAGAAATTATTAATCATCTGAAAAAACTCCAACATGTTGTGGATATTGTATCTACATTTACCAATACATGTCCTTGATTTTTTTGAAGAACAATATACTAAATATTATATTTAAGGAGACTACTTTGAAGTAGTCTATCCATAGTCTTTGAGAAGTATCACTAAATCTCCATGGAAAATTTATCTTGGATCTGACTCAGAGTACTAATAAACATGGATGATTTATAAAGCCCGAAATTCAATACTAATTCATGTATCCATAAAAATACATCAAGCATCATCACTTACATAAACAAAAAAACATAAAAAATCGATTTCAAGTAAAACCAAATGCCTCTTGGGAACAAAAATATCCTCATTTTAATTATTGTAAATATCCCCACACATTTATAAAGACAAATATGTGTTCTTCTTTCATTCTCCCCCATATTGAATATCAAATTGAAAGGAAAAATAGTGTTCTCCTCACCTCACCAAAGATACTTATTCTCCTCCTTTAAAAAGGATCATTTATCCACATATAATGGAAGAAATAAATCACATTATTTTACTTTGGAAATAGCCTTTAGTTAGTCTACTCTATTTAAACATGAGCTTAACTAGTGTATAAAATAGGAGTTATTTAACAATGGTTGTCTATGTTATCCATAAACAATAAGACATGTCACACAATTTTCAGAATATCCTTTTAGTGGATTGTCATATCTGATTTATCATCAAATAATAATCATAGTTGAAACATTATTAAATAAGCACATCAAAAAGTTCAAATAAAAATCTTAAAAAATCACATTTGTCTCATTTTTTACGGTAATGCTTCCCTAACATGTGAATTTACTAAAATCACAACTAAGGGAAGTTAGTGTGATTCTAATAACTCATACTCCATATTGAACCAAATTAGGTAAACTTTGTAGATTAATTTAAAAAAACTTATACCCATAAATGATGTCACTCTGTTTTATAGTTTATCAAATTTGAATACTATATGTCCCAATATATTTTTTTCAATATTAACTACCCAACATGCCTCCATAAATTCCTTGAATGTTATCACAAATATAAAACAATAATAGTGAATATAGAGGGAGATATTAATTCCTAAAAGTAAAAATTAATGTTGATAGTTCATCTTCAACAAGGAAATACCTTCCTTCCAATCTTAGAATTTTTTCTCTGGTTATAATCCCAAATAGGTTTTGTCCTTTATTATTTGTTTTGAGATCATAAAATTTTCATACATTATTTTGATCCTTAACTAAAATGGACATAACTGTAACATTATTTTCATTGAACCTTAAAATCTGAATTTACGGGCATATTCTGATAGATTACAACATTCTTTATATGTATCAAATTTTTTTCCTTTAGAATTATAATCACTTTATTCATTCTCTAGACTCTTTTATAACTCTTATTATTTAGGCATCTCATATTATCTTTTAGAAGTATTAATGTTACATGGATCATCCTCATTATAGTCATGAATATACTTCCCGTTAATATCATAAGGTTTATCACCAGGAATTCTAGACATTCACTCCTCAAACTTGTATCCTTAAAAATATTATCTACCACACACATATTGTAAGAAACCAAACCATTTTTGTTTGGATAGTTTTAGAACAGATCTGGTAAGAAAATTATTATTTTTTAAAATCTATCCTCATGTCCAAAATAATATCTCCCCTTAGTTTCTTTATATTAATTGATAATGAAATATTATACCATAAAGTTTATTATTTTTTTCCAAAACTTTTGTAACACAAACAATAACATTTAAAACTGAATGTTCCATTTCCATAATCAATTTTCCCATAATTTTAATGATGTTAATATATTATAAACCAAGACATAATTTTCATAGGGGATGTAGAATCCTTGTAATATTATTTCCTTCCTTTGATTTAGATGATCACCTCTTAGTTTTCATGGCTCAAACATCCTCAAGCTTGGTATATACATATATAGTTTACGATAAAATAAGATAATTTTTAAACAGATTAATTAAATATTTACCTGGTTCACTTTAACTCTTCTTCTAATTACATTTAGAATAATCTACATTTACCTTAGAAAAATTAGTGATGTATTCTCTAGTCTATTTAAACTCATTTTTCACTATGAGTCATATGGATTATGGAATATCAAGATTTTGTTTCTTTGTAATTAGTTCCTCCTTGATATCTATTAAACTATTTCCTTATTTAGATTCTATACACTTGTGATTATATAATATCATAAATACACATCACTTTATTCTTGACATTATCATCCTTATTAGAAACCACTTTTTTGTTTTATCTTTCAAGTGTCTTCTTTTATTTCTTGAGGTAATCTATATGTCCCAAATAGAATTTGAATTTTTCTTTCACTTCCCACTAGAATTTTATAATTTATCCTCTATCATCAACACTACATAATGAATCAGATCCTTTCCCAGTATGATAAAAGAGAGTGACTTTATTACCTAGGTCATTAGAAGAGTCATATATATCTTTATTTCTCATTAATATTCTTATTTTTTTTCACAAAACCTCTTCTTATTTTTTTAGGTATTTTAGTTATCCACATATAATTAAATTATTTAACCTATATCTTTGGGAAATACATTGAAATATGACCTATATCATTAAAATTATAACATATATATATTATTATATTTTCATCAATATTTACCATTCATTATTCTCCTTGGTAGAAGAGAAACAATTTGAATGAATTCTTCTTCATCCTCATCATACAAGTCTTTATATTCTAAAGACTCTTCTTTGACTTTATCATTTCTCATGGATTCAAAATCCATTTCATAATTTTTGTTATTTTTTAATGATGGTTCCCTTATATTTTCATAAGATATGAGTATGTTGTTTATCTAATCATTTTCCAAGAATTATCTTCAATCCGAGGATGGTATTTATGAATCAAAACGATCTGGAAAATCCACCATTAGTTTTTTGGGAATGATGGAACCCACTAGCTTCTCACCAAACCCCTAGATATTTCTCACAATCTCATTTACCTTGGTGAAATAGATATCAACACCTTGATCATAATCTATTTTAATGTCTTCAAAATTTATTCTGTAAACAAGATGTTTGGATTCCATGACTTTGACATTACCATCATAGGTGATTCTAAAATTTTCCTAGATCTCCTTGGTAGTATAGAGGCACATAACCTTTGTATAGACCTTATATCATAGACACATCAGGTTGGAATTTTGATCCTCTACATATAAATATATATTCTTCTTATCTTCTTGATCCAAAGACACATTATCCAAAATAGGTTAAAAACAAAATATTGCATCATCTCTCACTTTGAGGACAAATGATAGGAGATAAGGTAGAGTCTTATTCCCATAGTTGTGATAATTCTTCCCATCGAATTTGGAAACAACTCATCTATTTAAAAAGTTATGATTCCCCATCTATCAAAATTATCCCTCAAGTATTTATAGGAAACCAACCACTCTAATATCAATTAATAGTCCCAGATACATTGGATCAATACGAGGGGGATGAGTGAATCATTTAACTCTTTTATTTTATTTTTTATTCACTTTTAACCCAAAAATCTTAAACCAATTAAAGTTATAAATCCACTAAATGATTACTCTGAGTGACACCTTTATGTGTTGTAATGAATATAGATATTAACACACAATATTTACATGTTTTCGATGGAAGTATTACACATTTCCATGTAGGTTATTAACTAAACAAGGATTAACAGTAGTCACTCATAATCAACTTATAACACAAATTCCATTGTTCTCTATACACATCTACTACAGCTTCCAATCAGTTATAACCCTCCCACCAATCACTATTCATAGATTCCATGGTGTTGATAAATAATTAGAAAGGCCTAATTCTTTATGATCTCCCTTCATGAACATATAATATTTGGTTTTTCTTTTCTACTCCGTCAAGAACATCAGCCGCAATAATGATCTTGAGACTCCTACTAAATACAAAGTGATCTAGACCTTCCTTATCTTAAAAAATACTTAGGTGTACAATATATCTCATTCATATACAATGGTTGTTGAATTCATCTACTTCTATCTATATGATATAGTTATGTATTAGGATCTTAGAATTCCATTACATTTTCTATGAAAGTTCTACGAGTATTCGCTGTCACCATCTTCTTCACTAACCTGCTTATTTATAAATTGAAATATTTCTCATTCATAGTTTCCATTTTGGTACATAACCCCATTTATCATTGGTAGAAGGTGTGGTATTATTAAAGATGTCATTTTAATTTTATTTCAGATATTCCCTTTTAATCTCTATATGTATCAACAATAAAATATGATATATTAAACTCATTTGAAATCTCCACATGCATTCATGTGTCTTTACCACAAATACCTTCATGTTTGTGGGTGAAAATTTTATATATTGTTTTCCTTAATTTTTTAAGACTGTATAAACTTCTATAAGTCATGAATATTTATAATGAATCATTAAATAAATCTTATTATCACTATTAAATGTTTATGAGGAAAATTTACATTCACTATGAAAGTATAACAACCAACCATGAATACTTATGATCAAGGAAATTTTCATTTTTTGGTCAGTAGTAAAGTATTGCATTAATTTTTTTGATCAATACCCAAAACCTTGTTATTAAGGAATTTTCCATTTTTCTAATTTAGGTTGAAAATAATAAACCACATTTAATTGAAATTAGAGATTATTTAAATTATCTACAACCCATTTTAGGAAACTCAAAAACACCTATAACATATTTTAAAAAATTTATATTCATTCACCAATAAATTTCCTTGAATAATTTGAGGAAATATACATAAAACCTAATTTTTAAGGCTATTAGTTTGAATCTATCCAAAAAAGGCCCTAAATAGTATAACTACATCTCCTTTTTCATTTTATCATAGTAGACGCTCACTCAACTGATAGAATTCAATGTTCTATCAAGTATGATATCGAATATTAAATCATGGATCCATATAAAATATTTCATGCTTCATCACTTATTGGTCACAAAAACCTATTGGGAATAACATAGATTCACTTGGTTATTGTGAAATTTATTATAGTATTGTTTCATATCTTTATATTTAAAACATTTTAGATTCATTTCATCTCTCTTGAAATTGAAGTCACGAGCTTGATGACGTTTTTCTACACATTAAAACAATAATTAAAATACCTTGAGTGTTTATTCCAACATGAATTACATATATAAAACTCCATTGCTCCCTTATATTACATTATGATAATTCCTTCATGTTGTTGATCAACCATCATATTCTTATAATGAATCACTTTATAAATTAATGATTTTGAAAAATTGTTCTCTTTCTGGATAAAACTTCTTACTATCACCTCATTGTAGAAAATGTTTAAGAGACAGATAATCATTGAAGACTTGGATTTATAACATCAATGAATCAATAAATATAATTTTTTTTTGTTTCTTAGATAATTAAAAATTTACCTTTGTAACCTTTTAATATTATCCTCATACTCAAACATTATAACTTCTTCCTTTTACTATCAATTTAAAAAATTTCCTTCTATATCAAATCATTTCTCACAAGGAAAATATTTTTCATGAAAAATAACCCTAAATGCATTCCACTCCATGATTTAAAAATTCCTTACCATATTACTATTTTGAATCAATATCCTCCATTGGTTATTGTGACCCATTAAGTGATACCCAAAAATGATAAATGTTTTATTATTTGTACAAACCAATTCCATAAATAACTTCTTTAAAGACTTTATCCATTACACTGCCACCATCATATTATTTTATCCATTTAATAATATACTTTATTTCCTTATAAAATAATCTAATGAGGTTGATACTTGTTGATGGGGAAATGGTTTCCCTATATATTCATGTTTATTTATCTTAACCATATTCTATTTTATTAGAATAGTAATAATTTTTTCAACAACAACATTGATTTAGAACCTTAGTTTGAGTAATTCCATCATTTTAGGACTTTTTTACACTATAAATTATTAGAATATCTTTCTAGAAAGGTTCATAAGTGTAAGAGGAGAATATCCTTGAGTATGGATGTAAAAAATTTGGTAGGAAATATTCACGTCATGAATTTTCGATTCACTATGTGAATTATTCTGGGAAGATTCCATGAGTTTTCACTATAGAGTGAAACTAGCCATAAATTCTTTTCAAGACATGAAATCCATTAATGATGTCAATTTGTTTTCCTTATAAAATAAAAAGAGATGATGGATTTTTGGTGGAAGTTTCCTCTAGATGAATTCATGTCACGAATTAGTATGGGGAGGCCCATTTTTTTCAAGCACCATTGTGTAACCTCTATTTCAGTCTCCTCAATTTTCCTCTCAACTCTTAGGGTCACGTTATGAAATTTATAGTGATATTTTATTTTCACAGTCTAATTTGAAAAAATATTTGGGTGTTTAATCATGGAAATCAAAGGATATATTTGTTTCCCTTATTTTGGATATCTTTTGGTAGGAATGAGTGAAACCATATATCAAAGTGTAATAACATGATATATGGGTTTGGATTTGAGTTAATTAGGTCTTCTTGGGATTTTATAAGGGAACCATATAAAGGGGCCTGATTGGTAGAATCTTCTTAGATCTATCATGCTAATTGACTTGAGGTAGGTCACTTCTCTCTCACTATAATATTCTGAACCTTATTGTATTGATTTTTCCTAAATTTATCTTATGTTTAGATTAGAAATAAATTTAAAATTTACATGAAAAATATTTGATTTATGTTATTTCAAAAACATTATTTTTGAAAGATGTAATTTATTTTAAAATAGTTTTTTTAATTTATAGGATGGTAATGAAGTACCACTATCGTAGTAGAATAGAGTATGTCCATGATGTAACACCATCAATATTTGACACCAATCATGTGGGTGTGGATGTGTGTTCGTATGTATGAACATTGGAATGATTATTATAAGTAACAAGAAATTTATTTAAAATATGTGTTTAATGTGTTCCATGTAACTTTTTTATAATTTTGGTATAAACTACTTTTCAACTTATCTCATGTTTTTTACAATATGTGAAAATATATTTGTATCCTAGTGGAATGTGTTGGGAAGTCAATGGGGATTATATAATAAGTGTTACACTCACCTATTACATGGGAAATTTGATGAACTAGGAGATATCATCTATTGAGATACAATGAAGAGGGGGGTCATACTTCTATTCCATGAAATTGATACTATGTTTAGTGGATTTGGATATGTGGATTATGCATATATTGGTATTTTGTGGTGCCACTTGGGTGCTAAAGTCATCATGTCATGGAGTTTTCTTATTGAATATTTTTATTTTTTTCTTCTATCCCTCTGATTTGATTTTTATGGATATTTTCATAAGATGAATAATTTATTCTTTCATGAATCATAGATATTTACTTTGATATTATGTATTTCCTAACATTTTTTTATTTCATAGGTTAATTAATCCCCCAATTCACTCATTATTCCTTGGAATTTATTTCTAGACATTTGTTTTTTTGGGATTTAACATATGGTTAGTGGAACTCTATCACTTATCAAGACAATGAGTTGGGTGTAGGGTGTTACTAATGGTATCAGTATTGTTCGCTCCTTAAGTTGGGTTATTATCAAGGATTCATGAATGTCTGAAAATGAACTGTATAGATTAAAAAGAAATATCTAATGTTTTTATGTTGAAAATCATGTTATAAAGGAATTTTGAGTACAAAATTCTTCTAAAACACTTCTAAAAAAAGGTTTCAAATCATCATCATGGGATTAAATGATTAGTGTAGAAACAATGACAGAACTAAACCACAAATGAATTTCCAACACTACATTATGAAAGGGTATATGAGGAGATATTTCCTTAGACTTTAGAAATGAGTCGGTGGAACATGATCAACACAATATCAGGTCTCTTATGCTCGTGTGTAAAAATCCTATCAGACTAGATTTCATCTATAGACACATGTTCACTGGGACACATACAAGAACACTACAGTTGTCTACTTCATTCCTTAGTAATGAAGAAAGTGTTATCCTATGAAAAATGATTGACATCATTATAGAGTAGAGTATATAATTTCAAGTGAGAAAATAGGTCCTTCTATATTGTGAGGAACCATTCAAAAGAAAATGAATATTATATATGTCTTATTTTGTATTGATACATATGACTCTATTCATACCTTTTATATGGTTAAATAATTTGGAATACATGTGGAAATGATTCCTTGTATCAAGAGTATAAGGAGATCAATTAGAAAATAGGAGTGTATATGGCTCAAATTCCTAGCATGTTCAATCACCATCAATGAAATGTAGTATTTCTTGGAGTTTACAACCCTAGATATGGATTTTTTTTGTGATATTTGGTATGGATTGGTTGGTGGTATTTTAATACCATATAGAATACTACACTCAACAAGTGATGCTCAAATCCCCATATGGAGTTCTACATATCTTTAAAGGGGATTGATATATAAAGGCTTGTAGAGAAGAAACTTTATTAATAGTGGATAGATCCTTATAAATATTGTTTTTAGTAAAGAACTTGGAAGATAATAAAAAAATAGGAAATGCGAACCTTTAAGATACAGTTGATCAGTAACCAGGTGTCATTCTGAACGATTTCTCTAGGTCACCACCCAAATGTTAAATCAATTTTTCTATCAATATACTCCACATAACTAACCCTATTTCACTACCATATTACTGAATAGAACCAAAAGAGTTGTGAGGGTTTAATGCCTAATATTATTATTTTTAATATAAAGGTTTTATTAAACCTAATACATTGACTTGGGTTATACCAATTGTTTTTTAAGAAAGAAGATGGTTCTCACCACTAATGTGTTGATTATCAGAAATTTAATCCAGATAGGGTCAAGAATCAGTATAGTATTTCTCAAATTAAATATTTTTTTGATCAATTAAGGGGATAAAAGTGGTTCCCTATGATATACCTATGATAATGATATCATTATCTCAGATTCGAAATGGGGTATTCTTAAAATTTCATTTAATAATCGATATAACTATTATGAATATAATTCCATGCCCTTTATTCTGAATAATTCACCAGTAGTATTCATGGAATTGATGAACTGTATCTTTAAATGGTACATCAACTCCTTTACAGTATTATTGGATGAGTATATTACTGTTTACTCCCTAATAATGAATTAACATGAGGAAAATTTGGAAACTATACTGATCGCCTTTCAAGACAATTATTTTTATGAAATGTTTTCTATTTTCACCTTCATGATCCAAGAGGTAAGATTCCTTGGAGATGTTATCTCTAAAAAGTGAATATCAATAACACCCTGATATTTTAAAAGAGGAACGTCATATTTGATAGAGTATATGAGACAAAACAAAAAGTACAGAAGAGGATGTCACACCCATAGACATTATGATATTTTTCTTAAATAAACTAAATCACTTTGATATTATTTAATACATGAAACAATGGGTTTGAACGAAATAGAATACTATATTAAAATATTATTATTATACCAGACCATTATGACCTTGTCATTATGTTGGAAGGTATATGTAACAATAACTAAATTATGAAAATTATATGGTTTAAATATGAATAAAATAAATCTAATGGATAATTATTAATTATAAATAAAATAAGAATCATTTTAAATAAGAAGAAATGTTTTCTAATAAACTTTAATTTTCAAAAAGAAATTTATTAACATTTTAAACAATTAATTTAATATTAATTTTTACCACTTTCAAAAAAAATTTGGAAAAATAATAATTATATTATTAATTATAAACTTAAAAATTATCTTTGGTTTAATTTATGACAATTTTCATTGAATATTCTTTTTTTATGATGAGTTAAAAATATAGATTTTTATCGAAAATAGCCTTTTCGTTTAAATTATGTGCAATGTTGAACTATATTTTTATTTATTTTAATGTAAAACATGTTAATTAGTACAATAATTTTACCAATTTAGTTGATTTTAATCAATACCATAATGAATTATGTTTTTAAAACATTTCAAACATTTGAATTGTTTTCTTTAGAAAACACATCTTTTTGACGCGCTTACGGGTTTAAATTTAAATTAAATTCTACCACTTTTGAGAATTGAATTTAGAAAATTTGATTTCATATTCCAAATTATAAAAATATATACTATAAAATAAAGTCAACTTAATTCAACATAATTTTTTACCATAATGAATATTGAAAAAATAAAATATTAATTACTGTGGTTATGGTAAAAATTGGTTGTTGAGGAAATAAACTAAGTAAATAATGGTTAAAAAATGACATAAAAATGTCTAAAACCCATATTATGGTAATATTTTTAACTTATCACCTATTATATTTTATAATTAACCATTTTGGAATCTTTTTTTAAAAGGAATGTTTGGGTTTCACTTTTTTTTTAAAATTCCAAGTATATCCCCTCCCCCACTTATAATAGGCCACCCACTCTTCTTTTATTTTTACATTTCCAAAAACATTTGGTCTAGAAAATACCTCAAAATACCTTAATTAATCAACTCTAGACATCCTAATTAGCTTTTTTTCATGATAAATATGATCTATAAAGGATTAGGTATAAACCTAAAGTGGTTCTTCAATAAAGAGGAAAATCCTTAATGCATGTAATTGTATTATTTCTACCTCCTCCTTTTTTAAATATTATTATTTTATGATAATATAATAAAAATAAAATCTCATATATAATGATACCTTAATAAGTTACTATCATATCCAAAATCAATTTTCATTTCCATCAAATGGTAAATAAAATCATAGATCGTGTGTATATTGGATTACAACTTTGCAAAATAATGTCATTAATTTTCCATCACCGCATTTCATGGATAGAAACAATTATGGATTTAAAATTTTTATATAGTATTTATGACATTATAATATTTTTTAATTATAATAACACATATAACTTCTTACATTTCATTCTATAGGGGATATTGCAACGCCGCTCGTGTGTACAACTGACAACCAACTCGCGGAGTGTTGAGATTCATTTTTTCTTATTGAATAAATGAAAGGAATTAATGTTACTATTAATTAATTAATGTGATATTTAGGATCTAATAACACTTTTTGAAATATAATATCTCATCTAACTTCTTACCTTCCAATCCATTGGATTATAATTATGTCACTCTTGCGCACATGTGGATTACCACCACTATAAAGCAATAAGAAATGTTTTACATTTTATTTTTACATGTATGTTAATAAATATTTATTTTTTTAGTATAAATTCATTATATTAAATAATAATAATTTTTAATGGTTAATTAATATTTACTTTAATTAAATTCAATTCTTCATGAAAAATGGAAACATTGTTCCTTCATATGTACAGCTTACGGTCTCTATGAACAGTGTAATCCATTTTCAATCTCTAACATTAATAGATTACAATAAGTACATATATAATGAATAATTATTATATTAATATCATTTTTAAAATTATGGAGCTGATGTAACCTTGATCAAATTAAAAGGACTAGAATTACCAAAATAAAACATACGTGAAAAACAATGTTTTTATCACCCAAAAATGTATTTTTAACAAAGAGATGTTGATAGACACGCAAGAAAAGACTATAAATAAATCAAATATGCTATGATATATTTGATTATGTTTCTGTAATATAATTAAAATAAACATATAAAATAATATACATGAGTTTCAGTCACAGACGAAGGATGTCGAACCTTAGTGAAGGGTTTATCATCTCACTTTTACATTCGTGATACATACACCATATTCACAACTTATTCCTTTATGTGTTGTATTTACTTGAAAATTTGATATCTTATTTCATGAATCTATTTATAATAATGGTATTCAAATTTAAATTTTATTTTACTTCCTTCATGGGGCTCATGATTCCAAAGTTACCAAAGTGGAAATTGTTTATTTCACAATCACATCATTATTCAGGATTTTTTTTATTTTATTCTCCGATGGTAGAATTATTTGATATTTCTATCCTAAAATCAATATATTTTCCTCTCTTATTGTTATTCATTAACTTTTCCAAGAAATTTTACCACTTTCCCACTCGTTGTTACTTAAAATTATTGATAAAATGTATTTTAAAAAATATAATTTAATTTTTCTCTTCAGTCAAAAATCCATTTTCATCAAATTCTATATTTTCTAAAAAATATTTTTTCATTTTCAATGATTTATCAATTAATAGTTTTTCCAATTTTGATTTTTTATTAAAAATTTGAAATAAATAATGATGTGATTTTCAAACCAGGGTGTGCTTGGATTTTACCAAAAATGATAAAGGAGTCTTTGTTTTAACATCCATGACATGAACAGAATATTCCACCATCATGACCACTCTATATTTTTAATAATTTATTATAATATCCAAAAATTATTTTTAAATAAAATTATTTTCAATTTTTTTTGAACATATTGTTTTAAAATAAGATTTTCAAATTGAAAAGGTTATTTTCCTCTATAATTTTTAATGGATCATTTCATGTAATTTCTATTCATCAATGAAAATAAACCTTATTATACTAATACTTCATTTGGGATATATGGTATTGATACCATCCTTATTATTTCTCTATATGGTTTAAGATTAATTTGACTTAGGATGTACCATTTTATTGCCATTCACATTATTACTCTGGATGGGTTGTGGTTATGAATATTTGATTGGGGTAATTAGTAACATTTCGTATGTTAGTTTTTCAATATTAATTTTTTTTTGTGCTTCACCCCTTTTATATGAGGAGTGAATTGGAATTATTATGTTATGGGTGGATCCTAGTTATAGATTGGTCGTTTGTGGATCGACACATCTCATGATACAAATTAGTTGAGAAAATTAGATGGGTTTCTACCTTGAGATTTAAAAAATCTTGTGTAAGGTATTTATTTTTTTATTCTAATGTCTGACATTATTCATTCCATAATTATGAGATTATTTATTTATGTCCAAGTGATTATTCTATTTATTAAAATATCCATGGATAAGTTTCAAGATAATTTGATCATCATTTACTTCTAAAATATTATTATTAGTTTATAAATTAAATTTAAGGTGTTTCATTTATTTACCTTTCCATATTGATTATGATTATTTATTCATGGTTGAATTATTGTATTCTTAACCTTTCTGAGAATCTTAGATCACCCCTTTATAATTCTTTATTTCCAACTGCATATCTGTAAGGGTTTTGTGAATGATATGTAGGGATACTCTATAAAGAATAATGTCTTTCTCAATGAAAACACTTTATGTATTTGATGTTTTAAAATTCATGTTAAATTCATGTATATATCTAGTTTACTAATATTATTAAAATATTTATTCTATTGGGATGAGATAAATTTTATCTTGTTCAAATGTAATTTATAAACCACCGACATTGTGCTACTCATTTCATGGTCTTTGCAGTTGTTATTAGAGGAGGTTTAGTAGAAATTGATGAACTATATATTAGAAAACATATATTATGGAAAATAACCCTATCAATTTAAGGATAATTAAACGAAATGGATAACATTCTAATGTTTTGGTAAGGTAGATATTTTATGGTTTTCATATAATTAAATCCATTTCTGAACACTAAAAGTTAACTTGGTTCTTGTGAAAATGTACTTAGGGGAATTAAATTTGGAATAGGCATGTTAGGATTAACCTGAGTGTTACCCAGTACATGACAACGAGTTGTAATACACTCCTAGTTTGACCCTCCTAGGAGATAATAATCAGTTAATTAAAATTTTAATTATAAACCATTATGATGGATTAGAAAATATTTTATGATTTGAAAACAATAAAAAATAAACCATGTTTATTATTGTGAGATTATCCATGTATAATTTTTTTAATTTATGGTAAGTGTTTCAATAATTTTGTGATTATACATTATGATACATAATATTATGATATAATTTGTTGTATTTCATTATTTATAAATGGAGCCTAGCATAAGGATTGAGAACAATATCAATGCAAGCAATCTCAGGAATAAGGATGATAATTTATTTGATGGGATTAAGAGAATCATTTAAAGAGATCTAGTCTCCCAAAATTATCATTATACTAGGACATAGTATAATGTTATTTCAAGATATAGAAATAATTTTATAAGTATTATATATTCAAAGGGAAGAAATGGAAGAAGACGAAGACCTAAAAAAAGGAATAAGGGGAATAATGGAAAGAAGGGTTTTCCCACATGTGATAATTGTGGAAAGAAACACCATAGAACATACCAATGAGAATGGGATTTTTATAAAAGTTTAGACAGAATGTCCACAATGATTTTGAATATAAGGTAAAGAAATAACATTACATGATTAAATACTAAAATTGTAAAGAGATGGGGTACTACGAAAATGAATACCCCAAGCGTAAATGTAATATAACTCAGAAAATACCAAGGGATCATGGTCAAGATTATTATATCACTACAAAAGAAGTGAAATGATTAAGGTTCATGTGTTTGGAATCAATAATTATGTTATAGGAGTATTTTAATCCATGATATTATTGTTATAAGAATTATGAAATGTATGAGGAATATACTATAACACTTTTTGTTTTAGGATTTTAGATAATATGTTGAATGGTATCAATAACCAAGAAAAGTGATTTTGTCGCAAGTTGAACATAATTTAATACAAATTAGTTAGATAATATATCCATTAATATTTGATATATTTTGTAATAATAGTGATAAATAGATGTTTATGGGATAGAATTGGTGACCTTGAAATTGGTTAGTTATTTTATGGTTTATGTTATCTTTTCTTGGGTTTACAAAAATTTTGGATTTATGAAATATATTTGGTGAAGTAAGATTTTATTTTTCAAACCATGAATGTTTTAATTAAGGTTTTATAGTGATAAAGGTATTCAAAAAATTGGAATGTGACATTAAGAGCCACATAATATTGTCTGTGAAATATAATATAGATTCAGTGCCCATCCTTCTAAATTTTTGGACATTTAATTCAGACAGACATATTTTGGATTAATCGTAAGTTTATATTTAAATGAAATGGATTAATTTGAACTTTAGGTGTTATTGGATAAATTACCTAACAATTTTTGTTTCATAAAATACCCAGATATGGGAATAATTACTTGTCATTATATAGATCTTTTAAATGTGCTTCTATCATAAAATTTCATTTTAGATATTCATTTCTTGGAGTAAGAAATGAAGTAGGAATTGATCAAAGCACAAAAAAGGATGAAATTGTGCCAATGAAATAGAAATACATCAAGAAATAATATTTTATTTTACTATCATTAAAGATGATAAATGAATTCCTCAACACTAGGAAAGTGATCCTGAAGAAAAAATTGCTATCCTAGAACATTGATTTTCAATGAATCAATTGGCCATTCAACTCATCACAGATTTTTAGATTTGTAGTCATTAAATTTTATAGATTATTACATTTTTTAAAAGGTTATCTATATGATCTCAGTTAATCCTTGGAAATTAGTATTTTCTTTCATACCTATTTCTTCACTTTCCACCACTTTTATTTTATTTAGAATCTAATTATGTTTTATTCTAGATGAAATTAATACTTCCCATCCCATATTATTGAGACAATGTTTTTTTGACAATTTTTACTATGTGGGGTTTCAAGAAGGTTATTTTAAAATATAAACATTTTGATTACCAAGATCAATATTTAATTTTAAGGTCAAAATTTATCTAGGGGGTAGAATGTAACACCCTGACAGAGAAACATCACGTTCAATGAAATATATTAGACGGAAAACCAATCATAAAAGATAATCTAACACCATAAGGATTTAATATATATTAATTTTTAAATAAATTCAATCTCTTCAATATATTTCAATGCATATATCACCGGGTTTTAACGAAACATGGTACTCTATTAAAATATTATTATTTAAACATGACCATTATAACCTTCTAATAGAGTTGGAGAGTGTGAAAAGTAATAACTAGATTTTGAAAATATTATGGGTTATAAATTTATAAAGTAAATTAAACAGAAATATATTGATTAAAAATAAAATAAGAATAATTTTAAAGAGAAAAAATTGTTCTCTAAAAACCATATTTTTAAAAAAGGTGGTTTAGTCTCTCTTTGTGAACATATTTTAACATTAATTTCTATCAATTTTAGAAAATTTATTTCATAAAATAATTTTTTTTTCAAAATATACGTATGAAAAATATCATGTGGTAAATTTTGACAATTTAATGAAAAGAATAATTTTTTGAAGAATAGTGAAAAATAATGAATTTTATTAAAACCTGTTTTTTAATTTTAATTATTTACAATGTGAAATTATTTTTCAATTTTTTTTAAATTTACATTAGTGAAATTATATTATAATTTACTTGCTTTAGTTCATTTGAATAAATTTCATATTGATTTATTATATTAAAACATTTTAATGTTTTGAAAAAATTTCATTGAAAACCACATTTTTTCGACGTGCTTGTGGGTTCCATTTGAAATTAAATTCTATGAATTATTTGAATTGAATTTGGAAAAAATGGATTATATATTCATAATAATAATAATTTATATTATATAATAAGTTAGACTTAATATTTAACAATAAATAATAGTGAACAGACTAAAAATTAGTTATTGTTGTTATGGTTGGAATGGGTTTACTTGGGGTTAAACGAAGAACAAAAGGGTTAAAATGATATAAAACTTAGAAAAACCAATGTTATATGCATATAATGACCTTATAACCTATAAGGATTTATAATGACCAATTTTGAAGGATTTTTTATGATAAAAACATACATATCATTTTTTTCCCATCAAAAATACCAAGAGTGTCCTCTCACCCACTAATAAAAGGACATCCCCAATTCTATCCTATTTAAAAATAAAAGACCCATTGGATCAACCAATACCTACCAAAATCATTTAAATAATACCCTAAAAACATTTTATGTTCTATGTATTAATAATAAAACAAATATATATAGAATTTAGGTATAAACATAAAGTTGTTCCACAAAGAACATGTAAAATCCTTAACGTGCATATTTGTTTTATTTCTTACTCAACCTCCTTAAAATATAATTCATACTGATTAATATAATTAAAATATTAGTTTATATATACTGATATTTAATTATGTTAATGTAATAATCCAAATCCATATCTATTTCAATTAATTAAGAAAAGAATCTTTTGATCGAGTGTATGGGGGACTACTGCCTCGTGAACAGATGTAATTTGTTTTCCATCAACACCATTAAGGGATAAATATAATTACCTATTTAACATATTTATATTGTATATATGAAATTATTATACTAATTTATTTATTATATATCATATAACTTCTTACTTTCAATTCTCTGGGGGATAAGATAATGCCACTCGTTTGTACAAGGACTACTGCCTCATGAAGCGATTTGATTGATTTTTCACTTAAACTTTAATGAAATAAATTAAGGTTAATTTTAATTAATATGTGTGATATTTTTTATCTAAACATTCCATGGTAAATATAATATCTCATATAACTTCTTACCTTCCAATTCGTCAGAAAATAATGACGTAACTCATGTGCACTTGTGGACTACTGCCTCAATGTAGTGATGTTAAATGTTATTCATTCTTATTTTTAAATGCATGAAAATAATGATATATTTAATTAAAATGAATTAAATATATTACGTAATAATTATTAATTAAAAATTTACTAATATTAATTTTCATTTCTTTCCATCCGTCGAGAAAAAAATGAAACAATGTTAATGCATATGTACAACATATTGTCCCCGTGAATGGTGTAATATAATTTATGTCAGAAACTATAATAGATTACTAGAAATAAATATAAAATTATTATATATAATATTTATATCATTTTTAGCTATATTTAGATGATTTAACCTTGATAAAATTAAAATTACTGAAATTACTGAACTAAAACATACATGAAAAATTAAGTTATTTTCACAAAAAACTATGATTTTAACAATGATTTATTAATAAATGGATGATAAAAAACTATAAGAAAATCATATATGTAATTATATATATGATTATTGATCAATAATATATTTATAATAAAACTATATTTATTATATATGAGTTTAGGACACATACGCAGCAAGTGAAACCTGAGGTAAGGGTTTCTCATCTCACTTGTACTTTCATGAGACATGTTCCATATTCACCACTTATTCCATGATGTGGAGTATATAATTCACATTTTAAAATTTAATATCATTAATCTATTTCACTTCATGGTATATAATTTTTAATATTCTATTACTTATTTTATGGGGATTATGATTCAAAAGTTACCAAAGTGGTAAGGGTTTATCTTAAAATCTCATCATTATTTAGGATTGTTTTTTTAATTCTCCCGTGGAGGAATTATGAGATATTTCTATCTTAAAATAAATAATTTATATTATCATATGGTTATTAATAAAATTATTCAATTGATAGTACTATTTTACCACTCTTTGTTGCATAAAATGATCGAGAAGTTTTCTTATGAAAATCCGATCTTATTTCTCTCTTTGGTTAAAAATAATTTTTTTTTCAAAATACATATTTAAAAAAAATCAAAATAGTTTTTAACTGTTAAAAATGATATATTAAATTCACTTTTATTATTTTTACTTTTGAATTTTCTTGAATTTAATCATCATTTCACTTTTAAAAACACATCATGATTGACTTTTACCAAATATGTGAAAGTAATATCTGTTTAAACACGTATGACAAGGTTGAAATTTCCCACAGTCATGAACACTCAATGTTCTAAAGATTATTTTATATCATTCAGAGGTTATTATGAAATAAATTTATTTTCAAAATTTTTTATGAACTTTTAGTTTTTAAACTTTATTTTCTAATTGATATGGTACTTTTCCTCAACAATTAATTAAAGGATATTTTCATATAATCTATATTCATCAACAAAAAAACCATTAATCTATTTATGATCCACTGGAGAAATTCTATATTGAAAACATACATATTATTTATCTCGATGATTTATTAACAGTTTGACATAGGAATTACATTTTTATTATTATTCACCATTATACTCTCGATGGTTAATTATTATGTTTATTTGATTAGGGTACATATTATAATTTTGTATGCTAGTTTTTCAATAAAAAAATTTTTGATTATTATTTTCAACCCGTTCATATGAAGAATGTATTGGATTTAGTAAGTGATGAGTGGGGCCCAATTACAGATATCCCCTCAATTCATCGATATGTCTCATGAGTCAAATCAGTTGGCCAAATTATATGGGGTTCTACATGCATTTATACACTATTTGGGGAAAGGATATGAAAATATGTTTTAGATGTCTAAAATTATAAAATCTCAATTTTTGAGATCAGTTATTAATGTCTATGGGATTATTTTAATCGTTATAATATCTATGGACAAGTTTCAAGATCATGTGGTTATTTATATGGATTTATTTTATCTTCATTTATTTTTTCAATATTTTGATTTGTTTTGATGATTAAATGGACTGTGGTTTAGTTATTTACCTTGAAATATTTATTATGATTATTTATTCATGATAGAATCTATAGTACACTTACCCTTACAAGGCGTCTGAGCTCACCCATTTTCTTATGTTTTATTTTTCCTAGGATATTAGGAATTGTTTTGTGAATAATATGAGGGGATACTCTATGAGGAATAATTGAGTTATCAAAGATTTTTTTCCTATTTTATGTTCTAAAATATATTTGAAATTAAGGTATGTATCTAGTTTACCAATACAACTAAACAATTTATTCCTTAATAATGAGATACATTGTATATATTGACTATTTAATAAAGTTATCATCGAATCTGTGCTAATGGGCTCGGGGTCTTTATAATATTAATTGACCTTAGAAGTATTGAAGCAGTTTCCTCTTGGAAGACACTAGATAATTTTTTGAGATATATAGTTATTTTATTATTAGTAGGCTATTATCATCCCTTTATTCTAGATTTCTCTAGGATTTCTTTTCCAATGATGGCTTTTACAAGAATGTGTGTTCTATTCACATTGAAATGTGCATACCAAAAAAGTTTTCAAGATTATAAAGAACATCTTACATTGGAACCCATCCTAATGTTTTCAGAACTAGGTAAGGCCTATGTTTTATACTGGTATGTATCTGGATCTGATGTAGGTTGTGTTATCATGTAGGGAGATCATGATACGACCAATGGTTCAAGATAGTTTTGGGAACATGATAATAATTGTCCTATGCATGAGCTGGAATTAGTTGTAGTTGTCCTTACCTTAATGACTTGATGTATTACCAATTTGGAGAAAATTTTACAATTTTTACAAAACATAATATTTTAATATATAAAATTTCTATGCGAGTCTCGAACCGGAAGCAATAATGATGAATGGTGTACTGAAATATCTTTTAGACTTATTATATTCATTTGGTAAGGGGAATTTTTTGGAAGGTGTGTTTATTAAAAAATATTATATTGAAGTGTTATGAGAAGAAAATGACCAATGGAAACCGATGAGAATTATTCAAACATGCATCTATATTATACCACATAGTCTGAACATGTAATATTCATAAAATTTAATCTCATTCCTTACATGATGGACTTAGTGAAAGAGTAAAAGATAAAAGATCCGGATTATATAACTATTTTTTCAAACCTAAATGGAGGGGAGACTTTATATGGTTGGAAGGAGGATGAAAATTCTTTCTTATATTTTCAAAATCAAGTTGTAGATCTTCATTCTTTCATGGAAAATATTCTTTCCACTTATCACCATTCTAAATGGGTTATTCATTTGGGCATTAATAAAATAAAAAACAAAATTAATGTACATTTATAGTGGTAATTTATGAAATCCCGAATTACAGACTATGTAAGGAAATGCTCAAATTTTCCACAGGTAAATACCAAACATAAAAAATTGGATAGTATACTATAGTCTATACCTATACCTGTAAAAAAGAGGGAAAATATTTTTAATGGATTATTTCATTAGTCAATATGGAATGTTATGAAAAGAATTATTCTGTTTGGTGATAGTGGATAAAATTACTAACTTGTCACACCTCATCTCTATTAGAGATTCTAACATGATAGTGGATTTAGAAATTTTATGCATCCAAAAAGATTTTCGGTTTCACAATGTTCCATTTTTAATTTTTATATATTAGGGATCCATGCATCACTTTTTGATTCTAAAAATTGTTAATACTAATTATTAGAATGACAAATCATCCAATGATGTATGGGTAGTCATAATAAACAGTTTAGACATTGGAATATATGATCAGAGTATGTGCCATGGAATTTGGTTCATCATCAGAAGAAAATATTCCTTTTGTGGAGTTCTAATATAGTAACAGCTTTTAAGAGACAATAGAGATGGCTCTATTCAAGGCAATGTATTTCAATCATTATTATTCTCCACTATGTTGGGTGAAAATAGGTGAGACATAATTCATTTTATTGAGTCATGCCAATGATACTACGACTACAATTTAGATGATTTGCAAGAATATTGCTATATCTCAGAGCTGATATAAATCATACACTTAATATCATCCCTGACCTTTTGTTTCGATTTGTATGACCATATACTATTGAAATTCTCACCATGACAGGGTCATAGATTCTTGGGGAAACAAGAGATCTTAGTACCATGTTATTTGGTTCTATTCTTGATTTTTTAATTGATTGTGATTGTGGAATATTGGTTATCCTTACCAACATGATTTTTTGATGTCCACAACGATTTCCATATTTTACAATTGAATAAGAACCAGTGGGATCCCATTTATTTAATAATTTGGGATCGTTTTACTCTCGATCAATATGATATTTTTGTCCATGAATTGGTGAATATTATGGATAGAGATGAAAATACCCTATGAGGGAGATCTATTTCTTTATTGGGAGTTTTTTGGCATCATTGTTTTGTTTGGGAGGGAACATGAGAATGGGAAAAGTTTATGTGTGATAAATGACCTTATTTTTTCAATGGAAATTTTGATATAAAAATTCACAATGAATGAAATCCCAATATTGGGGATAATTGAGAACACCTGATTTGATGTACATCTTCATTTATGCATTTTTATTATGTTTGAAATCATTAGAATACATTTTTTGATGTTTTTTGGTAGTGTAAGAGGAAAATAACATTGATTATGGCCATATAAAACTCTACTGGAAACATTCATGATGTGAATTATCTATGGGAGATGTAGTGAGTTATCATCATATCATGAAACATGCTATGAATTCCATTAATGATGTGAATCCTATTCATGACATGAATTAAGTTTCTTTTGAAAATAAAAAGAGGTGGCCAGTTTTTCTATTGAAGTGACCCCTCAATTAATTGAGGACATGAATTCCCAATTCACTATGTGAATTAGTCTGGGCCCAATCAATTTTACTCCAGCACCCACATTTAATTACTCATTATGTCCCTTTTATTTTCATATTGACTTCCATGGTTACCCCAGGATATTTTTGATGATCATTGACATTAAAACTATGATTCCAAAAAATTCATGGGTGTTCAAGTGTGGAAATCAAGGGTTATGATCTCCTTCTTCATTGTTTTTTTATATCTTCAGGTAGGCTTGCTATGAACCATAGATCGATGTATAATTACTAGACAAATGGGTTTAGATTTATGTTTATGGGATCTTCATGGGTGTTGATAGAGTAATTTAAGGAAGTGGTTTTGATTCTTGGAATTTTCTTAGATCTATCATTACAATTAACTTTAGGGAGAAAGATTCTCCCTAAATATACTATCTTATAAATTTTTGTCTTGATTTTTCCTGAACGTTTTTTGTACATTAAATCCATTGAAAATCTTTACATGGAAAATACATATTCTATGCAATTTCAAAATGGGGGGTTTTAAAAGATGGAATCTATGTATAAATAAATAATGTAATTTTGGAACTTTTCAAGATTTTTTTAACTTGTGTTCATGTGAATATGAGATCTATATTTTTTATAAGTACCACATGTTTTTTTATGAAGTCGTTTCATGAAGTAACATCTTCAACATTTCATAATAATATGGAGTACATGGATTTCTATGTGCATGTGTGAGCAAGGGAATGATTATTCAAGGTAAAATAAAACAGATTTTAAAGAACTATTTAATATATTATATAGAATATTATTATGATTCTAGTTTATACATCATATTCTATTCTTCCATGTTTTTTATAAAATGTGATAACTTGTTATTTTTCTAATAGAGTATATTGGGAAGTCTCTAGGGACTATCTACTCAGTGTTATGCTCCCCCATTCTTGGGAACATTGGTGAATTTTCAAATATCATTTAGAAAGAAACATCGAAGGATTAGGTTTTTTACCTCTAAAGTATAAATCTATTACATTGTTATTATTTTTGTTGGAGATGGAGTTTTGGAGTTTCTACATCTTATTCTACTATGGTGCCACCTTGGTGCCTGAGTCTTTATGGATTGCAGTTTTCTTCCTGAATATTTTTTTTGTTATTTAATGTCACTATATTTTGATTTATATTGGGATTTGTTTGATTTTCATGGTTTATTTTATCATGTATCATATATATTTTTTAGGATGTTATGTCTAACTCGAAAATTTATCTGGTTCGTAGGGAAAATAGTCCATGAATGTTCTCTTAAGCCCTTGGAATTTATTACTAAATTTGGTTCCATGGGGATGTAACATAAGGTTTTTTTCACACCATATCTTCCCAATAAAATTATTTGGGGAGAGATGTTACTATATACTCAATTATCATAATTATTTAGACATTATCCACATTATCCACAAGTACTGGATTAGTTTCCATTACATCAAGTAGGAACCATTATCTAACAAATTTAATAATTCCATTGGTAATAATATAAACTACTAATGTATTAAAAAATCCTTATGTATATCGTGTTTCCGTAAAATATAGTTTTTTTGGATGATTTAACCAGTGAATCTGTGTATTAATGTGTGTATCTTTGTTTTCCTACATTCCCACTTTCCAAATGTGGGCGATTTTACTCCCTATCATCAGTATTGTATTCTCCATGATCAAAATACGATGATGGAATTTCAGTTCATCCTCCCATTAATTCTTCCATGTAACTTGTTTCCTATTACATGTCTACCTTGTAGATTGAGTCTTGTTTGTGGAACTCATTCCTAGTTACATCTTAGTGTGGAGTGCTGTTAATTATAAAACTTCGATCTTGAAAGGGAAGAAGCATTCGGTCAAAAGTGTAGTGATGTTAGAAACATCTATGTAAGTCTAGACATTGGGTATATTTGGAACCTTAAATCTTCCTCTTTTAGAGGGAATCTCTTATGAGTCATCTTATGTGTGTAACCCAAGGCATCATGTGTCAATCATGAGGGAATTGATGAGTCATCTTTGGTGTGGAACACAAGGACTCCTGTGTCGATCATGTGGGAATTGACACTAGAGGCATGAGTTTATAAGGATTTTTTACTTTAGAAATCCCATTTTCATTACATGAGGTAGGTATTAATGATCAAGGAATAATTTTTATGTCCTACAGAGGTGGGTACAAGTTTAATGTATGGTATGGATAAAATGGGCCTAAGTATAAAATCTTACTGAGTGGGATCCTGATGTCCTGTTGATACAAAACAGGGGGGTGTATCTCTAAAAGGTAATACTTCACACCAGAATGATATATCATAATTCCCTAATGTGGTGGATCTTGGAGGTGTTTCTCTGGGAGGGATGATTTCATGCATGGATTTTGCATCAAAATTCCATATTGAGGTGGATCATAGAGTTGTATCCCTAAAAGGGAATATTTTACAACATTATGGTGGATCAGAGCACCCTATTGAGGTAGATAATGGAGGTGTGACCCATTGAGGTAATATTTCACACATGGATGGTGTATTAGAAATCCAAATTGTGATGGATATTGGAGTTCTGTCTCTAATAGGGAATACGTTATACTTGATGGTTGATAAGAACCCCCTATTGAGGCGGATCATGAAAGTGTTTCCCTGGGATGGAATATTTCACACATGGATGGTGGATCAGAACACCCTAATGGGGTGGGTCCTAGATTTGTGTCCCTAGGAGAGAATATTTCATAGCCACGTCGTGGATCTCAATTCCCTATCGAGGTGGATCCTTATGGTTTTTCCATATGATGTATGATTTCATACCTGTATTGTGGATAAAAATTCCCTATTGAGGCACATTTTTTAGGTGTTCCCCTATGAGGTAATATTTCATACCCATATTGTTGTTCAGGATTCCCTGTTGGGGGGATCTTATAGGTGTGTCTCTAGGAGGGAAGATTTCACAAATGGATTATAGATGGTGTGATTAAACCTCAAGGTGGCATGATGTGAATCATGTTTAAAATATAGGGATAAAAACCCACATAGTTTGACACAATATTTTATGTTTTTTTGATAGGACTGATCCATATAGTTTAATGTAATGAGGTAAGGACTCTCATGTCATAGAAGGAGAGCCTATGAGGGATGGTCTGGGGATTACTCAAATAAAATGCCTGATGTGGAAGTTTATGCCATGATGGGGGTGGAGATTTCATCCCATGTGATTCATACATGGTGAATCCCATGTTTATTACATAGTGTATGAGATGTGAGGTAATCCCATGTAAATAAAATGTGAGGAATCTTTTGTTCATCACACCAGAAAAGGCTACAATTTTATATCACATCCGGAGGATGTTGTCTTATAGTTTCATATTGTATGACTAATATGTGGATCTAGGTAGTTTCACGTCATGCATCTCAGACATTGTGGATCTTACTCCTCTAGGTGGAGCATGTCAAGGTGAGAGGAAGAACAGTCATAAGGACCTACTACTATGATCGGTTCACATTTTACCATGAAAGTACCACATATAGGTATTATGTAACCACCAGTCACATGCCTATGGGTGGGACATGGTTTCAACACTTCCATGGAGGAGTGTAAATACAAAGGATCGATGTTAGGGTGACTATGATTAGTTTACATATACAGTAGGGTCCCTATTCTTATAATCAACCGTTTGGATGAAGGCACAAGCCGCACTTGGAGTGATGTGGGCCGACTTAGGAGTGGGTGTCACTAGTCACACAAGTACTCAAGTTGTGGTTGAACCGAACCTAATTTTGTATGGGGGACCCAGGAACTCAACCTTCATGAAATTGTATCAGTTGAAATGAGGCACCATGAAGAGACCGAGAGGATGTTCTTCATGTTGAATTTGTCTTTACATAGGAGGGACTCACTAAGATCTATTTCCTCAAGGTTTTTAGGGTTATTGTAAAGGTGTATTCCTCATGAAACAGAGTGAACCTACCTCAGGGTAATCTTTTGGTTCCCATGGGGTTGGATTCATGTGGGATAGGTGCCTCATTACACCCCATGTTCAACATTGGTATTTATTCTTCCACAAAGGTAACTAACCTTTACGAAAGAATCATTAGTTTGATTTGAGGTTCTCTAAAACCCATGGCAGATGGTATTACGAATGATGGAAATCTTGGGAGATACATTTTATCATTAAATTATAGAGATTAGGTGTATGATGATTTCAGACAGTTTTTCAAAAGTTTAAAATTCATGGGTTCCCTTAAATGTCGAGCATAAAGGGGGATTTATAAGGTTATGGGTTTCATGAATATTTGAGCCTTTCATGGTACTTTATGAGATTCATAATGGGAAGGGGCTTTAAAATCATGAATGAAACTGCCCTGATGCTATCTTCAACCCTCCATGTGGTCGAGAAAAGGGGAATCATGAGTCCTGATTGACATGATGTGGAGTTTACAATCAACCCTTCACATGGACCAAACCATTGTGAGCCAAACCCGTTTGAAAATGTGGATAGCTTCACAAATCTAGTACCTTAAGTCTATTTTTGGGATGTTTTTTCATGTATTCGATTTTAACTAACTATTACATCCTCTAAATATCCATTTACATGAATATTTTGGCAGAAAAAATTCCCCCACCTCATAATTACAGTCAACGAGGAAGGAGGGACAGATTCTAAGGGAGAACCATTGAAAACTAACAATTAATCCTTGTTCATGAAGCCCGTTCACAAATCCCAATCACAGATCCCATTAAATAAACCGAATCATGAATGTTGGGTGGTCGTACCACTATAAATGACATACAAGGTACTTCGGGGAACCATGATAATTTCAAATAAAAAATATCACTCTCTATTCAGGAAGATCAATACCTTCATGAGTTATTTTTTATTTCAATCCTCATCTCTCATGAATCTCTCCATCACCATGAAATTTCATCCATGAATAGTTCTCCTTGAACCTTACCCATGAGAGAGTACCTCCATGAACTTAACCATCGTGATTCTAGATTCAAAAACCCATTTATCACAAGCATTGCTTTGTGAAAAATACTCATACAAATTCATAAGTCTTAAAGATGGTGGTTTATGAAGGATCCAATATTGGTTTCACTCATAGGGAGGATATGGTTTTGAATAAAATGACTAGGGAGACTATCCTGAATGTATCATATCATGTCTCACTTTGTCCACTAATGATGGTGGATCAAAATGAATACCAACATTGTAAACAGTTTCTATATTATGTATATAGGCCTAGGGACAATGTATTCATCCTTGATGCGAATAGTGTTGAGCCTGATTACTGGTTCAAAAGAATTACCAAATATCCCCAATTGTGTAGTGCTACTGTAGGATACATATTTAAGGATCATGTGTCCCTCATAGTGAAAACCCTTTGGAACCATGTCAACAACATTAGTGGGTAGAAGTTGGAGGAAGAGACACCCCCAAAGTATGAGATGATTTTTAATGAGGGTTTTAAGGATGTACTCATGGGATGGATAGAAAAATTCAACCTATACATGTGAGGAGATTTTTCTGATGAATTAACTTAGTATTTTTGGGCATGGGAATCATGCTGTGAGTTTGAGAAAGATCTAGAGAAGGTAGGCCTTTAAAAGGCATAATTGATATCACAGTTCCATTTTTACCAATATTTGGGTATCAATCTATAGTGACTGAGTATGTGGTATCCATGGAGCAACACATTCCTTATACATTAAGGGGAGGCTGGCATCAGCTTGTGAGATATTCACTAGATCACTTGGTTCACACTCCAAGGATTTATGTACATTGAATTCCCCCCATAGAGAACGTGAGGAAGGACCAAGATAAGATTCAAACACTTAAGAGGGAGTTACTAAATTTGGTACAATGGGAGGACGAGAACAAAATAGGGATGAGGGACATCCCATTCAAATTTTGGTTCAACTATTTCCTAAAAAAGCAATGAGAGAGGCTACCTGGGTGTCCACATGCATTCCCCAGTCATTATAGCATAGAAAGGAGATCTTGTACTGGAGGATTTTCGAGGTGATGTAATGGAATGTGTGGGGTTATAGTGTAAAGTAAGAGGATCATGTGGTCAGGTTACTGGGGTTTATCTCCACATTTATCTAACGATGGATTCTCCGAGTAAGGGATACACACATGGAGTTATAGTTTAGCACCTTGATTATGGAAACAATGCTTGAGATGCAGTAGCACATCATCTTAGTTTTCTCTGTATTAGTGAGTCTATAAAAGGTACTCCACCACATCATCCAATGGAAGACACTCCTCTATATGTGTGGGCCACTCTAGTTTTTTTACGGGTGGGTTTCTACACACATGGGAGGATGTGAATACACAAACCCCATCTCCCCTCCTAGTACAACCATCAATCTAGTGATTATGAACATCTTTTGCATTTTCCCGCTCAAATCAAGATCCGTGTATGTTCTATAAATGGTTGGATCATTGGATCAATTCATATTTCACTCCATCCCCCTTCTTATGGGGATAGTGATCGATGATGGTTCAGGGAACAATGAGTATTGTTTGTACATCCTGGCCCCCGAGGTGGGTTAATGGTGTGTAGAGGAAAAAACCAGGTGATTTGTGATCTATACAACCCACAACATTTTTTGAGGATGTTTAAATGCATGAACAGTTGACTTCAAAGGTGTACTCAGATGTGTGATATGAGCATGAACCTTTGTTCCTGAGGAAAATATGGTGTTTGTTCATGTATGAGGATGGTAAAGGGATGACTGAGTTGCCTCTTCCTACCACTTCATATGGGATCTCCCATGATTATGTGGTGTGTTGGTAGAATGTATATCTCAGGGATATGATGAAGTAATGCACCGTTTGGACCGAAGAAAGATAGTTCCCATAACCATGAGGCATATGACAATTAGCTATTATAGCATGTTGTGGGGGAAGAGTTGGGCCACTGGGCAAAGTTGTGGTAGTTGTAAAGGCGGCAATCCCTGACTCGTCATAGGAAGAGACCTTAGGGATATGAGAATCGGTGGTCTCAACACTCCAGTGAAAGCGTTCATGGAAGGAAGAATAAACCTATATGTTAGTCCCAAGGATGTTTTACCACGGTATAGGGATGTGCTTATACGGACTATATATCCCTAGTGACACGGTCTTTCCAGACACTTGGGAGAGAGTGGGGATCATTAGAAAGGTCAAAACACTCCATTCAATGTGGAGACATCTTAATGGAGAGGGAATATTCCTCACATGACTGAGTAATTCTCAATCCATTTTTGACATGCCCTAGGATTAGTCAGTGTAGTATATAGGAGATTGGTAGTATTTTTTCCACTTACAAGGCACTAGGAATCCTTTTAACACCCATGTGAAGTTAGTTATTGGGAATACCTCCTCTTTGGATCTATCATCCAATAAGTTAGTATCTCACATGCCTCTTTATGGAGACATAGACGAGTACTAGGAGAGAAATTCTTAATGGGACTCTCATGTGGAATGGGCCCCTACTATTGACCAGGTAAATACTCTGATCCTGTGTTGTTTGGAAGTTACCAAACCCCTTAGAATGCTATCTAACTCAGGATTTACTATTGCAGGGACAATCGAGCATAGAATAGGGGGAGGTTCACAAGAAACCCGAGGAATATTTTGAGGGAGCCTAAACCCTTAAAGGATGATCATGGGGACCCTACCTAATGTTTCATCATTGGGTGCAAAACTATTTGTAGAAGAAGAAACTATGAATTAGGGGTATACACTATGGAATTCCCTTTCCATAGGGTTTTTTTCAAAACATCTTGAGATTATGAACATTAAAGACTACTCACATAAAAATAGTACCATTTTACATTTTCTTCTCCGACATCTCATTTCTATTTATTACTGACAGATATTTATTTGGAAGTTGAAAACATGTTTGAGGCTGAGTTTCCTACATCAACATCTATGTTGACAGTTCTAGAGGTTAAGACGACAAAAGTAGGCGATATTCTCATAGGGAAAATGGACAGGGAGGCTATAGAAGTCAAACCAGCCAATGAGGTGCCATAAGAAGGGACTGTCAGGACCATGATATCAATAGAGGGGTTCAAGATAGTACCCACGATAGGGATAGATGATGAGACTACGGTGGCTGATCAAGTTATAGTGGTACCACTAGAGGAAGCTATTGGAGATGAATCCAAAATGGTGGAGTAAAAAATTGTGATAATATCTAGATTGATTGTGGAGGCTATGTTGGACATCCATACCATATAATTTCCATTAAACACAATTATGGGAGTGGAGGATGTAGGGATTTTTTTCATCTACCTCATAGGTTCCATTGGAGGTAGAGGAGAGTTCTACTATAGTTTCAGGGTTTAGTAAGGATATGTTTCCTATGGAGTTCAATTTCATACCTACCACATTTGAGGAAATTTTTGTGGACAATCCAGCCAATGATATCATGGAATTATTCCTTCAATATGATCATCCACCACCTGCTAACTTTCACAATTCTATCTTAGATGTTTCTGAGTATAACTGGGTTGTTCTTCATATGTTTTGGAGGTATGTTCGAGAATTCCTCACCCACACTCTGATGGATGACCAACTAAACTGAGTAGGATATTTCCAACATTGGCTAGTTATCCTAAGTACTGGTGGGGAGCAATCTAGTGACATTCACTCACTGACACAGGACTTACTCATCGAGCGAGTGCATGTAAAATGGAAGGTGTTAAACTTCACTTAGAAAAAGAAAAATGACGTGGGCTCCCTGGAACATTAGAAAGATGAATAGTAGATCTATTACTTAAGAAGGGATAGTGTAGGAACATACAGTCATCACTACTACAAAATCCAAGACCATCGACAATTTGAGCGCCTAATTGGTGATGGAAAAAGACAAGGCGGTAGAGGTAGAATCCATGATGTTTGAGTGTTATGAATATTAGAATAGTGTGGGGATAAATTCAAAAGTAGTTCCTCTTAAAATCAAGGCAGAGGTGGATGACCTGGCAGAGTGGCATCAAACTTTGGAAGCTACTCAACAGAGGCTGGACGAGCTTCAACGTTTGATCACCATGGCCTATCCTTTTATAATATTGTAAAGGTGAAGATACAATATGTGTATGACCCTCCAAAACATCTGTTGATTTGATTAAATTCTTAGACACTCCAACATGTTTATTTCATCACATTTTATTATTGTACTTCAACCATACTCATGATAAAATCAATGACTAATCCCTAAGGCCATGTAAGTCATTCTTGGTGCGAGATACTAGGGTCATCCATGTGATTTTTAATTTATATGATATAATTCGAAAATAACTGAAAACATTGGGTATGTAGTTTTTTATTTACCCCTGAGAGTGTTTGGGATGAGAGGGGAAATATTTGGAGAATAGGGATCTCTGAACAATCCACTTACTTTTATAATGTTCACTTGTTCTTGAATGGGGTAACACCATAGGTAATAAATTCCTTCCAAAAAATGTGAATGGAGAGTGTGAATCATAGTTCCCAGCATATGGAACACAAGGGGAGTGGCATGAAGATTGAGGATAATGGTTTACCATGTTTGAAATTAAAAATACATTATCATTATACTGGGGATGGGGACAAACAAATGAGTATTGAGTACTGAATATGTTCAAAACATGGAACGTATCTCTATATTTTGTCCAAAATCCTCCTTAGTGTGTGCCTAGGAGGGCATGTGAGCTAGTGTGGCATGGGAATAGTCTATTAAAGGGTAACCATTCGAATGTGGTGGAGGATGAGGATCTAAACAAATGGATATGTGAAGTGTAGAGATGAAGTGATTGAATGTTCTATTTTAGTTCAACCCTTATTGTATTTTGACACCTTGACTTTGAGCACATTAGTGTCAGTATATCAGTTTGAACAAAGGTTAAAATTTTCTTCTAGGAGAAGTGTCATTTCATATTCTGAACAATGGTAGAAGAAAATGAAAAATACACTAGGTTATCGGCACTAATGGACAGAGATTGTCAGCAAAGGACCTAATATGATTCATATCCTTAGTTCATGCAAGGATGATGAATGATATGGAGTTTAATGTCTTAATATTGGATAATTCTATTTGAATTTTAATTTCATATGGTGAGGATGATGTACACACAGTTTAACATCATACAGAGAGGACTTTAGGTCACACAATTTATAATTGTGTGATTGGGATGTTAGAATATGTAGTTTAAGGCTGTGTGATTGGGTCATGGATCTGGGCAGTTTTATGTCTTTCTTATCAAATGTGTGAACTGATTTGAATGGTATTTTCATATACAAAGTGTAGAGTGTTTTAGATGGGTATCACAACATGGGTACTCCATTAAGGGTCCTATAAGGAAAAATGGAGTTTATAAGACTATGCACTATGAAAAAGAATATAAATTAATTCACACACAGTTTAATGTTGTGATTTTTAATTCATGACAATTAGTTCATGGTTATAGAGCCGAGACCATAGGGTGATCATCCCAGAAGGGAATGTATAACATGATGATGTGACAACCAAATGTGAATTAATAGACAAGAAGGACTAACACCATAAAAAACATTCGAGAATACGCTTCCATATAGTTTAAATTCCTGATTCTTGGACTTGGACTACTAGTTTAAGATCATAGAGTTTAAAAAATGGTATCTTAGTTCTTAGTTGAGGGTCAAAGATGTCGGGCCAATGTGAAATGTAACATGATTGGAATAGCTTGAAATAGTAGTAACCCAACATGAAAGGAGGGCCAAGGGAGGAATATTTCCATGCTAAACATAATGGAAAAATGTAAATTAGTTTAAGTTCATGTTTTTCGGTCCTTGGTACTTAGTTTATGTTCATAGAGTTAGGACAATGGAAACTAGTTTAAGGTCATAATTTCTAGACCAGAGGGCTTTGTGACTTGAAATAATGTGTGTGGTATTGAAAAGGTTACCCAATGTAAATGGATTGGAGTTGGTAAAAAATCCCTCAAGGTATCATTGAATAATTTTTGAGGTGATTGTGTTTGTTGACAAAGAGGGACTCCATGTTGTTTTTTTTTTGACAAAGAAAACCACGATGTTCAATATGTTGACAAAGGAGAGTTTTTCATTAAATGTTTTCGAGGTTAAGAGATTTTATTGAAAATATATGATAAAAAATAACCATGAAAAAGTAATGGATTATTTGGAGGCGGTACAAAAAGAGAATATACAAGGTGGTGCTGTTTTCTAGTGTTTTCCAAATTTTTGGGCCTCAAAATCGAAGAATGGAGAAAAGTGTTTCTGGAAAATGGACTTTTGTGATGATGTCTTGTAGGCTTAGAAACATTCAAGACATATGTTTATCAATATCATAACCACAAAATATGTAAAAGTACATTGGTTCACCCATTTTTTGGCTTGGGCGTGCAAGGTGACTAGGGCGATAGTGATTATGGCGGCTGGACTTGCATGTCGAGAGGAGACTTTCGCATAGCGCTCGGGGTGGTAAAATTGCCAATAAATAGAGGGATACCTCTCCTATTTTTTAATGGAGTTCAATACTTGGATAAAAATAGATCTCCAGTCACACAGGTGGTTTGGGTGCCCATGTGGTGGTGTGGGTACACATGTATATTGTTATTCAAAAGATGCGTGCATGTTGATAGTTGTGCACCAATATTGGTTTAGGCGTAAAAGGTTGTGAGTTTCCCATGTTATGAGTTAGAAAAGGGAGTGTCGCGCAAGTGGTTAGGTGAAACTTTCATGCCAGGCTTGGAGAAGCATTCCAAATCATAGATAAGTGTTCTAGGCTTGGAGAAGGGAGGCATTCCTTCTAGTCCTGTGTGAAGGTTAGAAAATTGCCTAGAACCTTCAGTGCAAAGTGAGATTCCTATAAGGGTGAAAGTTAGATGTAAACATAGCATCTACATATAGAGGAAGATGAATTAATTTTTTATAATTAGGGGACCTATAATTCCTTAAACTGTGAGTGGATTTTCTGAATAAGTAGTGAGAACACTTCAGTTGAGAGAGAAGAAAGATTTCAACTTGTGAGTGTTTGTAAAATCGGAGGGACATTGAGTCCGCTATGAAATTTGTAAACAACAGTATGCTTTTAGTGAATTTGGTATATCAGCACATCGCCGGTGTAGGCTCCTTGTATATATCCTAGTGAGGGTGACCATGTAAATTTTTTGTGTCATGTTCTTGCTTTGATATTTTTTCATACTCTTCCTCGGGAAGGAGAGAGAAGAGATTTTTGTCTAACAACGAAACAAGATCAATAGGGGCAGTTGTTTTAATCTTCCATACCATGATTCACCCCCCCCCCCCTTCTCAGGATATCTAACGATGTGGACCTCACAATTGGACTATGAGGTCACCTAATGCTGCAAAAAACATCCTGAAGGCAACATTCACAAATTTTAAGAACATGATGCAAGGAAAATTACTCTTAGTTTGAGGTCATATATCTTCGATTGTAGGGTGGCATGTCTTGAAGTAACATGCATGACATTGATGAAAGGTTATCCAAAATGAGAGGAGTTTCCAAGGAGGCCACCTAATGCCACCAAAAATATCCATGAGAAAACTTGTATATAGTTTAAGGTCATGATTAGTGTACCATGGTTGTAAGCATCTCAAGAAGACATCTGTAGTGCAGAGGAGTGACAAACCCGATGTGAATTGAGAACTAAGGATTCCCAACACCAACAGAACATTCCTAAGAGGACATTCACGTAGTTTAGATTCATTATTATTTGAATTGGGATCAAATTTTATGTTCATAGAGTTTGGATGATGTGGAACTCATGCATCTCCACCATTCTTGAGGAGAACCTCCTTCTAACCCCTATACTCACGTGAGCCATGCTCGGTGCAAGATATAAGGATTGGTTTGGTTTTCCAATTTTTCATAGGGGAGATCATGATTTCAAGAACCTAGATAGTGAAAAGAGAGTATATGATGGGTGGGTAGACACTATTAACCATGTTTGAAACATAGGTTCTATACCATAATCATTTGAGGATAGATAAAACAAACATGAGATTGATCGTTAACCAAGTTTGAAACATGAGAGTTGCTATTTTTTAAAAAATATCCTTCAATGTGGGATCCGAAGATGGTAAGTGAGATAGTGTATAAGGATACCATTCTATTATGTATCTTTTTAAGATCATAATAATGCCAATTATCCAAATAAAAGGAGCTGCATAGAATAGATGTGGAAGTGGGGAATATCCCAGAGAGAAAGTTTGGTTCTCTCTAAGCTATTCTTCCACGTTCTCAAATGTGAAGGATGAGAATAAAGTCTGTTGAGAATCAAGACTATTCCCAAGGGGAATGCTCCCAAGGTGATTTGATTGAAATTACGGGCCTGATATGAAATATATGGGTTTCACTACACATCCCATGAGAATGAGAATCAATATACACTTGGTTATGTAGCACGACACGGTAGGCGACCAACACAGGTATGAGGTTGTCCTCTCAAGTGAGGAAACTAAACCATCCCGTATTATGATATGAGGAATACTAATTTTTTATGGGCTAATTAACCCCACATTTAGAGGAATTTCAGTCTTATATGAGTTAAAATTTCTTGTCATCCGATACTTTCCTTATGGGGAATATCTGTTTTATAAGGCGTATGATCCCAATTTAAAGTCATGTGTTTAGGATGTTGTTATTTTCGGATAAAATTCATATAACTTGGGGTGTTATTGCGAGTAGTTTAGGGTCATAGAGCATGGATTATAGGGGTAGAATCTAGTTTTATGTCGCATATCATTGAACCAAGGGGAGAATGGGTGTCCTTAGTTACTTTGTGGGGGGATGAAAGAACAACAACTTGATGGGTTTATGGGGACAAAGGGGCCATTTCCAAACAAAAATCATCGAACTGTACTCCAAATCGATTTAAACCCTATAATGTGTAGAAAAAGGGTATGAGAATGAGTAAAAATACCCAAGATTCACTACGTATCCAATTAGGATGAGAATAAATAGTCACATAGTTTTGAAACATTGTGTGGTAAAAGAGAAACATCGGTAGGGGATTTCCTCTCACGTGAGAAGACTAAATCATCATATATTTGGTTATTAGGAATATCAAATAAAATATAAGTTAATTCATATAAAATTAAAAGGAATAACTATATTATATGGGGTAAAATTTATGGTCATTCCATACTTTTCCTATAGGGAATCCCTGTGTTATCTGGGGAAATATCTTAGTTTATAATTATGAATTGAGGACATTGGGATTTTTAGTTAATGTTATACAAAATGTACTGTGATTTATAGTAGCTTATGTTCATGGATATCTGACCATAGGGGTATATACTAGTTTATGGTTAGGTATCTTTGACCCAAGGGGGGCACATGTGTCCATAAGAGGTTTTCAAGAAATGAAATAGAGACAAAACAATGTGAAAGGTTGGAAAGAGGGACCCTCTGTATCACAAAAATTGATAAACCATACCCCATGTTGATATGGACCCCAAAATAATTTTTCAAAAGGGTTGGGACTGAGATAAAATATTAGGGTGTAACTATATCTCCCCTGAGGATGATAATCAAGCCGCACATAGTTCTGAAACATAATATGGTCAGAGACCAATACTCGTAGGAGATTCCTTCGCGAATAAAGACAATGAATCATCTCATATTAGTATATGAGGGATACCTAATTTATACAGGGTATTGCTACAAGTTAGCATCATTTGCTGAGGATGTTTTTGTTTGTTCACCCCCAATTTATCAAATGGGTTACCCTAGTTTTATATGGGGTGGATAATCTCATATTAAGAGGCATCCCAATTTTATATTGGGTAAGATCAAAATTTGACATCATTCACGGATGAATTTGATGGGGATTTCACATTGAGATTCTCATTATTTTCTTCCTCATGTTGGGTTATGAGGGAATCTCAGCCCGCTAATGGTTCATGGAAAATTAATTGAGATTCAAAATGAAAATAATACCCATGGGACAATTTGGGGTGATAGTTCTGCAGGTAATTGAATGGTTCTATGATGATTCCATAGCTGGGCCTAGTGAAATATATTATAGACATCAGTACATATCCCATAAGGATGTGAATCAAGCTACACACAGTTGTAGAATGTGGAGGCATATGCTTCCTGAAACACCATGGATGAAGAAAAATATATAGAAGAGGGATGAATACATACATTTTAAATTCATAATGTTGGGAACAAAGTTGGGGGCTTAAAGGATGTTGATGTGGTAAAAAATAGTTTAAAATCATCTTGAAATGAGCCAAGGAGGCCATGAACCACATAAATCGATCCTGAAGCTGGTTTCACATAGTTTAAAGTCATTCGACCAGGACTATGGAAAACATTTTAAATTCTTGATTCCTGTTCTGTTGTAAAATATATTAATGTCAACATGTTTAGACAATGGGGGTGATTGTTTCAAGGGTATATGTGCGGTACAAAATTGGAAGGACCCAAAGCGAAAGGATCCATGGAGGCTCGCATACCACATGAACACCTTGAGATGAGATTCACATTGTTTAAGGTCATGCAACTGGGACCATAAATGGGGAAAATGGACCAAAAATCATAAGGATTTGAGGCATAGACCAAATATAGGAATTCTAGAAATTACTATGTATCCCATAAAAATGGGAATCAAGGCATATGTAGTTCTTGAATTCAGTGTGGTAGAAGGCTGAAACTGGATGTTGAGGAAATCCTCTCTAATGATGTAATTGAGGAATCACACTATTTCTTTGGGTATTCTTGTTCTTATAACATGAGGTAAGACTATATTTTAATATTATGTATTGAGGGTGTTAGTTTTGGTTCATCTTATATCTTATGATGCATCTTGATTTATGATGGGGTAAGGATTTTGACCTTATCATACTTATTATAAGAGCTATTATTGTTGTATGATGGTTTAGATCATAGTTTTACATCATGTATTGAGGATGTATGTATTTTCATTTCAAATTAGTACAACTCAGAATATGGTTTCTATTCATTTATAGTAATAATGATCAGAATAATGGGGATGAAAATTGTTTAAGGTCATAATTCCTAGACTGATTTCAAATAGTTTAAGGTAGTACTGGAAGGAACATGTGGATGCTATTACTTTAAGGTCATATTGGTCGAACCAATATGGAATAGTTTAAGGTCATGTCTCGGGGATCATTGTAAAAAATTTAAGGTCATACATCTTTGACCCGAGGGACTCTTGTGTGAAATACCACATTAGAAACTTGTTTTTGGTGGGAGGTGTAATATGCACTCCATGTATGATGATCAAAGAGTATGCTCCATTAGAATAGATATTATGAATTTGGTAAGGTCCTTCCCACTTGGGATCCAAATTTGGTGCCTTTTTTTTCTAGGTATCATTGGTGTTTTGAGAATCAATTCCATTTCTCAGTGGAGTTAAGAGAATAGTAGAAAATTCTTATTAAAAACTCTTAATACGTTTTTATGGTGCCTCTCAAGTGTGTGAAATTCTTGGAGCATATTCTATTCATGGCCTTCCAATATATCCAGAAGGAATTATTTCTTTATTTATAGAATCTTCTGGTCATAAAAAAATATTTTTGGCGATGAAAACATAAACTCGATGGAAAAAACTACCTCTATTCAATATAATAGGGAGTATGGGGTCACCTGGGTAGAATTCTGGGTTTTCTTATGATATACCCAAAGGGTTGTGGGAAGCTGGTCTGACCATCACTTTTCTTTCTATCCCACCATCATTTATATGATGTTAGAGAGGGCCTTGTTAAAATTATCAATTTCCCAATTTCATGTGAATGGTAGTGAGATCTATTGCTGGATTGGATACTGTAATTGGTGTATATCATCTTCATATTGGTATCCCACAAGTTGATTCCATTGTCTTTGATAATAGCGTGTTCAAATCCAAATAAATGGATGCGGTGGGAGCTCAGGAATTTGATCGAAGAATGAGCTCTGAATTCTTTGAGAGGAATCATTACTATCCAGTTTGAGAAGAATCCTTTTGTGGTTAGAATGAACAAGAAATTGTGAGTTTTCACTGGTGAGTATGGTCCCTCGATGTAGAGTACGCATACTATAAAGGGCCATGAATATTAAGTGGTGTGGAGAATATCTGGTTATCGATGAAAATTTTTGGTACATATCTTACACACATGACACATCTTAGAAAATTCATTGTAGTTATAGACCATGGTGGTCCACAAGTAGCCCAACCTCTAAATTTAATGGGAGAGCTTCAATCCATCCTAATGGGTGTTATAGGACCTAGCATGGAAATCCTACACAACCTAATGGATCTTGTATCCATGGTTGAAATGGAGCATAATTCCATCAAACCCACATATTTAGAGGGTTGGATCATGGTTAGGACCACTAAAGAGGCTAAACTATTATAGATATAGATGAATATTCTCACATTCACATCGATCTAATGGGTGAGTGATACCCAAGATATACTCAATGAATGAAGTTTTTCAATCGAGCATTTCCCCTATTGTGGGTGGGGCCTAAGGTTCTTGGCATAGAAGTACCATCATCCATTTGGTTTTCTAGTTACCTTTCATCATCATTGGATGTGGTGGTATCCATGACCCTCTATTGTGTCGCATGGTTTATCATATCATCTAGGTCGGGTTCAACAAGATATTTTGTTAAACTAGCCAGGGTGTCGACTTGACTATTCTATAATGTGAAGAAACGAGTAACATCCATCTAAGTAGGAAACTATTCCATCAGCTGACAACACTACAACAGTACTGGCATTGAACAATGCTGATATTTAGCAACTCTAGAAAATAACACTGATAAATGGCATATTTTTTTGTTCTAAAGAAATCGCTATTAAAATTAACCCCTTACCAGCGATTTTTTTAGCGCTAATAAAGGGTATCCTTTATCAAAACTTTATTTTTAGCGCTGATAAAGGGTAAAATTTATCACTGCATTATTTTTAGCCCTAATAAAGGGTACCCTTTATAAGCACTTTATTTTTAGCATTGATTAATAATTATTTCATCAAAACTTTATTAGCACTGATAAAGTTCTGAATAAATAAAATTAAATAATTAAATAAATAAAAAATAAAAAATGTTTTTATTAAAAAAATATTTTAATTTTAATTAATTAATTAATTAATTATTGATAAAAAATGAAAAAATTGATTATACATTATACATTTTTATATAGTTTATTAACTAGATAGTTATGATAATTAATTTTATTAAATTGTATATATTAAATATATAAATATATATATTGATGTATATAAATATGATTTATATATTATATAATATTTATGAACTTTACATTAAATAGTCATATATTTAGTGAATAATGGTTTATAATTAAAAAATAATATGAGTTGAAAACATTGACTAATTGCATAGTACACGTCATATAATTGAATACTGTTTGATTTTTTAGTTTAACATAGATGAAATCAATGTTATATTGATTTCATATATACATAATTAATGCATTTATATATACAATGCACACACATATACCACATCCATTTTTCAAAATTTTTAAAGTGTACTTATTCATAATTTTTTCAATTTTATTAATTTTTAACATATATGCATGCACTTAAAATTATATATTCATTAATACTTTTAAAAATATAATTATAAAAAATATTTATAAATAAATAATTTATAAATGTACATTTACTATATTTAAAAAATTATATATTTATAACTATAAATAATTAAATATTTTTTGAAAGTGTTTATATAATTAAAAAAAATAATTATATAAAATTAATTAATTATTAAGTTCAAAATAAATATAATTAAATAATGAATATATTTATAAGATTTATATATATTTATTAAATATATGTATGCATAATTATATAAAGATATATAAAGATATAAATATTATTTTTTAAAAATATTAATATAATTATAACTATGTAATTATAAAATTATAATCAATATATTTAAAGAGGAAAATGTTTACTATATTTATATTTATATTTATTTATTATCTATATATAAATATTTAAAAAATAATAATTATAATTATAATTGTAAATCTTTTATTAGCGCTTAAGTAATATGTATTGATAAAGAATCTTTATCAGTGCTTTTTTTCAAGCTGATAAAGATGAGGCATTATCAGTGCTAAACAAAGCACTGATAAAATTAATATTTATCAATGATGATAAAGTTTTTTTTTCACCTCTTTTTTTGCACCGATAAATACCCACCATTATCAGCTCTAAAAAATCCCTAATAAAGTGTCCTTTTAACGACACTTATTACTTAAGCACTGATAAAAGTATTATTTTTCATCGCTTATTTGTAAGTGCAGATAAAAGTGTCTTAATCTATTTAAAAAACCCTAACCATTTTCGAACCCATCGCAATATCATAAGATTTTCGCAGAAGCCACCCACTGTCGGCACTCCTCCTCACTGAATTGAACTTGAATCACACAAATTAGCTACCTTTAGTTTCTCGATCATCTCGCCTAAAATATAGTGTTCGATTATAGTTAGGGTTTCTGAAGAGGATCTCATATTTTATTTAACCAAGTGAGGTAGGCCTTCCAATTTTATTTGTTTATTTTTGGTTATGTTTTTGATTTATTCTTCGACGATGTGTTATTTGTGTTCTGGTTATTGTATACTATTTTGATTTTAGATTATGAGCAGAACGATTTGTTTATGATCTATTGTTTGATTGTCTAACGATGTATGGACCCTATCGATATATTGAGTTGTTAGTTATATTTTAAACTGAACCTTGGATTTATTCATTGTTGTTACACTAATGTTTTATATCTTCTTACTAAATAATTTTTTCATATCTTTATATAAATGTGTGAAAATTTTCATATTTATTCTTATTTTTTGACTACTGATTTCAATAAAATTGGTGGTTCCCTATTGATTATATATATTCTGACACCATTCATGGACACCTTAGTGGAAATTATTTTTATGTTTCAATTTTTCAATAACCAATTTAGTGGAGTTATATACATCCCTCTATTGGTTATATGTATCATAGGATCTAGTTCCTCTTAGAATTCACTATGGTCTTTAGTTTTCTTATGGAAAAGATTCAAAGGGAACATCCCCAGTTAACCCCATGAGGTTTTATAACATCAATTGTTCACTTTTTGAATCATTATGGTTCCTTTAGTTCACCTTATGTTTGAATATTAGGTTTTTATCTATTTGATATTTCTTATAGAATATAAGTGAGTTTTTATACTGGCGAGACATGTATGTGTGTCTTGCATCATTTGTTTCCAAAGTTTACTTTTTCTAACAAGTATTCCTATATCGGTTAATCATGATTTTGGGTCTGTATGTCCATTGACCCTAAGGGTCATGATAGGATTTTGTTCAACCTATGGTACTAATTGATTCTATTAGGGGGGGATCCCATTTATGGTTTTTCATGCCCAAAGTTTAAACCATTATTTACTGACATTGAGTTGTGTTAGAGGTCATTCGATTATCTAACCTAGTGTTTCTTGTATAATTCAGGATAGGGTCAATACAATATCCATCTTCCATTTTACACATATAAAGTTTTGTGATAATATTTTTTATTTTCTACCTTTATCTCCATTTCATTATCATATTCTTCAATATGATTCAACATAGTGTATTCATCCATGTCTTTACCCTATATCCTCATATTAGAGACATAACTAATAACATGATTCATCAAAAATATAATGAATCACCTATGTTACTTCTATAGGAACCCTTCCAACCCTCTCTCTCACCACGTAGTTTATAATAAGGTATAAGGGATTCTATCAAATTTAAATTCTATTCTTTTTATAGTATAATGTGTTAGTGTTTGTAATGCTTCTAGATGTTTTTACTAGATATGAGATTATCTTTCACCAATTTATATTATAAGGAATCAAATGTAGTCAAGTAACTTTCCATTATATACAAAAATCAAATATTATTTATTACATTTTAATGATTACAGATTGTGATGTTATTAGTGATTATATGATATCTCCCACTATTTCTTCAAATACAAACATACCTTATTGTTGTATGTGGAATATCTTGGTGCTGATATATTATAGTAGAAATGATTAATATTTCCCTTCATCGAAGTATTAATCCCCTCAAACTAATAAATATTCCTTTATTTCCAAATGCACCAAAATGATACCAAAAGAATGACAGTTCTCTCCCTTTTATTATTATCATTATTCCTTGATCCGTGAAACCACTATTCTAGTTGATTGAATGAGATTTTATTATTCTTGTTTATCGTATTTGAGTATATTATTACTCCATAATTTCCAATATTATATTTTCATTTGTTTAGGGGATTTATGAAATATTTTAAGTGGAGTAATTCTTTTCTTAAATTTAATTACCCATTTCCTTCAATTTACTAAAATTATTTCAAATAATCAAAGTTGAGTTTCCCTTATTAGAAATATCTATAACATTCTCTTTTCATAATGAATATCTTATGTGTATTGATTTATATTTTTTATAAAATTAATATTTTATGAATCCAATAGGATAGATATGAACTGAAAATGGATTCACTATAATCATTAGAAAAAATACAATAAAGAAGAAGTTAAAGTGTTCACCAAATTTGTAAGAGAGCATGTAGAAGACCCTTTTAAAATCATTTATATGTGTTAAAGTTATTGTTATTCAAGACAAATTATTCTTGAAGAGTTGGAAGAATATTGATGTCTACTTGGATCCATTGATCAATGGATCCAAAAAGGACTGGTTGTGCACCACTCACAATGATAATTACAATCCTAAGGAATATTTTTGCACTTCACTGCTGTTGGTTGACTACTGCTTAACATAGCTTCTATCCTAATCTACCTACTTTGTATCCCTCAGATTCTCTAATCCCACACATAGAGAGAAAAAAAATTAATTATATTATTGAACATTGTGAGAATAGTTTATATAATAAGCTAATTCATTAGGTAAAGATTTTATGGATAACACATATGATTAAAGAAACAACATGAGAATCATAAAAGTATATGAACGAAAAATATTCCCACTTGTTGAAATAATGAAAAAAAATTAAATGAAGAGAAGGAAAAGTTAATTATGAATCATGGTATGATAGAGATGATGGTGAGAATGTGTGGGGTTATAGAATAACAAGGATTCTGGGTAGGAAGTTTATATCAGATTCAATTTCAAGCGGTAGTAACCAACAGTAGTGAAGTGCACAAAGAATAATTATTTTTATTATTATCTTTGTGAGTGATAAACAACCAATCCAAGTTTTGGATCCATTGATCAATGGATCCAAATAGACATCAATATCATTAATTTTCTATTGGTTTTTGGAAATCGATATAGTCTTCTAAACCATAATGAAGTGCACATAGAATCATTAGTTTTTTTATCAGCTAATATATTGTCCAAAGAAACCCTTTGGAAAGATGTAAAGGTAATGTTATGATATAATTTCACTATTTTACCAAAAATATATATAATGAAAAATTGATTTAATTTTTATTTTTCCTTGCAGAGTTTTTTTTTTTTTAGATGATTTTTTTCCATGTGCCATGCCTTTGTAGGAGGAGAAACAACACTGTCCCCACTCAATCAGAGAGGTAATATTTATGTTTTCATAGTAAAATAACTATACAATGAATTTATATATTATTTCATATTTATTTTTATTTATTTATTTTTACTAGTACTCACATAATAACGGTTTTCTTACACAGGTGGATTATTTTATTCGATTTGGGGTTCTCTGTCCATATTTCATTCTTTTCTACACCAAAACATTCATATAATTATTCTCCCTCAAAAATGTTTCACACCTATAGTGTTGAATTTATAATTTTCTTTCAGATTTCCTCTACTACATTTTCAAGAATAGAAATGATGCTACCTCTTCTCAATTACAGAGGTAATCTTGATGTTTTCACAAGAAAATCATTGTTCATATAATTAATTTATTGTTTCATATTTATGATTAATTTATTTATTTTTAGAACTAGTCACTTATTTTTTTTCCTTATATAGGTTGATTATTTTGATTGAGTTGGGATGCTCTATCTAACTTTCATGCTTATTCTCCCTCAAAACCTTTCCAACCCTCTAATGTTTCATTTATGCCCTTATTTTAAGCCCTATCCATTGCCTTTTCATGAATAGAAATGTCACTTCCACTAGTCAATTATAGAGGTAAACATGATGTTTTCACAGTAAAATTATTTTCTATATAATTAATTTATAATTTATTATTTATTATTAGTTATTTTGTTTTTAGTATTACTCGCATAATAAATATTTCTTTAAAAGGGTGGATTCTTTTGTTCATGTTGTGGTGCTATGTCCACCTTTCAACCCTTTCTACACCAAAACATTCACATACATCTTCAACATCAATACCTTTCACCCCTAAAGTGTTGAAATTTATCACATTACTTTAAGTTCCCTCTACTTATCAATCTCAAAGGTAATCTTGATAATTGCACAGTAAAATCATTTCCAATATAATTAATGTATTATTTCATATTTATGTTGAATTTATTTCTTTTTAGTATTACTCATAATTATTTATTTCTTATACAGGTGGATGTTTTTTTTTTTGAGTTGATGTTGTTTGTTCAAATATACATATGCAGTGTTTGCAGTTCTACAAATAAATTCAATGTAAATCATGGTATCATTGACAGTTAAGATTTTTTGAGACTTTGGGACATGTAGGAATCAGCCATGTAACGACCCAAAGTTTCATTAATGGAAAATCCCTCTTGATCTAGTTAAATGTCTCTTTATGAAAAATGTTTTTATAAGATTTCATCTTCTTTGGTTTTATGTTAATAATTTTAACCGTTGTTAATATAGCCGTTGAACAGTGACCACATGATTAGTATAAATATAGGACCTTAACTAATCCAATTTACTCAGAAAAAGAAGCGATGGCCTCATCCAATAGAATTTCTCCATACGATGCCCATTTTTCAAATCTCGAAAACGAGGTGGCATCTTTTGGCTTCGCCCTTGACCAAGCCAGAGCTGAGCTTCACCATGTCAAGATCGAACGTGACCGTCTACGGGAAAAGTGGACGTTGATTGAAATTACCACTCGATCAATGTTATCCGAGCCACCCCAAGAGTCTGTCACCATTGCACACCTTACCCATAAGTCTTATGCGGCTATTTTAAGGGGTTATGTAACAAATAAGTAGTACTATGTTCATGTACATTATTTTTTGTATATAATAATGAATATAATTTCTAGTCATTTTTGATACATTGTAAATAGTTTTTAAAGTACAAATGTTGTTTTTAGTTATTAATTAATTAAGAAATCTATTTTAATAAATTAAGGGATTTTTGAATTAAATAATATTTTAATAAAATAATAATAATATTATTAAATTAATTTTTTTTAAATATAGATGATCTTATAATTTTATGAATGCAATTAAAATGTTATATTAAGGTTTGAAATCCATTTCTGTCAAAACCCGTGAATTTTCGATAAATATCGGTTTTTATTTTAAAAGTGAAAATTCACATATTTAGAAAATTATTTAGATAAAATAAATTTTATTGTTGGAATCAGGACATCGAAATTATCCAACGGTGAATTGTTCATAATTTTCTAAGACAGTCAAATTTCTGGGTAAAAATTAAATAACGTTTAAATATATAATGTGTTTTATGACATCATAATGACCTAATAGTGATGTAATAAAATAATATAATCTTTAGGTTCGGCCAATATATGTTTTAAAATTAAAATAAAGTTATTTTGGGTTTGTTTTACTGACTTTTCAAAGCATTAAGGGACCCCTCAAGACATATTCAACACTTTGCCTTTTTAAATTAATTTCCATGGGAGTGTGACTAACCTCCACATAAGAAACCCTAATATTTTAATATGTTCGGACCTTGTCCTTGTAAAATATTTTTTTTCTCTTTCATTTTCCAGAAACCATGGGCAAAAACCATGGGATGGTTTGTGGTTTGGATTAATTTAATGTAAGGAGACCCAAACCTAAATAATAAAGAATTCCCCCACCTTTCCTATATAACCCCACCCAAGCTCCCACTTCCTCCTCACTATAATCCCTTGGAGTTCGTCTAACCTCTGTCATAATCTCTCTATAATCCTTCCAAGGTGCCCCAATCTCCCAAGAAGCCTCTCACAAGCCTCTCTCTAGCCTTTGAAAGCACACTTCCTAGTAAGGGTTTTTTCTTCCTTTCTCATTTTTATCAATTTTCTTTAAGTTGTATTACCCTCTTTATTTAAATTATGAATGTTGGGGTATGGTTTCAAACCTCCCCCATACTTCCCTCTTATTGTTTGAATGATGGGAGACCCCTTTCTCTCTCATTAAATACCTCTCATGTACACCCGTTACTATGCTGAAATTCTGAAAGGAACTTCTCTCTCTTCTTTTACATTCAAGCAATAATTTTGTATCATGAATATATATTCCATTAAAATTGTTGGGACATGTATATATATGACCTCCATACTGTCCATTAAATGTAAATATGATGAGGAACCCCTTTCTCTCTCATCAACCATTTTCATGAATTCTTATGTCACGTCGTTACGCTGCCGAAATAACACCGATTTTCTAAGCCAATGCCATTGTGTAGTGGATACCATGCCCATTTCTCCATCAAGGGTATCCACCTCTATGTACATTTACTTATTTTTTATAATGTTTCATGTATTAATTCCACATTTCTTTATCATGGAATAAATTATTATGTTTTATGAATCCATGGTTTATGATCCACGTGGCACACTTATGCATGAAATGAAATGTTTAAGAAGGGTGTGCCCTTATAGCGCTCCAATGAATTGGGTAAAGTATAGTATCATGATACGTCATGTGAAATGAGTGTTGACTCATTCTAATTCAAGTGAAATTAGGGTTTACTCGCATTTCATGTGCAATGAGGGTTTTCTCATGCTCTATGTGCAATGAGCCTTGGCTCATGCAAATTCAATGATAAGTGTTGTTGCCACATTTCCATGTTATGATTATCATGCTTTATCATGCCTTTATGTTCATGTTTCTCTTATTGTCTATTGACATGCCTATTACCTGACATGTATTTTACTCCTCATGTTATTCCATGTGTACTCCCTTACTGGGCTTTATAGCTCACCCTTTTCTTATGCATGTCCTCAGGTTATCCCATGCAATGCTATGTATGAGGGAATGTAGTGGTCATGTAAAGGAAGTTTTCAATAAAGATATTGTATTTCATGTTTTACATTTTTATGTAATGATCCTAAGACACAAAGACACTAGATCTCTCAATCTTCTTTGTTGTATCAAGTGAAGTTTTATGTAACAAAGCATGTTTAAGTTATAATAAAAAGCTGGGTTGTTATAGTTGGTATCAGAGGATAGGTTTAGTTATTTTTTGGGATTACGATTAGAAAACCCTAGTAAATCCTTAGAGATAAGACTAAGTACATCAAAAACATCCCTATGTTTTGGTAAGTATTGAGTAAGTGGTTTATCAAGAAAATACATCCCTGTCTGGATACGAGCAGGTAGAGGCGGCTCTGGCATAGATGTATCCTAGGGGTAAAACCCGAAAACACCGCTTTGAGCTAGACTCGAATGGGAACTGGTCCACGACAATGGGCCTTTCTACACTCTTGGTAACGACACTCCAGGGGGATATTCGTTGGTAAATTCATAAGCGTAGTATGAACCGTTATTAAGGGAATAAAAAAATGCCCCTAAGATTGTATGTTAGAAAGTAGATCATGAAAATCCTAGATTAAAGCCTATAGACTCATGAGTTAAGGAAATAAAAGTTTATTTATAAGTCATCAAATTTTTTCTTTGGATTACCCATTATGTGTTACTCCTAACTTTCCTTTTATTCCAGCCAATGGCCGGTAATATGAGGACTCGGGCTAACAACCGTTGTGAAGATCAGTGTGATGACTGTACTAATGAGATGCCAAATCCAATGGGAGTGGGAATCACGAACTTTTTCACACTTATCTCTCAGCTAACTCATGTTTTGAATAGAAACACGGATCAAGAGGAATGTTCAACCCCCCCTAAGAAAGAACAAGTCATTATCGAGAGCTTCATGAGACAAAGGCCTCCAACTTTTAGTGGATCATCTGATCCCACGATCGCTGAACAATGGATCAACTCCATTGAAAAGATATTCTCCATCCTCCAATGTTCTGAACAGGAGAAGGTTCTCCTGGCGGCTTATCGTATGGAGGGTGAAGCTGATCAATGGTGGAAGTTGATCAAAAATATGATGCCTGGGGAGGAGATCGAGGAATTGGAATGGAACAATTTTCGGAAGATGTTTTTCAATAAATATTTTCCGCGCACCCTCCGGCTTAAGATGGAAAGGGACTTCCTTTCCCTCAATCAAAAATATGAGGAATACATTGGAACTTATGAGGCAAACATCACAAGGATTTCACGATACACTTCCGGATTTGTCGTTACCCCCGAATGCAAGGTTGACCGCTTCTTTGGAGGGCTAAAGCCTAGCTTGCGGAAAGCATTAGTGATCCGTGACTTCGACAGATATGAGGAAATTGTCCGATGTTCCCTCAAGGTCGAAATGGAGATCGGAGAATCACAGGGGTATCATGGGTATAAGAAGCGCAAGGTGGAATTCAATGCTGGTGGGCCGATGGATAAATCCAACGGCGCTAAGAAGTTCCAGCACCCCACTTGCCAAGAGTGCAGAAAGAAGCACCCTGGAAATTGCCTTAAGGGGATGAGAAAATGCTTCAGGTGTGGAAGAGAAGGGAACCTAGCTGTTAACTATCGTCAAGAAGGACCCGCGGCTGCGACAGAGGAGAGGAATACTCCGTTTGAACCTCAACGCGTTGTTCAATCCTATAAATGCAAAGAACCGGGTCATTTTTCAAATCAGTGCATGTAACACCCGAGACTTTTATGTGAAATATTTTGTTTTTATGTTATATAAATCATCAAAGGAATCTTTTACTACACACAACACTATCTTTTCTTTCTTTACACGCAACTGCGGCCTTCCTCAATAGCTTGCGTCGTACGCAATACCGAGTTTCACTAAACAACGATATGCTATTAAAATATTACTAAAACTAGCGGTTATGAATAGTAATAACCACTTTTTTAAATTTTATAATTTTTATTTTTCAAAATGGACTTCATTTTTGGATTCGGAAGATCGAAATTATCCTAGGGTAAAATTTTGGTATTTTTCTGAAAACTTTCAATTTTTGATGAATAGTGAAACCACTAAGTGGTAGTTAAAAAAACTGAATTTTTCATAAAACTTAATTTTACCGCTTCTGTGAATGGAATTTAGAAAATCTGAGATACACGGTTAATATCAAGGACTAAAATTTATTTCAATGTGATGAAAATAATTTTTGGTGAATAGTAACTATTTACTTTTATTTACCACGGTTAAAAGTAAATAGGGTAATTAAGGGTAAAATGATATTATTATTACCCTAACACAAGTCCTAATTCTATTGGACAAGTGTAATTCGACCAAAAAAAACCTTATAAATAAAATATGACCATTTAGGCCCACTTGTATTAGATTAGGACATTTATTATTAATTTATTTAAAGAAGGGTTAAATAGTTAATATCAAAGTTTAATAAGTAAATAATTTTTAATATGGGGTTATAAATAAGATAAATTCGACTATAAATATTCATTAGAAAGCTAAAACTATTTCATACATAATGGTATTTTATTTGTAATTTTTATACATTAAATAATTTAATTTATTTATGACACAACGATGATGCAGTAATTATCTTATTAATGAAATATTGACATAATTGATGTTATAAATACCCAAATAAATGTAATTTGAGACTTTTTATGAATTACACTAATTTTCTAGGTTAATATGACATGTTAGTATTGGTTTAATTAACTTGTTTCGAACAAATCATTCTGTTATGATTTTCACAAAAATCAATTACTAAATAGTGTCAAAATTGACATAAAATAGTTTTTAAAACAAATATTATATTATTAATTGTTATTTTATTCCTAAAAATCTAAGTTTCGGCCAAATGACTTATATATGGTTATATATATTAATAATAAACAACTTGGGGTTCGTTTGGCTTTATATAGTAAGTTTATTAACCTTATAGTATAAGAAAACAAGAAGACACGGTAAAAGTTAAATTATTTAACATAAAGTTAAATCTAAATGATAAGGTTAAAATTGATACCTAAACTTGTCTAAATTCTATTTTATGAGAGGATTTAGACCCCTACCCACATTAGCTTCGAAATATATCAATTTGGAGCTATTAAAAACCGAATTTGACTTTATAATAAAATAATATTTTTAGTTATTCCAAAGGTGCCCCTCTCCTCCCTTATAAAGGGAACCTCATCCCCCTCTTCCTCACACAACATTGAGCCTTCAAGCTCGGCCAACCCCTGACAATTTCTTCTCTACACTTCCCTAGAAACATCCTACAGGTTTGGGTCTTCTTCAAAGACATATTTTAGTGCCCTAAAAGGAGGTCTCAAAGAAGCACTTCAAAGAAGAGGTAATGTCTGTTACCGATTCTTTCATCTTTATTTCTTCTTCCATTTCTTCTTCTTTAGTTGTTTCATTATGAAGTAAAAACATCAATATTACTCACATACTTATTTTTTATTATAATTATGAAACAACCCTATTTCACGATCTATCCATCCTACTGAAAAATAAATCACCGCACGTGCGTACGAACGGAATACCGTCTCCACGCCGTGGTGTAATCTATTTTCCACCACCACCTTACTTGGATGGGTATAATGGTGTAAATAATGACTATATATGACTATTATAAAGTCATATTGATTCTGAAATAGTATACATACACTCAAATACAATTCCACGATCGTAGGAATGATATCATCACTCGTGCGTACGTACGGAATACCATCTCCACGATGTGATGCGACTCGTTCTACATGATATTCATTTCATAATGATTATATAAATGAATTTAATGAATTAATATGATATATATTACACTAATACCATTCTGGAAATGAGGTATCTATAACCTAAAGAGAAGAATAATAATTTATTCGACAAAACACACATAAGAACAAAAAGTTATAAACACCCGAATAACAAGTGGCAATGAAATATTACTACTAAGAAGCTAAGAATATGACCATATATGATATCATAACAATAATTATGATTCTAGAATAAGACAATAATATTATTTAAATAATTATACAGGAGTTTCGGACACTTTCGAAGAAAATCAGACCTAAGGTAAGGGAAATATCACAATCTCATTTTTATCCGAGATTGTTTATACTTTGAAATTTACTGGGGTGTATTTTATCATCCACATCCATGTTTCCTCAATATGTAATATTATTTCCATCCACCTACAATTGTTTAAACCCAATTTTACCCTTTGGTAAGTTTTTAGTAAAAGATATGAAAGGAATATTTTGTCGTTTTTCATACGAGGTACTTTTGACTTTTCCGACAAAAGTACGAAAAGAAAGTTTTTTTTAACTTATACAGCATGAATGGATTTTTAAAACATTATTTCCAAGAATCTTCCTTTACAAGTTTTCATGTTTATTTTTAATCAACTTCTCTTATTTTATAATTGTATGACATGTTAATAAAGGAAACATGTTTTTGAAGTAGGAAGGATATTTTCCTCAAGAATGGAGTTCAAGTGTTTTATCAAAATTATTTTCCATCTAAGATAATACAGGGTTATGTTTCTATCCCTATTATTACATGGATTTTATTATTTTGTGATGGATATATTTTTATGAATTCCTTTATCTTATATGAATTGTTTTATGATGTCATGTTGTTTAAGAATCCCATTTTTACTACATGGGTTATGCTATGATGTATGATTTATGATTTTGTGGCACACATAAGAATGGTATCATTATGAGATGGGTGGGACCTATATCTCCCTCCAATTCATTAGGTAAAGATTTTATATCTCATGAGATAGACATGGATGGAACGGTAGGTTATACCGGTTCAGTGAAACAGGACTGAAATGAGGAGTGAACTCGGGTCAGAAGGGGACTTTGTCCACTAAGATAGTCTTGGCAATGAGTCTTGACTAATAAGAAATGATTCTCTATGATTATGTTTGTATGCCACAAAGTTTCATGTTTTAAGTTATGATTTTTGGGATTACATTTCACTACTATGATTTAACCCATGTTATGATATTATGATCTCTTTTGCAGGTTAAGATTTCCAAAATTTATGTTCTAATGAATATGATGTGATTGATATTTCTTTTGTTTACCCTTACTGAGCATTTGAGCTCACCCTTTTGTAAGTTGTCTTTCCCAAGGTCAGGAATAAGGTTATTAAGTAAGATATTCCAAAAGGGACTATAGATATGATGAAATAAATGGGAGATAGTGTAGATGCTTTATGAACCAGTTGTTTATGTTTCCCAGTTTCTAAAGACACTATACCTATACGGTCCTTTCGTGGTTTTGTTATATGATGTAATAAGTACGCTTCAATTTTGAATTATTAACAATGTATGTAAAGTATGAGTCTTTATAGTTGGTATCAGAGGAAAGGTATAGTCAACCTTTGGAAACTAGGATGTGAAAGCCTTAGTAAGAACCCTAAGGATAATTCTAAGAATAGAACACAATATTAGTGTTTTAGAAATGGCCATGAATAACCTAGGATAAGACCTTAAGTGTGAAATTTTATTCTTGATTATGTGGTTTTCCTATCATAATTAGTGTTGCTCACACTATTCTTCTTGGTTTTAGTCAATGGCTGGAACCCGAAGGAACCGTGTTAATGCGGAATGCGACGGGCTATGCAATGATTGTCCCCCTGAGCAACCAAACGTTATGGGAGCTGGAATGAAAAATCTTGTATCCATGCTCACACAACTTTCTCAAGCTATGAATCATGCAGGACTTCCAAACGAGCAAATGAAGGAGCAATATTCTATTGAATCCTGCATGAGGCAGCTTCCACCTTCTTTCAGCGGGTCTACTGATCCATTATTTTCTGAACAATGGATTAGTACTACTGAAAAGATATTTTCAGTTCATCAATGTTCTTAGCATGATAAAGTCATCCTAGCAGTGTATCGTTTGGAAGGTGATGCTGATCAATGGTGGAATCTTATTAAGAATATGAGGCAAAGCGATGAAATTGAGTCCATGGAATGGGACGAGTTCAAGAACTTATTTTTCAATAAGTACTTCCCTCGTATTCTCCGAACAAAGATGGAGAAGGAGTTTCTTGAATTAAAGCAAAAGGATGATGAATCTGTTGGTACCTATGAAGCAAATTTTACAAGACTTGCAAGGTACGCTTCTGGTATTATTATCCAACCTGAGAGTAAGATCGATCGATTCTTTAGTGGCTTAAAACCAAGTCTCCGAAGGGCCTTAGCCATAAGGGACTTCAATAGCTATGAGGAAATCGTTTGATGTGCTCTCAAAGTTGAGATGGAGATTGGAGTAACCCATCAGTCATATGGGTTTGATAAGAAGAGGAAAATGGAATTCAAAGGAAAATCTAAAGAGCACACTGAAAAGAAGATGATCTTTCCCTTATTCTCAAAGTGTGGAAAAAAACATGGTGGGAGTTGTCTTAAAGGGACAAGTAAATGTTTCAAATGTGGAAAGGAAGGTCATCGGGCATTTGAATGCCGCGATGATGGGAAGAAGATGTCTAATGATGTAAACAAAGGAAGGGATACACAGAATGAACCTACTACACTTCAATGTTTCAAGTGCAAGGAGATGAGACATTATGCCAATAAATTCCCTAATCCAAAGGTTGATGATGATGGTCGACGTCAACAAACTCTTAAGGCTAAAGAAAAAGGAAAGTCACATGAAATTTCTATAAGTGATGTGGAGTACGATAATGATTTTGTGAAAGGTACACTTACCATCCACTCTAAAGTAGAAAATGTTTTATTTGATTCTGGATCCACCCACTCTTTTATTTCTGAAGAATTTTCTAAGGGTATCACCGTATTACCTCAAAAATTAGATGTTGAGTTAGTTGTGACAACACCTAATGGCACAACAGTCGCATCAAAAGTTTATAATTCTTCTCCGATCGAAGTTTGTGGGAAAGTGTTGCCTAAAAATCTTGTGATCCTTCCTATAGTGGAATTTGATGTGATTCTTGGCATGGATTGGCTTTCTTTATATGGAGCTCATATCAATTGCCAAAGAAGGGAAGTCACATTTCATATGCCAGATCAATCTATGATCGTCTATCGATGCAAGGATGAACATAACCTTCCAGTGGAAATTTCTTCCATCTTATGGGTCTTGATTCCACTAAATGAAGGTTATTTATCTCAAATGGTTGGTGAGAAACTCACGATTAAAAATATTCCCATTGTACGAAAGTTTGATGATGTCTTTTCGGAGGAATTAATGGGTCTTCCACCAAATCGCGAAGTTCAGTTTTCAATAGAACTCATTCCGGGTGCTTTGCCTATTTCAAAGACACCTTATAGAATGGCCCCAATTGAGTTGCAGGAATTGAAGAAGAAACTCCAAGAGAATCTTAATAAGGGATTCATACGCCCTAGTGCATCACCTTGGGGAGCACCTGTTCTATTTGATAAGAAAAAAAGATGGATCAATGAGACTCTGCATTGATTATCGAGAACTTAAAAAGGTCACTATCAAGAACAAATATCCTGTCCCACGCATTGATGACTTATTTGACCAACTACGCGAAGCTCAATACTTTTCCAAGATTGATCTTCATTCAGGGTATCATCTATTAAGGGTCAAAAGGGAGGATATACCAAAGACGTCTTTCCATACAAGGTATGGACACTATGAATTTATAGTGATGCCATTTGATCTTACTAATACCCCTGCTATCTTCATGGATCTGATGAATAGAGTCTTTAGAGACTATCTTGATCAATTTGTGTTAGTCTTTATAGACGATATTATTGTCTATTCAAAGAGCAAGGAAGAACATGAAGATCACTTGAGAATTATATTGAAGACCTTGAGAAAGGAGAAGCTTTATGCCAAATTTACCAAGTGTGAATTTTGGCTTCAAAAAGTTTCATTTCTGGGTCACATAATCTCAAAAGAGGGGATATCTGTGGATCCAGCAAAAACAGAGGTTATCAAAAGATGGTCGAGACCAACAACAGTAACTGAGATCTAAAGTTTTCTTGGTTTTTCTGGATATTATCGACGTTTTGTGAAAGATTTTTCACAATTATCTTATCCACTCACCAATTTGACTTGGAAAGGAGTTAACTTTGTCTGGATGGAGGAATGTGAAGAGAATTTCAAGGAGTTGAAAAGAAGGTTATCTAGTGCACCTGTTCTCACACTGCCTTGTAGTGGAGAAAGGTTTGTGATCTATAGTGATGCATCCAAGAAGGGATTGGGGTGTGTTCTTATGCAAAATGATATGGTGATAGCTTATGCCTCATGACAGTTGAAAATCCATGAGCAAAATTACCCAAAACATGATTTGAAGTTAGCTGCGGTAATCTTTGCATTAAAGATTTGGAGGCATTATCTTTATGGTGAAAGGTGTGATATTTATACTGATCATAAAAGTTTAAAGTATATTTTCACAGAAAAGTAGCTGAATATGGGTCAAAGAAGATGGTTTGAGGTTATTAAGGATTATGACTGCTCAATCCATTATCACCCTGGGAAAGCAAACAAGGTGGCATATGCATTAAGTCGACAAGACCATGCCAATTTATCTATGATGAGGATCACAAAAGATCCAATATTTATGGATTTACAAAGGATGGATCTTGGAATTATAATGGAAGTGGAAAAATATTATCTTTCTCAAATGAATGTTCAACTATCTATACATGTGAAGATTAAAGAGTCACAAAAAGAAGATGTCGAGTTACAAAATAAGGTGAGAAATGTTCATGAATTAAAACTTGATTGTGATGGGATATTAAAGTTCAAGAATCGGGTTTGTGTTCCTCCCATCTCGGAATTAAAGAAGGATCTTCTGGATGAGTCTCATAGTTCTTCATTCTCTATTCATCCTGGAAGCACAAAGATGTATAGGGACGTGAAAGAGTACTTCCAGTGGGATGGAATGAAAAGAGATGTTGCTGAATATGTCTCTCGATGCTTGGTTTGTCAGCAAGTTAAAGCTGAGAGACAGAAGTCTAAGGGGATGTTACAACCATTACCCATACCCGAATGGAAATGGGAAAACATCACTATGGACTTTGTCACAGGACTTCCTAAAACATCCAAAGGCAATAATGCTATCTAGGTCATAGTTGATCGTCTTACCAAGTCTGCACACTTCATTGCTATTAGAGAGGATTTCTCTCTGGATCAGCTTGCCAGGATATATGTAAAGGAAGTGGTAAGATTTCATGTAGTACCACTTTCTATTATATCTGATTGGGATCCGCGATTTACCTCGAAGTTCTGGCGAAGTTTTCAGCATACTCTGGATACAGAGTTGAGTTTCAGCACTGCTTATCATCCTTAGACAGACGGTCAGTCTGAGAGAATAATTCAAACCCTAGAAGATATGTTGAGAGCTTGCTCTATGGATTTCAAAGGTGGTTGGGATAAACACCTACCTTTGGTGGAATTTTCTTATAATAACAGCTTTCACTCCAGTATTCAGATGGCTCCTTATGAAGCTCTCTACGGAAAGAAATGCAGGACTCCAACTTGCTGGGATGAAGTTGGGGAAAGAAAGCTATTAGGACCTGATCTTGTTGATGAAATGGCAGAAAAGGTCATATCTATTCAATAACACATAAGAGCATCTCAGAGTCGACAGAAAAGTTATGCCGACAACCGAAGAAAAGACCTAGAGTTTGTAGTGTGTGATAAAGTGTTCTTACGAATATCTCCCTGGAAGAGAGTCATGAGATTTGGAAAGAATGAGAAGTTGAGCCCTAGATATATCGGTCCTTTCGAAATACTGGATCGTGTTGGGAAGGTAGCTTACCGATTGGCGCTTCCACCAAATCTCTCTCAAGTTCACGATGTGTTCCATGTATCTCTCCTGAGAAAGTACATACCTGATCCTTCACATGTACTTAGCTCAGAAGTTGTACCGCTGGAGCAAGATCTTTCCTATGAAGAACAGCTGATAGAGATTCTGGATCGTAGCGAAAAATTCCTACGAATCAAGACCACTTGATTGGTGAAAGTTTTATGGAGGAACCACCAATTAGAATAATCTACATGGGAGCTTGAGGATATGATGAGGGAGAGGTATCATCATCTGTTTGTTACAAAGTGACGAATTTTGAGGGCGAAATTCATTTTAAGGGGGGTAGAATGTAACACCCGAGACTTTTATGAGAAATATTTTGTTTTTATGTTATATAAATAATCAAAGGAATATTTTACTACACACAACACTAGCTTGGCTTGCTTTACACGCAACCGCGGCCTTCCTCGATAGCTTGCGTCATACGCAATACCGAGTTTCACTAAACAACGATATGCTATTAAAATATTACTAAAACTAGCCATTATGAATAGTAATAACCACTTTTGAAATTTTATAATTTTTATTTTTCAAAATGGACTTCATTTTTGGATTCGAAATATCAAAATTATCCTAGGGTGAAAGTTTGGTATTTTTCTGAAAACATTCAATTTTTGATGAATAGTGAAACCACTAAGTGGTAGTTAAAAAAACTTAATTTTTCATAAAACTTAATTTTACCGCTTCTGTGACTGGAATTTAGAAAATCTGAGAGACACGGTTAATATCAAAGACTAAAATGTGGTTCAATGATATGAAAATAATTTTTGGTGAATAGTAACTTTTTACTTTTTTTACCACGGTTAAAAGTAAATAGGGAAATTAAGGGTAAAAATGATATTATTATTACCCTAACACATGTCCTAATTCTATTGGACAAGTGTAATTCGACCTAAAACAACCTTAGGAATACAATATGACCATTTAGGCCCACTTGGATTAGATTAGGACATTTATTATTAATTTATTTAAAGAAGGGTTAAATAGTTAAAATCAAAGTTTAATAAGTAAATCATTTTAAATATGGGGATATACATAAGATAAATTCAACTATAAATATTCATTAGAAATCTAAAAATGTTTCCTACATAATAGTAGTTTATTTGTAATTTTTAGACATTAAATAATTTAATTTATGTATGACACAACGATGATGTAGTAATTATCTTATTAATGAAATATTGACATAATTGATGTTATAAATACCCAAATAAATGTAATTTGAGACTTTTTATGAATTAAACTAATTTTCTAGGTTAATATGACATGTTAATATTGTTTTAATTAACTTGTTTAGAACTAATAATTCTGTTATGATTTTCAAAAAAATCAATTACTAAATAGTGTCAAAATTGACATAACATAGTTTTTAAAAAAAATATTATATTATTAATTGTTATTTTATTCATAAAAATATAAGGTTCGGTCAAATGACTTAGATAAGGTTATATATATTAATAATAAACAAGTTGGGGTTCGTTTGGCTTGATATAGTAATTTTATTAACCTTATAGTATAAGAAAACAAGAAGACACGGTAAAAGTTAAATTATCTAACTTAAAGTTAAATCTAAATGATAAGGTTAAAATTGAGACCTAAACTTGTCTAAATTATATTTAATTAGAGTATTTTGACCCCAAACCACCTTATCTTAGAAATATATCAATTTTGAGCTATTAAAACCGAATTTGACTTTATAATAAAAAAATATTTTTAGTTATTCCAAAGGTGCCACTCTCCTCCCTTATAAAAGGGCACCTCCCCCCCCCTCTTCCTCACACCACTTTGAGCCTTCAATCTCGGCCAACCACTGCCAATTTCTTCTCTAAACTTCCCTAGAAACATCCTAGAGGTTCTGGTCTTCTTCAAAGACCTATTTTAGTGCCCTAAAAGGATTTCTCAAAGAAGCACTTCAAAGAAGAGGTAATGTCCGTTACCGATTCTTTCATCTTTATTTCTTCTTCCACTTCTTCTTCTTTAGTTGTCTCATTATGAAGTAATAACATCAGTATCAATAACATACTGATATGTTATTATAAGTATGAAACAACCCTATTTTACCATCTATCCATCCTATGGAAAAAGAAATCACCGCGCGTGCGTACGTACGGAATACCGTCTCCACGCCGTGGTGTAATCTATTTTCCACCACCACCTTACTTGGATGGGTATAATGGTGTAAATAATGACTATATATGACTATTATTAAGTGATATTTATTCTGAAATAGTATACATACACTACAATACAATTCCACGATCATAGGAACGATATCATCACTCGTGCGTACGTACGGAATACCGTCTCCACGATGTGATGTGACTCCTTCTACATGATCTTCATTTCATAATGATTATATAAATGAATTGAATGAATTAATATGATATATATTACACTAATACCATTCTGGAAATGAGGTATCTATAACCTAAAGATAATAATAAGAATTTATTCGACAAAACACGCATAAGAACAAAAAGTTATAAACACCCGAATAACAAGTGGCAATGAAATATTACTACTAAGAGGCTAAGAATATGACCATATATGATATCATAACAATAATTATGATTCTGAAATAAGTCAATAACATTATTTAAATCATTATACAGGAGTTTCGGACACTTTTGAAGCAAATCGGACCTAAGGTAAGGGAAATATCACAATATCATTTTTATCCGAGATTGTTTATACTTTGAAATTTATTGGGGTGTATTTTATCATCCACATAAATTTTTCCTCAATATGTAATATTATTTCCATCCACCTACAATTTTTTAAATCCAATTTTACCCTTCGATAAGTTTTTAGTAAAAGATATGAAAGGAATCTTTTGTCGTTTTTCATACGAGGTACTTTTTGACTTTTCCGACAAAAAGTACGAAAAGAATGTTTTTTTAACATATACGGCATGAATGGATTTTTAAAACATTATTTCCAAGAAGATTACTTTACAAGTTTTCATGTTTATTTTTAATCAACTTCTCTTAGTTTAGAATTGTATGACATGTTAAGAAAGGAAAAGTGTTTTTGAAGTAGAAAGGATATTTTCCTCAAGAATGGAGTTCAAGTGTTTTATCAAAATTATTTTCCATCTAAGATAATATAGGGTTCTGTTTCTATCCCTATTATTACATGGATTTGATTATGTTGTGATGGAAATATTTTTATGAATTACTTTATCTTATATGAATTGTTTTATGATTTCATGTTGTTTAAGAATCCCATTTTTACTACATGGGTTATGCAATGATGTATGATTTATGATTTTGTGGAACACATAAGAATGGTATCATTATGAGATGGGTGGGACCTATATCTCCCTCCAATGCATTGGGTAAAGATTTTATATCTCATGAGATAGACATGGCTGGAATGGTAGGTTATACCGGTTCAGTGAAACAGGACTGAAACGAGGAGTGAACTCGGTTCAGAAGGGGACTTTGTCCACTAAGATAGTCTTGGAAATGAGTCTTGACTAATAAGAAATGATTCTCTATGATTATGTGTGTATGCCACAAAGTTTCATGTTTTAAGTTATGATTATTGGGATTACATTTCACTACTATGATTTATCCCATGTTATGATATTATGATCTCTTTTGCAGGTTAAGATTTCCAAAAGTTATGTTCTTATGAATATGATGTGATTGATATTTCTTTTGTTTACCCTTACGGAGCATTTGAGCTCACCCTTTTGTATGTTTTCTTTCCCCAGGTCAGGAAAAAGTTTATTAAGTAAGATATGCCAAAAGGGACTATAGATATGATGAAATAAATGGGAGACAGTGTAGACGCTTTATGAACCAGTTGTTTATGTTTCCCAGTTTCTAAAGACACTATACCTATACGGTCCTTTCGTGGTTTTGTTATATGATGTAATAAGTACGCTTCAATTTTGAAGTATTAACAATGTATGTAAATTATGGGTCGCTATAGTGCCCTAATTCAAGGGTTTTCGGAGGCAACCAACAAACTCCAAGACAGCAAGGAAGAGCTTTTGCCATCACTTCTACCGAAGTGAACCCCGACAACGAAGTGGTGACAGGTACGCTAGTTATTCATTCAAGAATAGAGAATGTACTTTTTTATTCAGATTCTACGCATTCTTTTATATCTCAAAAGTTTAGTAGAACAATCCCATCACCACCACAAATCATGGAAGTAAAGATGTCGGTGAGTACGAAAAATGGGGCAATCATTGCATCCCATGAATATAAGTCCTCCCCTATTATAATCTGTGGATTGAATTTCCCGGAAAACCTCATCATACTCCCTTTGGGGGAATTTGATGTAATTCTTGGCATGGATTGGCTTTCCTTATATAGAGCAAACATAAATTGTCGGGAGAGGGAAATCACACTCCATTTGGAGAATCGACCCCCGATTCTTTATAAGTGTCAGGAGGAAGATAAATCTCCTTTAGCTCCATCATCTCAAGTATGGATATTACTGCCCTATGAGCACGCGTATCTGGCTCAGATGATTGAGTCCAAATAAGAAGCCACCCTTGAAGAAATGCCTCTTGTGAGGGAATTCGTGGAAGTGTTTTCTGAGGAACTGTGTGGTCTTGCTCCTAGAAGAGATGTTGACTTCTCAATTGAACTTATACCTGGGGCACTACCAATATCCAAGACTCCATATAGAATGGTTGTTGTAGATCTTGAAGAGCTGAAGAAACAACTACAAGGGAATCTGGATAAAGGGTTTATACGCCCAAGTGCTTCACCATGGGGTGCACCCGTCCTCTTTATCAAGAAGAAGGATTGTTCAATGTGGATTTTCATCGATTATCGTGAACTTAACAAAATCACGATAAAGAACAAGTATCCTCTCCCACATATTGATGACTTGTTCGATTAGTTGCGTGGAGCACAATACTTTTCCAAGGTGGACTTGTGGTCGGGATATTATCAAGTAAGGGTGAAGAAGGAACATTTCCCCAAGACTGCTTTTCATAAAAGATACAGGCACTATGAATTCATAGTAATGCCTTTCGGACTCACCAATGCTCCATCAATATTCATGGACTTGATGAATAGAGTCTTTAGATATTACCTTGACAAATATGTGGTAGTCTTTATATATGAAATTATAATATACTACAAAACCAAGGAGGACCATGAGGAGAGTTTAAGAACTGTACTAGAGACCTTGCGCAAGGAAAGCTCTATGAAAAGTATAGCAAGTGTGAGTTCTGGTTGAAGGAGGTCTCATTCTTGGGCCATATCATCACAACCAATGGGATATCTGTGGACCCCTCCAAAACAGATGCAATTGAGGGATGGCCGAGGCCAACATCTGTAACAGATATCTATAGCTTCTTGGGGTTAGCTGGATATTATTGACGATTTGTGAGAAATTTCTCACGATTTTCCAACCCTCTTACCAAGATAACTCAAAAGGGAGTAAAGTTTTCTTGGAGTGATGAATGCAAAGAAATATTCATGGAGTTGAAAATGAGGCTTATCACTGTGCCCGTGCTCACTTTACCCACAAGTGGGGAACTTTTTGTGGTATTCAGTGATGCTTCAAAGAAGGGATTAGGCTGTGTGCTGATGCAGAATGATAAGGTTATATCCTATGCCTCATGGAAGTTTAAAATCTATGAGCGAAACTATCCAACGCATGATCTGGAGTTGGCGGCAGTGATCTTTGCCTTGAAAATCTGGCGGCATTATCTCTATGGAGACAAATGTGAGATATATACTGAACAAAAGAGTATTAAATATTTATTCACATAGAAAGAGCTTAATATGCGCCAGAGAATATGGATAGAGCTCATCAAGGATTATCACTGTTCAATACATTACCACCCTGGGAAAGCAAACAAGGTGGTGGATGCCCTAAGTAGAAAGGATCCAACGATTCTATCAATGATGAGAATTGAGAAGGATCCAATCATCTTAGACTTGATGAAGATGGATGTGGGAATCATAAATAAGGGAACATCATCAATCCTTTCACAAATGATTTCTCAACCATCTCTTTTGGAAAGGTTAAAGGATTCTCAAAAGGATGATCTGGGAATTCAAGAAAAAATGGAAGCTATCAAAAAGGGAAAATCCTCAGAGTTTAATGTTAATGAGGAAGGAATTGTACGGTTTGGGAAAAGACTATGTGTTCCATCAAGTCCGGAGCTGAAGAAGGAACTTTTGGATGATGCACATAGTTCAAATTTCTCTATTCACCCAGGGAGCACAAAGATGTATCAAGATATCCGAGAAAACTTTTGGTGGGATAATATGAAGAAGGAGATCGCTGAATATACATCAAAGTGCCTGGTGTGTCAGCAAGTGAAGGCAGAGAGGCAGAAGTCTAAGGGGATGATGCAACCATTGCCCATACCAGAATGGAAATGGGAGAACATCACCATGGACATTGTCACCGGACTTCCAAGGACATCCAAGGGCAACAATGCAATCTGGGTTGTTGTCGATTGTCTTACAAAGACTGCACACTTCATTTCTATTCGAGAGGATTTATCTTTGGATCAACTGGCACGGATACATATTAGGGAAGTGGTAAGGTTGCATGGAGTACCACTATCTATTGTGTCTGACCGAGATCCAAGATTCACCTCTATGTTTTGGAAGATTCTTCAACATGCTCTGAATACTGAACTGAACTCTAGTACGGCCTATCATCCTCAAAATGATGGCCAATCTGAGCAGACTATCAAAACACTTGAGGATATGTTGAGAGAGTGCTAAATGGACTTTAAAGGAGGATGGGATCAACATCTTCCTCTGGTTGAGTTCTCTTATAATAACAGTTTCCACTCGAGCATCCAAATGGAACCATATCAAGCCCTTTATGGTAAAAGGTGAAGAACACCGGCATATTGGGATGAGGTCAGTGAACGTAAGCTGCTTGGACCAGAAATGGTCGAAGAAATGGTGGAGAAGGTGAAAACCATTCAGCAGGATATCAAGGCAGCCCGGAGTCGACAGAAGAGTTATGCAGATAATCATCGACGAGACCTTGAGTTTAAAGTTGGAGATATGGTGTTTCTACGCATATCTCCGTGGAAGAATGTCATGTGGTTTGGAAAGTAAGGGAAGTTAAGTCCAAGGTACATCGGCCCCTTCGAGGTTCTTGATAGTGTTGGGGATGTGGCCTATCGACTAGAACTTCCACCTACTATGGCCAAATTACATGATGTCTTTCATGTATCCCTCTTAAGGAAGTACATACCGGACCCTTCACATGTACTCTCTTCTGAGGTGGTACAATTGGAAGACGATATTTCTTATGAGGAGCAACCAGTGAAGATCTTAGATCATAGAGAAAAAGTTCTACGAAATAAGACAATGCCCCTCATCAAGGAATTGTGGAGAAACCACAAGTTTGAAGAAGCGACTTGGGAGTCGGAGGATATGATGAAGCTGAGTTACCCACATTTGTTTTAGTGTGGGAAAAGGAAAAGTTCCAGGGTGAAATTTCTTAAGGGGTGAATATTGTAATGACCCAAAGATTCATTAATGGAAAATCCCTCTTGATCTAGTTAAATGCCTCTTTATGAAAAATGTTTTTATAATATGTCAACTTCTTGGGTTTTATGTTACAAATTTTGACCGTTGTTAATATAGCCGTTGAATAGTGACCACATGATTAGTATAAATATAGGACCTTAACAAATCCATTTTACTCAGAAAAAAGAAGTGATGGCCTCATCCAGTAGAATTGCTCCATACGAAGCCCATTTGTCAGAGCTCAGAAAAGAGGTGGAATCTTTGGGCTTCGCCCTTGACCAAGCCCAAGCTAAGCTTCATCATGTCAAGCTCGAATGTGACCGTCTACAGGAAAAGTTGAAGTTTATTGAAATTACCACTCAAGCGATGTTATCTGAGCCACCCCAAGAGTCTATCACCATCGCACAGCTTACCCTTAGGTCTTATGCGGTTGTTTTAAGGGGTTATGTAAAAAATAAGTAGTACTATGTTCATGTACATTATTTTTTTATATAATAATGAATATAATTTCTAGTCATTTTTGATACATTGTAAATAGTTTTTAAAGTACAAATGGTGTTTTTAGTTATTACTTAATTAAGAAATATATTTTATTAAATTAAGGGATTTTTGAATTAAATAATATTTTAATAAAATAATAACCTTATCATTAAATTAATTTTTATTAAATATAAATGATCTTATAATTTTATGAATGCAATTAAAATGTTATATTAAGGTCTGAAAGCCATTTCTGTCAAAACCCGTGAATTTTCGATAAATATCAGTTTTTATTTTAAAAGTGAAAATTCACATATTTAGAAAATTATTTAGATAAATTAAATGTTATTTTTGAATCAGGACGTCGAAATTATCCAACGGTGAATTTTTCATAATTTTCTGAGACAATCAAATTTTTGGGTAAAAATTAAATACCGTTTAAATATATAATGTGTTTTATGACATCATAATGACCCAATAGTGATGTAATAAAATACTATAATCTTTATGTTCGTCCAATATATATTTTACCATTAAAATAAAGTGATTTTGGATTTGTTTTATTTACTTTTCGAAGCATTAATGGACCCCTCAAAACATATTCAACACTTTGCCTTTTTAAATTAATTTCCATGGGAGTGTGACTCACCTCTACATGGGAAACCCTAATATTTTAATAATTTCGGACCATGTCCTTGTAAAATATTGTTTTCCTCTTTCCTTTTCCAGAAACCATGGGCAAAAACCATGAGATGGTTTGTGTTTTGGATTAATTTAATGTAAGGGGGCCCAAACCTAAATAATAAAGAATTCCCCCACCTTTCCTATATAAACCCACCCAAGCTCCCACTTCCTCCTAACTAAAATCCCTTGGAGTTCGTAAAACCTCTACCCTACTCTCTCTAGAATCCTCCCAAGGTGCCCCAAGCTCCCAAGAATCCTCTCACAAGCCTCTCTCTAGCCTTTGTAAGCACACTTCCAAGTAAGGGTTTTTTCTTCCTTTCTCATTCTTGTCAATTTTCTTTAAGTTATATTACCCTTTTTATTTCAATTATGAATATTAGGGTATGGTTTCAAACCTCCCCCATACTGCTCTATTATTGTTTTAATGATGGGAGACCCCTTTCTCTCTCATTAAATTCCTCCCATGTACACCCGTTACTATGCCGAAATTCTGAAAGGAACTTCTCTCTCTTCTTTTACATTCAAGCAATAATTTTGTATCATGAATCTATATTCCATTAAAATTGTTGGGACATGTATCTATATGACCTCCTTACTGTCCATTAAATGTAAATATGATGAGGAACCCCTTTCTCTCTCATCCACCATTTTCATGAATTCTTATGTCACACTGTTACACTACCGAAATAGCACCGATTTTCTAAGCCAATGCCACTATGTAGTGGATACCATGCCCATTTCTCCAACAAGGGTATCCACCATTATACACATTTACTTATTTATTATAATGTTTCTTGTATGAATTCCACATTTATTTATCGTGGAATAAATTATTATGTTTTATGAATCCATGTTTTAGGATCCATGTGGCACACTTATGCATGAAATGAAATGTTTAAGAAGGGTGGGCCCTTATAGCGCTCTAATGCATTGGGTAAAGTATAGTATCATGATACGTCATGTGCAATGAGTGTTGAATCATGCTAATTCAAGTGCAACGAGGGTTTAATCGTGCTTCATGTGAAATGTGGGTTTACTCATGCTCCATGTGCAATGAGCCTTGGCTCATGCTAATTCAATGTTAAGTGTTGTTGCCACATTTCCATGTTATGATTATCATGATTTATCATGCCTTTATGTTCATGTTTCTCTTATAATCTATTGACATGCCTATTGCCTAACATGTATTGTACTCCTCATGTTATTCCATGTGTACTCCCTTACTGGGCTTTATAGCTCACCCTTTTCTTAGGCATGTCCTCAGGTTATCCCATGCAATGCTAAGTACGAGAGAATGTAGTGGTCATTTAAAGGATGTTTTAAATAAAGATGTTGTATTTCATGTTTTAAGTTTTTATGTAATGATCCTAAGCCCCAAAGACACTAAACCTCTCGATCTTCTTTGTTGTATCAAGTGATGTTTTATGTAATAAATAATGTTTAAGTTGTAATAAAAAGATGGGTTGTCATAGTTGGTATCAGAGGATAGGTTTAGTTATTTTTTGGGATTAGGATTATAAAACCCTAGTAAAGCCATAGAGATAAGACTAAGTATAGAAAAAACATCCCTATGTTTTGGTAAGTATTGACTAAGTGGTTTATCAAGAAAATACATCCCTGTCTGGATACGAGCAGGTAGAGGCAGCTCTGGCACAGATGTATCCTAGGGGCAAAACCCGAAAACACCGATTTGAGCTAGACTCGAATGGGAACTAGTGCACGACAACAGGCCTTTCTGCACTCTTGGTTACGACACTCCCAGGGGATATGATTTGGTAAATTCAAAAGCGTAGAATGAACCCTTATTAAGGGAATAAAAAAATTCCCCTAAGATTGTATGTTAGAAAATACATCATGAAAACCCTAGATTAAATCCTATAGACTCATGAGTTAAGGAAATAAATGTTTATTTATAAGTCATAAAATTTAGTCTTTGGATTACCCTTTATGTGTTATCCCTAACTTTCCTTTTATTCCATCCAATGTCCGGTAATAGGAGGACTCGGGCTAACAACCGTTGTGAAGATCAGTGTGATGACTGTACTAATGAGATGGAAAATCCAATGGGAGCGGGAATCGCGAACTTTGTCACGCTTCTCTCTCAGCTAACTCATGTTTTGAATAGAAACATGGGTCAAGAGGAATGTTCAACCCCCCATAAGAAATAAAAAGTCGCTATCAAGAGCTTCATGAGACAAAGGCCTCCTACTTTTAGTGGATCATCTGATCCCACGATCGCTGAACAGTGGATCAACTCCATTGAAAAGATATTCTCCATCCTCCAATGTTCTGAACAAGAGAAGGTTCTCCTGGTGGTTTATCATATGGAGGGTGAAGCTGATCAATGGTGGACGTTGATAAAAAAATATGAAGCCTGAGGAGGAGATCGAGGCATTGGAATGGAAGAATTTCCAGAAGATGTTTTTCGATAAAATTTTTCCGCGCACCCTCTGGCTTAAGATGGAAAGGGACTTGCTTTCCCTCAAGAAAAAAGATGAGGAATCCGTTGGAGCATACGAGGAAAACTTCACAAGGCTTGCATGATACACTTTCGGCTTTGTCGTTACCCCCGAATGCAAGGTTGACTGCTTCTTTGGTGGGATGAAGCCTAGCTTGCGAAAAGCATTAGCGATCCGTGACTTCGACATCTATGAAGAAATTGTCTGATGTGTCCTCAAGGTCGAAATGGAAATCGGAGAATCACATGGGTATCATGGGGATAAGAAGCAAAAGGTGGACTTCAATGCTGGTGGGCCGATGGATAATTCCAACGGCGCTAAGAAGTTCCAGCACCCCACTTTCCAAAAGTGCGGAAAGAAGCACCCTGTAAATTGCCTTAAGGGGACAAGAAAATGCTTCAAGTCTGGAAGAGAATGGCACCTAGCTGTTAACTGTCAGCAAGAAGGACCCACGGCTGCGATAGAGGAGAGGAATGCTCCATTAGAACCTCAACGCATTGTTCAATGCTATAAATGCAGAGAACCGGGTTATTTTGAAAATCAGTCCCCCTAATCCAAGGGTTTTTGGAGGCAACCAACAACCTCCAAGACAGCAAGGAAGAGCTTTTACCATCACTTCTACCAAAGTGAACCCCGACAAAGAAGTGGTGATAGGTACGATAGTTATTCATTCATGAATAGTGAACATACTTTTTGATTCATGTTCTACACATTATTTTATATCTCAAAGGTTTAGTAGAACAATCCCAGCACCACCACAAATCATGGAAGTAAAGATGTCGGTGAGTACATAAAATGGGGCAATCATTGCATCCCAAGAATATAATTCCTCCCCTATTAAAATCAGTGGATTGAATTTCCCAGAAAACCTTGTCATACTCCCTTTGGTGGAATCTGATGCAATTCTTGGCATGGATTGGCTTTCCTTATATAGAGCCAACATAAATTGTCGGGAGAGGGAAATCACACTCCATATAGAGAATCGACCTCCAATTCTTTAAATGTGTCATAGGAAGATGAATCTCTATTAGATACATCATCTCAAGCATGGATATTACTGCCCTATGAGCATGCGTATCTAGCTCAGATGATTGAGTCCAAAGAAAAAACCATCCTTAAAGAAATGCCTATTGTGAGGGAATTCGAGGAAGTGTTTCCCGAGGAACTGTCTGGTCTTCCTCCTAGAAGAGATGTTGAGTTCTCAATTGAACTTATACCTGGGGTGCTACCAATATCCAAGACTCCATATAGAATGGTTGTTGTAGAGATTGAAGATCTAAAGAAACAACTACAGGAGAATCTTGATAAAGGGTTTATACACCCAAGTGCTTCACCATGGGGTGCACCAGTCCTCTTCGTCAAGAATAAGGATGGGTCAATGCGGATTTGCATCGATTATCGTGAACTTAAAAAAATCACGATAAAGAACAAGTATCCTATCCCATGATTTTATTACTTGTTCGATCATTTGCGTGGAGCACAATACTTCTCCAAGGTGGACTTGTGGTCGGGATATTATCAAGTAAGGGTGAAGAAGGAAGATATCCCCAAGACTGCTTTTCGTACAATATACGGGCACTATGAATTCATAGTAATGCCTTTCGGACTCACCAATGCTCTAGAAATATTCATGGACTTGATGAATAGATTCTATAGAGATTACCTTGACAAATTTGTGGTAGTCTTTATAGATGATATTCTAATATACTCCAAAACCAAGGAGGACCATGAGGCGCATTTAAGAACTGTACTAGAGACTTTGTGCAAGGAGCAGCTCTATGCAAAGTACAACAAGTGTTAGTTCTGGTTGAAGGAGGTCTCATTCTTGGGCCATATAATCACAAGCAATGGGATATATGTGGACCCCTCCAAAAACAGATGCAATTGAGGGATGACTGAGGCCGACATCTATAACGGATATCCATAGCTTCTTGGGGTTAGCTGGATATTATTGATGATTTGTGAGAAATTTCTCATGATTTTTCACCCCTCTTACCAAGATAACTCGAAAGGGAGTAAAGTTTTCTTGGAGTGATGAATGCGAAGAAAGCTTCAAGGAGTTGAAAAGGAGGCTTATCACTGCGCCTGTGCTCACTTTACCCACAAGTGGGTAACTTTTTGTGGTATTCAGTGATGCTTCAAATAACGGCTTAGGTTGTGTGCTAGTGCAAAATGATAAGGTTATATCCTATGACTCAAGGCAGTTGAAAATCCATGAGCGAAACTATCCAACGCATGATCTGGAGTTGGAGAAAGTGATCTTTGACTTGAAAATCTGGCGGCATTATCTCTATGGAGAGAAATGTGAGATATATACTAACCACAAGAGTATTAAATATATATTCACATAGAAAGAGCTTAATATGCGCCAGAGAATATGGATAGAGCTCATCAAGGATTATGACAGTTCAATACATTACCACCCTAAGAAAGCGAACAAGGTGGTGGATGCCCTATGTAGAAAGGATCCAGCGATTCTATCAATGATGAGAATTGAGAAGATCCAATATTCATAGACATGATGAAGATGGATGTAGGAATCCTAAATAAGGGAACATCATCAATCCTTTCACAAATGATTTCTCAACCATCTCTTTTGGAAAGGTTAAATGATGCTCAAAAGGATGATGTGGGAATTCAAGAAAAAGTAGAAGCTATCAAAAAGGGAAAATCATCGGAGTTTAATGTTAATGAGGAAGGAATTGTGCGGTTTGGGAAAAGACTAGGTGTTCCATCAAGTCCGGAGCTGAAGAAGGAACTTTTGGATGATGCACATAGTTCAAATTTCTCTATTCACCCAGGAAGCACAAAGATGTATCGAGATATCCGAGAAAACATTTGGTGGGATAATATGAATAAAGAGATCGCTGAATATACATCAAAGTGCCTGGTGTGTCAGCAAGTGAAGGCAAAGAGACAGAAGTCTAAGGGGATGATGCAACCATTGCCCATAACAGAATGGAAATGGGAGAACATCACCATGGACTTTTTCACCAGACTTCCAAGGACATCCAAGGGCAACAATGCAATTTGGGTTGTTATGGATCGTCTTACAAAGACTGCAAACTTCATTGATATTCGAGATGATTTCTCTTTGGATCAACTGGCACGGATATATATTAGGGAAGTGGTAAGGTTGCATGGAGTACCACTATCTATTGTGTCTGACCGAGATCCAAGATTCACCTCTAAGTTTTGGAAGAGTCTTCAACATGATCTGAATGTTGAACTGAACTTCAGTACGGCCTATCATCCTCAAACTGATGGCCAATCCGAGCGGACTATCCAAACACTTGAGGATATGTTGAGAGCATGCTTAATGGACTTTAAAGGAGGATGGGATCAACATCTTCCTCTGGTTGAGTTCTCTTATAATAACTGTTTCCACTCGAGCATCCAAATGGCACCATATGAAGCCCTTTATGGGAAAAGGTACAGAACACCAGCATGTTGGGATGATGTCGGTGAACGTAAGCTACTTGGACCAGAAATGGTCAAAGAAATGGTGGAGAAGGTGAAAACCATTCAGCAGCATATCAAGGCAGCCCAAAGTCTACAGAAGAGTTATGCATATAATCGTCGACAAGACCTTGAGTTTAAAGTTGGAGACATGGTTTTTCTACACATATCTCCGTGGAAGAAGGTCATGAGGTTTGGAAAGAAAGGTAAGTTAAGTCCAAGGTACATTAGCCCCTTCTAGGTTCTTGATCGTGTTGGGGATGTGGCCTATCGACTAGCACTTCCACCTACTATGGCCAAAGTACATGATGTCTTTCATGTATCCCTATTAACGAAGTACATACCGAACCCTTCACATATACTCTCTTATGAGGTGGTACAATTGGAAGACGATATTTCTTATGAGGAGCAACCAGTGAAGATCTTAGATCGTAGAGAAAAAGTTCTAAGAAATAAGACAATGCCCCTCTTCAAGGAATTGTGGAGAAACCACAAGTTTGAAGAAGCGACTTGGGAGTCAGAGGATATGATGAAGCTGAGTTACCCACATTTGTTTTAGTGTGGGAAATAGAAAATTTAGAGGGTGAAATTTCTTAAGGGGGTAATATTGTAACAACCCAAAGTTTCATTAATGGAAACTCCCTCTTGATCTAGTTAAATGTATCTTTATGAAAAATATCTTTATAAGATGTCAACTTCTTTGGTTTTATGTTAAGAATTTTGACCGTTATTAATATAGCTGTTGAACAGTGACCACATGATTAGTATAAATATAGGACCTTATGAAATCCAATTTACTCAGACAAAAGAAGGGATGGCCTCATCCAGTAGAATTGCTCCATACGAAGCCAATTTGCCAGAGCTCGGAAAAGAGGTGGCATCTTTGGGGTTCTCCCCTGACCAAGCCCAAGCTGAGCTTCATCATGTCAAGCTCGAACGTGACCGTCTACAGGAAAATTGGAAGTTGATTGAAATTACCACTCGAGCGATGTTATCCAATCCACCCCAAGAGTCTATCACCATCGCACACCTTACCCTTAGGTTATATGTGGATGTTTTAAGGGTTTATGTAACAAATAAGTAGTACTATGTTCATGTAAATTTTTTTTGTATATAATAATGAATATAATTTCTAGTCATTTTTGATACATTGTAAATAGTTTTTAAAGTACAAATGGTGTTTTTAGTTATTACTTAATTAAGAAATATATTTTATTAAATTAAGGGATTTTTGAATTAAATAATATTTTAATAAAATAATAATCTTATTATTAAATTAATTTTTATTAAATATTAATGATCTTATAATTTTATGAATGCAATTAAAATGTTATATTAAGGTTTGAAAGCCATTTCTATAAAAACCCGTGAATTTTCGATAAAGATCGGTTTTTATTTTAAAAGGGAAAATTCACATATTTAGAAAATTATTTAGATAAAAGAAATGTTATTTTTGGAATCAGGATGTCGAAATTATCCAATGGTGAATTTTTCATAATTTTCTGAGACAGTCAAATTTTTGGGTAAGAATTAAATACCTTTTAAATATATAATGTGTTTTATGAAATCATAATGACCCAATAGTGAGGTAATAAAATACAATAATATTTATTTTAGACCAATATACGTTTTACCATTAAAATAACGTGATTTTGGGTTTGTTTGACTTACTTTTCAAAGCATTAATGGACCCCTCAAGACATATTCAACACTTTCCCTTTTTAAATTAATTTCCATGAGAGTGTGACTCACCTCCACATAAGCAACCCTAATATTTTAATACTTTCGGACATTGGACTTGTAAAATATTTTTTTCCTCTTTCATTTTCCAGAAACCATGGGTAAAAACCATGGGATGGTTTTTGGTTTTGATTAATTTAATGTAAGGGGACCCAAACCTAAATAATAAAGATTTCCCCCACCTTTCCTATATAAACCCACACAAGATCCCACTTCCTCCTCACTAAAATCCCTTGGAGTTCGTCCAACCTCTGCCCTACTCTCTCTAGAATCCTCCCAAGGTTCCCCAAGCTCCCATGAAGCCTCTCACTATCCTCTCTCTATCCTTTGGAAGCACACATCCAAGTAAGGGTTTTTTCTTCCTTTCTCATTTTTGTCAATTTTCATTAAGTTATATTACCCTGTTTATTTCAATTATGAATGTTGGGGTATGGTTTCTCACCTCCCCCATACTGCCCTCTTATTGTTTGAATGATGAGAGACCCCTTTCTCTCTCATTAAATGCCTCCCATGTACACCCGTTACTATGCCGAAATTCCGAAAGGAACTTCTCTCTCTTTTTTTAAATTCAAGCAATAATTTTGTATCATGAATCTATATTCTATTACAATTTTTGGGACATGTATATATATGACCTCATTAATTTCCATTAAATGTAAATATTATGAGTAACCCCTTTCTCTCCCATCTACCATTTTCATGAATTCTTATGTCACGCCGTTACGCTGCCGAAATAGCACCGATTTTCTAAGTCAATGCCATTATGTAGTGGATACCATGCCCATTTTTCCATCAAGGGTATCCACCTTTATGCAAATTTACTTATTGTTTATAATGTTTCATGTATGAATTCCACATTTCTTTATCGTGGAATAAATGATTATGTTTGAGGAATCCATGTTTTATGATCCATGTGGCACACTTATGCATGAAATGAAATGTTTAAGAAGGTTGTGCCCTTATAGCGCTCCAATGCATTGGGTAAAGTATAGTATCATGATAAATCAAGTGCAATGAGTGTTGACTCATGCTAATTCAAGTGCAACAAGTGTTTACTCATGCTTCATGTGCAATGAGGGTTTACTCATGCTCCATGTGCAATGAGCCCTGGCTCATGCTAATTCAATGTTAAGTGTTGTTGTCACATTTCCATGTTATGATTATCATGCTTTATCATGCCTTTATGTTCATGTTTCTCTTATACTCTATTAACATGTCTATTTCCTAACATGTATTTTACTCATGTTATTCCATGTGTACTCCCTTACTGGGCTTTATAGCTCACCCTATTCTTATGCATGTCCTCAGGTTATCCCATGCAATGCTAAGTACGAGGGAATGTAGTGGTCATGTAAAGGAGGTTTTCAATAAAGATGTTGTATTTCATATTTTAAGTTTTTATGTAATGATCCTAATACCCAAATACACTAAACCTCTCGATCTTCTTTGTTGTATCAAGTAAATTTTTATGTAATAAAGCATGTTTTAGTTGTAATAAAAAGTTGGGTTGTCATAAGCCACACCACAAATCTGAAACACAATGTGACTGGTATGAATTTTCACTTCTTTTTATTTTAAATTGACACTAATCTTAGTAGAAAATAAAACTGACAAAATGTGTCCATTATCAGTTTAAAATTGACATTTGACATTAAAAAGATTCAATCCCTAAAAATTTAGAAAACTCATTTATATTTTCTTGATTATTTAGGGAATCGATTCATAAAAAATTTGTGATGTGTAATAATCAGTCTCATGTAAAACCGATACATGATGTGATTCATATGAGTCAATGTGTATGTTTCAAGTTCAAAATGACATTTTAGTAAAAATGTCAAGTGACGTACTCAAAACCAAGAAAACACATTCATATTTTTTTGATACTTTATGAAAAAAAATCCATAAGTGATTTTGAACATGTTAGAATCAGCCGCACCTCAATGCGATGCACGGTGTGATAGGTTTGACTATAAGCATGTCTTTATTTAAAATTGACATCAATTTTAGTAAAAAAAATGGACCCACTCAAAACTAGAAAACACATATATATTGTTTTGATACATTATTGATATGATCCATAAGTTATTTGAGATGTTCATGAAATAGCTGTACCTCAATCTGATGCACGGTCTGAGTGATACGACTCAAAGTGCGTGCTTTTATTTAAAATTGACATCAATTTTAGTAAAATGGACAACTGACCTACTGAAAAACTGATAAAAACAATTCAAATTGTTTAAATACTTTCATAAAATGATACATATGTCCTTTTAAATGTGTTGGAATCATATGCACCTCAATATCATACACAATGTGATCGGTATGAGTCAAAGTGCATATTTCAATTTTAAAATGACATTTTAGTATAAAAAAAGTGACATAATCAAAAATAATGAAACACATTCAGATTATTTTTATACTTTAGTGAAAAAATACATAGTTCATTTGGGATGTGTAGGAATCATCCTCACCTAAATATGATGCATGGTGTGACATGTATGACTCAAAGTGTGTCTTTTTTATTTAATGTTTTCTTCAATTTTAGTAAAATGGTCAACTTTCCCACTCAAAACTAGGTGAACACATTTTATTTATTTGATACTTTATGAAACAAATCCATAAGTTAGTTATAACATGTTGGAATCAACTACACCTCAATCTAATACATGTGCTCAGTATTACTCAAAGTGTTCATTATCGATTTAAATTTGAAATTTTTGTTCAAAAAGTTTTACTCACATAAAATCGATCAGACACACTCAGATTTTATTGATAGTTTTGGAAAATGCTTCATAAGTAATTTGTGACATCTAGAAGCATGTTTCTCGTCAAACTGAGACATGATGTGATCGAAATGATTCAAAGGCTAGTGTTTACATTTCAAAATGACATATTTATAAAAAAGACAACTGACATACTCAAAATCAAGAAAACACATCCATATTGTTTTGATACTTTAGGAAAACATTCCATAACTGATTTGGAACATGTAGGAATCATATGTTCCTTAATCTGATCTGCGATGTGACCGGTATCACTCTAAGTGCTTCTATTTAAAATTTACACCATTTTTAGTAAAAAACAATATGACCTACTTAAAACTAAACAAACACATTCATATTTTTTTTATAGTTTTTTAAAATTATCCGTAAGTGATTTGAGAAGTTCATGAATTATTAGACTCAAAATTATACAAAAAAAGTGTTTGTTATCAGTTTAAAATTGAAAGTTTAGTTCAAAAAGTATCAATGACAAAAAATAATCAAACGTCCAAGGAATTTTTTGTAATTTCATAAAATGATTCAAAGTTCATTTATAACATTTAGGTATCCATTTCACATCAAACTGATTCACGCTGTGATCAAAATGAGTTAAAAGTGCATGATTCCAGTTTAAAATTACATTTTAGTAAAAAAGACAACTAACATACTCAAAACCGAGAAAAAACAATCAGATTGTTTTGATTCTTTATAAATATGACCCAAATGTCATTTGATACATGTTGGAGTCAGCCACAGCTCAATCTAATTCATTGTGTGACCGTTATGACTCTAAGTGCGGATTTTTATTTAAATTGACATCAATTTTAGTAAAATTAAAACATTTTGTTAATTTATTTCTTTGTATTATTACTTACATAATATTTGTTTTCTTAGATAGGTGTGTTCATTTTCTTGATAAGGGTTTGTTTGTTCATCAATAGAATAAGGGAGGATAGGATTAAAAGATAAAAAAATTAATGGTTTTGAATGTATGTAATAATTTTTATTTATGTAATTTTATAAACCAATGTATGAAATGTTGATAATATAGTGTATTTTACTTTTATTTGTTTCGTAAATTTTATCTCATTTAAATATGGTATTGGGAATTCCATCCAACATTAAATTTTTATTCAAGAAGAAAAACAGAGATATAAGAAAACGAGAGGAGAAACAAAAAAAGAGACAAGTAAGGAGCCACAAGCAACATATATGAGGACCACAAGACTGGGGGGTGAAAGTGATGTAAACCAAGAGAATATCCTCTAATAAAGTTAACTCCCTCAGGTTTTAAGAGGTTAATCGAAGTAATTAAAGTGTTGTTGGGGCCTGAGTTCGCAATAGACACAAGATGATCTGCAACATTGTTCCCATCATGCCATGTATGAGTCACCCTGATATTGTGGTGGAGGGAAAGATAGTTCCTATCCGTGTACGAAATTGAACAGGGTATGTGACCCTTTCTATTGAGATAGTTTTGAAGAATCAGGGAATCAGTCTCAACTTGGGTGATCACGATGTTACACTTCTTGCAAAGAGAGAGCCATTTAATCACTGCTTTGGCCTCTTCCTGGTGTTGTGGTGTGTTATAACAGCACACTGCATTGTGAACCTTTATTAACACTTTTAAAAGTTCTTATAAAGGTCTATTTTATCAGCACTCGAAAAGAGATGATAAAAGACTAGGGCTTCTAACCTCACTCATGTTGTCCGAGATTTTCTAGAACCGATAAAGTCCATTTCTAGGGCCGTTAAAGAATGATTTTGTAGTAGTTCATGTACACTCAGGAAGGGGAATGAGCTCATTCATTCCAAAAGCATATCCACAATTAATTTTTCTATGTGAAAAACATAGATTCTCCATTCACATGAAAGTAGGGAACATCAATCTTGATTACCAACTCACGACCAGTCATGAAAACATAGTACTCTACATCATTATTGGCATAGCCTTTAGACAACAAGAATATGTATTGGAAGACAACATGTGTGGAGGGATAAATACAAGACATATGCCTACTTTGTTAAGTTTGGTGTTGTGAGAATTATACTGGTTGGGATCCAGGAAGCACCATCAAAATGAATCCGTCAACATGGCACCACCAGGTCCAATATCATGATTGCCTCATATTGTAAATCAACATCTAGGGGTAGTTCTTCATTGGTCGGATGGACATCTAGAAAATCCTTAATGACTGTCCTTTAGCATCATTATATAGGAAAAACCTGATGTAAATGACAATAAGATCATTACCAAGTGTTCCATTTGTCCCTTCAATATAGTGTGATTGAGGATATACCATAGCAGGTTCACTTGGGCCACAATCTATATCTCATGATATAGTAAATAATGTAAAAAATTCTTCATTTTTAAAACCAGTGCGATAAAACTCTTCTTCATGGAGGATTATACGGTCTATGTATCTAGGATCACGTGACTGAGATAGTATTCATTGTTCTCCATGAAATAATTATTTTTCAATGCTAGAAGGGATCTGAGGGACTATTCCTGGGTGGTCACATAGATTACCAATGTTTTCTGAGAGATGAGTGAATTCATGGCTAGAGGCTATAAAAGATAAAACTTGATTTCCTCAAATGTGGTATGGAAATCCTCATCCCACTAGTAAATGGTTCCCTTCTTCACAATCCTTGAAAATGGATTACACTTACTAGAACATTTTTAAATAAATTGGTGTATATTTTCAATGTGGCCTTCTAGGCCTAGAAAATCCTAAAGATTTGTCAGATTAGGAATTAGGATGATGTCCTTGATTGTATCTGGGTAAATCTTGATGCCTCTTCGTATCATGAATATGCTGAGAAACTTCCCAATGATAACCCTAAATTGACAATTCAAGGGTTTCAACTTCAAGTGTTAGTAATGGAAGAATCCAAACACATTATAAAGATCCCTGAGATGGTCCGGGAACTTATGGGATTCGACCACAATTTTTTCCACATATCATTCCACCAGTTTTCCGAGGATTGAAATGAAGATGTGGGGAACGGATCACTGATAAGAGAACCCTATATTCTTTAGGCCAAATGGAATCACCTTATAGTAGAAATTCCCTTAGGGATCCTTAAAGGTTGTGGAATCCTCATACCTAGGTTCCATCTATATCTTGTTGTACCCGAAATATCATTCTATGAAAGAGAGGGTATGGAACCTTGTTTTAGAATTAATCAAAAAAATTGTCACTGGAAAGAAGAAAATAATCATTTGAAAAGTGGCAGTTGAGGTTCCAAAAATAAATAGACTCTGATATTCCCATTCTTCTTCCAAATATAGATGATTTTTCCTACCATCTAGGGCAGTGTACTTCCCCTAAGAATTTATCTTTGATAATCTTGTGGAATTCTTCCTTGACCATATCACCATGAGAGAGGTGCATCTTTCTAGGCGGCTACCTGATCCAACAATGACTCAATATGAGGAAAAGATTGTGGAAAATGACATGAGGGTCCATCCCTAGCATCTCATCATAACTCCAAGATATGAAATTATATTACTATTTACGAAAGTCCAGATACTACTACTACTCCTCTAGACATATGGTCACACTGATCCATGTCGACCTCATATCTTCCTCAGTAACAAGGTTCACCAGGGCTAACTCATCAATAGTGTTGGATACACCCCCTTGGAATATAAGACGAGAGTCTTAAAACTCCTCTTCATTGTCTAATGTAGGAGAATAATTTTGAGGAGGTGGCTCTTCTAGGACAATCGACTCAAGGGAAGAAATGGTGCTAGCTTGGGCAGATATTGTATCCCTAGTGAGGGGTTCATACTCTTCTAATACCATGGAATTGGAAGTCATCGATCCAATTCCGTCGAGCCTCTAACCAAGAGGTCAATTCTTAATTTCAATGTAATGATGACGCATTTTCATCCACTGCGTCAGCCCTACTAATCATAACATGAAAGAATGCCAATAATTGGTGGTCCAGGGAGAACCTCTCAGTACCTCAAAGATGTCTGGACTTTATATATCACTTAGGCATGTCTAGTGTAAGAGTATGAGGTAATCTATGATTGTTCCTTCTTCTTATATATGTTGAAAAACTTTTTATTGGATTCAGAGAAACATCCCCTTAGTTCTGGTGTTGTCTCCTATAACAGATGAATTAGAAGAATGAATTCTTCATTCAGGTATTCCTAAATACTGACCACATTGGCTATCATATCATTGGGATCATTGATGTGCTCAACCCCATCATTATAAACCTAATTCCCCTATCTCTTATTGAATTCCACATCTTGATATTAGGATTCAAATTATTTAAATGTGGACACATCACCTTGGAGTACTCCTACTCAACCATTTGTGGTGTATTTGATGCACCAGTGATACGAGGAGGGAACCAATGCATGAAATTAAATCCATGGTATATCCATTAGCATGTTGGATGTGGTATTTTATGAGACTCCATGAATTTGGATCTTGATATCAATATAAAAAATTGGGTAATCATCCAAACCATACCATGAGGTTTCTGCTCGCTCTAATCATAACCAATAATGTTAGGTTTGAGGGTGTATGATTTGATTCTATCAGTCCCAACTTTTGGAGCGTCTAGGTTGGGATGTTCTTGATCCTAGAACCAATATCCAATAGGAAGCGTTATATATACACACCATTAAACTATAATGTGATGTCTAGAAGGCATATGTTTCCCTATATTATGATTCCCTCTTCTTCCATGAAAAAATAGGTTGGCTCAATATTCCTCTTTATCGATCTCTTCGGCATAGTAAGTCTCCATGAAATCTTCCTCATCTTTAAACTAGTGGGGGATTTTCAAATATTTTGAAAGGTCCTCAGACATTTTATTTTAACAATTGTAGAGACTGAACAATATATAGCCTCATTCATATGCCGGAAATGTGCTTCAAAACATCATATTTCCATGCCAAGAGAATTCTTTTACCCGAGGAGGGTTGCTATATGGTAGGGGTGGAAATGATTATTCTGGTTGAGCTTCTAGGTTTTGGATAGTACTATAACTTTTATGATACTACCTAGATTAAACAATCGAGATTACTTCCATATGAATGTTGGTTGGATGAGGTCTGGCTCTGGATGGAATTGGTTGATCATTGCATGGTCGCGGTAGAGCTGCTCAGTCAACTAACATAGTAAACTGTAGAGACGTACCTGACATAGCATACCGATAAGAAAATACTTGATGATATCTATGAAAAACTTGATTCTTGGTCTTAGTAACATAAAAATAATGTATTGAGGCATTATCCTTATCATTATAATGGCTCACATGTCCTCTACCTTTTATTCGAAAATAACGGCTGGAGGCACCCGAGGGGTTTTCATGACATTCCTAAGTATCGGTACTCATGACGCATTATACTATATCAATGTTTTTCACAATGGTTTACTCCTACTCATCATTAGTGGGGTGGTCAGGGGATTTTTGGACTCTTGGCACATATCCCAACTCAGGAGGCATTAATTCACTGAGAGGGAGATGGTTTCAACACCAACCTGGGACTCTGATTTCCCTTCTTCCATTAGTGTATGTTTTTCTGAGACATGGAAGGCGGTGACACATATGTAGAAGTAGTGGACAGAGGAGGCACTCCAATAATAGGTAGTTATTTCTTTATCAAATAGGAATGGATAAAACTATGTGAGTGAGAAACTACCTTTCAATCCAACTAGTCATAATATTTCTACATTCTGCAGATGGGGCCCTACTACCCTTCACTAGAGCCTTCACTATCACTATCAGGATCAACAAATAAAGATTTCACCTATGAAAGAATGTAACTGAAATTGACTATACCATGATCTAATTGGTTCTAGATCCAATCATTGAAAATGAAGCATTTTTTAATGGTGTATCTAAGGATCCTGTAGTATATGCAGTAATTGGAATGGAATGTAAGCCAACCCTAATGGGGACTCTTTTACTCTAGAAACATTACAATTCCCTTATTCAGTTTACAAATTATGTATCCCATTAATTATGAATCCTTGAAGTAATATGTTCTACTTTTTCTATTTGAGAAAGGAACCCTATGATCCTGGCCTTGAAGGGGGATGGATGAAAATTATCTCATTGAGGAATATGTTCTTGATAAGGTGGTGTTGAATGGTTCTATACAGGGAGAGTCTACGCCTGATAGGGATAGACTTGGTGAGGATATTAGGGTAAAGGATCTAGTAGGTTCATAATTTCTTGATCCTCTCCATGCATAGTGGAAACAAACTCTTATTTTGCAGGTCTTCTCATGGGAGTTGGAAGAGGAAACTTGTGTGACTTTTTTATGGTCTACTTCAAGGAATCCTCCAAATGCTAATCCTTTTAGGAGAACTCCCAAAATCCACCGGGGAAGTTCTGGGTGATGTGGGTAGGGAAAACATCACTCTTAATGTTCCCAAATAAAATAGTGACCAGTTGTTTAAGGTACAATGGTGTGTCAAGTGAACATGTGAGGCCTTTATGGTAGGAATAAAGTATGTGATTCACTCATCAAGCCTTTTTGCACTTGAATAGACCATAAATAAATGTCATGAACATGGTTGAGCTAATATGGTATTTTCAATTTCTATTAAGGACCTCTCAATAAGAAATGGAATGTATGGGAATATAGTTGTACTAGACAAATGTGGGTCCATCTAGTGTCTAAAAAAATAAATATTGTTTGGTGACCTCATACTATTTTGGGGTCCACAACAAAAGACCATGCCTTGAAATAAAGTGGTCCAGGTGCTACAATGGGTAAACCATCCCATTGAATGGGATGAATCATGAATTTTCAAACTCCATAGTTGCACAAATGTTTTCCACCCATTCCATTTATGTCTTTCCATCATGTTTTATCTCCACCTTTCATGTTTTCAGGGCCTCAAGGTGAGTGGTTAGAGAAGATATCAAGTCATATTATCAAGTTTCTCCATTCACCAATGTTTTGATAGTCTCAATGACTCAGGGAGAGGTCTCATCAACTCAAAGACCTGCACATCTTGGATCCCAAGGAGGAAAAGTATGCTACTCGGGTGGCTTCAGCGACTCATACCTCGCTCACATTCCACATCCTATGGATTCTTCTTTGAATGGATGTATGTGGCCAATTTTATTGAATGGGGGTTCATAGAAGTGGATAAATGGGTGCTAAACTGGGGGATGAATGAGGATCTATTCGGATTTTACATAATCAGGGTTCCTCTAAATGATGAGCTTGGCAGTAAACCTTTTGTATTACTCGTGATGTTAGAGGAAGGAGTCTACCATGGATTATTCCTATGGTTTTTGTACAACCAATAATAGATTAGATGGATTTATCTGTCCCTTTCCCTTGTTGATATTTTAATAGGGAGGAAAAAGCATCTCATTATGGGGATATTTGAGTCTGAGTGCAATCCTATGTGGATGAGTGATGATACCTTCCATGGGGTCTTCTTGGTATTGTATCACCCCATGAGGCTGGTCTTCCATGTCATTCCATGTGTTGATGCCCCAGTTTCTCTGATCCTTATGCAGTTCATTAAAAATTATATTAACTACATTAGTATCTAGAGGGAAACATCCATCATTGAAGGATTGGTCAGACTATAGAAATACATGGATGAAATGGAGAGCAACATATTGTCCCCATCCTCTAATCTGTATGTGTGGATATGCTTCTTCTATAAATCTATGGATCACTTTGAGGCTCTTGATTCAGGTTTGTTGAAGGGTATGTCAGTAGTAATATGACTCAAGGCTCTGAGCTACTATGATACTTGTGATCTCAAACATTCTATATCTATGGTTGATGGACTTTTCATGCTCGTGGATACCTAGGTAGACCAACTGACTATCACAGAGGTGTTGATATTTATCTTAGATAATCTGGTGGAAAAAAGTACCTAGTCATCCATGAGGGACTCCAGTATGTCAATTTATGTAGCTTAAAGTGTTCAAACCCCCATTGATAGCTGGTTAGTTCCCATAACCTTCCATAATCCCTCTTTCTCAGAGGAAGAGCACTTCTCTTGGTCTTCCCAATCCCCAATTAGAAGGGGTCAAGATATGGGTGGAGGCACCGACGTAGACTGATTCTTCCATTTTTTTTACCATGATAGGATTCACTACCTGATTCAAACATTTGTTACATGTCATTAAATCTCTCAAGGGTGGTTCCATAATTATCTTTACATCCCTTTAGGATGGGGAGTTTAGTACTACCTTGTGTTTAAGGTAGAAAAATTCATTTTCAGCTCATCAGAGTACTCACAATCATGTGATAGCGTCATCCCAGACCAAAAAATCTCCCCAAATTCGTATGTAAAGGTATAGAGGAGGGATATGATTAGTGATAGAGGAAACTACACTCTGAGCCCCTAGAATGGAGCTAGAACATCCTCCGCCTATTGGTATCTACATAGGGATTTAAGTATCATGTGGGCCTCGACTTTCATGATTAAAAATATCAATTTCTAGGTTTCTTCCCTAGACTATAGTAGCTAGGGTGAATCATCCATCATAGATTCATCATTCACCTCAAAATTTTAGAGGTCAACGAGGTCAATGATGACATGGAACTTCTGAGGGTTTTTCCTCTGATGGAGAGTATTTTTCCTTATGCATTGGGACAGTTCCTCAGAGAAAGGTATATCCTTATCATGGGTTGAAAATTCATTATAGTAGGTTATAATGTGGGGATTACCTCTTCTTTGGTTGGTTGTATATTGTGGAGGACCATTGTGATGGTTTTTCATGGTGTGGGGAGGGCCTCCACACTGTTCATCGAATGATCGAGGATGAAAATCTCTATGATTGGTAGTACAATGGAGAGGATCTTTGTGCTAATTGGTTGGTGAAATGGGAGGGCCTTTTTGTGTAATAGTGGGATCATGAGGAGGTCATATGTATTGACTATAAATGGTGTGAGGAGGGACTCTTCCCTAGTTGGTGATGGCACAGAGAGGACCTCCATGATGATTCTTCTCATCACAGGATGGGGTGTAAAGGTTCTTAGTGGCGTGGGGAATTGAGAACGTCATCCCAACCTTCCTAAGGGGTGGTTGGGTTCTAAAACCCAATAATGATAATATGGAATCATGTTTACTAGTTAAATGGATCTAGTGGGACATACTTATGGTGGAACATTCCATAGAATCTGTAGAATATATCCCTTATCGTGAAGCATCCTGGGATTTCCCTCAAAGTTTGAATCAAGTGTTCTAGACTAGGGATGGTGGGGTGGGGGTTAATTCCACCTACTTTGTGGCCTATGAGATAGATCAAGGTTTATGTTGATGAGGTCTGGTGGGATCCCTCATAGGTGACTCCAAGGAGGTTATCACTATCGTCGTGACTCGAACACCCCGACCTTCTCGGTGTAGGGGAGTGAGTCTTTATATATCTATGGGGGAGTCACACAAAGTGGTTTTTCATTTCAATTGGGGGAGTCCCCCCCCCCCCTCATGGCCAACAAGGGTGGAGGTGTCGAGGAGGCATTGAGGCCTCCAACTCTTTGCGGGCCATATCCCTTGTGGGAACGATGCCCTCTTTATCATATCGATGCACCAGGGTGTCAATCACCCTCATGTGGATGATCTCATAGGGATATATAGGGAATTTGTTCCTAGTAGATGTAGGAAAGGTTGAATTCATTGAATAGGTGAAATTATGTAGGGTTGTTGCATCAATTTTTCTTCTTCCCTAGCATTTGCACGTGTCAAGTTGCTGACTTCCTGTAGCTTGAGTCCTATAAGTCATGTGGATTCATGTATCAGTACAGGTACCAAAAAATTGATTCTCAATAACCCAATGTCATCCAATATTTTAAAGTAGATAAGGATCCCCCTTGATGATGTCATATATTGGGGATTCCCAATGCTAACTACCTAATTCGTAGGTGAGTTTCATGCTGGGCCCACCATTTACATGGTGGTACATGGAACTGAATATCTGAATCTAGTGACATCAAAATCTGATGATTCCACAAATCCAAAATTTCCCCATATTTTGGTAGAAGAGTTTCACTTCAGGTTCACCATTTCAATTTCTAACGATTTGGTCGGGGTGTCGACGTGTTGATGTGCATAACTCTATTACATAGCATTCCCGCTTTCTAAAGGCATGCATCATTGATCACTTTCATTGATTATATCTGCTCCTTGGTTGAAATGAGATGATGGGATTTCAGTTTCTCCTTCCCTGGATTCCTCCTTATATTTAATTTTCTAGTCCATGTCTCGTACATAGATTAATTAATGTTCATGGAACTCATTCCTGGTGCCATATCAATGTAGGAATTACTTAATTACATCGTTTATGGATTAATAGGGAGGTAACCTTTAGTTGGAAGATTATGCATGTTAACATATCTAGGAATTTCTAGACATTGGGTATATTGGGAACCTATAATCTTTGTATTTTAGGGGGAATATCAAACTATGAATATTAGATCAGGAACCCAAGACATCTAATTTTGATCATGAGGTAATTTAGGCATGGGGTGTGATTCTTCCATGGAATTTTACATTAGGATTCACATTTTTATTGAATGACGTAGGTAATATGGACTAGGGAACACGTTACACTTCCCTTGGAGATGGTTATATGGTCAATGTATTGTGGGGACAAAATGAGTGTAGTTTTAATGCCATGCAGAGATGAATCAGAATATATTATTGGGATGGGTCAAGGGGGGTGAGCCCATAAAAGGTATGACTTCACACAATGATGATAGATCAAAACACCCTATTGAGTTGTATCTTGGAATTGTGTCCATAGGATTAAAGATTTAACACCTGTATTGTGGATTAGAACTCCCTATTGAGGCGGATCTTGTAGGTGTTTCCCTAAGAGGGAAGATTCCACACCTAGATTGTGGATCAAAACACCCTATTGAGGAAGATATTGGAGTTGTGTCCCTAGGAGGGAATATTTCACACCTAGTTGGTAGATTATAATGTCATATTATGGAGGTCTTAGAGGTGTTCCCATAGAATGTATGATTTCACACCTTTTTGGTTTATTAAGAAACATTATTGAGGGAGATCATAGAGTGGTGTCCCTATGAGGGACTTTTTCACTCCTAGATGGTGGATAGGAATTCCATATTAATGTAGAACCTTGATCTATGTCCCTAGGATGGAATATTTCACACTTGGATGGTGGATCATAATTCCATTTTGAGGTGGGTACTAGATGTGTGTCCATTGGAGGGAAAATTTCACACCTAGATTTTGGATCAAAACACCCTATTTAGGAGGATCCGGGAGGTGTATCCCAAGGATAGAATATTTCACACTGAGATCGTTGGTCATGATGCCCTTTTGAGATGGATCTTGGGGGTGTTTACCTAGGAGGGAATATTTAACACATGGAATATAGATGTCGGGATTGAACCTTACGGAGGCATCCTACATACCCTAATTAAGAGACAAGTATCAAAATCCTTGTAGTTCAATGCTACAGTTTAATGTTATGTGATATGAGGGATCCATTCATTTAAATATCACGTGTTCAGGATTTTCATGTCACAAAAGGAGAAGTGAGAAGGGATGGGGTAGGGATTATGTGTGGAAGATTTCCAATGTTCATGTTCATCCCATGATGGGGGAGTATATGTAATCTCATGTGATTTATACATTGGAAATATTGTAATTATTAAATAGGTTATGGTGTGTGGGTTCATCCCATGTCAAAAATAAATGGGGAATCCTATGTTCATCATAGAGGGTAATGTTTCAGTTTTACGCCATGTGAAGAGGATGTTGTCATAGAGTTAACATCATCCGACTGGGACATGGAGTTAGACAATATTATGTCATGCATCTTGGATATTGTGTGACTTAATCATTAAGGGGGACCACACCAAGGAGATAGGAACATATGAAATAATTACCCTCTACTAGGATAGGTTCATAGTGTCCCTTGAAGATGCCTCCTTTAGGGCATACATGACCACCGATCATTCACCTCGGGGTGGGACATGGAATCTGTATTGCTGTGTAGGAATTGAAATAACGAGGCATGAGGTTACAGTTCTAATATATAGAATAAATAAGAATTTTGGGTACCTATTAATAGAATAAATTGATATGATGAAGTCCCAAGTCACACATGGATTGAAGTGGGAAGACATAGGAGTGGGTGGAATGGGTCACACAGGGTCTTAGGGTATGGTTGAACCAGTCCAGATTTGGTATGAGGACCCTTGGTTCTCGACATTTAGGAAAGGGTATCATATGAATGGGGGATCAATGTAGATCCCCATAGAAGGTTCCTTGTGAATATTAAGAATTTTCATAGTAGGGTCACTTGATGATTAGGGTCCTCATGGATGTCAGGGGCTCAAAAAGGACAATACTTTATGAAACAGAGTGAACATACCTCAGGGTAATGTTCTGGTTCCCATTGTGTTGGATTCATTAAGGATAGGTTCTTTGTGAAGCCCCCATTTCCAAATTGGTATTTCAACATCCACAAAGGGAGTGAGCCTTTAGGAAAAAAAATCTTTACTTTTGTTGAGGTTTTCAAAACCCATGGGAGGTGGTTCCATGAGTAATTGATACCTTGGAATATTGATTTTCTCTTTCACTCATGGAGATCATGAGTATCATGAATGTATAGTATTTTCAGAAGTCAAAGAGTCTTGTGTCCACTTAAATGTCCAACATAATTTGGTATTTGTAGGGGTGTGGGTTTTGAAAATACTGGAGACTTACACAAATATCTATGAGCTTTGTGAGGGCATAAGGATCTATATGCCCGAATTATACTGCATTGAGGTCAGTGTCAAACCAATTTTTGGTTGTGAAAATGGGATTCATGATTCGGGATTGACATTCCATGGAGGTTTCCATCCAACCTCTGCATGACTGATACCTACACAATACAAACCTATTAGTGAAGGTGGAGAGCTTCCTGAATCCATTATTTTAAGTGGATTTTGGGCCGTTTTGTCCCACATTCACTGTAATCCAACCGTTCCATCATTGGCCTCTCTCATGAGACGCGTATTTCGGTTTCAATTGTCTTATTTATACGATAACTATGAAACCAATTCTAAAATAATCTCAATAATTTTTATAATATTAAAATCTATGTTGTCAACACGTGTTATTTAAATCTAGTTCCTATTTTTTAATTAAACGTTTCTATAATTCTGACTATAACACCCCTAACTAAGGTCTCCTAGAGATAGTGTGTTATTTATTACATGTTAATCTGATTACATGATACAACATTCCCATGATCAGGGTTCAGTAGTCCTTAAGAGACTAGATACATAAACCATACAGTAAATATAACACATCACATCATTTGATTATGAAACATTATCCCTTAATGCTAGCTATATATCGAATTATACCTATTATTCCTCCTCATTACTTGAGGAATTGGAAAATATAAGGAATGGGTGATCTCATATTCTTAGTAAGGGATAACATACAATAAAAGCAAACATGGAATTACAATGTCATAGACAATATAGTGGAAATAGAAATGAAAATGATGTTATATCAATGGATACATAAGTATATCATAATCCATTGATGAAAAAGTAAATAAACAATCAATTAAAAAAATTTAAATGATCTCATAATTATGGGAATAATGTGAATTCATAATTCCAAACATCATAAACATTTCATCGATGCGTTTTTTCTAGGGAAACATACAAAAAGGGTAAGTATGCCCCTATTTGCCTATTTTATATGTATAATGAGTCACTCCGATGCACTAATGCGATATATAATTACTATCTCAACCTATCACATAATGATCCAATGAATTCCATCATATAATAAAATATCATAGGAAATACAAGAAATAATTTTCATTAATGAACTACATAAAAATACATAGCATAATTTATCAATGGATCTTATCTTATAATATTTTACTTCATAGAAAAAATGATTATAAGGGTATGTAAATAGATTTCCCAAGTCAATATATTAATAAGTATGTCTAGGTTAATTATATTAATATTTAATAAGGATAATTTGGGATTCACAATGTCCAAATAAGTTCCCTTATTAACAAAAAAATGTGGAATTGGATTTTTTGGGTACTAATAAAGATTAAGATGATAAATGAGTTTAGTAAATAATTATAATGAATCTAAAATGGTAGGAGACCAATTTAATTATGGATAAATCCCCTAAATGACTAGGATTATTTTATCACAAATATTTAATATGAATAAAGGATATAAATTGTTTTTAAGGGGAGACATTAATTCGATATGTATTGATGGAAAAGCTGAACTTACGAAACAATTTAGTTAAATAAACATGGGACTAAATAGACGACCCACAATCACTATCCTATGTATCCTTACTATTAAAAATACCACCTTATAGAAATAATACATCTTTAATGACACAAAAACATGGCATATAGATTTATTTCGAAAATAGAGTTTAGGGCGATGGGAATGTTTAAGAATAATAACGATTTGTGGATGATGTATAATGTGAACTAAATTGTAACCACATAGATATGATACCTTAAAGAATATACTTAAAATGATATCATAATAATATTGGAATAATATCATAGAAATCTAAATGATACAACAATACAAATATAAATTTGAATTCAAAAGAGAGGGAAAATGAACACTTTCCTTTCTTCAGCTTCTTAGCCAAGAGCCAGACCACATAAACAACCAAAATCATCAATATTGAAGGGATATACCTATGATATACTCATTAATATAGATATAAAGAGAGAAAATATAATTTGGTTTAAGATAAATGAGATGATTCGGTGGGTATTTATAAGTGTGGTGAGTGGAATTTCATGGAATGATGCTATGACTATTTTATTTTTCCATTATCATATCTACTCAATTACCCCCATAGTACCCCATTTCCTCCAATAATGATCCACTATTATGGGTAGTTCAAAAATTAGTCAAATAAAAACAACTTTTCTAATTTGATTCATTCATACACATATATGATAAATTTCACTATATTTTACAAGTTTTTAATTTATTTTACTATTTATATAAAAATATTACCAAATTTCATCCCTTATATGTTTTTTTAATCTGAATTAATAATATTCAATCCATTTTATAAATTTCATCCAATAATTTTAAAAATTTTAACATTCAAATAAGTGTGATGCTTTTAATAAAAAGGTAGTATCTGAGTAAACACTATTTCAACTCTAAAATAATTTCCACTTTAATAGTACATCAACCTATGATACATAACCCATTATAAAACAAGTATAATCCTTAATGGTAAGGTGTGAAATGGTGTTACTTTAATGGGGTGTCTGAACAAACATTGATATGTAACTGATTTCCAATAACTTTAACATCGCCCATATATGATTTCACTCAAACCTCAACTGTTGATGTTCTGTGGTGGGTTAGTCAAAGGTGAACCTTGTTGATTCTACCCAAATAACTAGTTATTATCATTTAGCTTCCTAAGGAATTTCCCTCCTATTTGAGGCTATGTTTTATCTCTTCATCATCAATCATCTCCCATCATTACTATTAATATACATTAATTCTAATGCCCACTTTATAACATCAATATTACCATTGTTCATAATTAATTATAATCATAATACACAATATTCATTTAATGACCATCTTTATTCTCAACTTATATAAATCCATTCAATCCAATCCATTAAACGGTACTTCTAATTCTTATTTCTTTCAATATATTGATTCGGTGGCATGCATTTTTTTACTCTTAAAATTTACTTGTTATAGTTGTGTTATTTATTAATGAGTATGATCTAAAAGACATCTATATTGTACATTCATTATATATATATATTTTCCTTTTTAATTATTAGTTATAAAAATACATGAATATTTTTATCATTGATTTACATTACATAATTTGTAATAGAATATGGTTTTATTGCCATAATTTATCATATATTACAATCTATATCCCCCAAGAAATAATTCTCATAAGAGAAAGATAAGAGGGAGATAAATGTTATGAATATACATAAAAACCCTCAACCATTATAAGATTATTAAATAATAATAAAAACCCAATAATCAATATATTATTGTTAATGATACTATGAAAAATATAGTTAACAGATTGTATTATGAGATTTAGTATCAAATTTTTTATATTTCATTTATATTGACAACTATCAGGGAAAAATATATGACCATTAATTATACCATGAAATATTTAATGTCAAAAATTTCCCATAAAACTCTATTATCCTATATGAATATTTTTCCATTGAGGAATATTAAACATGGGTAATAAGATTTTATTTGATTTATAGATTTTAATTTAATCTGGTTGATTCTTATACCAATTGATCTTATTCTTGGTTCTTATGATTTTGTATTATATATTTGGAAATATATATATATATTCAAAAAAAATGATTCAATGGAATGAAAGATAGTATCAATGAAGAATCATTAATACGATTTTTGGAAAAAAGAATAAGTTTTTATGTTTTTTTTAAATAACTACCAGTGATATAAAATCACATCATGGTTTAAAAAGATTAATTTTAAATAGTATATTTGATTAAAATTGTTCACGGTTTAGATGAAAATTCAGTAAAAAAGAGTTTTTTTTGGAAATGTACTATTGTTTTCCAACTATAAAATATAGTATCTTTATTTGAATTTATTATGTAATTTTTTATTGAACAAATGGCCATGGTATATAGAAATTGGATTTCCATGAGAAAAAAATTAAAGTAAAAATTTTATCTAGACATGGTTTATAGTTTGAATATAAAATAATAAATAGCTTGTCCTGGTTAACTATTTAATGGCTCATGGTGGGAGGTTTGAGTAATTTTCTAACCAAAATGGCATCTGAAGAAATAACACTTTATGGTGAATGGATTGAGTTTTTTACAATTAGTTGTTTTATCTCCATAGTGAATAAATGTGATATTAAACCCTAGGAAATGTATTCGAATTTCATCTTTTCTAATGTTACAATATCTCATGTTGAATATATGAATTATTGATTTACCTATAAAAAATATAAATATATATTGACTATATTTTTTGTTATTTATTTTATATTATTTAAACCAATTCTTGTAATTTTCATTCCAAACTTATAATATTTGATAATTATGTGTTCCATAAAATAATCACTTCTTCTTCTATAGTGAATATTACTTGTTATTTATTTTATGAATTAAATAATAAGGGGTGTTGATTATTTAGAAATATTATCTATTAAATTTTTATTGGTGTTGAAGTATCTATTCATTATTATTCCATTAATATAGTAAGACATTGTTCTAGATGTCTCATTCTCATGGGATCCTATGCTCAATCTGAGAAAAGAAGAGGTTTTCTACCAGTCGCACCATGCTAATTGTTATTGTTATTTTTTTAAATGATTTGATGCATTTATATGAAGGGTTTTCATGAATCCTTTTCATGTTCTTCATTTTTTATGCGTAGATATAATTTAATTTTATTATTTACTAAGTAAAAAAATCATGAGTTCTATACAATGTTATACATTAATATTTTTTAAAAACTTAGATTAGTTTAAATAATTATATTAAAAAAATAAATCATTAGAACCATGCACATATATAGGGACTTCATGAGATATAATTAATAAATAGGTTTTTATTGTTTTGTATCATATGCATATAATTATTATGGGTATGGTTAAACTACGAAAACCACAGAGATTTTAAATGAAAGGCTCCCACCAAAGTGAACACTTTTCAAACCCTTGATCATTCATTATAAGTGACTCTAACCATTATAAACCAATCAATTATATTATATAATAAAAGTATAATATAGGTAACCATAATGGTCTGGTTCTTATATATGATGTGATATTTGTAATATATTTCTCTAGTTGGCCATAGCCTATAGATCCCCAAAGTATTAGTGTCAAGATAATTTAAATGATAATTATTAAAAGGAATTTTACAATTATAATTCTAATATTTATATGTGATGTGATTGACATGATAGTCTACAAGATAAAATCATGGATTATGATTCAAAAATAACCAGATTAAGTTTTGATTAAATATGGACCTTGCCTTACTAAATTTATGTGATTTACTATGTAATCGTTATTAATTTGATTACAATAGAAAAAATTATTTATTGAATTGATATAAAAAAAATTACCCAAAGATATGTACTGGTTTTTGATAATATCACACATCAGGAACATCATTTTGGGTTATCTTATTATGTGGAACTATAACATGGTAGATTTTTATCTTTGATTGATAATTTATGTTAAGAAAAATAATTGATAACATATAGATTTGAATGTTATAAAAACCACCTTGTCTAATTTTGACTCATGGGTATTAGATATCTAGTTTTCATCACATAGTTGTGTTAATATATATAGAAATATAAATAGAATATAATTTATGAAATGAAAATATCATCAATACTTTCAAAATGATAAAGGAGTTTCAAAATTTTAACTCATTACATAGGATCTATTTCTATCTAATGATTTATTTCTAGAACTAGAGAAATATTACTATGTTCCGTCAACTAAATACAGTTAAGAGGATGGTTCCATTATACTTAGGTTATCTCATTAATATCTATCTAATAGTGTTTCTCCCTTCATTATTTTTTTGGTTGAACATTATTATCCTTCTTATTTTTTGATTTATATGGTTTTCTTCACCCATGTTTCATGATTATTTCTATTAGGATTTTTCCTTTTCATATTTTTCCTTTTATTCCATAATCGCCACCACCCAATTCATTTTTCCTTATTCCCCCCATATTTACTTATTTTTAATGATACATCATATTAGTGTGACTCGTCATTTTTTATATTATTCATCATTAATTTTTTGTTTCATTTCTAGTTTGTAGGAAATAATTTGGTGATGGCTTATACACTAGGTTATTTCAAATGGAATGTTCAGTGGTACTCTCAGGCCTATGTGTTGGTCCTTCATGCCTAAATGGGTTATGACCTAGTTAACTTGACATATAAATAACCATGTTTTTTATTTTTATCATCTATCTCTTGTAGTTAATTAGGATTCTGAGTGATTTTATGGTTATTTCGTTTATTTCTGTTAGTTTGTTTCTCTTGATTTTGGTATGATTTAATTATTTATTTCATAAAATTATTTTGTGTTACGTATTCTTTACTCAATGTTATTTCTTCCATTATTTGTTGTTTATTGATATTATCCTTTTTATGATCATTTATGACTAACTTTTGGTCTCTCAATATCATGGTGGAAGATGTTGTGTCTTATAGCTCTCTTGTGTCCCTCATGTTGTTCATTGATCATATATATCTGATGTAATATTAGGGTAGTTTATTGGAAGGTTCTATTTATGGAATCTTATTTGGTTAATGTGGCATTTCTAACAGGGTGTAAATATTTTCAGGGGTGGGTATAATACAATATATTTGAAGATAATGGTTGATAATGGTATATTCTAATGACATGTGGTTGTTATTTGGGTGTCTTGTTTCTGGATTCATATAAGTGTAATGTATCATATTATTTTATAGTGATTATATGGATTCCTAGTTTGATCACTATTTTGTGTTGTTTCCCGATGTTTTTCTCGATGATTTATAGGACTTGGGTGGTTATCATTTTCATTTAGTAGTGATAAAATGATGATGGTATCTTTATGTGTGTATTCCATGACTTTCATATCCGATGGTTTTTTGGGATCGAGGAATGTGTGATGTGAAACCGTGGTTTCATCTCCATTAACTTATTCTTAATTATAATTTTTATACCCGGATATCTAGTCCATTGATGTGTCATAACATGGTATCTTGACGTCCCAATCTTTGAGTGATGTATTTTTGCAATGTTTTTTCTTTTTGATGTTTTTATGATGTTAAGATTCTCAGGATATGTCTTGAACTTTGTGTTATTTTATACTCAAAATTAACAAAGTTTATTTATAAATCCAAAAAAACTAGAGATATTATTAAGTTATATACATAAATATAAATTTAATTTTCATATCATTTTTGGAGAAGAATGGTTTTCCACACATGATTATGGAAAAAAAGTGTTCCATGTACATGATTGAAATGTTTTATGGAATTGGGAATATATTGAATGGTTTATATATCCTAGATATGGCTAATACGATGTATAACATTACAGATAAAGAGTTCATGGTTAATTCTATATCTATTTATCTTTTGAATTACCTCATTGGGCATATTAATGATAAATTAATCTAAAGAATCCATTGAGATTTATTTTTGGAATTATTTAATTTTGAGTCATTTGGAAAATGAAAATATTTTTTTATTAGGTAAAATGACCGTATAATATTTTAGTATAAAAATAAGATTTAAAATAGTGTATTTGGTCTAAAAATTTGTGATGTGTGTAGACAATTCAGTAAATATGAATGTGGAGGGTATAAGTATTCATAACAATTACTGATGATTTTAGTAATTATGGTTATGTGCTTACTATGAGACATAAGTTTGAAACCTTTAAAAAGTTTCCGGATTTTATAAAAAAATGTATATAATCAACCTATAAAAATTATTAAGAATCTTCAATCCGGATAGGGTAGTGGAAACATGACCCAAAATAGTATGAATCAAAGAATGTAGAATTGTTTGAAAAGTCACTCCTCATATAAGAACATAATTTAATATTTTGTTAAGAGGAGTAATCATACCTTTTTCAAAATAGTTTAGTAAATAAAGAGTAATTATGACCATCCTATATCTCTTTTAGTATATTCTTTGGATGAATTATATTTCATACTCAAATTCATTGAACCTAAGGAATTCATATATAGACCATATGAGATGTGGAATGGGAGGCATCCCGGTATTAATTTTATGAGGATTTTGATTATTGAAACATATACATTAAATTTTTCTTTGATATTTTTTTCCTTATGTCATAGAAATTCATTTTTGTTGGTTTTGTGAAAAATAACAAGTGATATTAATTTGATAATTCTACATTACAAAACCATTTAGGTATATATGTGGAATTTCCCTTTAGAGGGATAACATTGACTTGGGTATCTTGAGGAGGAAAGTTAAACATATATATATTAAAAACTAACATATGTGATTGGTTATAAATATGGAAAATGAGTTAGTTCAATAAGGGGTTATATAAATATATATTAAATTAATGTTACCCAATAACCTAAAATATGTGGTAAAATTTTCCAATATCCTAATAAATATGGATTTCTAATGGAAAATGAGGATGTAATATTCATATATGATAAAACTATAACATACTAAGAGGCCATTGAACGTTCTGTACCTAAAACAATCATAGGTTCCATGAATTATTAGATGGACCCCATGTGCACTAATAGGTTTGGATCTTAGTAAGTACACCTAAAAGGGTGAGATAAATTGGGTAAAAGTTAGTTTTCTAGAAAATATATAGTATTGATGGTAGTTTTTATACCTATAAATATTTATTTTTGGAAAATGGTTAAAAAATATTATTTTATTTCATATAAAGAGACATTTTCACCAGTTATGATGATAGGCTCATTCCAATATTTCTTTTTATAACCTCTTATTTATATTGGAGGATATATCAAATAAATGTCACAATAACTTTATATAATGATAATCTATTTTAGGAAATATATATTATTAAACTAGATGTTTTTATAATGCCAAATTATTTAATTAAAAATCATAATTTTTAACAACACATTTATATACAGAATCAAGATTCTCAGAGCTAGAGCATCTAATTTGACGATAAAATAAAAGAGTTTTATTTTATAAGAAATTTGGATAATGTTTTAGTGTAATTTTTACTGTGTTGGACTTTTTTGTTGTTTCTAGTGTTTTATGTTGATGAAATATACTCATAAAAAGAGATTAAATGAAATTAAAATATATAAACGTATGGTTAGGAATGTTCTTCTTGAATAAAACATGGGAGAATCATCCAACATACTATGTATGGAAATCAATAGAAACAGATATAAGAGGTTTCTTATTCTATGTTATAACACATATATTAGTAAATTGGTTATGTGGTTTATCATATAGAACTCTATGAAGGGGTATTTATTAGTGTTTTATAACAATATTCTTATGAATAGTCAATTTCCTTCTATAGAGTTAGTATGGGGAACATGGAAATTGTCCTTATGTAGATTTCAGAGGATTTATCTTGTATGAAATTTTGTGTACTAAAACTTATATCTATTATTATTTTAATATAATATGTAAATAAATATTATATCCAAGTGACAGATTCTAAATTTCGATGAAGAACAACTTATGTACTTTGGAAGAAGTAAGTATTTGTTTTCATTTATTAAAAGTGAGTAAGATCTCATTGTAAACATATGTCAGCTTCCAAACTAACAATTACGATATAAGAACTCAATATTTTTTGGTGACTACCCCCCAAAAACTAAGCTAACTATTATAAAAGCTCTAAACAACCCAACATAAATAACATGGTAATAGAATAAAAGTAAATTGAAGAATTAAATATTTTAATGGAATATTTTGGAATCTATAAGTTCATCACCAAACATTAGATGGTTTCTAATATTTTATAAGTGATCAAGGTTTATTATAATAATAATGGAGTAATTAATCAAATCAATAAACCCTAGTTTCACCAAAGAACTAAAAACATCCTTCTAAAATACCATCTCATTCATGAAAATCACTAAGAGAGACTATGTAATGATCTATTGGGTACATACATAGAAAAATGTAGAGGAACCATTGAAAAATTTGGAAACATGGAATATTCATGAGGGACAAGAAAATTCCCTAAAATACAAAATATAATTTTTTTTGTCAATGTAAACATATCATGGTTTTATAATAAATTTCATCTATATTTAAATATTATACATATATTAAATAAATAGTGGAATGATACAATCCTTAAAAGAATGACTATAATTTTTCCATAATTGGACATCACCATTATGTATTAGGGGTTACGAAAATATGGTAATATTAGTGTGAGTAAGATCTTATATATGGTACAAAGTATACTTCTGTGATAATAAGTGAATAATTATTATTTGGATTTATGCACCAACTATGTCGCATTTTCTGTAATATGGTCATTATTATACATAGATGTATTTGATTTTTATGAATACCCATTACCAGAGGATTAAATGATATTGACATATAAAAATCATAGTTTTATACCTTTCTTACACAATAATTAGGGATGGTATTATTTGAGGTTTGTTGGGTTTTTAGTTGATTATGTCATTAGTTGAGTTTAATCAAGATCAGATTTATCCTCCCCTTTAAAATTGTGACATCTGTTCCCTAAATTGAATTATTCCAATGAGATGCATATCCATTGTTAGTTGAATGGTATGAGATGTGCTGAAAAATTTTAGGATGAATTAAATATAATGTATCCATTAATCATGGATAATTTATTTTAGAGAATTATAACTATGGAAAATCATCCACTTAATATTGACATGATTAATTTCTATTGGTTAATAATTTTCTTCAATAGAGGGATTATATAAAATTGTATATGTTGTATAATGATTCATTTTGTGGTGTACCTGTTTAGATGGGTATATAACTGTGTTTGATCAGGATCGGCAACACCCCTATATATATTGAGTAGAAATGAGGTTCTTATGGAGGTAAATCGTTATTTTCAACTACGGAATAGGGAATTTGTAATCCCAATCAATTCAAAAAAAGACTATAATTTAAAAATGTATCCTATATAATAAGAATAAATTTAGGTAAAATGTACTTGTACAAAATTTACAAGATATTATAATATAATCTTTCCAAAATAAAGTTTGTAAGGATTCATAAAGAGTTTCTGTCAAGCAAAAATCCCTTAAGGTACCACTATCGTGTTTTTAGGTTGATTGTGTTTATTGAAAAAGAGGGTTTTCATGGTCAATTGTGTAGTTATAGAGATATTTCTGAAAATTTATGTAGATTTAGATCCAATATAAAGGGATCGATTCCCTGGAAGAAATATAGAAAATTCTGTCTCCAAGGTGGTTTCATTTCCATGTGTTTTCCAAATTTTTTGTTTTAAAATTTATAGGTTGGCGCAATCATAGTGAAAGATGGAAATAATGAATGCATCAAAAAAATATTTAAATGGAATTAATTTCTAAAATATTTTTGTTTCATAAAGGTAAGGATATTCAAAAAGGAATTTGGGTTTGTAAAGGATGGGTTTCATGAAGGTGCGTAGAATCATAAATGTGCAATGGTTTGATGATGACCTCTGCGACCATGAAAAGTGGAGAATAATGAATGCATGGAGGATTAAAGGTGATATCCATGACAAAAAGAATATTTTTGAATGGGAAATTTCCCATGTTATTTGTAAAAAAATGGGCTTCACAAATGAGTTGGTTGAACTTCATGAACAGGTGATGACATGGATGGAAGATTCTAGAATAGGAGGCAATGCCTATAAATTGGCCTACACTACCCCCAAAAAATGTATAACATATGTTAACAAATATTAAAAGGATTTGGATTCATGGAGGTGATCCATGAAAGTTTTTTTTGAAATAGTTTTTGGAGAAAGTATGTTTGTGAAGGCTATGAAATCTAACAACAATTTCTGAACATCGCAAAAGTATTTATGTTTGAAAAGGCCATAAAAAACTGCTCGAATGTTTTGATCTTTATGAAGGCTAAGTGTGCTTCAAGAACATGTTTGGACTTCACAAAAGGATGACTCTTCCTGAATGCTGGTTAAGCTTAGTGAAATTAGTGAGCTTCACAATGGTTGTGGGATTAGAGATGGATTTGTAAGCATCGTGAATGGAAGGAGTTACGTGAAGACAGGGATCATCATGAACATGTTCATAAGGGATTTCCATGTGAATCATTAGTAAAGTGGTATTCATCTAGTGGATGGAAGTATAACATCAAAAAAATATTCAATAAATAGTTTATGATGTATTCATCGTAGAGAGAGAAGGGAAATACTTATCTATAAACTGATTTTGAATCCTATCCAGAGCAGTGAGGAAATGAAGAATAAGAAGGTGATACTTTCCACTAGATGTGATCCATTGAAAGTGAATCAAGGAGTGACCCATGTTAAAGAAGTGATCTATCAATAATTCTTGTAAAGTTATTGATACTAGGAAAATAAGTGATCTAGTCCAAACATTTATTGGTATGTGATCCATAATACATTCGGTACATTGACACATTATTGCTGTATTCTCCATGGACATAGACCAGTGATGGTGAACCATGAATTAATTTTTTTGCCTCATGAGAACTTTCATTTCTATTCATACATTGTTGCGGGAAAGGGATAGATGAGTTTTTTTATAAAAAGATGATCCAAGATCTAAAGGGGCAGCTATATTAATCTTTTATACCCTGATTCACCCCCATCTTAGTGTAATTAACCTAGTTGGGATAATAATTGGTATCTGAGCCAAAGGTAATGTTTACAGTTTCTATCCAAACGGATTCAGTGGATTCTATCAATAGTACAATTATTCTTAACTTTGATGGAAATAATTTTCAATAATGAAATAATAAAATACAGGACTACTCGTGATCATTAGTAATGGATATATTTATAGCATTGATGCATTGTATTTCCACCAATGTTATTAGTGATGCTTTATCAAAATATGGTCGAAGGTAATTGGATGCTGATTCCAATGGAAAAAATGATTTAGTAGGATCCTTATCCAATGAAATATATATGAAGGTGATTTCATGTAAATATATATGAATTTTTTTCCAAATAAGTGGCATTAATGTCCATGAATAATCTCACCATTGAATATGTTCATGAAGAAGAAGAGATAGATGAGGTGATTTCATTCCTTCCCTCAAATCTCCAAAGAGGAAAAGGAATGTTCAAAGGGAAACTCTGACATGCATTCTTTCAATGTGGAAATATTGGATATTTTTTGAATAGGGCCATAGGAATATTCAATAATAGGATTAGGATGAGGTTGAAATTCAAGTTCATGCGAAATTTTATCAAACATAATAATATTCATTCATAAGAAAATGGTAGTTCAAAATAATATAAGGTTGAAGTGAGGGAGAAATGAAAATATCATGGAGAAAATGATATGATTTCGGTTGTCGGTAGCCCTCAAAGAAGATAATAATGTGACAATGATAAAGAGTAATCCAAAGGAATAGTTTATATGAAATATTAATTAGAAGACAGTCTTGAGGAAATATATTTTTGGAGAGACAAAACAATGAAATCCATAAAGTGGTTCGTGAATCCAAAAATTACGTAAAGAAGCAGGAAAAAGTAAAGTATGAGCTAAATAATGAAATTGAAAAATATAAGTCTCTAATGGAAGAGAGCTAAGAAATGGCTATTGAGTAAAATATAAAAATTGAATAATAGACATGTTATATTGATAGCCTGAATAACTCAAGAAAAGATTAAATCAAACATAATGAAGAACATGAAGAGGAAGTCATCGACCTTTGAGGAAGTGATAAGGGTCATGAAAAACTCATGAATCTAGGTACAATATCATTATAGAAGTTAATTAGAGAATCATAATAGATTCTAGGGGAGGATAATGATCTAGAATAATAGAATCAAGAGTAAAATACAAATGGTAAGGCTAGTGTGGGGCTTCATCAAAAAAAGAAAGTAGTAATGGTTTTATTCAAAACCCAAGAACCTTCTCCATGATTAAATATTGATTTGGGTGAAAATTAGACTCAGATGATTCAGAGAAACCAAGTGAGAACCAGTAGTGCAGTATTGACACACTAGAATGCATGCCACATGAGAAGTTATTATATTGAAAAAATTAGACACTCATAAAATGTATGTTCTATAAACATGAAGTATAAAATATAATAAGAACAATAGATGAACCCATAGAGAGCTTATTATTTTAGGACATCATTTGATTGTAAATATTTTAGGTGTGGAGATTCAGGCATATGGAAAGATAGTTATCATCAATAATGCAGAGAAATGTTCTGAAGAAGGATGAATTTGTTCATGAGTAGTAGTTTAATGTATCATCAAATGAGATAAAAAATGAAAAATCAATTTTTAGATATGTAATATGAATATTGTTCATCATAATCCAATGAAGATAAATATTTTCATTCCCTTCTAGTTTTGAATTTAGAAACATAGGTCAAAAAGAGAAGAGATGAGCATGAAGTAGTTGTGGAGATTCCCCTTAAAGAATCAGATCATTATGGTCTATGGATCATTGATTCTGGATGAACATCCCATATGACAGTTAATAAGTATCTTTTCATGTCCCTAATATATGGTTAGTAAAGTGTTGGAAAATATGATAATTTTTATGTATTGATGATTATTGGCTTAGGAAAATCCAAATGCAGGGGAAAATAAATGAGATGTGCTTATGTATTAGTTTTTTAAGGTCACAATCACAAATTTCTCAGTATCAGTCAACTATGTGACTTAGGGAATTCTATAAGATTTACTAAGAATATTTTTATCTTCAAAGAAAGATGTGGTGCATTTATTGTATAGGGAAAAGTAACAAAGGGGGATCCCAACTTTGTAAGTAGATAAGAAGATGCGTGCTTTTTATCTAGAGATGAAGAAAATATTTTTTGGGAAAAAAGAATCGTACATATATGACAACCATACCTAAAATATTTTTTCATATTTGATTTATATTAAAATATATCTTTTCCATCACGTTATTGTTCTCATACGTGTGAATTTTTTCATCAATGTAAGATCATCATAAATACATACAATGAAAAGGATAAAAACTCCATTAGAGTTCTTGAATCAGTTCATGGAGATGTATGTGGACCTATCTCACCTATATTAAATTATGTTAATAAGTATTATGTGCTTTCTATTAATTAATTAAGTAATATGGAATGGGTTTTTTTGTACTTCCCAGAAGTCTGATGTGTTCAGTTTCATTAAATAGCATCACAGGGAATAAAAAATGATACTTTGAAATAAGATTTTAAAGTTTCAAACTAAAAATGGTATAGAATTCAAAAATATTCAAGTTTAATATTATCTTGAGAAACACAAGATAAGGTATAAAGTTTCATTAGTAAGATCTCATCAACAAAATTGAGTTTTTGAGAGGAGGAATAAGATCATCAAAAACATAAATAGAATAATGCTTATTGGAAAGGACATACTGGAGAAATTATAAAAGGAAGAAGTGTTTACATCAGTCTACATATGTAACAAGGATCAGTTATGCCTGATGAAAGAAAATATTTTAACTGAGATGTGATATGGAAATAAGATGATAATGAAATACTTTATAAACTTGTGAAGTAAATTTGTTATTCTAAATAAGGAGGAACACATGAAATTTGAAATCTGTGGATATGAGGGTATATTTAATGGATATTCAGGAAAAATAAAAGAATATAAATGTCTCAACAAGAGTATTGTAAAGGTTGTTTAAATACAAGAAGTAACTATAGTAGATAATGAACAAAATCTTCAGATAACACAGTGACTAGTTGCATAATGATCTATTTTAGGAGTATAGTTATGATGAAATAAGAACATCAGGAGGAGTTAAAGTGGAAAATGCTTATTAATAAGGATATAATGAAGGTGATAAGGATGAAATAAAATATATATCTACATGAAAATATAATATTCATGATAAAATTGATATATTTAACATCATTGGTTATCTAGAAGCACCAATTAAAATGTGAAGAATGATATCATTACAACAGGCATCGTTACTATCTCAAGTACAACATAAATGTTTTGATTTACTATCTATAAATGAGAAATGGGTTCAGGATCTGAATGAAAATATTGACCAAATTGTAAATAATTAGACCAGGGAGAGTGTTTTGAGATGAACAGATAAGAATGTCATTGAGAACAAATGGTTCTTTCTCAAAAAGATAAATGAAAAAAGAAATTTAATTCGAATAAAATCATGGTTTGTGTTCAAATGGTACTTCTAGATAGAGGGTATTGATGTTTATGAAATAATTTCACCAACTATAGGGATAGTTAAAATCCTATTATTCTTGGCTATAGTAGTGCAGATAAGGTTCAAGGTTTTATAGATGGATGTCAAGTAGACATTTATGAATGGGTTTCTGGAAGAATAATTTATACTGAGAAAAAAATTCTTTTATAATTAATTAATATTATAATGGATCTTGTTGAAAAAATACGGCACTATATGGGTTGAAGCAAGAACCAGGTGCATTGTATTCAAGACTAGATTAGTGTTTGAAGAAGCTTTGTTTTCATCGTGGTGGAGTTGATTGGAATCTATATGTCAAAAATGGCAATAATCTAATGATGATGGTGATGATATACATCGATGACATAATATATAGTGTATTAGGTCAACAATAGGGTAGAATGTTCATATAATTCATTAAAAGTGAAGTTGAAATGTCAATAATTGGTGATATGGAATTTTTCCATAGTTTACCGGTGATACAAGGAAAGAATGGAACATTCATTTCTCAATATAAATATGCCAAGGTGGTTTTGATAAGATTTTGAATGGCCAATTACATAGTGAAGAAAACTCTAGTGGCATCCCAAATTGAACTATCATGGGATGATTAAGGTAATGTAGTTAATGTCACAAAAAACAGGAAAACCATTACCAATCTATTGTACTTGTCAATGAGAAGACTTGATATTTTTTTACCACTTAAATGTAGTAAGATATAAACTAAATCCCAATGAAACCCAGTTACATATAGTAAAAATAATTATTCATTATATCAATTGGACGGTGGGTTTCGTTTTTATGTACAATATCAAATCTCAGCAAGAGTTATTGGGCTATACAGTTTCATATTGGGCCACTTCAGAAAATGTTATAAAATAAACATTAGGTGTTCCTTTATATCTTATAGGATTGTGTATTTCCTAGATAATAATGAAAAATGATTTCATTTTATTAAGAACAATAGCAGATGAATATATTCTAGTTACTCTAGTGTGTAAACAGTTATTGTGAAAGAAGCACCAGCTTGATGATAAGGGAGTTGAAGTGAAGTCTAGGATTAGAATAAATTGTTATAGTTAATGTGTCTTAAATCATAGAAAACATAAAATCCATCATTCTAGGACAAACCACATTGAAATAAAATATCATTTTATCAATCAGAAGGTGGAGAAAGTGCTTGTGATGTTGGAGTATGTGCCTATAAAACTACAGGTTACAGTCATTATGATAAAGGCCTTACCCAAAGTGGTGTTTGATAGTTATTGACAGTATATTAAATTTTAGTTGACCCCACCCACTTGAAAATTGTTCATGTGGAACACCCTGTACTCAAGGTGTGATTTGTTTTTTCCTAATTTTCTGATATGTGTTCTTTACCCTATTGCATAACACAACAAAGTGACCTTTGGGTTTGTTGAAAGGGGGGATTGTGGCTATAAATGGGGAGAAAATGACTATAAAAGGGGGAAAATGTCTTAATAAATACATGGGAGAAATAGATATGTATTGTTTTAAATCTAATGATGCTAACTATTATCAATCAGAGGTTATATATCATGAAAAATGGGGTTTTTGATGAAAGTAGATGAGTGGTTTTTGAACAAATGGATTCCTTGATGACCTTTTCATGCCAATCTTATTTTTCACACCGAACATCGATCATGTAGTCTTTGAGTGTGTGTTGATTAAATCCTTTATTACTATCTAAATTACAAGAAGCAAATGATGGTATAATATGAAAAAATATTTAACGTGGTATCAAAATGAGAATAGCTGTCAACAAACCCAAAGTGGGGATTATTGGGAAAAAATCCTTCAAGGTATCATTATAGTGTTTTTTGGGTTGATTTTGTTTTTATTTCTAAGAGGTATTTCATTTTTAGTTTTGTATTTCAAGAGATGTTGTTGAAAATTTATATTGAAAAATATCTAAAACAATGGAATGTATTCCCTAGAGGTGGTGTAGATAATTGTGTTTACAAGGTTGTGTTGTTTCCTAGTTCATTCCAAATTTTTTAGGTCCAAAATTTTAAGGTGGGTGAAATCATTGAGAAATATTGATTTCCATGAATTGATAATAAAATTATTTAAACAAAATTAGTTTCATGAAAATTGGTGTCTTACAGAGGTACGGGGACTTGAAAAGGAATTCGAGTTCACAAAGGATAGATTTTGTGAAGGTCTGGAGCATCGTGAATGTGTGAAGGTTTATAGTGATCTCCACGACTATGAAAAGTGGAGCATTGTGAATTCATGGAGGATTTATGGTTATCTCCATGAATATGATATGATTCCCGAACGAAAACATTTCGTCATGATTTAGGAAAATAAAGAGCTTCACAAATGAGTTGGGTGAGCTATGTGAATAGGTTATAATGTGGATGGAGGCTTCTAGAATGGGAGAAAATTCCATTAAATATGCCTCTACCCCACTTAGAAAAGTAGACAAAATACATAATGAATATGATAAGGGTTCTAATTTCTAGAGGTGATTCATGTAGAATGTTATTTCCACATAGTTCATGAAGGATATGATAACAGACCAAAATTTTTGAGCAGCATGAAATTATTTATTATTAGAAAGACTATAAAAAGATAACCAAAATTTTTAAAATTCACAAAGTATAAGTGAGATTCATGAATTTGTTTGAGAATCACAAAATTAGGTTTCTTTGAAAATGACGGTTGAGGTTCGTGAAAGAGGTGAGATTTATAAAAGCTATGGGATTTGCAAAGGCTATGTGATATTCGTGAATGAAAGGAGCTTCGTGAAGGCCGTGAGCATTGTTAAAGTGTTCAAGTTGGATTTCCCAGTGAATCTATGAAAATATTGTATTCATTATGTGGATAAAAATATAATTTCAATAGATCATCTACCTACACATGAAGATATATTCATTATTGATAGTGAAGGGACCTAAATGTCCTTAAACTGAGTGTGAATCATTTCTTGAGATGTGACAAAAGGAAGAGGAATATGGTGATCCTTTACACTAGTAGTGATCTATAGAAACAGGTTCCATGAGTGACCATTGGGAAAGAAACCGGATATCCCAAAACCTTGTAAAGGAAGTGGGCCTTGGAATAGAAGTTATCTATCTCAAACCTTGATTTGGCAGTGAGCCATAGAAAATTTGGTACATCAGCACATTTTCATTGTATTATGATGGGATGTATCCCAATGTGGGTAAACCAATTAAAAATAATTATAAGTTATGTATGATTACATTTTTGGTATTACATTTTTATAGGAAATGGGAAGAATAGTGTTTTGTTTAAAGACAAAACAAGATCCAAAGTTTCAGTTGTATTAATCTTGAATTCCTTGATTTACCCCCCACCCCCCATGGTATTAGCACAGTCGGGATAACAGTTGTGAATTATTTTCATAATTTTTTTTGATTTAATACAAGTGTAATGTTATTTTAAATATACTATAAAACATATTCTCAATAGTGTGAGTCTCAAAACTCTATTGTTTGTTTCCCCTTATTATTCTTGATAGCACATCCTGGTTTATGTGTTGAATGATATTGAACATCATTTAGCTAGTTTCCATATATTTATTATCATGTTTTATTCATATTATCAAAACATTGTGTGATGATATTTAGGTAGATTATATATTTTTAATGAAGTTTAAAAATTACATTCTTAAATGGTGAACTATTTAAAGAGTTACAATAAAGGATCTATAGATTTTAAAATTTCATAATATATAAAATGATATAACACCAATAAGTGCTTTCATTAAATTAAGTATTTCAATAAATGGTACTCAAGGGTATAATATTTTGATACATGACAATATAGATTATTGCAAAATCTATAGCTCTATCTTATATCCCCTCTCCATTTTCTATCTAGGAGGGTTGTTAACACACCTTCAAAGGAGAAGAGGACTTACCTAAGTTTTCAATGAATCTAGTGGATTTTGTATACCCATGGAGATAAGAACACATTAGTTTCGGTTGAAGGAACATGAACAAACTCACTGATGGTGATGATTTTCCATGGATAGTGTTGTTTTTTATTTTAATGTTCTTCACTATATCTTATTGATTCTTATATCTATTTTTGTATCATGGTGTTTTTTTATTTCATTAGTGGTATTTAGGCATCATGATATATCTAAAAAATATTTCATTTCATAATTCTGTGTAATATATCACTTTCCGCCTTACACATCATTAAATGGTCAGTTTATTAAAGTATAATGGAAATTTATAATTTTAGAATATCATGAAAGTCAGATGATTAACTGAGATAAATGTTATAATATATTATTTTTATTTTCAAATAATTTAATAATTTTTATAAAAAATGAATCCCATGAGTTTTCTTTGTTAATAATTTACTAAGATACATTTATAGAATATAATTGGAGAAAATAATGTTCATTACAACATGTTTAAAGATATCACTTCTAGTCTATTATCTTAAGAGACAATAACACATTTTTTTGTTAAGTGGTAATTATCAACCAAATAGTATGAAGTTCCACTGGACAAGATGTATATTCTTTTTTTGTTCTTCATTATTTATTCAATCATTCTTTTGAATCATCTCAGATATAGGTTTTATATTTCCATTTTTTATCCGTTTTTTATGTTAGGAAAACTCATTTGTGGTATCAGATACATATCAGGTGATTAATTAATGGATCTTTTGATTTAGAAAATTTTGAAATAAAATTACGCAGTCAGTATTTTATGAAGAGATATAAGGACATAACTATATTCATTATGAAATGAAAATATCTTAGTTATTAACTCGTATATAACTCATAGATATGTAGGATATAATTTTCCATTGTAAGGCTATAAATAACTAAATAATGTAATGAAAAAATGATTTACCAATAACATCATATGTGATATAATATAGGAATTTTTTTAATAAAATCACATCATGAAATATAGCTATATTACTATCTATGATAGGAGATAAAACCAATGATATGTGTCCCTTATAAAATGATAATTTTAATTATTTATATTATAGAAAATGATATATTCTATGACGTACAATTATATTGGACGAATTATATGAGATATCATCATGGCCTTAGTCAAATATTATATGATAGACCTATATCATGACCAATGATATGAGATATCAATATTTATAATATAATATATGTGTGTTTATATAATTTTTTTATTTTAAAACCTTATTATCATCTTTTTAAATTGTTATATATCATGATAAATAATATGTTTATTTATTTAATTAATTCTTTAACTTAATATTCATGAATATGTTTTTTATATAGTGAATATTTATATTCATTAATTTAAATTGGTTTTTTTAATTCTTATAAATGTTATTTCATTCATCCAAGGAGCTTCCTTCAATTTATAATATAATATTTAGTTCAGTTGAAACATAATTAATGTTTTCTTTGTTTACTCCCAAAATTATAATTTTTAGAATAATTATTCAATATTTTGGAGTTATAATTTATTAAAAATTTAATATACATCTCATTTAATGATATATATGTATTAATTATGTATAAAATAATAAAATGAGGTATGAAAAATGATACAATTATGTTTGTTATATTTAAGCATGGTAGGTGATTTTAATATGTGAATCTCTTCATTGATGTGCACGTCTAATGGAATAATTAAGATTTTAACTATTCCTTCAACATAAGATATCATGATTAGTTTATCATTATTAGATAATGAAATAGAGGGGTTTCATACATTACACATAGATTTTTTAACATTTAAATATTGAAATGGTTTAGATTGTATGATACAATGTAAAATGTTCCATAACTGTTATTAATGTTATTCTAATGAGGAGAGTGTTTGAAAGATGACCAATCATTGGAAGTCCATATAAATAGGTTTAATCATTGTGAAAATTAGTATTATTAGTGGGATGTATGAGTTTTTTTATCATTGTATAACTCTAATATATAAATATTAATTTCTCTATTCACTTCATCCTATGGTTTTATAATGATATTGGATGTAGATAATTCCACCTAAGTGTTAGGTGATTTATCAAACCATGTACTATCTAGGGATGAAGGATTTTTGAATTTTATCAAAAGGTATATCCCCCAATCACTATAAATAATTACAAGGTATAGTTTTATTAAATAAAATTAGTCAATTTTTCTATAATTTAATTCAACTAATTCTAATGAATTAATTTTGGATCTTATGGAATGTGTTTTAATGATCATTTTATGTACATTTATACATGTTTTTACCCCACTGAAACCCCATAATGTTATTATATATACTTTTATTTCATTTGAATTGATGAGTTTGTAAGATTATGATCTAGAAAAAGATTTTATTTTGAGCCAGGATGTTTCGTATATAAAAATGGGAATATTTTATGGTTATTTTCATAACCAAAATATTTTTATTACAAAATAGTAATTGTTTATGAAAAATATGTCTAAAAACATTGAGGTTTGAGTAAAATGTCCATGGAAAATGTTTCTAGAAAATACAATGTCATAAAATATATTTTAACCTTATGGTTTTAAAATAAATTGTTGATTTTATATATGGGAATTAGGATTCTATATTGAAAAGCATGGAATAAAAAAATAATATCACATCATGTTGAAAATGAATATTTTTTTAACCCACCATTTGATATTGATTTTATAAAGGAAAGAAATAATTTTCTTAATTTGAAAAGTTTATACCACCTGTGAAGAACCATTATTTGGTGAATAAATGTTTTTATGGTTTTATAATATATTATTAATATGAATTATTTATATTAAATTACTTATTTCAAAAATTTATTTTAACCAATTCAAAAAATTTTTGGTCAATATGATGAAAATTTAAAATTAATATAAAAAATATTATATCACAGTAATGTAAATTGTATCAATTATTAGTATAAAATTCTTATATATTAGTTAATGTGAAGGGTTCAAATTTCATATATAATCATATATTCTAATATGAATTATTTTAATTATTTCCATATAAATGGACAAATATGAAGAGTTAATATTGAAATAAATTTGAATTGATCATATGTTAAAGAAGGTATAAAAAAGAAAGTCTGAATGATAAATTATCTAAAATTTCTTTATTTGTGAAATGTTTATAAATGTATATACTATGTGCAATTGTTTTAATTTCCTTTTAATATATTTATTATCCACTTTTTTATTTTTAAAAATATATTGTTTTTATATGATGAATTAATGAAATATTTAGTTTAAATTATTTAAGTTTGATCCTATCAATGTCTTAAAATTCCAAGTAAGAGTAAAATTATAGGTTCAACATAAGATTTAGTTTCAATCAATATGATTTTGTTGGGGTTATAAATTCAATAATAAAGTTTAATTGTGATTTTTACAGATTAGGTGTCAATATTGTATTAAAATTGGGATCCCTATCGAGTATTGATGTATAGATAGTGATATTTGTTTATGGGATACACATTCCTTAGTACTCTAGTTCAATTAGTAAGTTGATTTTTTGATTACATTCCACCATTTATTTAAATTGAGTATGATTTTTATTTCATGTAGTTTTAAACCATTACATTAAAGGCTTCTATATACTTTATCAATAAGGCATGTTTTGAAATGTTAAAATGTGTTTAAATACTCTTTTTGGAGAGTAAAAAAATAATTTGTTTTATAATGTATGGTACATTATTATTTATGGAATATAATTTTTTTTTGAAGATATAATATATAAAATTAAATTGTTCTAAGAATAAATATAAATAGGTCATATATGAGATAATATGGTGATATCAAACTAAGTTCCCTTTTAAAAATACAATGTTTACAATACCATTCACTACAAAATATGGTCAAGGCATAGACTATTCAGTAAGGGTAACTATAAAATTTAGGTACTCGTAGATTATGTTATGTAAGGTATGAAGGATCTAGGAAATCATAAATGTTATAACCCAATATTTCAACAAGATATCTGGGTTACACTTACCCAGTAAAGATAAAAATTTATGTAACTTGAGAAATAGATTTAGGAAAACCCATATGATGTATTTTGGAGAGGTGTTAAATTATTAAAAAGTAATATAAAATATGGATGACATAATTATTTATCTAAATATATAATTGATAAAAAAATTCTAATTCAAATTTAAATATATGAAATATGGATCTTAAACTAAAAATAGACATCATTAATATTTAATGATTAAATCATTTTATTGGGATCATAATTAATAAATTATTTACTAAATACAAGTAAAACATGTCAGCTATATGATAAAAGTTCATTATTTAGATAAAATAAAATAATTCATAAAATTTTATTTAAGATGAGTCATAGAAAAAGGGAAGATAATGTAATCTAACTTCATTTAATGTAATTGAATCAAGATGATTGCATTAATGTAAGAATTAAAATTTTATACATCATATAAAATCCTTCTTGAAAACCCAAATGGTTAAGGTAGTCAAAAATTAGATCTAAATAATTACCCATATAATAATGTGGAATTATTGTATATTTCCACTTTTATGTTCATTTCTTTAGAACTATAGTTTTAAAAAAATATATGAATATATATATATATATGTATATATATATGTATATATGTGTATATATATATGTATATATATATGTGAAAAAATACTAGGTAACATAAAGAGGATATATTATGTATTAGAATTGGATGAGAGGTAAGTGGTTGAAATGTAATTTCTTACATGCCCCAAGGTGAAAGGAACTCCAGTTTCTACACAATTATTAAATAGTATTTTTATACGAATTTTTAGGTGATGATATGATCTCTAATCACGAAAGAATTGGATATGTATTTCAATGAATAATCACTATGATACATTTTTTAAAAATTTATTTTGAACTATAACATGAATAATGTTTAAAAAAAACTTTCTAATCAACTAGATGTACTGAGGGAAACATAAAAGACATGGAAAATCCAAGATAAAGTAATTTCATGATAGTTCCAATGGATAAGAGTAAAATCCAAAAAAGAATAATGTTGTTTTGTTATTTTGCAATAACCATTTCATGGGGTTGACCTAATGAATTAACATTGTAAATTTCAAATTTATAGTGTAAATTCATTTTGTAGCCATAAATAACCCTTCTTGTTGTACCCATGAAATTATTAATCATACCAGATAAAGGATAAATTACAAAGGAATAAACCAAAAACAACTAATATTAACAATGTTTAAACAAAAACCTAAATTGAGAGGTACATATAAAAAGGTGGGGTTATAAATGATTTTTTGAGATTTTGTCTTCTTATGACTTATGCTTCTATTTGGAACACCAAATCACCAAATGTGATGCCTGGAGGATACATGAATGGTTACATTCGAACCTGAGGATAAGATTATAGGTATTAGATAATTCCTAAGGTTAATATGTATGGGATACGAGCTTCTTGAGGGTAAGATTCATAGTTAATTATTGCTTGAGGGTGAGGTTCAGGTGTGATTGAGGTTGAAAATCATATTTTACTAAAGATGGGTTCCAATAGTTCATGATTTTACATGGTAATTGAGATTCATCATGTTGTCAGATGCTTCACCATATTATAGAGACATCCATCATAGGGAAAATATATGTTTAGATTACTCCAGGTGTCAACCTTGAACGTTAGGGTTGGCGCGATATTTGATGTTTTGTAATAATTTATTGAATTGATACCCCTTTTTTATTGCATGTAATATATGATCAGATTGTATTTTTTAGGGACCGTTGGTGGTGTACTATTTAGTAGTTCTTAGGACCTTTCTAGGACACCATTTATTACCCATAAATATTTCAAAGATGCATGTATGGACAATGGAGAGGGATCATTTTATTGATTGATTTTTAGATAGGATAGAGTTTAGATAAGGGATTGAAGAATTTGGATTCTTTAATATTTTTATTTTATTATTTTATTTTTATAAAAATGTACATATCATTTAGTTACATAACATCCTGACATTACATGTTTTTCAGTATTGGATTTTTGGATTTTTTTTTCCTTTATTCCACTATGATTTCATGCATAGTTAATTATTTTTTCCCTATTATTGAACTTTATACCAAAGGGTATATTCTCCCCACTATATTCCTTATACTCTCATATCTAGTCTATTGCCTTTGTTATTATCCTGAGGTAACGTAACCCCCCCCCCCCTCCCCTCGACTGTATCACAATATGGGGAACCGAGTCATGGAAGTTACAAAATAGTATCTGAGAATTCAGGTATCTTTTATGTAACATTTTAACATGGGAAATGTGTTAATAGGACTATTATGTGTTGTATTTTAGAAATATTATAATTCATGGGAGTATCTCACCCATGTATGGGAGAAAACCAAGTTCCCTGGGATGGGATTTATGTTTATGTTGTTCGTTTGTTATTTTTTTGATGTAATTTCACCTTGGATGGTTCACTTGTTGTGTGATGTTACTATTTATTGAGATTTTACTCATTTTTTGGTATGGTACAAGATGAGTATGTGTGTATCATGATAAGAACATATGGGTAAATGATGACATGAATTTATCCTTCTAGGGATATATTTATTTCATGTGACATAACTAACCATTTAAAATGTGAAATGAAATCCAGTTGTATATCAGATAATAAATTAAAAGAAAACTGTTATGTTATACCAATTCACATGTTACTACATGTGCATAGGAATCTAATTCCAAGGGTTCTCTATTTATTTCACATATTTAGGTTAATATTTTTTTGTTTCTATGTTCCAAGATATGTTTTAAACCTTTTCAAAAAAAATACATACCCGTCATCTTTGAATTGTGCATCAGGATAGTGGGAATATACATACTCTCAACCCAGTTGATATTGAACATACTGCATCTCCAGTGAATTGGATGGAAAATAGATAGATTTTAGAGGGTCAAGCGATCTATATAATGGTATCTATTTCACCCAACACTATCGATGTCTAAGATGATGAGAGTTATAGCTTCAACATTTTTTCTTGTTCATAGTGGAGGGAGGACCCCAATCAGTTGATGTATAGATCAATTTCATCCATTAGATCTTTAAGAACATCGAGATTCTTTTATATTGGAGGGTAATCATGGCTGCCAACATTTTTTGAGGACTATCCAAGCATTGGAGAGACATTGTGGAGTAGGTAAATCATTAAGAGGAGCTATCTTAAAAGGAATTTTAGGATAATTTTATAATCCACTTCTATCCAGAGATGTTGAGTGATGAGAGGGATCATGTGTTCATGAAACTCGGATGAGAGAGCATTTCTATAGTGGAATATGGGGGATTTTTCATCAATATAAATCATTTTTCTCCATCTTTAGTAGAAGGAAAGGTCTCCAGGGTGAAATGTTTCCATGATATGATTCACTACATGATACGGTCATAGGTGAATATCTTTTTTTATATAAGAAACTTTTCAGTTTTGATGAATCTTTCTATTATCATAAATGAAAATAGGAGAGAGGACAGAAGTGGTGGCTAGTCAGCTCTAGTAGGGTAGTATGTGAGATCATCTTCTAGTAGTAGGAAGTGACACTATGGTAGTTATAGGTTGGGAAGTAGTGGGACGATTTTCTGGGATAGTGAGTAATCATTTAAGGACCGCGGCCAAGAAGAGTGATTTTAGTGTGTCAAGGATAGCTGCAAGTGGAATTAATGTTCTTAACCAGCTATAGTCTTCCTTTGTTGTGGCATTTTAGGACCTCTTCAATGGTTCTGTAGATATCTATAGTAGTAGAACAATATTAGGGGGCCATGATAGGATATATAATCTGGAAATGACTTATCTACTCCTCATCAAACATATATATGGATTTCCACTAGAAATTAGGAGAGGTAATGTACGTGTTACCACAACACATGAGAGGTAGTACCATATAGGGGGACAACATAAGGAAGCCAGATTGAATCCCATGGAAGGTGTTGATCAAGATACAATCTATACAATTTACTATGAGTTGTCTAGATTCAGGACCTTCTACTATTAGAGGTATGATTCTCATATCATCTAGTCTTTCCTATGTTTTTTTAATACAATAGAATCACATATCCATATATCTAATCAATTTTATAATGTATTGGGTTTAGTTTTGGAATTTTTGGATGGATTTATGACCATTGATACATCAATGGGAGTTTTGTTAGAGGATATTAAATGTTTCATGGAGTGTTATTTTGAAATTGGTGGCTACCATTTCATTTGGGTGCTGGTTGTACTAGAAAGGAAATTCTTTAATTTTATTCTAGTTAGGGATTGGATAGTTATGTACTGGGATTATATCAATGGTTATTGAAGTATAAATACCTTTTTATCTTTATAAGGGTGGGGATACATCAATCTGGAAGAGTGGGATCTTCATGTTGGTCTATCAGTACTAATTTAGTATAGTATAGATTTTCTTATGGACTAGTTAGCAATCCATGTTTAGGATGATGGTGGAATATATGAGGGTACTTTTCATCCTATGGTAGACCACTATCAAAATTTATTTCTTAATGATTTATATAGCATATCAACCAAGTGAGATATCGAGTTATCGGTCATGTTGGTTCAGGGAGCTATGTCAGTTTCTATCCCACCATATAGAATTTCCCATATAGTTATTCTTGAGATAAATTCCAGTTGGAAGATCTCAAATAAAAGAGTTGAATTTTTTCTAATACTTATCCATGTGTTTATCTTGTTCATTTTTCAAGAATTCATATATGAATTTGTACTTATGTGTGGATTTTCATAGTTTAAATCAACAACTGTTATATCTTTTCTTCTACACTTTATCAAGAGGTAGTTGTTATCTGATCAAGAATTTTTAGAATGTAGTGAAAACTTATATGGTGGGGATATCCATTTGGGGTGGTCTCATGGTTGTGAGGATATTCATCTTATCCATGGTTGTGTATGGGTTCCTATGAACATGCACAAGGAGTTGATGAGAGTGTTTCAAGATTATAGATGGGTGGTATATATGGGATAAACCATGATGTATTAGGATATACATTAAAATACTAGTACCAGGAATGAATAAGGAGATAGTGGGATTCATGAAAGATGTTTGACCTGTATGTAGGTGAAGTCCAAGCACCAGATCTATGCTTGGTTATTGCATCCTCGACCCATTTTTGAGTGGAAATGTGATTATGTAACTATGGATTTAGTTAAAGTATTACCCAATAAACCCCACAAGAATGATATTTTTTGGGTGATAAAGAATTTTCTGATGAATTCATACCACTTATTTCATATCAGGGACCCCTCCACAGCTAATGATCTTAGTAGTCTCTACATGCGGCAGATAGTTAGACTCCATGATATTCAAAGTATTTTCATTCCATAGATAGATCCTCATTCCACTTCTCAGTTCTGGTATGCTCGGTAAGATTATATTGGAATCAATTTTATTCTAAGTGCAACCCATCATTGTTATACATATATCCAATATGGATCAATGATTCAAATCCTAGAGGATATGTTATGAGCCAGTGATTTGGACATTGATAGTTCATGGGAGTGGCATGAGGAACACATAGAGTTCAATTATAATAAAATTTATATTCATAGATCCAAATAGATAATTTCGATGATTTTTAGGGATGTACTTACCATTATTCTCTTTGCTATCTTGAGGAAAGTGAGTGAGAACTCATTGGACCTAGTCTCTTACCGAAGACGTCTAAGAAGTTTTAGTTGAACTGGAAGAGGTTGTTGACTACAAATAGTTGTAAGAATTCATATTATAACCATTATAGATGAATTATATGGTTTTAGGTTTCTTATAGTGTTTTCCTTTAGGTGATTCCTTTCCTTAGGAAATATTGTATCTGAAAATAGGTGAATCTAGAGCCCAGTTTTTTCAGTCCATTCGAGATAGTGGATGGGGTCAGTCTAGTGGCGTACATTTTGAATGTTCCATTGTGCAATAGTTCAATGAAAAATGTGTTTCATGTGTCTCAGATTCAGATATATGATCTAAAAATAATCACATGATAGACATTCATGATGTTGATCTAGATGTTTATTCTTCCATTGAGGTGTATCTGATTCGTATTGTGGACCGTAATGAGAATAATGTTTGGGAAAAACCATTCCTTTAGTGTGAGTGTAGTGGTATAATGGGAATGTGATAGAGGATATATAGGGGAGGTAATTTTATATACAGAAATAGGGGGAATAATTTTTTTTCAAACCCCCTGAGATGATTTAGAGCATGTCTTGGGTATGAGTTGTTATATGGTGGGGGAGGTTGTAAGATTTTCCCTTTTTCTAGAAATGTCTCTCCTTAGGTTTTGGATTAAAATTCCTTAATCCCAGTTGTTTTAATTTAAACCTTGAAATGTTTTCCTTGATCTAGTAGGGTCTTGAGTTTTAGGGGTATATAAGGAAGAGGGTGGAATTTATTGTTTCCAAACAAATTCACACCATAAAATCCCAATGTACAATAAGAATTCATTGGGCTAATTCTTTGAAACACATCCATGTCTTGAATTGGTTCTCGGTAATAAATAAATCATAAATTTACAACATGTAAGGCATTTATGATGTGTTATCAGTTTATTTCATTTTTTAACCCTATAAAATAAATAATTTGTCTTATTTGAGGATCGAGGAATTCTTGATGAAAATTCCATATTTTCATCATGAATTAGACATGCCTGGTACTTAAAACTTTATCACCTATTATATGAAAAAATGTAACTAAATCCTTATGTATATAACCCTTCCATGGATTATGTTTGATATTTTCTATATGAATAAGAAGATTGGTCCATCAGATCTTGGAATTTCATACCAATAGATTAGAGGTAAGACTATAGGTTCATAATCTATTTCTCATCCCATCAACTTTTACCATGATCATAACCCAATATCAGATTGCCTATATTGAGTAATGGTTTAATTTTATTTATTTGATGTTACTTAGTTCTATTGAAAGTAGGGAGGAACCCGAATGCACCACAAACATTGAGAAATTGTTTTCATATACTATGATTTTCATATAAGGTGTCTAAGAAAACACCCTAAAATACAACTTCAATTATTCTGGTATGCGTAATAACCATGGTAATATAGAAACACCAATCAAAAACCAATATAATTAAATAAATCATGGTTGATGATAATATCATAGTTTAAATCCACCTTGGATCCTGTCAGATCCATTGGCATCAAAACATGCCTTTAGGCCACCCAAGAGGTGCTATAACCTTTGAAAGTTATTAGAACTTGGTTATATTATCCTTATATCCCAATGTATAATTGGAAAATTTTTTGAATACAAGATTAATATTATGAAATGGAATAACATGTGAATTATTTTTATTGATTAGAATTCAATCACATTGACAAAAATAGGATAATCAGCATGTTTTTTAAAGGTGGTGCCTCTGTCAAAGAGCAAGGCACAATTTATTGAATAATAAAAAGAAGTTACAATAGACTGAAAGATGGAATATTATTACAATCCTTTTCATAAAACAGGAGAATCTAACCAGGAAAAACATCAAGACAGGTAATATCATGATTGATCCCCTTGTTGGAAAGCCTATCAGCAACCATGTTCGCCTCTCAAAAATAATGAGTAGCAATGTAGTTGAGATTCATGATCGAATAAAGGAAATTCATCCATTTAAATGTGAGTGGCCAGGAAAGGTGTACCACCCCCTTCTAGATATCTTGGACAACACTGGTTGAATCACTCTCAACCCATAGCTTGGTCCAACCCTTTTTCTTGGAAAAATTCACAGCATGAATCACTCCCAACATTTCAGCTTCCAAAGCCGAGGTCGTACCACAACCCCCGAAGAAGCATCCATGGCACCTACCAAGATAGTCTCTAAAGATGGATCCACAGCCTTCCTGACCCGGGTTCCCTCTTGAGGCACCATCAACATTCACCTTGATCCATCCTGGAAGAGGATCTTGCCAGAAAACTTCAAGGATGCGGCTAGGCTGCATGTAAGAACCCGCAATCCTAAGATGGTGACGGATCTCAAAATCACCAACAGAGATGTCACAGTGAGATTTTTGGAGAGAGGATGCACCCTTGATGGAAATGTGAATACACGTCCTACCTATAGTGAGGTTGAATGAGCCTTTATTATGAATAAAATTATTTATATCATACCAGATCACATGCACGAGTTCTTCCACCATAGTCAAAAAAAGATCCTTGATCCGCATAGAAAAATCCCAATTAACACAGTGCTGCAATTGGGGGTTAATAGTATCAAGAGGTGACCATCTGCAACCAAATATGTCAAGAATGTAATTCCAAAGAGCTGCAGCTGTAGCACAAGATAAAAACAAATTATTGGCATCCTCTCGGTGTTGATTGCACATGTGACATCTAGAGAAAAGGTGTATACCAAAAGAATTTAGGCACACTTCAGTGGGGACCCTATTATGGGTAATACGCCAAATAAGAGTAAGTCTTGAGGGATTGATCCAAGGCTTGCTAAACACTTTCAACCAACTAAGGCAGGAAAGAGAATTGATGAAATTATTTTTTTAGAAACTTCTAGAGTCAAGAAATCCATTAAAATCAGGCTCCCAAATGAGGAAATCCTTGGTGATGGAGAAGGGATAATTATCAATGATATGACTGATGTGATTAGGGTGGGAGATATATTGGGAAAGAAGCACATCCCTTATAGTAGAATTGGTGTTATTAGGTGGAGTGTCGGGAGTCAGTTTGGATATTAAGGGGGCCCCTGTCCAATTATCCAGCCAGAAATTCATAGTGGAATTAGTAGTAACCGTCCATCTAGAGTTGTGTATGATGCTAATGAAGGATTATCTAATGGACAGCCAGATGGAAGAAGAAAAGTAACTCCTACTACTATTCTTAAGCTTGGTGATGAAATGAGTCATGAGAAAGGTAGTGGAATCAAAATTTCTATGAATCAACTTCCAAGTCATATTGTCTTGGAGAGATTCATTAAAAAGCTTAAGATTTTTAATTCCCATACCACCCTTGGAAGAAATATATGTTACACCTAAGGGTAAGGTGCATGGTTACATCACCACCTGAGGGAAGTATTTTTTGTGTTCGATATTGGTGGAGGGTAAGATTAATAAGATATGAACCACTTTAGGGTAGGATTCATAGTCAATGGATACCTTAGGGAAAGGTGTTGGTATGCTTGAGGGAAAGCTGTATGTTTTCTTAGGGGACAGTTCTACTAGTTTAAGAAATGACATGTTACCATAGATTCATCCTGATTTAGGGAAATATGACACTTGAAAAATAAATCTAGTAAAGAGCCTAAGAAAGTTTGACTAACCTTGGGTTTCAACCTAGAACCTGAGGTTTGGAAGGATATTTCATGTGTTGTATTAAATTATTGAATTAATACTCATATTTATCAATTTATTTCATGAAATGTATACTCTGAATGGATTTTTTACACATAGTTGGTGGTTTCCTTCTGAGTTATACTCACACCTTGTTAGGGATGTTGTTTGGGACCTGAAGAAAGTTCATGGATGTAGGTATGGAAAATGGGAAAGGACCCAATTCCTGATTAATGCTCGATGGATGGGTTGTTGTTTAGATGCGGGACTAACATGGGGCTCATGACCAGTGATTTTGGAGTCTTTTAATTTTTCAGTTTTTTATTTTATTTATATGACCTTCAGAAAATTATTTATGTACAATTCATCCTGACAATACATGGTTTTTCATATTATCAGATTTGTCAATTTTGGACTTTATTATAATATTCATTCATGTTTAGTTATTTATATTATTTACAATGTTATTACAACTCAGTAGAAGAGGGTATAGTCTCCCCACTATATTCCATACAGCCTCTTTTTTATTCGGTAGCCTCTAACATATAGGTAGTCACACCTAAGAACATGTATCCCTCCCAACACAGTCAAGTGAGGGAGAAAAATTTTGGTGATGTTGCATATGTTTATAATAAATTTAAAATGTGGAAATTTCTATAAAAAATGTTTCATAAGGAAGAAACCTAGAAGTTGGTATGAGAAAAACACCAAAAGTAGTTTGATAGAAAGGATAAAAAAAGTAAAAATGGAATAAGCAATACGACTATGAGATTGAAATAACATAAATTAAAGGTATAAAAAATAAAAATAAAATTTTTTAACGGAGTTCAAGATAATAAATCCCAATATATGCTCTATTTACTAGTAATGGATCCCAAATTCCTATAACTAAAACTTATTTAGATTTCAATAAAAGAAAAGGATGATCATATGACCATATTTGTTAAATCAATCCTATATACTAGTAGCTATCACATTTATATCATGCCATTATCAAATAGTTCATTTTTATGAATAATGATAGAGAGAATGTTAGAGTAACATAAATGGTGTTGGAAAATTAAGCCATAATAAAGCATGAATTAGAAAGATAACTAAGGATTGAAGGATGAGGAAAAAAATTCAAGGATTTCATAAACATGTTAATTTTCATATTTAAAGTCCATGAACTCCAAAAATCACAGGATAGTTCTATGACTAATAAAAAATCTTAAAATAACACTATCAAAGAGTGTTATGAGAAATATTTATTGAAATAATAAATACCGTAAAGTGAACCACATCGTCCTTTATTTTTCCTTCAGAATATAACCATTCTATAGGTACACCGGTATATTGAATTTGCGGATGCCATAAATTATTCATTGTTTCTCTAAAAATTTCTAATATATCTTCATGATTATTTAATGATACAATTACATTAAAAAACATCATGAATTAGTTTATACATTTATTCATTTTATATATAATTACATTAGAAAATAAAATAATTGATTATATATATGTGGAATATTATTTTATTTCTATTATAAATTAGTTTCTTTTACTAGTTATAATATTACTCTGGATTTTCTTTGATTGGTGATACCTTTAGTTCATCTATCACATCTATTTATATCCATAGTGAGTTTTTCTAGATAGTCTGGAAAATCAATTGATTATTATATTTATGTTCATTTGATAATAATTTCCATTCAATAATGTATTAAATAATTAATAATGATATTTATAGATTGAGAAAAATATTTATTGTAGATCAAGTCACACACACATATTAATACTTTTTTTAACATAAAATTCAATAAAACACAACTTATAAATATAGAGGTCTAATGTATTTGGGAGAATAGATATATAACGAACAAAAATTGAAATAAAATACTTCAAATTTATTTCTTCTCTTCACAAGGTGTTCATATGTCCCTTTGTTCTTTTATTTTTGTTAGGGATACTATGGATACATTCCTAAAGAAAAGGGTGAGATATAAATCACATTATGTGAACAATAAGGATATGAAAATATAATATATGATTCAAGAGGCATAACATGATATCATAAAAGGGGGTAATCACATGATGTCATGAAAGAAAGAAGAATATATCATAGGATACTGAAATCATAATAATGTAGAAATAACATGAAATATGATATGATAAAAAAAGTCGAGCATCACTACCTAGACAATATAACATAGTGTAATTGGATTACTGCTTATGCAGCATACATTTTATCTCATGAGTTGAAAAAATTACCTAATTAATTGGGGGGATATATAATTCAAAACCCACCAATGACATCATAAAATATACATGTACATGTGTTCCATTTAAATAATTTATACATATGGTATAAGATTAAGAAAAACTTATGAAAATGGGATGAGTTACATAATATTATCTCAAAACACAACCAAAGTGTATATAGTAATGATTACAAAGAGTATAAGGAAATAAATATATTTGGTTTTTTATGTTTGAATATAGAGTCATATATATTAAATAAGAATTTCAATTGGTTAAAATATAGAAGAAAGGGGTGGATAAGTACGTATATAATTAAACTATTTACATAATTTTTTAAGGGATTAGTAAAGAAACTATGAAGAAGTAGATCACATGGTGTTTTCATTAACACATATAATAAAATATTATTTTTTTCTATAAAATATTTATTATTTTTAGAAATCATGGAAGTGAAAAAAAATTTCAATATTGACACATGAAAAGGAATTATGAATAGGAAATTTCCCATTAAACATGTATGTTTTAAAGAGGATTGTGAAGGAAACATGGAAAATATGTATAACCCCAACAATGAAAAAGAAAAAAATAGCTATATATGTAAGGAAAAAACACATATATATATAATATAAAAGAATTATATGGGAAGAATAGAGAATGAAATTGAGGTTTAAATAGAGAATTAACAACCTAAATAAAAACATGGTGGCTTGGATGTTCCCCTACATCAATTCTTGGCTCGCTTGGTATGTGTTTTTAACATCCTAAAATAACCAAAATATGTTTTCTAAATAACTTATTCAAAACCATTTTTATAGTGACCCTAGCTTAACATACTTGGATATTACATCATTTTAGATAAATATTCATCACATTAGATAAATAAATGCTCAATTACCGTAATAGATTAGTGTCTTTGTAAACTTGGAAACATAATCTTCTAACTTGGTGAAAGATCTTAAAAATATCCCTTCATGATCATCTGCTTTTTGTACTCCTAATTAAAACCAATATTTATATCCTGGGGAAAGGAAACATAATAAATCAGATATCTCAAATTCATAGTAAGGGTAAATAAGGGATAAATGTAAGCATAACACGAGAATAAGGGTATGAGAAAAGGAATATAACATTATAAGATCATACCCTACATATAAGAGATCATAATCAAGAGTTATGGAAAAAATATTGGAACGTCATAAGACATGAATCATAAGGGAATCAATAGTGTAATCCATGATATCATAAGAGAGGAATGAGACATGGAATTGTGGAATACACCTACGAATAAAAAATACTATGTCTAGGAAACCTACCAAGACCTTCATAACATGTTAGGATTTCGATAATCACTTATATACCTACTTTGGGCTTGGGATTACCTCCCATGTAACCACTTGTTTCAAGCTTGGGATTCCCTCTGTACCCTCCTGTTTCGAGCATTGGATACCCTCCTCTGTACCCCCATGTGTCAAGCTTGGGATACCCTACCATATACCCTCTTGTCTTGGTCATGAGATTACCTCTTGTGTAACCTCTTGTTTCGAGAATGGGATTACCTCTCATGTACCCTATGCTCTGGGGCTTGGGATACTTTCTTGTGTACCCTTCTTTCTACGATTGGGATGCACTCTCATGTACCCTCTTGTTTGATATTGGGATTCCCTCTTTTGTACCCTCTAGTTTTGAACATGGGATACCCTCCCATGTACCCTTTGAGATCATAAAACATTGTCATTACTAAATAAATTTGAGGGAGATATAGTTCCCACTCATCAAAAAATAAAATCATAAATGCATGTTCCACAATATAATAAAACATTCATAATATCGTGATCCATAAAAAGAGATGGGTTTCATAAACATCATAAGATAACCCATGAAATGAAATGTGTATCGTAAATATTTCATCATAGCCTAACCTATTGAAAAGATATAAGTCTGATAATCATTTTATCAAAGAATAACTTGTGTAAATAAAAAAGTATCAAATTAAAATAACCCATGGAAGAGACAAATGTGTTATAAACATCATTCCATATAAACTATTCATGAACAAATAAAAATGATATCCTTTTATCATATCCCTAGTGAAGCATAAACTATAAAAAGTATTATCATCATAGATGGAGAATGATTTTAAAGAATCACATGGAACATTTTGAAAGATAAATATACATTCTTTGAAAATACATTTCATAAAACCATTTAAAAATTCCATTTCAAATAAATATAACTTTATAGTTTCAATTAAAATAATTTTTGAGGAAAATATATTTTCCTCTTTGATTTTTTTTTATAACATCATGAATTTTGAAATCATTTTTATTTGCAAGTATCTTTGAAAACTTATAAATTAGGATTGAAGGTATTTTTTTAAAAAAAATTATTTAAAATTACATTGAAAACATATAAATAAGGATTGAAATTATTTTGATAACCTCTTTATAGAGAACTTACAAGAGAATCTTGAAAAAATTCTAAAAGCATTTTTCTTTGAAAACATATAAAAGAAAAATGAAAACATTTTGAAAACCATTTTCCTTGAAAACATATAAAATTAGCGTGAAAAAATTTAAATATGTTTTTAGTCATAATAATTTTGGAAAACCTTTTTTAGAAAACATGGTTTTGAAAGAACACAAATTTATGACCTAAGATAGAGATAATGATAGATTTTCTTTAAAACGCGTTCTTAATTATCTTAAGTACCTAATAGGGGGAAAATTGTAACATTAAATTCATATATCATAAATAAACATAATATAATAAAATTAATGAGTTTATTTGAGATATTGATCATATTATTTCAGTAATGGAAGCATATTCATAAACAATCCTAATAAATGATGAAATTTTAGCAATATAATATTATGACATAGGTAACATTGACTCATAATACATATGAGAGAATAAAATTACATGAAACATAAAATATCATTAAAATAATTAGATTCATGATAGAAAATGTGAAATGGAAGTACATATATCCCATATAAAAATATCGATGCCAAACATGGAATTTGTTTCAAAGAAAGAAAATTCAGACAAAAATCACTTTACTAATTTCTTAAATTTTGAACCATAAACACCGTGAAAGAAAGAAAATAAAATGGATATATAAATACCAATAAATGTAAGTATAATAATAAAAAAATAAATTCAATCTATGTATATACTCAACACAAATAGAAATGAGTGGTGAATAAGGCATAAGTCTCAAAGAAATAAAAGTGAGACGAGAAAACCCTTACCTTAAGTCTTGAAATTCTTCGTACACAATATAACATCATGTATAATAAATATATGTTTATTATAAATCTACCAAAAATCCATATTATTATATATAATACCATATACGATTTTGTATGACTTTATATTACATGTGTATTAACAACTCTAAGTTAATATTACGTTTCGGGTAATATTCACTTTGATTTTTATATATGTTTTGGGTTGTTATTCATAAACCGCTTAAATAGACAATGATTTATGTATTTAAAGAATTTAAAACATGATAAAAATATAATATATATATATATATATTATATATATATTATAATAATCAATAAAATATAGAAATGTGAAATGAAATAAAATGTTCATGGAGAAGGTAGGCTCTACGTACACATGAACGCTGTTTTCGTTTTATTTTCGTATTAAAAGAAAATAAAATAAAGAAAATATCTGTATATATATATAATTTCATTATATTATAAATATTTTAACACATATATTATATATGGTCACTAAAACCATCCTTAAGACATTCTATTTAAATTGTGAACGAATCACATTGCTTCGAGGAGGCAGTAGTCCACACGCCCAAAAACGAAGTTATCGTATATACAAAAATGGAAAGAAACAAGGTATGTTTTATATAATAATTAAAGAATAATAATTTCATTATAAATATAATATATATCATATAAAAACAGCTTTTACATTATAATTTCTACGCTTTATAGGTACTAAAGGTAAAACTAACAATATCATTTCACGAGGTAGTAGTCTACCGTATACACGAATGGTAAGTTCATTATGCGTTAGATATAAGTGTGTTCATGTTTAGGTAAAAAACATTGAATAAAAATATATAAATGTATTTAGGATAATTATTTAATCATATAAACATTTAATAAGAATAATTTAAATGGTGTAGATTGAAAATAAAACAAAAGAGATTGAGGAAAGATGTTACCTCTTCTTTGGGTAACTCCTCATGGTTTGCACCGAAGGGCCTCCTTGGTTGAATTTAATAAAAAACTTAAGGTTTTTAAAATTAATTATAGTATTTAGGGAGCATATATGAGAACATTTAATCCAATAAAACGGTCATGAGAGGTTTTAATAAGTGAGAGGGGTGATTTTCTTTTTATAGTGGATTAGGAGTGGCATTCTAGAAAATTTTTGAAAGGGGAATTCCACCCATGTTATTCCAATGTATAATGGCTCCAATAATAAACCAAATTATTTAATGGGGGTATAGGGTAAAATTATATTCATCCAAATGATTTTGGACAAGTTTCTATGTCATCTTGGCCCTTAAATTTATGGTTTAGTCCCTTGTTAAGCTTATTTTTCTCAGAATCAATGTAATTAGTTTTAACAACATTCAATAAATTTTTTAGTAAATAAACAATTTTAAATAATTTTAAATTATATTTTTTATACAAATTTTTTAATACATTTTTCCAAAATATAATAAATTAAGTGTAAGAAATAAATTTAAAATTAATTCCATCAACGTGTCACGACAGTAGGTTTTTTAAGCAAAAAGGTCCAAAAAATCAAATTATTTTATATCCAGTTTCAATGTGAAATTGGATAAAATGACCTAAATTGGATTAATTTATGTAAAATTAATCTAATTTTACATTAAAATCAATTTAAAATATATTCAATGTTTATAAATAAATTATATGAGAAGCATTTTTCAATTAAAATTCGGTATTTTTCACTATTCATTAAAAAAATGAAAATTCTCTAAAAAATTAAAAAAAAATTAACCCTATAAAAATTATAATGTTTATAATTTAAAAAATATTATATTTTTTAATATTAAATTTATAAAATTTTCAAAAATCATATTTGAAATGGGTTGTCCAATAAAAGGTGGTAAAATTAACTTTCACAAAAATGCATTTTTTATTCATAAAATTGGATTTATTCTTATTTATGCCTATAAAAACTATTGGATGAGTTTCTAAAATACCATTGAATATATAATATTTATATTTTATTAAAAACATTCATTAATAGTCATTTTTTAATTTATTGAGATAAAATGTTATTTTTATATAGTTTTCTTAGAAAAGGAATTTCATTATTTTTAAATACTTCTTACTTTAATTTCTAACTAATTTATAACAAATGGAATCATTTTCTATACATGTTTAAACCCTATTTTTAAAATTAAATTAATAATATTCATAATTCCTATTCCCACATCCAGGTTGTAACTATAATGATATTTTAATAATAATAATAATAATAATATATTGTAGTTTGGTAAATCTCAGCCATGTGTGTAATGTAAGTTATCGAAGGAATGTGGAATTTTCTATAACACTAGCGAAAAATAATGTTTTATGTACCGCAAGATAATCTAATTGTTGAGTGTAGTGATGTATTAACTTGTTTTTTCATGAAACACAATCCAAACATAGTTATTTCATATAACATAGGATATATTTAGCATTGTGTGAAATTAAAAATATCAAATAAATTAAATTAAATGAAAAAAATACATTTCACACAATTCATGTGTTTTTGCCTTCTACCCCCTGAAATTAATTTCACCCTCTAAATTAATATGGGTCATAAAATGTTTAATACTTTGAATTTTTTCTTATAAACCCACATTGTAAAAATTAATACTAAAAATTCATTTTAATAGGGAATGTTTGAAGCGTAATGGTTACCCAATGAAACTCATAACTAGATTTCAACATAGGATAACTTCGGATAGAATTTATGATTTGACATAGAGGAAAATAGTAAATAATTATATATATTGAAAAATATCATTGATCATAAGAAATTTAATGATAAATGAAATGTTAAGGGACACAAAATCACAAATCTATGATGATTTATAAGGAAACCAGTTCAATAGAAATTGAGGTATTACAATAAATGGTTTTCAATATCAATTTCCTAGAGTTGAGGAATTATTTTTCTATCTAAGAATAAATGGGAAAATACTTACTTTACCTCATTCCATTTAATATGTACAATCTCACTCTTTCGTTGTTCCTTTCCTGATTTCAACTTCATCTCTTACACCAAGGTATGAAGGTGAATTTTTCATTCTTAATGCACTAATAGAAAATTATAACCATACTTAAAATGATAAATCATTCCACCTAACTTTAGTTTTTATAAAAAAAGTTATCACCAATTATACAATATGCATAAATTCCCATCTGGTGAGATAATACATTAATATCTAAACCCTCATTAGAAATTTTAATAGAAACCATTCCATAAATGGTTAACCTTATAACCATTCCCAAATATATTTCACCCTTTATTTACTAAATATTCTCTTATCATATACCTAAAAAAAATTTATTGGGTACTTGGGTTTATCCTTTCACTGATAAGATATTAAATGTGATTTTATTATTCCAAACTCCATATAGAGGGAGGTAATCACATGAAACCTCACGACAATATTTTCATAGGGAATAATCATACAAAATAAAACATGAATTCCAAACTAAAAAAGGGAGGAGAAGCATTCCCTAATTATCATGATTTTTTATCCATTGTGATAACATAAAATTTCCCTTTATCCTCTAACCTTATATTTTGTTACATCCTACCATCCTCATTAGTCATTATATTGGCTCACTTATTATCATAATTGAAAAACTCTATGAAATTGAAACACTAAAATGGTGGTGTTTCATTCTATGGGTATTTCTCACTATTCAAATCATTAGACAACTTATCCCCATTACATGGACATTCAGTCTCTTGATGACCATCCCTTCCACATGTAAGAGATTTATTAGTCTTCTTACGAAAATTCCATTTAAGTTTATTCCCATACATTGTGAATAAGGGAAGGCTCATTTTATTTTCTCTATGGTTGTTATATTTTCCATTGAACCCCATCTTCCTTTTTATTTCAAAACCATGATATTGATAGGAAAATATGACCTCCATTTCCACCTAGAAATAACATCAAAAAACATCTTGGTAGATGTTAAAGTCTCTTATAGACAAACACTTTTAGAGACCAGGTTTTAGGCCAGCAATTAATCAATCAATTTTTCTTTCATGATGAATGATAATACATAAATATTACCACACATGCCTTGTAAAACTTTCTTCATAGGCACCAACAGATTCATCATCCACCTGATAAAGCTCTAATAACTCCTTTTCTATATTAGTATGAATAATTAATGGAATTACTTATTGAAAAATTCATTCTTTAACTTATCCAAGTATTTGGAATCAATTTCATCATGTCTCCTCATATTATTAATAAGATTACACCATTGATCTGCCTCACCTTCCATATGGTAGACTACCAGAGTGAATTTTTCAATCTCTAAGCACTAGAGAATTTAAAATATCTTTTCAATGGTACTAATCCATTCCTCAACCCCAAATAGATCAGTGTAACTACTGAATGAAGGTTGGTTTTTCCTCATGAAGGAATAAACAGATCATTGATCCCTCCATTTATCGTTTGAATGTTCACCATGATTCATAGCTTCATAATTTTTTATAATAATATAAATAATGTTTTTCATTCCCTATCCCATAAAATTTGATTTCCATGTAGTAAAATAATTTCATTTTCCATTTAAATCATCATTAATATTGTTCCTTCATGTTCTAGCCATTTACTAAAAAAATGATAGATTATGAAACAGTCATCACAATGGGAACCATGTAATCAAGAAAAAATCCTTATTGGATGCATAAATCATGAAAAATTACTTTTTAAATCTATGAAACCTCAGTTTTATCTTTGTCAATTCATAGTTATCATCTATTTAAATCCTTCGTGATGGTTTTTAAATAGTTTTTGAATTCGTAAAGCATGTCCCCTAGAAGTGTCAAGCCAGCTGTGTAGCAAGGCCTATTATCGTGCACTAGTTACCGATTGATATAGACTCTATAAAGTGTTTTCAGGTTGTTACTCCTATATATATATGTGCCAGAGCCACATTCACTTGTATTATCCAGAAAGGGATGTATTTCTATGAAACCTCATTCTCCATACATTAACTAATTTCTAGGAAATTTTTCTATAGTTTAACTTATCCTAAAACTCATCCTTAGAGACATCACTAGTAATATCCATAGAAATATTACTAGGGATACCACTAAAGTTTTCTCATCATAGTTTCAGAAGGTTAACTGAAAATTTCCTTTGAAACAAACTATAATAACCCATGCTTAATATACATGTATATGACATTAATTTATATGAATATTCAACACATTACAAAAATACATTCCCAAGGACTGTAATAGTTTAGTGTATTTAGAAACATGGAAACATATTTTCTTATAATTGTGAAAGATATTAAAAATATCCCTTAAAGATCATCCATTTTTTTACTCCTACTTAAATACTATCTTTATTACCTGGGTAAAGTAAAAATAAGAAAGTGGTGAGCTCAGATACTCTGTAAGGGTAAACAATAGAGATATATAAGAATAATAAGAGAATATGTGTTTGACAACATGATCATAAAATTATAATATCATACCATGGATATAAAAAACATAATAAAGAGTCATAGCATACTGATTTTTAGTTCATAAGCCATGAATCATAGGGGAATAAATATCATAATCCATGAGGGCATAATAGAGGTATACGACATGGATTTGTGGAATACAAATAAGAATTTAAAATTCTATATCTAATAAACCTACCAGTACCTTCATAACATGTTAGTATTAGTATAATCACTCTTTTACCTACATTGGGCGTGAGTTACCCTCCCTTATACCCTCTTATTTTGGGATTGGGATGCCCGTCCTTTTACCCTCTTATTTGTTTATTCAGTAAGGTTTTCCTTATTATTTTTCCATTCCTTCATAATTAGGGGAGATTTTTAAGTCAATGAGGCTTCCTTATGACTTTAACATTCCTTCTTGTCATGAAAATCACAAACACCTTATCTCAAGGAAAATTTATTTTTACCCTGGTTTTTAATTCTATAAGTAACATTTTATTTCCCAATGAAATTTATCCTTTCCATGTTTTTCTTTGTTCTTTATTCTGTTTAAGTATAAAATTAAGTGTCATATCTAAATCCTCGGTGTCAAATAATATCTAGAGATGAAGCATTCTGTTTTCGGAATACGAATTCTGGATAAGAACTCTAATTAAGTTCAACTCTGTATTCTGGATACGAACTTTGAGGAAGTTCAACTCTGAATTCTGGATGTGAACTTTTTTAAAGTTCGACACCGAATTCGGGATATGAAATTTTATGAAGATCAACTCCGAATTCTGGATATGAACTCTCATAATGTTTGACTACGAATTCTGATTACAAATTTTGACTACAAATTCCTATGAATTCTGACTCCAAATTCTTACTACAAATTCCCTGATAAACATAATCCAAATATCCTTGGATTATAGACTCTGAATACATTTTTCATTAGACTCCAAACTTTTATTTTCTTACACTCTGATTATTTGAGTTTCGTTATATAGCCATATTTTCTCCTGTACTCATTTTAGTTACAAAATGATGTCATCTATTCAGTTACTAACTATCCATTGGTTGAGTGACACGTGTACAAGTCTCTCTGAGATTTAAGGAAAAATATGACCATTGGAGGAGTGAGCCAACTGTTAAATCCATCCCTATAAATAGAAGCTCCTTTGAACGAGCTCAATACTGTTCTATGAATCTATAGATTAAATGTTGTTGAAGTGATATCTAGAGAGATACTCTAATGCTTAGTGCATACTGACCTTGTTGTTCAGATTGTCTTTGTGTGACTCCGACTGTTGTTGTGTACAATCGAGCGCTTCCAGGGGCAAGAAGACAGTGGTGCTGACTACCTTGAAGTTGAGGGCTTCCTTGCTAAGGAAGAAAGAGGTTCCAACTACCTTTAAGTTGAGGTCTTGAGGGGATAGCAAGACAAACTCTGATCTTTGTATAGAGGGCTTACCCTGGTGTGGGTAACAGAGACATTCTCGAAAATATAAATCAAGGGACCTTTATCCAAGGTTATTGCATACCCTTCTCTTTGGGTTAAAATATTTACTACTTGTTACTTGTTTTCTTTACAAGTTTTCAGCTGCATTTGTATTTTTGAGGAATGTGTAACTATCTTATACTTCCTTATACTTGTACTCTTATTTAGTTAGATTATATATGCTTTAAGGTAGAATCTTCATCTTTGTAAACTTTCATTACGTTTTATTTTTTCGGAACCATCTTTCTGGATTCACATTCTCGAAATCATAATTCCAGAATACAACAAGTGTGTATAACTAGAGGTTTTGTGAATTATCATGTTTAACCTTGTTAAACATAACCATCTTTAAAAGTTACAATATAATTTTTAAAAGGATACAATTCACCCCCCCCCCCTCTTGTATTTTGAGAATCATTAGATACTACATACATTATCTCTATTATTTTGATCCTACATTTGGTTTTATAGAGTATATCATACTCACATACCATCTCAAAAATTGGTAATCAAGTATTGGTTCAATCTAAATTAATCTCATGATTAGATTCAGTAGAGAATTCTTCTCATTATTTTCTCGGAATCGATTTTTCGGACTCACATAGTTCGGATTCATTTTTACTTAGAGTACTTGAGTTCTATCTTTTACCATGCTTAGGAATATTTTCCTTATTTAAAAAACTTTTATTACTCACATGTTTGTGTGGAAAAAAATTTTCTTCAAGATGGAAGGAATCAGTGTTGGTTTCATAGACAATATCAACCCAAAAAGACCACCTATCTTTGATGAAAATGATTATGATTATTGGATAGATCGAATAAAGACATTCATTATCAACACTGGAGTTGAAAATTTTTGTTATGTTTACTAGAGGATACAAAATCCCTGACAAGGAAGTTATCACCTTTACAAATCAAGAAAAGCATGAATATCAACTGAATTACAAGGTACGCAATACTTTTCTTTTCTCCATGACTAGAAATATATATATATCCAAATTTCATCTTGTGAAGAAGAAAATTGTATATGGAAGAAACTTGAATTTACTCACTTTGGAACTTCCAAAGTGATTGAAACTAGAAGAGCCATGCTTAGAGCTGAATATCATTGTTTCCGATTTTCTTATGGAGAACCCATATGTACAGTTCAACAAAGATTCATGACTATTGTGAATAGTTTACAATCAATGGGTGAGAAAGGTTTAGATGATGAATCTCTTGTTGATAAGAACATAGAAATCATGCCAAATGAATGAGAATCCAAGAGGACAACTATTGATGAGAATAGAAAGGTTACTCATATTTCCTTAGATGAACTTTTTGGAACTCTTCTTCATCATGAGACTAGAATGAAGAGAGATGCTGATAACATCAAAAAGAAGAATGGAAATGGCAGTGTTGCTTTAAATACAACTTCAAATCATATGAAAGAAAAGACTCTTGATATAGTTACTAGATCTAAATCTAAGAAGGTTGTTATACAATATGAATCTAGTGGAAGTGAATCTTCATAGAATGAGTTATCAAATATAGCTTGAAGGATGAACAAGATAGCTGGATAGAGGAACTTTTAATCCAAATATAAGAAGAAATAAAGTAAAGATAAGAATGATTCTAAAGTAACATGTTATGAATGCAAGACATATGAAAAAATAAGACCTGATTGTCCTATACTCAATAGAAAAGAAAGAAAAGAAAAGCATTATAAGAGAAAAAGAAAGAAGTACTACAAGGCTAAAGCTAATAAAGTCTTGAAAGATAATGAAACCTGGAGTGCTAGTGGTGGTGACTCTTCAGATGAATCATCAGATTACGAATCTCTTAGATAGAAGAATATTGGTCTAATATCTAGACTACCTATTGCTAATCATTGTTTGATGGCTAAGGTACACAATGATGAATCAATCACCAGTGTTTCTATAAATGAAAACTATAGTGATAATAAATATTATAATTCTTCGGATGATGAATCTTCTTCAAATGAAGATAATACATTACCTACCTATGAATAATTTTCTAGGATTTTCAAACTTCTTGAGATTGAGAATTCAAAACTCAGGTTAAAACATGATAAAGAAAATTCTAGGAATACTATTCTTACTAAGGAAATTTCAGATCTTTCTAAAGATCTTGATAAGAAATTCCTGATTTTGAAAGTATTTCAAAAAATATTGAGGAAGTAAATTCTGAGAAGAATAAACTTTCTAAAGATCTAGAAAAAGTAATTTCTAAGAAAAATGTTTTCGAGCCTAGATCTAGTTCTAAAGGTATTGTTTTTTAAAACATGACCTTAGTTATCAAACTAAAATCCAAAATATTTTCCTTGAGGAAGTTTTTTTCAATCTTTACCTTAGGTAATGAAAATTTTGATAAACTTTCTTCAAAAATCTGACCTCTAAGGAATAGTTCTGGTTTTTTTATAATGTTTCTAAACCAATTTTTAGTAAAAATTATTTTGTTTCTCAAAGTGCTCCATTCTGTACTAAGTGTCAGTGTTGTGGGTATTGGGAAAATAATTTTTCCTTAAACAAAACACAGTCTTTAGGATTTCATAAAGCCTATTTTTCTAAAAAGATGTGGGTGTCTAATATTTTTCTTTTTGATATTTTCAGATCCAACCATGTTTAGATTCCTAAAATCTAACTTTTTCTTATTTTCAAGAAAATAGAGAGAGTACCAACAACAATACATGGTACATGGATAATGGATTTTCCTAGCATATGACTGGTAACAAAAACTATTTTGAAAATATTATCAAGAGGAAAGGAGGGAATGTATCTTTCGGAGATAATGCTCAGGGAGAAATTATTGGTATAGGTAATATCGTTCTTCTTGGAAAAGCATTGATTTCGAATGTTTTATTTGTTAAGGGTCTTAATAAAAACCTCATTAGCATAATCCAATTATGTGATGATGGTTACCTTGTTAATTTTAGGAATGATAAGTGCTTAGTACACAATTCCAAGGAAGAGTATATTCTTTCTTCCCATAGGCAAGATAATTTTTACACACTAACCATTGAAGACCTTAGAAGCCAAGATCTACCATGCCTTAGTGAAATGGAGGATCATTCTTGGTTATGGCATAGAAGGTTAGGTCACTGTATCCTTAGGAACATATGCAAACTTTCTAAGAAAAGATTAGTTAAGGATCTACCATAGCTTAGATTTGATTCTTCAAAAGATTATGATCCTTTTCAATATTTAAAGAAACCTAAATCTAGTATTAAATCAATTGGTGAAGTCTCAACAACTGATGAATTATAGTTTGTGAAAATGGATCTTTTTTGTCTTATACAATGGAAGGATTGGGTGCAAGTATTATGTATTTGTTCTAGTTGATGATTACACAAGATTTACGTGGGTCTATTTTCTAGCAAAGAAATCTAAAGCTTTTTCGCATTTCAAAAGTTTTAGATCCCATGTTAAAAATGAGAAATGAATACCATTGAAAAATATTCATAGTGATAATGGTGGAGAATTTCAAAATTCTGTTTTTTTACTTTTTGTAGTAGAAAAGGCATCACTCACAACTTCTCAGCACCCAAAACACCTCAAAAAATTGGTTTTGTTGAAAGAAGAGATATAATTCTTCCAGAGATAACAAGAACCATGTTGAGTGAGTATTATGTAGCCAAACATTTTTGGGCTGAAGCTCTAAGTAGTGCTTGTTATACTATAAATCGAGTTTTAATTAGAACTTTTTTTAATAAAAGTCCTTATGAGTTATGAAATGGTAGAAAACCTAGACTTTCTTAATTCAACGTTTTTGGTTGCAAAGTATTCATTCTGAATAAAAAAGATAATTTACATATATTTGCACCAAAATATAATGAAGGAATTTTCCAAGGATACTCCAAAACTTCTAAGGCTTATAGAGTTTTCAATAAAAACCCTTGTATCGTTGAAGAAATAGTACATGTGAAATTTGATGAAACTAATCCCTTTGTTTTTAAACAACCCCAAACTACATATTCAGATGTGTTTTCAAAAACTGATTATCAACCTATGATAGAAGATCCTTCTGATAAGAAAAATTTCCAAGGAAATGCTTCTGAAACATTTACCCCAGAAGATTTCCTACCCTATGTTGATGAACATGCTTTAAAAAACCAAAATTAGGTGTTTCTTAAGTATAATCCCAGTGATAGTATCTTTGGTGATGTAAATCAACCTGCAAGTACTAGAAGTTCCTTATGAAATTAAATAGAACATCTAGAATTCCTTTCCAAATTAGAACCAAAAAGCACTGATGAAGCTTTTGGTGATGATGATTGGATAAAAGCCATGAAAGATGAGCTAAATGAATTCGAAAGGAATAATGTCTGGACCTTGATTGAAAGACATAAGGAAACTTCTGTAATTGGAGTAAAATAGGTCTTCAGAAATAAGTGTGATGAAAATGGAATCATAGTTAGAAATAAATCCAAATTATATGCTAAAGGATATAATCAACAAGGGGGACTAGACTATGAAGAAACCTATGCTCTAGTAGCTAGACTTGAATCTATTTGTATCTTACTTGCCTTTGCAGCATTCTTCAATTTCAAAATTTTTCAAATGGATGTGAAATCTGCTTTCCTTAATGGTTTCGTTCAAGAGGATGTTTTTGTAGAACAACCTCCTGGTCTTGAAGACACAAAATATCCTGATCATGTTTTTAGACTTACAAAAGATTTTTATGGACTTAAGCAAGCCCCTCGAGCCTGGTATGATAGGATTACAGGATTTTTTCTTCAAAATGATTATGTTAAGGGAAATGCGGATCCAACCCTTTTTATAAAGAAATATTAAAAAAATGTTTTGATTGTTCAAATTTATGTTGATGACACTATATTTGGTTCGAATCAGCAATCTTTAATAGATTCTTTTATGGATCTAATGAAATCTGAGTTTGAAATGAGTATGATGGGTGAGTTATCATTTTACCTTGGTTTTTAAATTTCTCAAAAACCAGAAGGAACTTATATATAACAACATAAGTATATTAAATATCTTCTTAAAATGTATGGATATGAAAACAATAAGAGTATTAGTACTCCCATCGGTACCTCAAACACACTTGATCTTGATGAAGCTGGGAAACCAGTGGATCAAAAAACTTTTAGAGGTATGAAAGGATGTTTACTTTACTAGACAACTAGTCGTCCAGAATTAATGTTTTCAATATGCTTATGTGCAAGATAACAATCCAATCCAAAGGAATCTCATTTAAAGGCAGTGAAAATAATTTTTTTCTACTTAAAGGGAACCATGGATTTAGGACTCTTTTATACTTCTGGAAATGATTTTGTTTTAAAAAGTATTTCAGATGATGACTTTGGTTGGTATAGAATGGATAGAAAGAGTTCATCCAGAACTTTTCATTTCTTAAGAGATTCATTAGTTTCTTAGTCATTCAAGATGCAACAATCAGTAGAAATTTCAACTGCTTAAGTTTAATATGTAGAAGCTGGAAGTTGTTGTGCTCAAGTGTTGTGGATGCAACACACACACACAAACTATGGTATGAGTTTTATTAAAACACAAATTTTGTGTGATAATACAAGTTCCATTGCCCTTAGTAAAAACTCTGCACACCACTCTCTTGAAAAACACATTGATATTAGGTATCACTTTCTTAGGAATCACACACAAAAAAGAAATATCATTCTTCAGTTTATCAGAACGCAAGATCAACTTACTGATATTTTCAAAAAATCTTTACCTTCTGATAGATTTGAGTACATTAAACAAAAGTAAGGAATGATAACTGTAAGATAATCTTACTTGATTAACTTCCTATTAAATCAATATCCTTATATTAATAAACTCCTTTTCATAGTGGGAGTATATTTTCTTGATGTTTTCATATTTTTTAATGATGTTTTTCATACTTTTCGTAATGTAGTTTTTCATGATTTTCGTAGTTAGTTTTTCAAATTTTTCGTAATGAAAATTTTTGTAGTTAGTTTTTCAAATTTTTAGTAATGAAAAATTTTGTAATTAATTTCTCAAAATTTTCGTAATGTGAATTTTTATACTCAAGATTTTCGTAATGGGAATTTTCTTAATGAGAATTTTCATACACAAAATTTTTCATAATGGAATATTGGTACTCATTTTTTTCAACCATATATTTTTTGTAAAAAGCTTTTCATATTCAAACATAATTCAAGATGAATATCACCTATTACCAATAATATGCATATCCAATTAGAAAGGTATGATTCTTTCTTATGTTTTCATAGTCATTATTTCATTGCTGGAATTTTCTTTTTTATTTTAAATTCACAGATTCTAGTTTTTCTTAAAAAAACCTCCAAAGATCGGATCCTACCCCAATTTTTTTTCTTACAGCTATCATATCAACCGTTAGTTCTGATCAGAAGTATTCTCAGCCATTGGATTGAAATGTGAAGATGAACTGCCTCTTCAAAAACTATAAAAGAGGACCCCCGATGGTTGTCCCACATCGGTTCTCAAGTTTTTTGCGTGTCCATGCTCTGCCTTAGTTCAAAATCACATTCCGAACTTTTCAAGAGTGCTCAAGTCTGAATGTCTGTAGAAGCTTCTTCTCAAGAGATGTCTACCATGAAGCCAATCTCAATTTGGGAAGTATACCGGGAGAGGTTCGTGCATCCGAACTTTTTGAAATATGATTCTATTATATCCAAGAATATCAAGCTTAATGGATGGGAGAGTGTAGTCATATCTAAGCCAGGAGCTCAGGATGTTGTGTGTCTGAATCCGCTGATAGAATTTTATGAATCATTTTGCTTTTTCAAGGAATATGGCAGAGAAAATTTTTCCTTCAAGTCTTATGAAAACACTTATAAAATTTTTTACACCAAGGATGTTAGCTTGGTGGGGCTGTCTTATCTAGAGGAAGCAGTGTTTTTTTCTCACAAACATCCGTATGTTCAAGGAAGTTTCATCAAGGTGAAGGATTTGGAATGTCTTTGACTTTTAGAAGTCAAGACCGAAAATATTTCTCACCTATCTAACAACAATCGGATCCTACAGTTATGGGTTCAAGGATTTTTTATACTGAGAAAGGGTGACAAGGACACTCTGAAGAAGATTGACATATATATCTTGGATTTCATGGTAAATCTAAGGAAAAGCACTTTGATGAGGCACATTCTCATTATGATAGAGAATATCAAGAATGGGAATTTGAGAGCTAAGATTATCATGTATCCTGCCTTACTCTCCAAGTTGATAGTTTGGTGTCTTGAATAATTAAAGATTCATTTCAGTTCCAAGCCGAGGAATTGTAAATTAATGTTAGTAAGTGATGACACTTTGAAAAGGAAGAATATGGTTTTCTCTAAGGAGTCAAGAGAGTTTTATGATCCTCCAGAGGAAGAACCATAACCTGTTCCGAAAGATGCAGAAAAGGCTGAACCGGTCAAGAAGGCTGGAAAGAAAAGAAAGCTGAAGAAAGTGGTAGTAGTAGAGAAAACTACTATGTCTAAGGAAGTCCAATCCACACCTCCTAAAAACAAGAAACAAAAATCATACCCAGATTAAGTTGTAGAAAAATGGAGGGAGGATAAGAAAAATAGACAAGCAGGGGAGCCACAGTTTGGTTTGGATCCTACTAAGGCTAAGGCCTTGAAAGAATCAACTACAGAAAAGCTTGAGAAGCAAGCCAAAGAAAAGAATCTTAAGAAGAAAATGTCTGTGGCTGAGATTGTGCAATCTCTCTTGATGGATACTGAAGTATCATCGAAGAACATTCCTATTCGAAAAACATTTTTAGTTGAACCTTTACTGGAGACTCCAGGGAAGAAATTCTTCACACTGGAAAAAGCTAAAGAAAAACTTGTTGAAGAAGTAAATAGAAGTGGAAGAGGTGAAAGAAGAAGAAGTAGAAGAAGAGAGTGGTGACACAGACAACCATATTAAGAAAGATGAAGAATATCAAGACAAGGGTACCCCACGCAAAAAATTGTCACTCCGAACATCTGAAGCTGAGTCCTTGAAGCTTGTCACTCCTGGGAAGGATGAAAAGAAGGATGAAGAGAATGGAGAAGAAGAAGTAAACACATTTTCTAAAGAAGAATGTCTAAATCATGATTTCATTCATCTTGGGGATATTGAGGAAGGAGCTGAAATAAAAAAAAATTGATGAATATAGGATTGTTCAGTTTTCTGAGAGTGAGCATGAGTCTCCAGATAAAGAAGCTATTCCGAAAACCGACAAAGGAAAACAAGTGGTTGTTGACACACCAACCAAAATTTCTTTAAGGAAGAAACAAGCTAGTGAATCTTCTAAGGGGAAGCTGGTTGAGCTAGAGGAAAAACAAGCATCACCAAGCCAAGTGTCAGACTCTGAGTCATCAGCTCTAGGACATGATTTTGTCATTGAGTCCCTGAAGAAGCTAGTGGACACCATTCCGATCTTTCCAACCATTGAATCCAGATGTCAAATGCTTCAGCATAGTATGAATCAAAAATTGGATTCTATATCCATGGTAATGGATAGGTGTATAAATATTGAGGCTATTCAGAAGAAAATTTTTATCAAATATGAATTCCACAAAAAATATTGCATGAAAATGGTCAAATGGTCGAAGAATATTGTTGAAGATTTGAGGGAGCTTGATGGCTTTCAAAATTATGTTAAGGAATCTTTTGATACTTAAGATAGAAAAATAAAGGTTTAAAAAATAGCTTTGAGGAAAAGCTAAATCTTGAAAATAATTATCGGATTCAAGGTGTCAAATATCTGAATGGGAAGTTGAATTATGTTGTTCAATGTTAGAAAACAGAAAGGGATCTTTGGATCAAGACTGAAGAAAAGTTAGTGAAGCAAGATGACCTGTTGAAAGCTCGAGCAGAGGCTTTCAAGGCTCAAGATGGGAGGATCAAATCCTTAGAGAAGCAAGCAGAGGAGGATCACAAAGAGCTAAAGAAGCTGAAAAATGAAGAAGCTGATACCCAAGGAAAAAAAAGAAAAATAGACCCAATCCGAACTTTTTTGTAATGTATTTCCTTGTACAAATTATTCCAACCTTAATGAAAATTTTGGTTGCTCGTTTTTGTTTGGTTATTTGTACTAATATTTCAGGTACCATATTTTTTTCCATTCCCTCAAGCTCCTTTTGAAAATCACAAAGGGGGAGATGGAAAAATAATTCTAAAGGGGGAGAAGGAAAAAATATTTATTAGTATAGAAGAAATATCCCAAAGTAAGGGGGGGTTTATCTAAGGGAAGTTTTCACTACAACTATTTCTGTAATCAAGTAAAATCTCATTTTGGAAATCTAGAATCTGATCCATAGTGTTCCAAAGCCTAAGGGGGAGTTATTCGTATTCATATTTTCCAATGTGAAAATGGAGATAAGTTTTATTTTCAAAGTCTAGAAAAAATTTTCTAAGTCCTTTTATTTTTTTCATAAGGAAGTTTGTGCTTTCAAAAAAGATGGAGATTGTTGAGTCAATAAGGTTTTCCTTAGGACAATTCCATTCCTTTATACATAGAGGATATTGTTACATCAATAAGGGTTCCTTATGAATTTACAATTCCTTCTTGTTTTGAAAATCACAAACACCTTATCTCAAGGAAAATTTATTTTTACCCTGTATTTTATTTCTATAAGGAAAATTTCATTTCCAAGGAAATTTATCCTTACCATGTTTTTCTTTGTTCTTTATTCTGTATAAGTATAAAATTCGGTGTCATATCTAAATCCTTCGAATCTAATAATACCTAGATATGAAAAATTCTATTTTATGAATCTGAATTCTGGATATCAACTCTCATTAAGTTCGACTCCGAATTCTAGATACAAACATTGATGAAGTTCGACTCCGAATTTTGGATACAAACTGTTTTGAAGTTCAACTCCGAATTCTGGATACGAACTTTTATGAAGTTTGACTCCGAATTCTGGATACGAACTCTCATAAAGTTTGACTATGAATTCTGGTTACGAATTATGACTACGAATTCTTATGAATTTTGACTCCAAATTCTGACTACGAATTCTCTGATAAACATAATCCAAATATCCTTGTATTATGGACTCCGAATAAATTATTCATTAGACTCCAAACTTTTATTTTCTTACACTTCTATTATTTTAGTCTGCTTATATAACCCTATTTTTTCCTATATGCGTTTTAGTTACAAAATGATTTCGTGTATTCAGTTACTAACTAACCGTTGTTTGAGTGACACGTGTACAGGTCCCTCCGAGAATTAGCGAAAAATATGACCATTGGAGGAGAGATCCGACCATTGAAGCCATGATTATAAATAAGATCTCATTTGAACAAGCTCAATATTGTTCTATGACTCTAGAGATTACATGCTGTTGAAGTGATTTCTAGAGAGAGACTCTCATGCTTAGTGCGTACTGAACTTCTTGTTCAGATTTTCATTATGCGACTCTGATTGTTGTTGTGTACAATTGAGGGCTTCCGGGGATAGGAAGACAGAGATCCCGAATACCTTGAAGTTGAGGGCTTCCATGTTGAGGAAGACAGAGGTGCCGACTATCTTGAAGTTGAGGTCTTGAGGGGATAGCAAGACAGACTCTGATCTTTGTATCGAGGGCTTACCCTGGTATGGGTAAGACAGACTTTCTTGAAAGTATAAATCAAGGGACCTTTATTCAAGGTTATTGGATACCATTCTCTTTGGGTTAAAAGATTTACTACTTGTTACTTGTTTTCTTTACAAGTTTTCACTGCATTTGTATTGTTGAGGAATGTATAACTATCTTATACCTCCTTATACTTGTAATCAAATTTAGTTAGATTATATACGGTTTAAGGTATAATCATCATCTCTGTAAACTTTCATTAAGTTTTATTTTTTCGGAACCATCTTTCTGGATTCACAATCTTAGAATCATAATTCCAGAATACAGCAAGTGTGTAAAACTAGAGGTTTTGTGAATTATCTTGTTTAACCTTGTTAAACACAACCATCATTAAAAGTTCCAATGGAATTTCTAAAAGGATACAATTCACCCCCCTATTGTATTTTTAACATCATTAGATACTACATACAGTATCTCTATTATTTTGATCCTACATTTGGTATTATAGAGTATATCGTACTCACATACCATCTCAACATTGTTTTGGTCTTGGGATTCCTCCCATGTGCCGTCTTGTTTCGGGCTTTGGATTCCCTCCAGTGTACCCTCTTATTTAAATCTTGGGATGCCCTACCATGTACCATCTTTTTTAGATTTTAGTATTTCCTCCAATGTCCCCTATTGTTTCATCATTGGGATTCCCTCTCGTGTTCACTCTTGTTTTTTCGATTGGGATGACCTGCCATGTACCCTCTTGTTTGAAACAAGGGATTCTGACTTGTGTTCCATCATGTTTTTGGCATGGGATTCCCCCTAGTGTACCATTTGAGATCATAAAACATTTATCGTTACCCAATGCATTAGAGAGAGATATAGGTCTCAAACATCACATAATAAAATCATACATACAAGTTCACAAAATAATAAAACATTTTTCTTATCAAGACCCATAAAATATGATGGGTATCATAAACAAAATAACATAACCCATGAAATTAAATGTGTACCATAAATATTTTATCATATCATTATCTATTGAAATGGGATATGCACCCCAATAAATTTATAAAAAATAACATATGAAAGTAAGTATGATTCATTAGAAAATAACACATCTAAAATAAATACGTTTCATAAAAATAATTTCATAAAAATAATTCTAGAATGAATATTAATGGTATTCTTGGATCACTTCCCAATTAAATCATAAACTATAACAAGGTTTTTCATCTTAGATAGAGAAGGATTTTGGAGGATCAGAAGGATCATTTATAATTGAAAATGTATTTTTTTTTAAAATATATTTCATAAAACCTTTTCAAAAATCCTTTTCATATAAATAAATCATTAAAATTTCATTTAAAAAATTTCTAGAGGATAATATATTTTCTTCATTAAAACGACCTTTTTAAAACATTAAGAATTTTGAAAAACTTTTTCTTTTAAAATATCATTGAAAACGTATAAATGATTCTTGAAGTTATTTTTAGAAAACATTTATTTGAAAAAAATTTAAAACACATAAATAATGGTTTAAATCATTTTGAAAACCTTTTTCTAGAGAACATATAAAATAATTTTGAAAACATTTAAAAAAAATTCTTTGAAAACTTAGAAAACATTATTGAAAACATTTTGAAGATATTTTAATTTTAGAAAATAGAAAATAATATTTAAAACCTTAAAAAAACTTTTAAAACAAAACATATTTCTAAAATCTTTTTTCAAAAAACGTTGTTTTGAAAGAGAGAAAATTCTCAACTGAAGGAAGAGATAATGTTATATTTTATAAAGAAAAATTTCATAGTTATCTTAAGTAGAAAATATGGAATAAATGGTAACAATAGGAGAATAAATTTCATGAGTATTATTGAGATATGGATCATAATATTTTATCAATTGAAGCATAATCATAAACAATCCCGATAAATGATGATATTGTAGCAATAAATTATAATCAGATTGGTAAATTTGACTCATAATCCACATGATAGAATAAAATTACATGAAACTTAAAATATCATAAAATAATTAGATTTGTGATATAACATGTCAAATTGTAGTATATACATCTCATATAAAAAATAGTTCCATGTCATGGCATGCATCTCAACGATGGAAAATTGAGACATAAACAAATTTACCAATTTTGTACTTTTTGAACCATAATCCCAATAAAAGATATATAATAAAATGGATCTATAAATAATAATAAATTTATTTATAATAATAATAAAATACATTCATGGGAATTATATACTCCACACAGAAGAAATTAATGGTGAATAAGGCATATGTCTCGTAGAAATAAAATTGAGATGAGAAAACTCTTACCTTAAGTCTTGAATTTGTCCATACACATTGAAACCTCCTATATAATAGATATAAGTTTATTATAAATAAAATGAATAAAAATATTATTATATATAATACCATATATGATTTTTTATGACTTTATTTTACACTTTTATTAATTACTCTATGTTAATGTTACGTTTCATGTAATATCTTCTTTGTTTTTCATATATGTTTTGGATTGTTATTCTTGATCCTCTTACAAAGATATTTATTAACTTATTTAAATAATTTAAGAAAGGATATAAATTTCATATATATTAGGTATTTATGTATTTATTATTATATAATATATATTTATATTTATATTTATATATTTATATGAAGTATACCATTCATGGAGACGATAGGTCATACGTACAGATAAATGTTGTTTCTGTTTTACTATCCCACTGAGTGAAAGAAATTAAATAACATATATGAATATATATATATATATATAGATATATCATTATAATTTCATTATAATTTCATATATATCATACAATATCACTAATAGTGTCATTAATACATTACAGTTAATGTGTGAATGAATAACATTGCTTTTAAGAGTTGGTAGTCAACACGTGCACAAAGGAAGTAATCGTATCTACAAAAATAGAAAGGATGAAGTTTTGATTTATATAATAATTAATGAATAAAAAATACATCATAAATATCATATATATATTATAATAAATATTTTTCGTCACAATGACCACCCATGATAGCTGGTACTGGAAAAATGAACAACATCGTTTCGCGAAGGGGTATTCCGCCGAACAAACAAAAGGTATGTTTGTTAACCATTAGACGGATGTCTGTTTAAATTTTGGTATATACCTTAGAATAAAACATATAATTATATTAATGATAATTATATTATCATATAATCATGGAAAAATAATAATTTAGGTGGTGGATAATGAAAATAAAACAAAAGAGCTCGTGCAAGGATGTTACCTCTTCTTTGGGTAGCTCCACTTTGTTTTCACCAAAGGGATTCCTTTGATGTATTTTTGAACAAATTTAGTCTTATAGGACGAGTTTATGGATGTTTTTAAGGTACTTCGGAATATTTTGGATGATTAATATGGAATGAGAGGTGTGAATAAGTGGAAAGGGTGAGTGCCTTTTTATAATGGAGGAGTTGCATTCTTGTAAATTTTTGAAAAAGGAATTTCACCCATATTTTTCCAATGTCAAGGGGATCCCATAATCAATAAAATCCAATATAAGGTAGGTTAGAATATTAATATTTCCCTAAAAATGATTTTTTAAAATTTTCAAGGTCATTTTGGCCCTTAAGAATAAGGTTTAGTCTTTTGTTAAGCTGATTTTTCTTTTAATCACATTAATTAATTTTAAGGGAATTCACTAATATTTTTGGTCAAAAACAAATTTGAACTGACTATAAATTTCAAATTATTATGATTCCAAAAATTTATTCCATTTTTTTACCAATTTTAATTAAATAATCAGTAGAAATTAATTAAAAATTAATCTCACAGACATGTTGCGACAACAGGTTTTTTATGCAAAAAGGTCATAAATTGTGAATTTTTTTATACCCAATTTCAATGTGAAGTTGGTTAAAATTAAATAAATTTTATTAATTGATTTATAATTTCTCTAATTTTACTTTAAAATCTTTTTAAAATATAATTTATCCATATAAATAAATTAGTTTGAAATATAGTTTTCAATTAAAATTCTGTATTTTGTACTATTCATTAAAAAATAGAACATCTTAGAAAAATACCAAAAACACACCCTAACCTAATTTATATGTTTTTATTTAAAATTTTATATCTATTTTTTCCCATAAAATTTATAAAATTTTCAAAAATAATATTTAAATAGAGTTTTATATTAAAAGGTGGAAAATTAACCTTTTGAAAAATGAATCGTTTTCTTCATAAAATTGGATTTATTGTTATCTTATTCCTATAAAAATATTGTATGAGTATAAAAAAATTAATGAATATATATTATATATGTTTTGTTTAATACATTCATCAATAGTATTTTTTTTTATTTATTGAGATAAAATGTTGTATGTACGTTGTTTTCGTAGAAAAGAACTTCTATTACCTTCAAATAGTTATTAATTTCATTTCTTACTAATTTATAACCAATGGATTCTTTTTTTCTACATTACTAAACCCTATTTTTTATTTATATTAATCCTATTAATAACTCACATTCAAACAGATAGGTGGTAACTATAATGATGTTTTAATTACAATATTTATAGTATATTTTAGTTTGGTAAAACTCAGCCTTGTGTGTAATGCAAGTTATCGATGGAACTAATAATTTTTTTAACACAAGACAAATATAGTTTTCATGTACCAAAATCCAATATAATTGTTTTACAAAGTGAAATTTTAACTTTTTATGGCGTGAAACACAAACCAAAATAAGTTCTTTTTTATAACACAAGATATATCAAGCATTACGTGAAATTAAAAATATCAAAAATATTAACTTATTTAGAAGGAAATATTTCAAAAAATCTTAGGGGGCTATAATTTTCATGTATATTTCTGTTTTTAAGGTCCATTTATTGTCCTACATCATTCATTTATTATGTATTTTTTCACTCAAAAGATGTCTGGGATTATATAGTTAATTTCTCTAAAACAAATTCAATATGTTGAGCATGATCAAAGGTGTAATTAAATTGTTCCATAATATATAAAATAATAAAATTATTTATTATTTATCAATAATTTATCTAATGATTTATATCTGTCAATATATTTTTTAAAATAGAACCTAATTATGAATGATGTTTTAGTATTTTAATTTTGTCCTATTAAAATCACTATGACCATTTAATATAAATATCATTTATATAATATAAAATTTATCATTAAGATATATGAATAATGTGGAAAATAAGATATAAATTCATTTAATCCATTTTCAAAATGATACTTTTAAGGTTTTGGTGAAAAATTTAATACATCATCCAAGGAGGTGGTGAACCTACAATAATACAAGCAATGTTTTAATTTTCAAATGGATGGGAGAAAGGTGGTTAATTACAATTAAATAAACATAATATTATTTAAACATATTAATTATAATAATGTATTCATATTAGTATGAGTATAATATGATTTTAGGAGGTAGAAGAATAAAATTTAAAGGAATAGAAATGGGAAATTGATTACGAGTTATTACTGTACTTCTTTGGATGACTCATTTTCTAATTTGATTGTTCTTTTGAAGGGTGGTATTTTGTTGATATTAGATAATATAGGATGTAACTAAGAATTTTGGGTTGGTATTATTGAAATTTATGGTCAATATAAGAAGATTATGGTGTGAAGATAGGTGAGGCGGTGAAGGGTGGCATTAATAAGGGGATGAGAGTTGTGTTTTAAAATAATTTATTATTGATTTTATAATTTAGCTTAGGAAATATGAGTCAAATTTATTCACCTATAATTTTTAGTTTTATAAATAATTTTTTTTTATTTTAATTTAAAACCAATCCATAATGAAATTAATTATTTTGAAAACGTAATTAAAAGAAAAGGTCTGAAAATAGTTTTTCAATAAAATAAAATATAACTTACGTTAAAAAATTTCAGATATAGTTTACTAAATTTAACTTATTAATTTTAAATGTATCATTTTACTGCTTAAATACATATTTGGTTAAGAGAGTGGTTTAATAAATTTTTATTTCTTTCTTATAGCTAGATGATATCAAAGAATTTGCAGTATTTATGAAAACTGTATTTTTACTATTCACTATAAAATTAATTTTTTTAAAAATATCCAATAAAATAAAAAATAGTATAACATAAAAATCTCATTAAAAAAATTAAAATTCATTATATCTATATAATTTTATAAATATGAGAAATTGAAATTTTAAATAAAATTATTATTTATTGGGAAATATTAATTTTTCTGACATGATCAATTTTCCAACCCTTAGGAAAATTATGTATGTGATCATAAATTAATATTAAAATTTATATAAAAATAAATAATTTTAAAGAAAAATGTAGCAAACCAAATATTGAAGTACGTGGACATTACATTACTTTTTCGGAATACTTAAAACATAACAAAAATAGACGCCCAATAACCGTATTAGTTTAGTGTCTTTGGAAACATTGAACATAATCTTCTAATCATGGTGAAAGATCTTAAACATCTCCCATAAATATCTTCACCTTTTTTTCTTACTTAAACCTTTTTTATATCTAGGAGAAAATAAAAAATAACAAGGGTGAGCTCAAATGATCATTAAGGGTAAGCATGGAGAAAATAAAACAAACCATATACATCTAAACATAAAAACATGAACATAACGTTTAAACATCAAAATCTTGAGTTTTGAAATAAATCATGACAGTACGTAAGGAATATATCACAAAGGAACATTAATAATGATAAAATAGCATGGGAATAAAACATGTAATTATGGAAAACCATTAATCACATGATGTGATTTCCATATTAGCCAAGGCATTGCTACCAAGACCATCATAGTGGACAAAGTCCATTACTGAACCGGGTTTACTTGTCATTCCAGTCCTGTATTACTGAACCGTATTTACTTGTCATTCCAGCCAAGTCTATCTCATTAGATATAAGTCTTTACCCAATGCATTGGAGTAAGATATAGGTCCCACCAATCTCATAATGAAATCATCCTTTCATGTGCCAAAAAATATTCATAAATCTTTCATCATATCCCAACGAATAAAATGGGTTTCATAGACATCATCCCGTCATAACATATTCCATATAAAACAATGGATATAATTTCATCATAAACAAAATCAAACCATGTAAATATTAAGTACGTTATACATGAAACATAACCATAATAAATAATTTCATCTTATATGGAAAATAGTTTTGATAAAACACTTGAAATGAATTCTTGAGGAAAAATATCCTTTCTTCTTTAAAATCATTTTCTTTTCTCAAAATGTCATGCAATTTTAAAATAAAAGAATTTTTTTTAAAATCATCATGAAATATTATAGAGGAATATTCATGGAAATAAGGAGTTATGAAACCATAAAAATCCGTTCATGCTGTATAATTTAAAAAAAACACTCTCCTTGTACTTTTACCGAAAAAGTCAAAAAAGTACCTCATATGGTAAACAAAAGAAAGATTACTTCCATACCACAATGTAAAAGTAAAACAAGGGGTAAACATGAATTTAAAAATACATGGAAGAATAGTAAATACATTATGAAATCATTTTTTTAAAACATGGAAATCGATGATAAATATAACCCCAATAAATATTTACGAATAAACAATCTCAGATAAGAACGAGATTGGAATAATTATCCCTTACCTTAGGTCCAAATTCGTCTATATATGTCTGAAACTAGTGTATAGTGGTTTTAAAAATATTATAACTTATAACAGAACCATAATAATAATTATGATATCATATATGATTCACTTACGACTTTATATTACCCATTCATCTGTCAATTCCTTGTTAAAGCAATGTTTTGGGTAATAGTCGTTTCATTTATCGTACATGTTTGGACTTGTTGTTCTTGATATTATTACTTATATCATGATTTACTTACTTCCAGAATGTAAAACATGATTTATATATCATATATATTAATTATATAGATATATATATATATAAGATAGATAAATGAAATGAAATACAACGTTCATGGAGACGGTAGGCCGTATGTACGCATGAACGTTGTTTTTCTTTCCTTATTTAATTGAATGGAAGTAAGTAAAGGAAATATATATATATATATAAAAATAAATATAGTAAAATTATTATGTCATATATTTCATAATTATTCATTATATACATTATAATCATTCTTGAATGGTTAACATGGAGAGTGAATCTCATCGCATCGTGGAGACGGTAATCCGTACGTACGCACGAGCGTTGATATCGTTCCCATAATTACTGAATAGAATTTGATTGGATGATATAATAAAACAGAATTATTATGATGTTATTAGAATCCTATATAGTTTTTATTTCCACCATTATACCCATCCAAGTAAGGTGGTGGTGGAAAAACAGTTTACACCACGGCATAAAGACGGTAAGCCATACGTACGCACAGGCAGTGATTTTGTTTTATCGTAGGATGGATAGAAGGTGAAATAGGTTTGTTTAATATTTATAATAACATATAATTATATGAGTGATACTGATTTTATTAATTTATAATGAAACAAATAAAAAAGAGAAAGTATAGGAAGAAATAAATTTGAAAGGATCGGTAAAAGATATTACCTCTTCCTCGACGTGCCTCTTCTTAACCTCCTAGTAGGGCACTAAATATGGTCTTTGAAGAATACCAGGACCTCTAGTAGGTTTCTAGATAAGTGGAGAAGAGAAAAGGACAGGTTTTGGCCGATCTTGAAGGCTCAAAATGTTGTGAAGATGAGAGGGAGGAGGTGCCCTTTTATAATGGAGGAGAGGGGCACTTTTGGAAACCACAAAAATATTAATTTATAATAAATTCAAACCCCACTTAAAAACCTCCAAAAATTACTAAATTTGAAGATGAGATGAGATAAGGTTGTAATATCATCAACCAATAAAATTTAGACATTTTTTAAGTTTATTTTAAACCTTATCATTTTGATTTTTCCTTAGTTAATCTATTTAATTTTAATAGATTAATAACATATCTTATTTGTCTAGAAAAATCATGGGGCACATTAAATAGTTCAAATAATATTTATTTTAATATTTTGAAAAGAATTTTTTTGATATTTCAATTAATAAAATAATTTCTGCATCACTATTGTGTCATCATTAATGATAATTATTTAATACACAAAAATTATAAATAAATTCACATGATGTATATAATTTTATTTTATTTCTTGATACTATTTATGTTTGATGTTTTATGACTTTTATCACCAAATTAAAATTATTACACTTATAAGATATAAGAGAGTGACATGTTGTCAGTTTCTTTGGTTTTAATAATAATTACACCCTTTTCATGGTAAAAAGTCCATGAAATGAATCTATTCAGACCCTTAGGTGATATGGGTATACTTTTATTCATCGAATATAATTTTGGAATGTGTTAGGGTAATTTTATAATATTACTATTACCCTTAATTGCCTAATTTACCTTTAACTGTGGTAAATAAAATTTACCGTGGTTACTATTCATAATGCACAAAAATAAAAAGTATCCTATGAACATAATTTAGACCTACTGATTTCAAATATGCAATCAATTTTTCCAAATTCAATACATAGAAGATGCAGTAATTAGATTAAAATTAATCCCGTTGTCAAAAAATGATTTTTATTTAAAACATTGCAAAAGATTGAAATGTTTTTACCTATAAATTCAACGTAAAATAATGATAATGACATAAATTACATTAAATAGAAATAACATATTCTATTTATTCTTTAAAACCATTCAATTTTATAATTTAACCACATAAATTATCTTGATGAAAAAAAATTGTTTTTAATTAAAATTTAGCATATTTTTACTATTCATCAAAATATGAATTTATTAGAAAAATATCCAATCTTTATCCAATGTAAATTTTTATATTCTGATTCACAAGAAGAATTTTATTTTTTAAAATTTAACTTATAAACTTGTTAAAAATTAGATTTAAAATTGGTACGCCATCAAAAGGGGGAAAAACTGCATTTTTTTAAAAATACTTATTTTACCCGAAAAATTTATTTTGTTCACATACCATGATCTTGAAAATGTGTAAGATCAATGATACTTTTATAAAATTAAAATTTTAGTTAATACTATTCATAACGGCTAGTTCATAATAATATTATAATAATATATCGTTTAGTGAAACTCTGTATTGCGTATAACACACGCTATTGTGGAAGGTCTCTCTTGCGTGTAATGAAAGCCAAGTCAGGGTTGCGTGTAGGGAAATCTTCATTTTGTGTTGTGTATAACATCATCAAAATATAGTTCAGTTATACATTTATCAAAATATATACTTGGTGTTGTGTAAAATGAATTTTATTCGAAAGAACTTGAAATTGTGTGCAACAGAAGTCAAGAATAGTGTTGCGTATACTACAAGCTAATACGGTGTAGCGTATAACGCAAGCTAATCTTGGTGAAGCGTATAACAAAAGACATCAAAGAAATTAAAGAGAATACTTCTCATAAAATCTCGGGGTGTTACCAAAAATATTTTATGAAAATAAATTTTATTTCATCTTATTTAATTTTTTATAAAAATATATTTTAATTGAAATAAATTTCACATGTTTTTAAAATATACAAGTGTATTTTATTTTTATAAAACATTTAATTTATCATATTTAAAATTTAATATTTAATGTTATTTTTTAAAAATTTATAATATTTTTATTCTCTAAATGTGATTATCTAAATTAATGTGTCGACATATTTTTTATTATGCAGTGAATGTGTTTTATAATATAATATATTACTAATTTTGAAACTTGTTTAACCTAAAGGAGAATCCCTTACATGAAAGTATGGGTCGTTACAGTCATATTCCTTTCTTAAATATCATCCACAAAATTTTATTTCAAATAGTAAGATGAAAATCGAGGATGGTACTTCTATTTCATTTCTTCCTCAGGTTCCAATTTTTTCTCTTCATACTTATGGGGCCTCCAAAGTACATTAACATGTTCAGTTGATATTTTAGTCTATAAATTTGTCTCTATAGTCCAAGATATTCTCTATATTTTCCATGTAATATAGATTATGTTCCAAATATTCCAGATCTTGTTTTATTACATGTGAGAGTTATGATATACACTTTTGTAAGAGAAGTATGTGGAACATGTCATGCACTTGAAACTAGTTTGGTGGGATTGTTAGTCAATAGGCCACCATTCAGATGCGATCAAGAATCTCATAGGGGCCAATGTATTTTGTATAAAGATTTCCCTTTATTTCAAAACCTCACAACCCTCTTATATGGGGATATATAACAGAACACTTCATCTCTAAATTCAAACTATTGGTCTCTCCAATGATTTTCACTCACTCGAAAAAAATTGTTTAAAAATCCCTAAAAATTAGGGGTTCTGAAGTGGGGTAGACTGGTAGAATCTCCAAATACAATTAGGTTACAATCACAAGGTATGGATCATGAGTTATATTAATGAGAAAGTATAACACTAGGAATAACTTTAGTACCAATACTATTTATAAAAAAGTTACCCCCTTCATATAAGAGTGACCTTTATACTATAACCAATATGTAAATTTCACTTCTAGAAAAAATAAATTAAGTATAACTAAATGTTAGCATTGTCATAAATGTAATTGACCATAAAATTATATTCTAATTTAACCAGGGAAATTTTTATATTGTAGAGTTTTCATAAGGAAAATCCAATGAGTAATGATCTAGTATCTATACCAATTGAGTTTCATGAACCATAATAGGTGTTGTATCCCAGAATCACTGACCCCCTGGCATCCCAGAAAAACTCTCCTCCCCTTATAATTTCCTGAACACAAGGCCCTTCCACATTTAATTTTAATCCTTAACTATGGGGACTGAACATGATCCAAATTTATTGAGGAGAATTACCACCACTATTAAGGTCTTAATAGTGAATACCTCTATTGAAAGAGAATTCCTCTCCCCAAAAAAGGAGTGAACTGAGATCCTCTACAAGATAAATGAAATAAACCTTCCAAAAAAGATGTGTGCTGCATTTTCATTTAAAATCATTGTTCCTAATCTCCCAAATCACTGAGGAATAAATCATTAAGTGGATATTATCCTATAGATAATGAAGATATACCACTATAACCAAGTTCAATGTTGATATGAAATGTATCCCCCTACACTTGAACACCAAACAACTACATGATAATCTCCAAAGTAATTTAGTCCATTATCCAAACAAAAAGATCCATACTGAACCGATATTTGGAATCTCACATCACATGCCTCGTGAGACCAAGTGAATTCCAATATTTTGAACGTTTTCATTCATTGGAATGGAATTTTTACATAGATATGAGATAATGAATTTTATCTTCACCAGTATATCCTTACACCAAAGTGTTCTAAACCACACATCCAACTCATAGTTGGAATACAAGTAACAAAAAATCTCATGATCATTGGGAGAACTTGATGGAGACTCCGAGAACCCCAAATTTATTGTACATAAACTAGGTGTATCCTTTCAAGAAATATATTTTGATTATCATCCATAGTAATAGAAATAATCCAAGGATTTAATCTTCCTTCATGAAGGAAATCTCTAGGATTGTTCATGTTGGGAAGGTTATGCCTAGTTTTCCTTCTAGTACCTAAAGTTTCCTTAGCCAAACACCCATCTCACATTATCCTCCAAAATTATGAAAGAAATAATCATGAATCATACCAGTCCAGATTGTTTAATTTCGTTCTGATACAATTATATCTAATCCACTCTAAACCAATCACTCATTAACCTAACCCACAATTAATTCCCCTCAATGATATCTCATTACAATTTATCTTACATTCCCTGAATGGTCTCCTCCACACTCATGAGGTTGATACCTCCATCAACTAGGGTCTATTAAATCCTTTTCTAAGATTCATGGTGGTAATTCCCCTCTGATATATTATCCCAATTAAAGAAGTTCATATTATTTCTATATCATATATGATTCCTTTTTTCATCTTGATGAAAAAAATGCTTCAGCATGGATGTCATAATAATTTTTTCTCATCATGATCCTATCTCTGAATGAAAGGATCTTGTTTTTCAGTTGAAAAAGTGGGACGTAATCTTACTGAACAGGTTCTCAAACAAAAAAATCTTTAATTTACCATCTGAAATGGATCCCCCTAAATACTCCCTTTGGGGTTTCTTCTTTTGATACCCAATTTTTCTGGATTGATCCTTCTATAATGATTAAAGTTGGATTTCAGGAGGTATACACAACTCTCCATAAGATTCATAGGTTCCCTACTCCATCTAAAATAATTATGTATGATTTTTTTGAATCCATAAATGGATCTTATCCTCCCATTGATAAATAAAAAAAATATCTGTTGTATACATTAGGTGAGGCACTAGTCTAGTCTCATACTTATTCCTAAATGGAAGGATCCTCCCTCTCACTATATCACACTTAATATTCCTAGTGAGAGCTTTCTAATCTAGTATGAACAAGATCGAAAATATTGGATTCACCTTCCATGGACCTCTTTCTAATTTTATGAAGACAATGAATCTACCCATATAAAACACCAAGAGATATGAAGATGTAAAACATCTTCATATTATATCTTGGATCCACTCCCTATATTTGACCTATTCCCTAAAATTTAAGATATTAAATTGTTCCATTTGATCAAAAGCTTTGTACATATTCACCATGATCTTGATTTTAGACTCAAGACACTTCATGTTGATATCTTCCATCATTTGTTTCACAATCATGATTTCCCCTAGATGCTCTGACACTTCATGAAGTCATGTTGTTCTTACAAAATTATATTAAGAAGTATTCATCTCACCCTTAAATCAATTATTCTATTGAAAATATTCTATGGAAATTTTCAAAGGAATAATAATTTATATTTTCATAGTTCCACTGTATCTTTCACATTAGGTATCAAAACCAGTTTGGATGCAGAAATAGATCTACTGAGTGAGGCCCCTCAAAATTAGTCACATACTGATTCGATGACCTAGGTTTTAATAAAATCCCATAAAAACATTAAACATACCAGAGAATCCATTTGGACCTGGTGAAATTTCTACATATAAGGAGAGAATGGAATCATTGATCCCCTTATTTTCTATAATGGCATTCATCTCAATATTTTTATGGTCACCCCCCATCATGGGGATGTTGTTCCAGAAGGTTTCTTCATTTCCATCCCTCAAACTCATTTCTTCTTCTTTAAAAGGAATCTATGTGTGAAGGTTATATAAATTTATTTCTGAAATTTTTTCATCGCATGTACGAGCCATTATCCAACAAGAGGATAATTTTTAATGTTGTATTTTTATCCTTCACAAAACCATGAAATCATTTGGTATTCCTTTCTACCTCCTTTAGCCAATGTACCCTTGACTAATCCATTTAACCCCTTCAAACTCTGATAAATTTTCAGACCGAATATTTTTCTTCCCATTCATTACTAATAACATATCATCATCACACCTCTCAAATAACTTCCCCTCCAATGTACCATTGTCATTGTTTAATTCTCCAATGGATAAATTATTGTTGGGTCCATTATAGATCAACTCCTACAAATAAATTCTTAACCTCTTGAGTCCACCGTTGAGATTCTTGCATGCATTACCCCTCACTGATTGATTACATTAATCATAAATTACCTACAAAAACCATTCATACTGTGCCTACAAAGCTGAGTAAAAGAATATTTAATCCCTTATACCTTCTATATTTACCTAAAACCCTGGCTATAGAGGATTCAAGGGTGGTGGGTGACCTCTAACTGTGGGTTGGAGTCTATATCCTAGATATTGGATAGGAAACTGTCCATCCTTCCCCATATTCTCCATTTCATTCTCTTATTATTGACCCGGTGAATGTGTCACCCAAAAATATCATATCCATAAGGTATTTTGTTTCCAAGAACTCTTTATAGTCTTTCATAGATATACGGGAGTACATTTCTCACATCCCTCCGCTCTCATGCATCCATGCTGGAGTTAATGTTTTCATCCATGAACCAAGGGAAATTTCATTGTTGAAACAAATATAATTTGTCTCATAAATTCATCCTCTCATTGGATTCACATTTATCATATAATAAGGTGAGAAAAAGGTAGACCCCCTAGCGGCCACCATGGAAGTAATGTGTTGAGTAGAGAACCCCACCTTTTTGTAGTCTCTTCAATGAGTATTAGAGTAGCTTCTATAACAACTCTATGATTATATTATGTGTTTCTAAATGGTTTTTACCATCTCTATAATCTCATCATCCTTCTAAGTTCCTAAAACCTTACATTCTACTACTGTATCCCAAAATGTTTGAGTTCTGTATTTATTTTCAATGGATTTATAAGGATCCATTTGAATGATTTAGTGTAAGATATTAAATCTATAATTCATTTAATCATTGGATAATTCTGTCGGTATAAAATAATGTTTTTGGATAGTTCATTAATATTGGAAATCATTATAAAGGTGAAAGACCATAGTGAATTTGAATTTTGTGTTAAAGGTACAATGATGACTTTTCCAAAACATTCAGATAAACCTTAGATCTTAATTATATATAATCAATAGTGTGTTTTTGTATAGACCCAAATCTTATGTAATGATTATCTTTATGATTTTATCGAGTGAAATGTCCCCTATAATAATAATGAAGTGAGTAGTCTCCATGATATGATCTACTATAATCTATATGAAATTATATCTTTTGTATTTATTCCTATAAAATTAGAGATAAATCCATATTATTGTTCTCCCATTTTCATACAGATATGGGAAATTTTACACTCTCCCCATGGAATTTTTCATTTATAAATTAAATTGTTTGAATAACAAACTCTTTGATGTGTAATAGATAATGTATTTATTCATATTTTAACAGTAATAGTGTTCTCAAAAATCTCTATAAATCATTATTCTCCTTCGGTGGATAAATATGTTGACCTATAAGAAACATTCAATAGTTTTCTTTCAGCTCATGATTTTATGGTGTATATAATAGTGTACCAAATATCACCAATCCTTCATCAGTTATAAATTCTATGTATTTTTCCTTTCTTATAGAATCCAACTTCTTTATTATATCCATATCATCCTTTCGATCTTTCTAAATTTTATCTAAAATAGATGGTTGAGCGATCATTTATGAAATGTAAACGTTTTTCCTTTATTTTTGATTCCCATAGTGATATATAATATATATATATATATATTCAATTTATTTTATACATAAATTCATTAGTTTTTGATTGTGAAAAATGATATTCTAGTCAGGTTTTAAGGTTTTATGGTTTTCAATGACAATGTTATCCTTGTTGGGAGATATAGAGGAAACTAAGAAATAAGATGGAAAATATTATCCTAAAAATATTTCAATAGTATATAAAAAGAATAATATTCATAATGTGACCATGTTGAGAATACATGTCCATTATTATTATTGGGGACACTTCACATAATTAAATGAAGTTTCGCGACATGATAAAATTTTCGTGAAACCATAGAGGAACTACATAAGGTTAGAATTATTTTTTGTCCATTTATTCACACTATGATCAATAGTTGGAATATCACATAAAAAAGTATCTTTGAAAATAATGAAATGATAATGATTTTTCACATTATGATAGGAGTAAGATTTTTTTAGGAATTCTGCATAAGCCTCTCCCTATGAACCACTTATTCACAACCTGAAATGCACAGTCAAAAGACAAAAAGATATTTATCTTGGACAACTACCCAATGATTTTCCCATGGAATTCATGGAAATTCAATATTTGGAATGGATAAATGATGATTCATTACATGAATGAATCAGTTTTATCATAATGTATTCAATGCTGAAGGTTTTGTAGGAAATAGGATATTCTTCTCACACGGTGAATCACTAGTCATGTTATGTGAGATTCAATCCTAGATTTTAATAGAAAACATTATCCATTATTGTTAAGGTATTTTGATCCATGTGTATTTTTAGATTTAATACATGGTCATAAGGGATTTATGATTATAAATCAATCAGTTTTATGGGTGAATTTGGAGAGTAGATAGAATTTTCTAGGGTTTTGACCAGGGGAAGCTAATAGTTTGCTTTTTTTCTTTTCTACCTTTTTCATTATTCTATAAATATAGATAAAATTTATCCATTTAATTAAATTTTAATTTATTCATGTTTATATTATTATATATTCAGTGGTGTGTAGTTTATTCATCACTGATAATCACTCGATGATGATTTTATAAACCCATAGGGGAAAGTGAAATTGGTTTAAAGGGGAATGTACCCACATGTTTTGATTCATATCTATTAATAGGATAGTAATTTTTGATAGTATTGAGTTTTGATCACAATTTTATGTTTTTTTATTAAATCATTGACCTATTATGTTTAATGAAGAAATAAAACCAACATTTTAGAGTAAATTAATTCATGAACACGGAATTTGATAATTCTCATGTTTTTGTGATCAGATCTTAATGTAGTTCAACTATTTAAATTAATATGACCATGTGGGTTTGATATGTTAAATTAGATTTGATAATAATTAACCATGTTATCTCAATTACATTTATTGTTTCATAACTAGTCGATATGATTGTCTTGTAAAAATAATTAGGATAGTATTTTTTAGAAATGACTCCAAGATGATAAATCCCTTCCCTTCAACCTTCTTATATTCTTTCAATTTATTTTTATTTCATTCATTGTTTGATAGTTTATATATTTTTTTCAATTATTCATAGTTATACTGAATAGATTTTAACAATCTAATATTTATTCAAGATTTATTGATAGGATTCCCTATTCCTCATACGGTCAACCCCAAACTTCCGTTATTTTTTCCTTGATAGTTAGTGTAATTCAGGTTTTATAAATGTATAATGTTTGGTATCCCATAAAATGTAATTCCATCAATGGGTCTAATTAAAATTTTCTTCATAATGGTGAGATAATGGTGTATTTTTTCCAAAAAATGAATATTTATTTATTAGGACTGTGGATTTTATATTTCCCATCCCTATTTAGAGATTTCAATTTAGAAATTTATTTTTTTATTTTCATTTGTGTCTCCTTTTTACATGATTGGTCATTATTGGTGGTGTATAAGATGCAGTACACATAAGAATAGTATTTTGGACCACCTCATTTGGAGTAAATTAAATATCAATAGTAGTATTCCTCACTGTAATTATAGAATTTCAAAAGATTTCCCAATAAAGAGTCGATTGTAATAATTTTTTCTTATGAGTATGATGAATTTTGGTACAAATAGTGGACTGATGGATATTATCTCCACTTAGGAGGCTCTCACAATTATTATAACGACAAAGGTGGATCTTTGGATAAATAATATTTTCTATAAGTACATAATTTTTATAAATATTACGAGAAAATTGACAAGTATAATTAATCTATGAACTCTTAATGTTTCGGAGAATATAGAGAATGCGATCAATGGACATCAAGCATAGCTCGATGAAAATGAAAATATATCCACCAATGTGGTTTTAACTAGTATATTTTTGGATTACCTGGTAACTAATTCTAGTTTAAATTTTTATCAAGGGGATGAAAAAAGTTCTAGTGGAAGAATTAGTAGAGAATTAATAAATTAATTTTTTTGAAGGAAAGATGTAGGATTCCCAAGTGAATGAATAATGTCTTGAATTATTTGATAATTTGACAAAAGAAGAAAATATACCACTAAAAGAATAACAATATATGAATAATTCACTCCTTCAATTATAACAAGAATATAAAAAAACATGATGGAACCCATTGATTTCATGGTAGTAGAAAATGTGGACTAGTCCAATGATGAAGGGAGCCTATGAGTGGAAGAATTGAAACAAGGGGAAGAACGACCATAGGAAGCCTTGATTCTTGACAAAATTTCTAAGGATGAAGCGGAACCATAGATAGATATTGAAATAGGAACTACTATATAATTATGATGGTCTGCTACTATATCCAGGGAATAGGAAGAGAAAGATGAAGTGTTGGAGGAAAAGTATGAGAAGCATATTGAAACTCTCATTGACGACTGAAATCCATCACCTAGAAAATGAGGATGTACTAATAAAATAGAGTATTATGTTAATTAATTGGATGATAAAGTTGTATAATGTTAATTAGTGATGGAGGAATGTACATTAATTGTTGTAATTTATCAATAAAAAGTACCTTGAACAATGGAAGAAGAATATTTTGAAATCAAATGTTTCAGTCCGACATTCAAAAAAATATGAGAATAAAATAGTGGTGATTGAGTATTATAAATTATGTTTGTATTTTTAGTTAATGATTAATTATTTAAATCCATCCCTGATTGTTGAGTCAACCATAAGCCTGTGTCAAAGAACTATAATAGAAAATAAGGATAACAAGTGCATTAGATGAGTAGGTTTAAAAATCAGTTCTAAATATAAAATTTTATATACTATTTCATTTTCATATTATGTCCCACCAATGTTGAGATATATCTTAAATAACTTAAATAAATATAATTAGGAATAATAACAAAATAAATTTATTTCTAGGAAGTAGTTTTTGGAAATTATTTTAAGTTTGGATCTATCCTCATGGTTAAATTCTTTTATTTGTTTGTTCCAAAATTGGATGGAACCATGCACATTCATGTAGTTATTTTTCTTTCTTAGGTTTCAAAAGATGAAGAATAATCTGGAAATTAAGAGAATAAATAAATAAAAAATTCATTAACATGGTATTAAAAATTGTTTCTTTTATTTTTATTCTACCCTTTTATTATTTCAAAAATGTTTTGAAAAAGAAACATAATTTGTGCATGAACTAAAATGTATTAAATTTTATCAAATTACATGAATTGTGTGTATTATACTAACTAATCATGGAGACATAAATTCCTAAGATAATTAATTAAATAATTTAGATTTTTAGGATTATTGTTTCCATAAATTTTAGACTTATTGGTGGACAGTTGTAAAAGTCACATTCTTACTTAAATATGGAATTTCATGAAAATAATGGATTATATGATTGTGAATCATGATATTTATTCTAATAATATTATATTTAATAAAATATCCATTGATTTATATACCCTGACCTGATTGAACAACATTACATTTTTTCCAATACTAAGTGAGTTCTAGGAAGGTTATTAAATATTATTTCTCATATCATTTTTCTAGAGAGGACTCAGGGTAGGAATAACAACCATAAGTTTTTTGTTATTATTACTAATTCAGGATAATTTTAACCACATAAAAATTACTGATTCCATATATTGATGTGTTTTTAGTATATTTTACATTAATACATTCTATTCATTTTATCTTCAGTGAAATAAATAAAAACCGCGTAATACCTTTATAGGAATCCACATTACAATCCTAAATTTCCTTCTCACCCTTATTCTCTAAGTTTAATTTCATTATTATTACATTTGATATTTTAATATAGAATTTGTTGTTTTATAGAACTATTAGGCGAGTGTTCATTTCATGAGTGTAGTGGGGGGATATCCCATAGTTATTAATAGAAAGGGATCACATATTTTGGTTATTTTCCTTACATTAAATCCCTTAAATTTTGAAAAAAATAAAAAAAATAAATGAAAATAAAAATTAATAAAATAATTGAAAAACTAAGCACATGAGATACCTTGTATTGACATTTTGTTAAACACATCACCCCCTTCTTATGGTAGAAATTAAAATTAGTGTCAGAAGGAGATTTATTGTTGGTATTGAGGTGATATGGGGGTTAATCTCTAAGGGTGTGGGACTTTTCCTTATGCACACTCCACTAAAGAACATGATATGAAAAAAAAATAGTGAAAATTAGGATTCCCCAAATTATTTTACGTATTTTTATTGTATAGATCCCTTGTAAAGAATTGAAATAAGTGGGGAATTTAATATTTTGAATTTAGGTTGATGTAGGTATAATTTCATTGATCTCGCATAAATATCATGAATTGTGATTCAAGAAAATTTTCCCTCCTGTATTATCCTTTGTTTTTTATCTTTCCATTATAAACCACCAACCTTTTTCATCAATTTCATTGAGACCATAAATAAAATGTTCTCATGATTTTTATAGTTTGATTTATATGTGTATATTTAATCTACCTACATGAATATGGATAGAGCTTATATTGATTTACATTGAGTATAAATCCGATAATATGATCTTGAGTGATGAGTGAAATGAATTTCAGTGGGATAAATATTAAATGGAATGAACATTGATGAGTAGTTGACGGATGTGATTGAAAAGGAGAAATTTACTAAGTTATAAATTATAGATGAATCATAATATTCTAATTATTTATTGATTTTGTTTAGTGATTTTATAATATTTACTTATGACTTCTTTTATGAGCATGATAAATTGAATATTACCTTGTTCTGATTTGAACTGTTTTTTTGTTGTATGTTGAGTTTCTTTTTTAGGATGAGAAAAGGTTTGAGTGTGGGGGAGTTTTATTTCTCTATTTGCTATATATATTCATTTGATATAATATATCAATTCAATGTGTTTTGATTATGAAATATTATATTTCTTTTAGATTATTTTATTTTATGTGCTTTTATAGATGAGTTTCCCATGCTATGAAATATAGAGGAATCTAAGGAAAAATAAGTAAAATTGGGTTTTTGGAAGTCAAATATAGTTCATTCTATGACAGGACTATTGATGGTGTGACCTTATGACACATATATAACCATTCAAGTTATTGATACAAACTTTCATGATGTGACAAAATATTGGTGAACCTGAGGAGGAAATCATAAGGATTGTTTTCGTGTGAGGACGAGCTATTAACAACATAACCAAGGGTTTGTATAACACATAGATAAGGGAATTTTATACTCTTGGATGGAAATATTCATCAACACCATGATAAGAGTTAGATAAAATTCTATATTAATTTCATATAATCCTTATTCCACGACCTAGTCAATCTCATAGCAAAGTAACTAGTGAAAATTCAAGATGAAATTTATCTTTTATACTTCACTAAATATTTCAATTCATGAACTTCATGGAAAATTTAAATTTTTAATGTGGAAATAAGTATTCATATTATTAAGGGAACTATTTTTCCATGACGTATCAAATTAAATAGGCTTTTTAGAAATGAAAGCATTCATTTAACTCTGTAAACCTTTGGTTATGCCACAAGGGGTTAGAGGAAAACTTTTAAGAGGTTCAGTTTACCCTTTCATCAAGGGGTTTCTATTTATGTGGATGGTGGTATTTTAGGTGTGACCATAATTTATTTTAGTGTACAATTAAATCAATGGAGAGGGGGAGTTTGGTGATCGGATAGTAGTTGCAAGGGTTCTTACAAAGGGAATCCTTGAAGTTAGGTTTTTTTAATTTCTACATTTTTCTTATTTTTATAACTCACAATATTTTAATTATTCTAATTAAATTTCCATTTACATGGATCTATTATATTCTATATTGTATGGTGTGTAGTTTATTCAACACCAAGGATCACTTGATGATGACTCGATGAACCCATAGGGGGTGTTGGATTTGATTTAAAGGGGTGTATACTACTGTCTTCTAATTCATCTTTATTCATATGATAATCATGTTTGATTTTATTATTTTATAAAAATATGTTTATGTTATTTGTTATTATATCACTGAACTTGTGTGTTTAATAATGAATGTAACCTAACATGATGGAGGTAATTGATTCACAAACATTTATATCTATTGTTATCCTGATTTTACAATTAAATATCAATGCATGTTAATTATTTCAATTCGAAATAACATGAGGGTTTGGGATGTTAAATTAGTTTTAATAATAATTCAATATATTTTTTCAAATATAAATTTAGTTTTACAGTAATTTATTTTGTATTTTCTTACTATTATCGTCAGTTTAGGATTTTAGAGAGACTAACCCTTTGTGTTAATTCCTCGAAATTTATCCTTTATTTACACATTTCATTTGATTTTTTATTTAATTCATATTATGATAATTTAATATTGTTAAATTATGTTCCCTAATCCAAAATATATATATACTACCTAACATTTAATCCCGATTCAATGTAGATATTCTCTATTCCTCTTCGGATCAACCTCATACTTCAACTAATCTACACCTCAGTAGTTAGTGTGGTTTGGGTTATATAAGTTTTTAAACATTGGTATCCTATAGGATGTAATGACACTAGTGCATCCTATCATATTTCCATCCATTACATGACTAGTATAATTAGATCCATCTCAATTATCATCACAGATAAGGTTGAAATATCTTTTCAACATATAGAATCTACTACTTTTTTTAGCTTTCCATGATGATAATGGATTAATCATTCATAATCCTTGATCATATATAACCATATTCATTGGACCATGTTGATATCTTTCTATGTAAATGTACACATAATGGTCTTATGATCAATATAAATTTTACACTTATCTCCATAAATATTATTCTTTAAATCAATAATTAAACAATTACTTAAACCAACTCCAAATCTTGTTTTGGATGGTTTTTCTCTTAAATAATTAGTAATCTTAATGAATAGGCTATCAATTTATCATTTCTCATGAGTACATAACCCAATAAATTCTGAAAGCATCACTTTAGATAAAAAATACTTCCCCATATGTGGGTAGTATGATTAAAGGTGTAGTGATTAGTCATTTCTTAGACTCCATTAATCTCTCTACACTTTCATCAGTAATGAAAAACTTTACTCCCTTTTGTGTTAGCTTAGTTAGTGGATATTAAAATTAATATATCTTCCTCAAAAATAATAAATAAAGCTCAACTAATTCAAAGAAACTATGGATATTCATAATATATGTTGGTCATGGCCATTAATTAATATCCATTTTCGTTAAAAGATAAAAAATAACGCCTTTCTTATGATCATATTCCCCTTTAAGGTTAATTTCTCCGTATAAGACTCATATTAACTATAAATTTCATACAAATTGTCATTTCTCTAATTTTGTATCACAATATTAAAATTAACCACATATTCCTCCTTGTTTTTGGTGTATTTGATAATATCATCTATAAAGAACACCAAAAATTTACTTATGTAATTATTAAATATACAATTCATCATGTCCAGGAAAATTTTGGGAGCATTTTTTAGTCCAAATGGAACTATTATGAACTCTTTTGGAAGGTTTTATTAGAAATACCCTCCCTATCCAACTTTAGTTTATGATATCCAAATTAAAGGTCCAACTTTGAGAAGTATTTGGTCCCACATAGATGATTGAAAAAGTCATCAAGAAATCGATGGTTACTCATTCAGTATCATTATATTAATGAGTTCATGATAATAAATGATTTTACACGTTGACCCATCTCTTAAAAAAGATAACTGGTGGATCCCATTGTGAAAAACTTAGGCACAAGAAAACCTTGTTCATATTCTCTTTTAGTTTGTTCTTTAGTTCTTCCAGATCAATGGGGTCTATTCTATAAATATTCTTTGATATAGTCAGATATCCTAGTATAAGATCAAATGATAACTCAACCTATTCATCAAGAGGAATACCATTAAAAAATTTGATAAATACATCTATATATTCCCTCAAAATGGGAATGTATTACATTTTTAACCTCTCACTTTTGTCAATACTTCAAGGAAATTATTATTTATCATAAAGAAAAAATTCCCATTATTGGTGAGGATTTTCCAAATAAGTGTCATCATTCTTGTTTCATTTATATAGAATAAGAGGATAATTTGGGATGTAGAAATGGATTTCCTTCTCCTTTTAGTCGATGTTGGCTCTATATGAAGATAGTTGATCCATGACCATATAATATCAAGTTCAACTATAAGTAGTATAAAATGTTTTTCTGGGAGATTTATCTCAAAATTTCTAACCAGGGAAGATTTATATACTTCAGTAGCAATAATTACTTCATTTGGTATTTTGTGATAACTCAACCTCTATGTCATGAGGTGGTGTTTAAATATTTATTAAAAACATGAATTATTTGAAAGAATGGGTAGTAATAAAATAAAATAGAAAATAATATAAAAGTATGTGCATGGGACTACTTATATTCGAACTTGAATTATTTGAAAATAACTCAATCGGGGTTATTCAGATATTATTTGGAATAAACTCCATTCTGTTTGGAAATGGATTTCCTCCATTATGATTGAAAATAATAGACTCTATATGAATATATTTAAATATTTTCTATTCATAGTCTGTTTGGAATAAACTATATTCTTTTAAAATAACTCAACCGCTAGAACTAAATATTTAAACACCACCACATGAAATTGATTCATACTCCCTTTTATTATTTTCATGAAACCCCCTATCAATTTTGGGTGAGAAGTGCATGGGAAATATTCATTGAAAAATATTTTCTTTCATTCTACCCACTCTATTCATTCATTTTGTTCATTGAGATTCATATTCTCGATCAATTTCCACCTATGATCATATTCTCCCTCAAAATGATAAATGAACAACACAAATTTCTCCTCCTTAGAGAATTGGAGGATGAAGAATATATTTTCAGAATAATTATTCAAATTTTTTAATTAGGGGATCAGGATATCCAATAGAAGTTGGTAGCATTTTTCACATAAAGGAATCAACCACAACTTATTATCACTTAGAAGGAGTAGGGAATTATATATGAACAAGTTATTATTTTTAATTTGTTTTCAATTTTTAAGTAATGTAAATAGGTTATAAATTCTCGATCCAATCATATTTGAAATATTATTTAGGAAATATATACATTGCACATCACATAGGGCTTTAGAGTGATTTATCATATTCCAAGCTACTTACTAAAATATAGAAATTTAAGGATGATAATACTCAAATTAATAGTAATACAAATGGAAAACTCTGAACATTTTAAAATAATAACTAATAACTTTCATCTATATCCAATTTATGAATTTCTATGTTTTAATCTATGTTATTCATATTTCTTTCCTGTTACATAAACTAACCTAATCCCTCAAATAACTACACTATTCTTTGATACCAAATATAGAATACGGAGTCTCATTCACATACTATTTACATTGTCTTTTTATATAAAATACCATAAAACACAACACAAATATCCATAGGTTTGGTGTACCTAGGTGATTAGATAAATAAAACATCAACATAGAAGTAAAATAATTCAAATTCATTTTTTATCTTCATAAGGTTATACCATGTCAATATTTTATTTTATTACTATAAAGGATACCATGAGGACATACATAATGAAAAGGGTGTTCTATAAAGCCCAGTAGGGGACATAAAATGATTGAGAAATATAAAAATAGAGTTAAGAGGCCTAATATTTTTTCATAAAAATTGTAATCAAATGGATTCATGGGATAAATAATTATACATCATAGTATTATGGAATCATAATAATGTATTAAAAACATAAAACATGACATCGTAAACATAATTTAAGGCTCACTGTAAGAACAACATAACATAGTGTGATGAGATTACTGCTCATGAACCATACATGGAATCCCATGAGATATAAATATTACCCAATTAATTGGGTGATTTATAATTTTGGTCCCACCCATCACATCATAATAGGTACATTCATATGGGCCCCCCATTAATAATTCACATATATGGAATAATCATATGTAAAATCCAATAAAAAAGAAATGGGTTACATAATCTTATCTCGAAACACAACCAAATGTTATATTGTAATGATTCCCAGGTGAATATGGAATAAAATATTTTTGGGAATTTATATCTGAATAACGATTTATAATTCTCAAATAAGAAGATTCGATGTTGAAAAGTAACAATAAAGGAGTGCAGATGTAGTTATAGAATTGAATCTCTTAATTGATGTTTTAAAGGAAATGTAAAGAAACTATAATAAAGGTGATAAAATTGTGGTTTCATTAATACTATAAATAAAAAAGAATTATTTTCCATAAAATAGTTATTATTTATTAATATAATGTAAGGGAAAAAATTTAATGTATTTTCACCTGAAATCTAATAATGGATAGGATAGTTCCATTTAAACAGGTTTGTATTTAATAAAGACTGAGAAGGGAACTATAAAAATATTTATATCCTCCTAAAATAAAGGTAAAATATACTATAAATATATATAAGACATGTGTATAAAAAACTATTTTATAAGTACATTGGAATAATATTGAAATAATGTGAGGTAGGGAGAGAAAATTCCCAACCTAATGGTAAAGAGGGCAGTACAAAAGATCCCTTACCTCTAGTCCCGACTCACTTGGTACACGCTTCTAAAATCTAGAATAACAAAAATAAATTTATAAAATAAATCTATTGAGAACCTTTTTATTATATTTTTCTTTTTTAGGACCATTTATTACAATATTTCACTCATTTATTGTATAACTTCTCTCCCATCAACAACTTGGGGTTATTTGGTCAATTTCTCCAAAACTTCTTTTTCATGTTGTACATGGTCAAAGACATAATGAAATAGTTCCATTATCTCCATAATTGTAGAGTTATAGAGTATTTTTCAATACAATAGATCAATATTTATGCAAATATATATATTTATAAAATATATTCCAATTATGAAGATGCTTCATTATGCTCATTCTGGGCGGTTAATATCACTATGATAATTTATGGTAAATATAATTAATATAATGGAAAATTTTATATTCTAAAATACTAATCTTGTAATAAATATTATAATTATTAATTAAATATATTTTTAAAACCATCCATGTAAGTGGTGATTAAAAATGGGATAATTCATCTAGGTATGCAATGAAATAACTATAATACGCGTGTTGTTTTCATTTTTGAATGGATGTGAGAGAGGTAGATAATGTTTATTCTAGTAAAATTATTCTATTTTATAATAGTATGATATTTTTTAATTATATTATTTTGGGTAATATATATTTGGAGGAGGTATAAAAATAAAATTTAAAGGAATAGAAATGAAAAGGTTGTTAAGACTTCTTATCATAGTTCATTGGATGAATCCTTTTCAATTTTGGATTATGACTTTGAAGGGTGGTATCTTGAGGATACAAGAGCCACTAGAACATGAATAGAAAAAAATTGGATTTAGGGTAGAAAATTTTAAGTTCATATAAGAAGATTATTGTTTTAGTAGATGTGATAATGTGAATACTAGTATTTATAATGGGAGGAAAAGGGGTGTTTTAGAATAAATTTTTTATAATATTATCATTTAGGCCAAAGAATACATAGAGTATTGATTCCTCTAAAATTTATTAGTATATGATTAAGACATAGAGGGTTATTTTACTTTAATTCCAAGCCAAAAATTAATGATATCTTAAGAATACTTAATTATATAAAAATTATTGAAAAAGTTTTTTTATTAGAATAAAAAAACTAACGTTCCAATATTTCAAAAATCAGTTCCTAAATTTAAATTATTATTTCTAAATTCAAAATTCTAATCCTTAAATCAATATTTTTTTGAGAAAAAAGTTTAATAAATTTTTATTTCATTCTTATATCCTGGTGATATTGTAAGAGTTACGATATATTTTAAAACTATATTTTTATTATTCCAAAAAATGAAATTTTTTATATAAACACAAAAAATTCACCCTAAGACAACTTCAATGTGCCGATTCAAAAAATAAAATTCATTTTATAAAAATAATTCTCTAAATATAATAAATTTATTTTTTTAAAATAATATCTTTATTTATTGAGAAATATAATTTTTTATGAAAAAATAAAATTTGTCACTCTCAGAAAAATTTTATATGATTTCATAAAATTAAATAATCATTTTTATATAATTTTCACGTGTTTTATATAATTTTCACGTGTTTTATAAAACCATTTTATGAAAATAAAATTTATTTCAAAATTTTATATTTATTAAAAAAATAAACTTTATGGAAAATAAAATAGATATGTTTTACCGAAAATAAATGTATAACTATGTCAATCATTTATTTTATAATATCTTACATTGATATTTAATTGTATAGTGATTTAAATTTCATATATTTTTATTCTGAAAACATAATGATCTAAATTTAAATATTTAAGTGTTTTTCTTTTCTTATTATGTTGTGAATATATTTTATAGTATGTTTTATTACTAGATGTGACACATGGTTAATCAGAAGGAGAATTAATTTTATAAAAGTTTCGTTCATTATAATTTGGATGGGTAGTTGTTGGTGCCAAAATTTTGGAAGAAGAAGAACAAGAAGAAAGTCTGAGGGGATGCTTCGCGAAGACCGTTCGTGGATCCCCCATGCCCCTGCAGCCACTGCAGAGCAAGAAGGCGGGATGCCCCATGAGCTGATTTAACGTTTACGATCCCTCCATGGAGAAAAGAGGTGGGAGGATTCGCGATCCGATTTTAAATCCACAAACCCGCTGTGGAGCAAGGAGGCGGGAGGCTCCGCGAACCGATTTGACTTTCGCGAACCCGCTTTGGAGTAAGCTCCGTCTTCGCTCCAATCGAGATATGCTTCACGACACTTCTTATTTATAAATACAGGGCTCCCCTCCAGACCAAGGGATAGATCTTCCTACCTTTCAACTTCCCAGCTCCCCAATCATGAATCACTCTTTTCTCTATGTACCGTGAGCTACTCAAGGTACTTTTTCATCACGAAGTGCCTCCCCATTACTTCAATTCGTCCCCTCTTTATAGAGGGATGCCTTTCGCGGATCCCATGGGCCTCCGCGAAGTTTGGGGATCCCCAAGGGGACCCGGGTAATCGTGGAGCGTCTATGATTCTCAAAACATCCCTCATGAACATGTGACCCCTATGCTAAGGTATGGCCATTGTGCCTCGCAAATCACCTTGCTTCACAGTCCTACACTTTATGAGGCACCCTTGCTTCGCAAGGAATTGCTCCGCGAACACCTTTCAAATTTGTGAAGCACCTTTCATATGCACCTATGTCCTATACATAGGCTGGGACACTGCACTTTTTGAAGCATACCACTTCACAAAGCCCCTCCACCACATAGAGTACCATAGATTCACAAGGCCTCTACCTATGAACTTCTTTGCTCTGCAACTCCTTTTCCTATGCGACCCTCCAGGTTTTCACGAAGTGATTTCAAAGTCCCTTGGACGTTACATCCCATTGCGTTTCTTTAACTCATGCTTCTTCACATAGGCATGCTAACAACTATTGCTTCTTTGTATATCCATGCTAATGTGGACTCCCAATGGATCGCTCCATAAAACCCCCTAACAACATAGTTTCTATTGCCTTCCCTTCCCCAAGGGGAGGGAGGTACCAGTCATGTTAGTCCTAGGGGTGAAGAGTGAACCCACCTCATCCGAGTTGAAGGACGTTAAACTGCCAAGCGTCATCGTCTTCAACACATGATGTTAAACTGTGACCTCACCCCGCACACTCTACTTGGGACACCCCATCTCAGAAATTATCTATTCCCACTCATATCCATGGGAGTGTGACCATTCCTCACAAGGAATGGAATCCTTTTTATCGGAGTGGCGTGTGTCTGCAAGAAAAGTGAAACCATCTTGGTGTAAGACCCTAGATTTTCTTGCAATAGGTATAATCCCTGGTCCTCCATTCTTCTTCGATCCCAAGGACCAGAGAGGGGGGGAGCACCAGAGCCCTCCTTTATTCGGTGCCAAATCCCTCTCCCTCAGGGCTTTGTCACCACCAGGCCTCCACCCTGGAGTAAGTTCCAGTCTCCATATCCCTGGGGATACTAACCAGCATAAGCCCCTATTACCTCTTGGGCCACTAAGCACATGTAAGCCCCATTCGACTTCCCACGGATGCACATTTCACGATGTGATCATCATGTCTTCGCTGCCTCTTGTTTCTCACACCGATCATGACTCATGTGGGCATTGAGTAATCACCAACCATGACACACCTTTCTCAGAAGCCTAGAGTGTAAGCCCCAAACACGACTCGAACTATGTGGACTTTGATCCTTACCAAGGAAAGGTACATAAGAAGCCTCCCTGAGGTTCAAGCCCAACTAGCATTCGTTTCGACCCCCATTCACATTAGTTCACCACAACCATTCTGAACTATGAGTACTTTGATTAACGCCAAGGATAGGTATATAGGAAGCCTCCATGAGGTTCAAGACCACCATCCATCTGGACCCCAGGTCTTTATTTATGTTGGTTCACCGACCCCAATCCTGAACTACGTGGACATTGATCCTTTCCAAGGAAAGGTATGTAGGAAGCCTCCATGAGGTTCAAGCCCATCAACCATCTGGACCCCAGGTTCTTATTCACGTCGGTTCACCATCCCCAATCTTAAACTATGTGGACTTTGATCCTTTCCAAGGAAGGGGACGTTGGAAGCCTCCCTATGGTTCAATCCCAACACCCTTTGGTCATGACCACTACACATCTATCCACCCCCATCCTGTGTGATGTTAAACTAAATTCCCCTTTTGTGCCCCATCCATTGGTAAGCCATTGTGATCCCTACTCAGCAGTAATCCATTGTTAACATCAGTCAGTGGTAAGTCTTTGTTGAACTAAACCTAGAGATAATCTGTTTTCATCCCCTCTTTTGTGACCCATATATCTAGTCTAACCCAATGGTGTCAGATCAACCTCAGGCTTCCAACCATGCGTAACCCCCATTATATCATCGGGTCGTTGTGTTCTACGCACACCCCAATCTTATGCACCATCCTAAACTACGTGGACTTTGATTCCATACCACAAGGATACGTAGGAGGTCTCTTCGAGGCTCAATCCCAACATCATCGTCGCCCTCGAGTTGAATATATTTCATCCTCCATCCACTTCACTTAATCATCCATCATCTATACAGATTCTTACCCGGTCTGCCAAATTCGGGTGAGATCATACCAATTCACCTCCTCGCTGCTCTAAGCAATAGTCGGGTAACTAACCATGCATTAGCCCCGACATCACTGTTCCCTCAAAGGGTTTCAACTATTTTATCCACTCTAGTCAGTTCTCCGATCAGTCTGATCAGTCTCCGCTAGATGTTAAACTCGCGGCATACCCTGTGATAAACATAGGAAGTTGAGGAAAACCTCATAGACATGCCTATTGAATATAATTCCCTGCATTCGACATGGATTCCTCAAGCATATGTGCCCTCGAGAAGCCATATAATAACGGGATGAAACTCATATATGCCAGTGTTCCAGCATCATGAAACGCCAGTGATGTCCAACCTGACTACTCCCCCGACCAAAGGTTGTTTCCCTAGCTGGACCCCTTGGAAAGTATTGACAGAAGCACTGTAATTAACTGGCATCCACAACGATATGGAAAGGGGAAGAGTTTCATGAACAAGGTATTAAATCTATAAGGGAGACACGGACTTGGTGAAGTGTTCTGAGGAGGAATCCAATGAAGTAAGAACCGGCTTCCCATCACCTCATTTAGATCAAGGAGAAAACATCCCTGAACAAGTGACAAATGTTGCCCGCCATTGGAAAGTTTGAATGCGGGGAAACAAACAGCGTCGTCGTCCCCGAATCATACGGACACACACGCACCCCAGTGAAAGAGTCGAAAAAATAAATGGTGAACTCGGCCTGAATATATTCTCCTCAAAGTGGGGATTATTAGCGTTCGAGACTTCAGTAGAATAGCGTGCCACCAGATCTAGTTATCTGGTGCTAGATCCCACAAAGGAAATAATGGGCATGGCATGAACCTCACCAGAAGTTGGGGCAGTCAAAACGTTGGGCATCTCGGTCTATGAAGTTGTCAGTGTGGATCCCTCTTACCAACCATGGAAGATGAAATGGTGTTGGGGCACTGGACATCAATTGTTTTGTTCCAAAACTAATGTCTTAATCTCCCTTCATTTTCCAGGAACCAAGTCACTTCACTAGGAAGCCGATCTTCACCCACACACTGACACAGGGGCAGGGGAAACACCAATGCAAAAACCAGGTGTGGCACCGGCACTTCTGTGGAGACCTCCACAACTACATTCGTTGGGCGCTCATGCCATATATCCCCTTCTGAATTTATCCAGAAAAGGGTGATCAACGACCTTGTATGTCAGTAATAGGAGGAGGTAATTACCCCGACTCAGGATGTGGCCCACTAGGATCTAGAGGTGTATGCGCCTCATCTCCACTGCCACAGCCAAGGGCCACGCAGGGAGCCACTTCTCCCCACCCAAACGTACAATCGTGTTGGGAGCATGTCCGTAGAACACCTCTATGTCTCCCTCCCCTACGCCAAAAAGGTAGGGGATTTCTGGGTCAGCCCATCCAGGATCCCATTGCAGGGGCTCCCAGAGAGGGCTCCCATAAGGATGTGTCAGCGCCGCCACCCAGTTCTACTGGCCAAGGATTAGGTAAGCCATGTAACTAAACCACCGGCTCCGGTCCATATGACCAGACGCTAGCATCGGGCAAAAGCTGAAGAGGATTCCAACCGTTGTTCATCAACATCAGAATATACCATGGCCCAAGCCACTGCAGATGTATATCACCAGACCCCTATGTATGATGAGCAGGGGTTTTCATACACCTGACCCGGATCGAGGCCCCAACCGACCCCCGAGCAGGCGAGGTCGACTCTCTTGGTCGTCGGAATAGGCGGTGGACACCACAGACCAATCCGCAGTGACGAAACCCAATAAAGAGGTCCTACCCATACCGCCACCATGGGATGTGCGGGTCCTCCCCACATCCAGGTTTGGCATGGAGGTCCGCCCTGAGCCAACTTCAACCCAAACGAGGGTCTTCCCCATGACGGAAAAACTCACTACAGGAGTCTCTCCCGCGCTCATTAAACTAGTTATGGAGTCATTCCTCGTGCCAGAGACGTCAGTGCGAGGACATTGCACATCTGGTCACTCTCCAATGTGGGGGACCTCCCCATGTTCTCATAGTAGCTGGTGAATGTCCTCCTCACCCTGGAAACTAGAGGGGTGGAGGTCAGATTCACTTCACCAGCGCCCAGCACGGAGGTCCTACCCGTGTTTGGCTCCACCAGTATGAAGACCTTCTTCGCACTGAGGTCAACCAGGGAAACAAGCCTTGAGGTCCCGCCTGTGCTCTTATCGGCTCCAGTGGAGGTCCTACCTGATCCAGCACTTCCCACAGAGGTCATCCTCATGTCCCCTTTGATATCTTCCTTGGTTCTCCTCAAACCCCGGCTTACTCAGGAGGAAATCATCTCCGCCCCAACACCAGTTGAGACGAAGGTCCTACTCGTGCTGGAAATATACCCTATCCCAAAGATCCATCCAAGGGGCAGGAAGTTGGGTCATCGCCACCATAAGAAGAATTTTTGGAAGGTCCGAACATATATCAAACCGTTCCTCTTCTCAGCTTACGAAGCAGAGTACGACTCATTAATGGAACCCTCCCCTCGGTCCTCTATGTCAAGGTTCTGGGTAGGAACGAGGCACATCAGTATCATACTATTGGAAAGAGAATTCCACCGTATTCCTGCCTCCCTCCACAGGTATATCTAGGATGAATAAGACATGGAAATACTGTAGGTTACGGTCGTGAAGTCACCACCACTATCACCAGAAGCAGTCTCTACCTCAAATAGAGATCATGAAGAGGTATTCTAGGGACCAATGGTGGACGATCAAAAGCGTGGTCCATCACCAGTATCCCTAGTCCCAGTACCAAGAACTGCGGCTATCAGTCCATCCTAATGTAGTGTGGTGGCTATGTCTCTAAACACTTCGGAGGATAGCTTGTAATGCGGTAGTTTTTCAGCTTTCTCTCCGTATTCTCCATCGAGAAACCTACCGGTCTAGTGGTCTGCCTTAGTATCGTTACCAGTGCCTCATCCGCATCTGGTTGAAGAGTGGGGAAATGAAGGGCTAGACCCCGATTCCAAGCCTAGGATTGCATGTGATATTCTCATTGCGGACCACTTCCCAGAGAAGTTTTGGCCTGTTGCAGCACCTAATTTCTGTGTGCCAGAATCCCTCGCCCAGAGATGAAGAAAATTGTTTCCATCAAACCCTATGGGAGACACACTTATGTCTTTATCATCAGCGAGTGGCTTACCCAAAGAGACAAGTGCATTTCGAGGATATCAGCAAACAATTTCTTCTGGTTGATCTGACCGTACTCCTCGTGGCCCAGCGCCCTAAGTCACTAGGTCACCATGAGTCCCTCCAGCAAATATGCATCCAGAGTATCAAGGTACTCCACAAGATTATCAAAGAGGCTTCCCACCACTGGCAGATCCATGTATGGGGGTAGTATGTTTCCCTCCTCTCCAGTCTTATCCAGTAACAGCCTAACCTACCATGTGATATTGTGGATATTCCCCCTAGTAGAGTTGCATTCAACATAGCCCGCTTAATAGAAGAGGAAAATGAGCTAGAGCTCTTTGACACGGACCTTTCCCCTGAGGTCATACCACCACTATTGAATCCATTGGGAAGGGTTAATCGCTAATAGAGAAATATGATGGGTCTCCCTGTGCCCAGCGATGCATTAGTCCTTAGCTGGAATTATGGTAAGGGTAAAGATCATCTTGGAGCCACCAACCCTCAGACCAGTCTGCATCAGTGCAGAAGATGGAGGAAGACTCTAAAAAGGTCACGTTGTGTAAGGAATGTTACGAACTGAAAAATAATTTCAATGACCTCCTGGATTAATGCGCTACAGAGTGACGGCCGGACTTCGGTGATCCTTGGCCAGGACAACAGGGGCAGGCACAACTCCCCCTCGAAAAGCTACCCTCGGGTACCCTGATCATCATGTTCATGCAGACAGGGTTGAAGCCGAAGCTTACAGAAAGTGGGTGCGGTATGTATCGCCAAACCTCTTGAGAAGTGTAACAACCCTCGAGACCCATCTTGGGCTCTCCCAGCCGCTCCACGAGCCGCTGGTCATGCTTACCATGTTGAAGATCACGGAAATGCACTGGTTTTCAAGGATCCTCGTTAACACAGGAACCCCCACCCAGATGATCCAATGGCGGAACTCATTTCCCGCCTCGAGGCTTTGGAGACAAGATAGGTGGAACTCCCACTTTATGGTAAGCCATATCTAGAATGGGTGTATGATATGCCAGCACCCTCGGGTATCAGAAATCCCACCTTTCCCCCCTTTAACGGGACATGGGTCCCACCACAGCACCTGACCCACTTCATCTAAAGGTGTGGGCCCATGTAGGGGACCCCAGAATAGCAGGAAGCTGGCAAACTCTGGTGTTTTGTGCAGACGTTGGATGGACCGGTGTTCATCTGGTACAACCAGCTCCACATAGGATCAGTAGTCGGCTGGGAAGACCTCCATAGGCAATTCCTCTACCAGTTTAGTTCCACCACCCGGAAGACAAGTATCACTGACCTCTTGAAGTGCAAGCAGAGGCTTGATGATCATGTTGTAGAATTTTTCACCCAGTGGAAAGGGCTCACATACTATATTGACATGTCGTTGACTCAGAAGAAACTACTGATGATGTGCGTAGGGAACGTCAAGACTGAATCGGTCCCCTCCTTCATCACCCAGAACTACCCTGCGGGATTCCGAGATTTCTATGATAAGGCCCAGCGCCTAGAGGAAGCCCTGCAAATGGCTATTAATGCACGTCCATTTCCCCCTATAATTCATGTGAGGACGGCCACCAGAGCCGAGCCCTCTATAGTGTCCCAAATAGAGGCCCCCAAGAAACTATAATTGTTACCAGTGGAGCCAACTCCGCAGCCTTGCTGAGGCCCTCCACCTTAGGCACTTCCTCCGTCCCAACAACAACCACTAAAGAATTGGAAGGTTCCCCCACATAATGTGCCACCACTGCCCATGCGAGATAATCAATCTCCGCCGCCCCGACTAGATCCTCCAGTTCCTCATCGAGGTCATGCTCCAAGAGCCCCCTTCCCGGACAGGAGGGACTGGAACTACTCATTCAATGAGGATCAGGTCCCCAGTTACTTCCGCATCACCTTAGTGTAGGGTATTGTACACTTACATGACTGTAGAAGGACAGAAGAGGAAAACCTCAGAGATCACCCTAACTACTGCCCTTATCACTGGATCCTAGGTCACACTTTCAAACAGTGCTATGTGTTTAATGATTGGCTCCAAGACCAGGTGGATAACAACATAGTCTGGTTAGGCCCAGCCTCAGCATAGGTGTCATGTGTCTTCGTGAGGCTATACAGTAGTAGTGATAGAGAGGGTGAGTGGTATCAGGTTTCTAACCGCGACTCCCAGAAGTATGACGATTGGATGGCTCACAAAACGGTCGCTCGTGCCCATGGTGTTATCCATGCATGCCTGAATCGGCTAGAGTCTTGAGAAGCCTCAACCATTGCTTCATCATCATCATCTCAACCGTCCTCCTCTCAGAAAAGAAAGCGTCAATAGCACAAGTGAGGACAAAGTCCCCCATCGATGCCATCGTCATCCCGTACTCTCGGTGACTTCATGCCCCCAAAGATGGAGATTCCTCCCAAAATCCTCCCAATAGCAGATTAATCTTCAAGCGATAGTCAATGGTACGCCATGGTTAATACCATAGAGCTAGTAAACTCCTATATGACACTATATGATGAGGAGTTCTAGACAGATCCTCCCAATGTCCCCGGGTGTCTTCACAGTCGATGGAGCCGTGGCTATACGGGCCGTCGGAGTTCTTCGGTTAGCACATACAGCCAGGCCGTAAATGCTACTAAAACTAGGAAGCAGGCCCAGTGCAGAGCTCAGCACGTGCAGCCTCCCCATATGGTGTCATCTAGTCAGCCTTCACCATCGTTCGTGTTACTGGATCATGAAGAGTCGCCTAGACCTTTCCCCGATTAGTCGCGCTTCCCCACGGACCAATTACAGTCGTTGGGTACTTATCTGGTAGTCACTCTACAGGATTCGACTAGTGAGAAGTAGGATAGTCCTAGTACAGGTCAGTCACCAGTCCATCCGGTAAGACCCACTATACCTCATGTCATAGTGCTACCTCCTTTAATCAGAAGTACGCACCTAACGCAAATGTATAACGTCTTCAAGAATCTTTCCAACATTCTAGCAAGACTCCCCATTCTCTTGGAGCTTCGCATGTCGGAAGACATGCGTGAGTCCCTCAAAGAGGATTTATGGAGCCCCCTCTAGTTTGAGACAGATGTAGAAGCCACATAAGCCCTCCATGCTGAGGCAATTTAGAATGCTTAATTTCGTGCCATTATCCCATTCTCTGGAGAGGATGAAGGCTCTCCCATACCAAGGAACATTCACCCACTATACATCATCGGTCATTTCAATGGTGTGGAGGTCCATCGTTGTCTTATTAATACAGGTTCTGGGATCAACCTAATCCCAAATCGGACACTACGAAAACTGGGATTGTCTGAGGATGATCTGAGCACCACTGACCTATAAATCCAAGGTTATGATAGGGCGAAACAGACACCTGTCGAAAATATCCTCTTGAAGACCCAGTTTGATGGCCTATTAGCCAGCACTGAATTTATTGTTGTCTCCCAGGACACCTCCTATAATGTTTTGATGGGAAAGATATGGCTCCACTTTCATGAGTTGGTTCCCTCATCATATCAAAAGTGCCTCAAGTACTCTCTCAATGGTCGAGTGGGTGTGCTTCAAAGTGAAGAATCTCCCTTTTCTTCTTTTGAGGCCCGGTATCTAGACGCCGACTAATACAAGAGAAAGGAAAATCAGATTCATACCAACGAGGTCGATCATTCCACAGCTGCGACCAACCCGTGGATAGATCTAGATGATGCCTACGTCTTTCCAATCCACCGATTGGAGGTTACAATTGAGGATTATGGAAAATGCTTTGTTGCGTCTGGAATGAGGGGGAAACACATTCCTAAGTCTAAGTGGCACCAGAAGATCACCTCCTACTCCCATAAAAATTAGGCTCAAGTGATCCCAGAGCCTCCTACTCCCAGAAGATATTAGGATGTCCACCCCATGGCAATGACAATATGTCATACTTGCTTGTTTCACCTGGCTGGAATAAACCAAATCAAGCTGATGATCCATTGCTGCTTTCACATCATCAATCATGGCCCCTAGGGATGAAGGACAGATGGAATAGGATCGACAACCTTCATCGCTATGGTTGCAGCAGCACAGGAATTCCTCGATACAGTATCCATTGCCGCTCAGGCTGGCACCAACCACCCATCGGGATCTTCCGACACAAAAGAAACTCCATCCGCTGAGTATCCCTCCTCTATAAGTGGAGAAGAGTATTTAGAGGATTCTCCTACCATCTTTGAAGAGGGATTCTTTTCCATAGTCGACGAATTGGTACTAGTGAACCTCGGTAGAGAGGCAGACCCGAGACCCACGTTGATCAGTGCTGCCATGCCCCCCAAGGAGAAATAGGGGTACGTAGACTTACTTAAATAGCACTGTGATGTATTTTCCTGGAGTTACGATGAGATTCCAGGACTAGATCCTTAGGTAGTCGTCCACCGCCTCAGTCTCCCAACAAATCATCATGGGTTCAAACAACCTCCCAGAAAGATGCACCCTTATCACGGTGTCATGGTCGCGGTTGAAGTTGACAAGATCATCAAATCCAACTTCATTAAGTAGGTACAGTACCCCAAATGGTTGGACAACATCGTACTAGTCAGGAAAAAGAACTGACAGATCAGAGTCTACATTGTCTTCTGGGATCTCAACCGTAATTGTCCAAAAGATGATTTTCCCCTCCCCGTGATGGAATTTTTAATCGATTCCAAAGCCGGGTTTCAATCCCTCTCCTTCATGGATGGGTAATCTGAGTAAAAAAAGATCGACATGTCCCCTGAGGATGAAGAATCTATATCCTTCAGGGTGCCACAAGGTACTTTTTGTTTCCAATTCATTCCCTTCGGTTTAAAGAATGCAGGTTCCACCTATCAGCAGGCCATGCATCGCATACTTAAGCCAATACTCAGGACATTGGTGGAATGTTATGTGGACGATATGGTGGTCAAATGTCTCTAGCACCAGGATCATCTCAAATACCATTAGAAAGTGTTTGACTTCCTCGATTCTCGTCACCTGATGATGAACCCTTTGAAGTGTGATTTCGGGGTCACCTCAGGGAATTTTATAGGATTCATTGTCTGGTAGTGGGGCATCGAGATCAACTCGGAGAAGATCAAGGCCATCAGCTAGATGTCTCCCCTGGTAAATATCCAGGAGCTTCTAGTTTTCCAAGGCCACTTAGAATACATACACCAATTCATTGCGAATCTGGTCGGCACGTATAAGACCTTTTCTCATCGAATGAAGAAAGGAACACTCTATGAGTGGAATGAAGAATGACATACTACATTCGATGAAATCAAGATGTATCTTCTCAAGCCTCTGGTATTAATGTCACTGGTCTCCGAAAAACCACTATTCCTTTTTGTCACCACCCTGGAATGATCTATTGGTTCCCTTCTTGCCCAGAAGAACAATGAGGGGGTGAAGAACAACCTTTACTACCTCAGCCGTATGCTCCTCGATACGGAGACCAGATACTTCCCTATCGAGAAGAGATACCTCACGTTGGTATTCATAGTACAGAAGTTGTGATATTACCTACAATTCCATGAGGTATAGCTGATGTCCTGGGTACATCCATTGAAGTACATCTTGAACCGCCCCATGTTGATAGGCCATCTAGCTTGGTGGGCGGTAATCCTCCAGCAGTTCGACATTTGGTTCGTGCCGCAAAAGTCTATCATAGGGCAGGCATTGTAATATTTCCTTACTTTTCATCCAACCCCTGCGGACCAGGCACTGGACCTGGATTTTCCCAATAAGGCAATCATCTTGGTGGATCATTCCATCTCGTGCTGGAAAATGCAATTCGATGGAGCCTCTCGGATCCCCATCGGTAGGAGGATCAATGACTCCAGACTCAACAGAGTAGGCCTGGGTATCATCTTCATTACCCCAGTGTAGGACATTCTTCCATACTCATTCCTATTGTCAAAAGGCTGCACCAACAATGAGGAAGAGTATCAGACCCTCATTACTGGCCTTGAGCGGGCCCCCGAGATTGACGTGCCCCATTTTCATGTTAAAGGGGACTATGAATTAGTCATCAAGAAAATAAAAGGTGATTATATCATCATAAATCAAGAGGTCATACCATTTTTGGAGAACACTCTATTGATAATGTCCTAGTTCCCATCTCGGTCGGTGGTTACCCATGTCCCTCGGTCACAGAATGGTAGAGTAGGCGCCTTGGCAGGAATAGCTGTGTCGCTTACAGAGCCAGTGTAGGATGATCTAATTATCCACATGGCACACCGAAGATTAATTGCTCATGTCACCACAAATGATGATGACAACACACAGGTAAGACACCTTACTGCCAGCACCACCACATCAGGACCCGCAGGTCCCCAGGATGCAGTGACTGTAATGACTCATGATTGGAGAACCTCCTGTGATGAGTATCTCCCAAACGGTTATATCCCGGCAGATCGGGCCGACCGTGAGAGAATCCGACGCCACTCGTTATAGTTCACCCTTCAGGATGGCCCTGGTCATGAGCAGATCCTCTATAAGAGCGGGTTCGGTGGGGTTCTCCTCTGCTGCATTCAAGGAGTCGAGATTTCTCAGGTCATGCAAGAGGTCCACACCGGTTCCTGTGGGGTTCATCAGACTAGGATAAAGATATCTCACCTATTCTAGAGTCTAGGGTAACTTTGGCCCTCCATGATCTATGAATGCATCGAGTTCTCCAAGGGGTTCCATACATTACATATTCATGCTAACTTCGTGCATAGGCCTCCAGAGCCTCTCCACTCTACCAAGTACTCCTATCCATTTGCGGTATGGGGACTTGATGTCATGGGACCATATCCATCGGCGACAGCTCACCAGTGTAGGTTCATCCTGACTGTTACATATTTCTTCTCCAAATGGGCCGAGGTAGTCCCACTCAAGGAGGTCAAGGCGGATTCCATCATTGAATTTGTGAGATCCAATATCTAATGATTTGGAGTCCCTCACACCATCCTCACTAATAACGTCACCAACTTCCGAGCAGCTGAGATGATGAAATTGTACGCCAAGTAAAACATTCGTTCTAACCATACCTCCCGCTACCACGCGCAAGAAAATGGACAAATCGAGGAGTTCAAAAATACCCCCTCTAACATTTTGTAGAAAATGATTTTTCAGAACAAGAAGAGTTGTCCTGACAAGCTCCCCAACGCCCTATGGTTTTATCGGACAATGACTCATAATTCCACCCAGGTGACTCCATATTCCCTGGTGTACAAAACTAAGGTCATCCTGACCATCGAGATTCAGTTTCCTTCATTAGGAACATCAGTCTCTAACCAGCAGATGCCAGATAAGGTATCTAAAATCTATCTGTCTGAATTCGAAGCACTTAACGAGAATAGGCTTTGTACTCTACACAATCTAGAAAGGCATCAAAATAAGGTAGAAAGATCCTTCAACAAGTAGGTTCGCCTCCACTCTTTTCTGCAAGGTGATTCGGTATTGGACCTCAGGACACCAATAATACCTGGTAAGAAACCACCCAAGTTTGCGCCCAAATGGGAAGGACCTTACGTTGTTCAAAATATTTACTCCAATGAAGCATACTCCCTGGTCACTATGGACGGTGAGCGCATAACTCCTCCCACAAATTCCAAGTTTCTTAATAAATAATTTTCCTAAGTCTGTACAGTCCTTTATGACCCAAAACTGTCGGTCCCACATGACATTAAACTTTATAGTACTGCATGACCCTAAACTGTCGGGTCGTGCATGACCCTAAACTGCTATTTCTCTAAGACCTTAAACTACCATGTCATGCATGTCATTCAACTGTATATCATCCTGCAATACGTTAAACATCACTCTTTGAACTATCTATGGCTTGATTCCCATAATCATGTGATACATTGAAATTCTCAGACATTATGTCTTGAGTCTAGCCCCCAAATTCTTTTCTTCGACTATTCCCCCCAGGGTGTAGTTATCTTGGAGGACCATAGTGTAGTGCATGATTCTTTAGCTCCACCCATGTCTGGAGAATGAGGGTCACACCATGCGCTCCCTCATCGTTCTTATAGTCCTCTCACATCTTTACCGAAATACATTAAACCGCATGGACTTTTTAGAACTACGTATGGATTTATTCCCATCCTCAAGGGATACGTAGGACCGCCCAAACATTTCGTCTGTTGGCCCAGCCCAAACTCCAAAATATCCCCTCGGGTCAGAACACATAGTATGGTGCCGGATTCTTCTCTGATTCACATTGAGTTCATCATGACCCTTCCATACCTCCCACCCCATGGAGAATCTCACCTCTGTCACCGCCCTGCGTGACATTAAAACACACGGGCACATCACTGTTTCACTCAATCCTTTGCTTGGGACTCCATGATCTTTTTCATCCAAAAGGACCCCTCGATTGGTATGGATACTTAGCCTAAGGGTTATCCTACCACTACGGGCCTACGTCCTCGAGGATCTTGAAAGACAAGTTGATACATGTAAAACTTTGCGAATACGGTCAGCGGTCGACACTCATTTGTTGTTCCCATTTCAGATCCGCACGATACATGCACTGTGTTTTGAACATGGTCAACAGCTCTCTGTTGTCATTGTCACTACCCCCATATGTCTCGAACATGGAGTGTAGTGGTTAATCACGCCCCGTCGGCTCTTTAAGCTTTGTTCTTCCTCGGGCAGGACTATGATTCCAGCTGGTAGTCCCTTATGTGGTGGGGAGAGCCTAGTCCTACTCTTTGTTTCCCACACTGAGCATTGCTCCTATGGGCTTAGGAGCGATGATGAAGTGATCCCCACATCAGAGGACATATGGATACAGTTGGCCAGGATTCTTAACCTTAGATCCCTTTACCCTTACAACCCCTTTGCCCTAGTCCTCATTCAGGAAGTGTGTAGTGTGGTGACGACTCCTGTCCTCATTTACATCGAACTATTTTTCCACGCCCCACACATTCCCATGAGACATTCCTTACACCATTTATCATCCCTTCCTTGAACATAGGCCCCACCATGTTTCGCGAGCTCCATCATTTGGGTTTCCATTATATTTCATATCCGAAAGGACCCATGAATGGAATGGATACTTAACCTAAGGGTTCTCCTACCATTTCTGTCTAACGTCCCCAAGGATTTTGAGAGAAGAATTGGTATAAGTCTCGTGTTGTGAATAAGTTCAACGGCCAACACCCAATTGTTTGCCTCAATCATGTAAGGGGGGATGTTGTGTTGCGAACTTGGTCGACAGCTGTCTTCTATCATCATTTCCACCCAATGGTCTTCCATAGGCATGATGATTCTGTCCTTTCATTCACCTATCCCATGCAGATGACAATAAACTAGGAGTTTACGGTCCGAGCTCTATGACCTTAAACTAAGGTCACTATTGTCCTCCCTTCAAGACGTTAAACTGCAAGCTTGCATTGACCTTCTTTCTGGGGCCCAGCCTCAGGTCCCTAAACCATTTCGGGCACCTATCCGAAGATCTCACTTAGGATTGTACATTGTGATATGGAAATATGTCCTCATTTATGTCGGGTTATTCGCCGGGTCGTACACATCCCTCATTGGGGTATCTTTCCCTTACTCCATGTCCTTGCCATAAGATGTTAAACTGTACGACATATTCTATAACTACGTGTGGCTTTATACCCATCCTCATGGGATATGTAGGACTACTCGAATGTCTCGTCTTCAGGTCCAACCCCCCATCCTGGAAATCTCCCCATCATTTTGGCCCTTTGGCCTGCATTCATCCAGGAGAGGGATATATGATGTGGTATGGGATTATGTCCCCATTCACAATGGATTTATAACAAACACATTGCATACCTATCTCGTTCCCTATCATCATCTTTTTGACTCGACTGTCTCTCAGTTAGGTCCCTCAACCCTCTTCGGTGATTTGCCAATGTGCCCAATAGTACTCTGGTTCAGCACCTAGAGTGTCAAATTCTACCCGAACATGTTCTCACCCACCTTTTAGGCTTTGTGTTCCCCTTCATCAGGGCTTTCATCACCATTCACATCTGAAGGGACCCCAAAATGGCATGGATGCTCGAACCAGGGTCCCTCCTACCACTACGGGCCAACGTCCATGAGGGTTTCGAACAACAAAATGATACAAGTCCCACATTGTGAATACGGTCAGCGGCTGACGCTCATTTTTTATCTCCATTCTAGGTCACACGATATGGATACTGCGTTTCAAACATGTTCAACAATCATCCTCCATCATTATTAAAACCTCATTAATCCCAAAAAAGTCGGTCACATTATTCACATAATTTTCCACCCCATCATGTCCAAGTGGAATCTTGACACTCCTAGTGTTATCCATTAGTGTATATTTGCATGTTAGGAGGAAAAATATGTGGTAAGTCAATTTTCAGGTCCCCACACCAACTTCCCCTTTATGAGAACTCCATGTACTGCGAAGTTCTCTTCCTCCCATGTTTCCTACACCCTGTTCAAATCACGTAGGCTTAGGGATTGGACCAAGGTCTGCGCCTATTTGGAAGAGTTACGCTTCTCTATGGTCGGAGCTCTAAGACCTTAAACTAAGATCGCTCTATGGGTCCTCTCCCCTGTTCTTCCTTTTTGTGATCAAACACTTAAAGGACTACGTGGTGTGGCACATGTGGGCTTATTCCCTCATTATCGTCGTATTTTTAATAGTTGCACCATGTAATCCCCTCTATAGGAGTTAGTCTCTCATACTCTTCGTTCTACATGAATTTAAACTGTGCTTAATAAATACGTGTGGCTTGATTCCCATCCTCATGGGATGCGTAGGAACACCCAGACATCTTGTCTACGGTTCCAGCTCAACTGAGAGTTATCCTCTTCTATCCCATATCCTCTAACCTTTTCTGGCCCCTCGGCCCGAGGTTTCTCTCATGGAATCATGCACGGTGTGATGTGGACCTCGTCCTCATTCACATCGGGTATACTTTATCGCACCGTGTGAATTCCCCTCCTAAACCTCATCTCTCCTATATACCTCCAGGCCATATGATGTTAAACTGTGTTGTCAGGTCCCATCGCATGACCCTAAAATGTGACATTATCATCATGCCCGCACAACAAAAAACGGCACTGCATCATGGTGTCCTCACACGAGGGGACATCATGTTTGGTATCGATCACACACTATACCATTTTCAACGCCAGCATACAATTTGATTCTTGTGGAGATGCCTAGACTTTATACCCTAGGTCCTTCGCTTCATAAAAAAACACCCATTCATACTAAAGGAAAAACAAGATCTATCAAATGCCGCTTCTTTTGGTGTAGAGGCCAGAACCACACAACCTTATTATCCCTAGTGCCAGTACCTTACCATGCCATCTTCTAGAAGTATGTATGGATTGATTCCCATCCTCATGGGATACATAGGAATGCTCGTGCACTTAGTCTCACGCCAATACTAACTGTCATTTTCAGTCCCTCAACCTGAAACCTCCCCCAAGAAGCGCACGGTGATCTGGACTCCAGGTCCCCATTCACGTCGGGTTGTGCAATTACATCACAGTGTGTCTCCTTCATTTCTTGTAATCCATGGTCTGATCTCTATGACCATAAACTAGGACTACTCTATGTCCTTGCCGGAAGACGATAAACTACACGACATCTCCAGAACTACGTTTGGATTGATTCCCATCCTCATGTTATATGTAGGGATGCCCAGGAATCTTGTTTATGGGTTTATCCCCAAGAATCTACAATTCTATCCGCTCATTTTTTGCCCCTTGTCCTGAACTCATTTTGAAACAGGTGATGTGGAGAGTACCTCTTAGGTTCTCGTTCATGATGGGTTTTTCAATAGTCGCACCAGGTGTTTCACATATCTTTTCCCAGCATGGTCTGAGTTCTATTACCTTGAACTAATATCTCCCTATGGAAATTGCGAGTCACATTTTTCTATTTCGCCACCCTATGTGGAATACATTAAATAAAGTTCCCCCCTTAATGGTCCACCCTAAGACCTTAAGTTGGAAGTGTACGACCCCAGGGCCCTTGTCCTTGGGAAGGTACATGACTCCCTCTATCTGATACATCTCATTGTCGTACCCAAATGTGTTTTGATAAAGAGCCCGAAGTGTGGAATTTTCACAGGGACATTCCCCTCATTCCATGTCCAAGATTTGTGAACCTGTTATCTGGATCGTCATCCTCTTCCACATATGAATGAACCCCCTTCACTTCCAGGTCTCATGCTGCCTCAGTTCACCTACCATCTCGGGCCAACGTCCCAAAAGACTCCGGGTGACATTTACGATAGCTCCCATGTTTCTCACATGGTCAGCGGTCGACCCTCATCTATCTGTCCTCATATCAGGCTAACACGATATGGATATTGTGTTTCAAACATGATCAGCAGTCACCCTCTATCGTCACACCACCATCATTGTGGTCTAGATCTCGAGCATCATGACTCATATATTTTCACTTCTTTATGTTCAAGTGTAATTCCAACATACTCAGCTTTACTCTTTTACGATTCTAGGTGCATCATATAGGTGGGTCAGTATCATTGGGATGACATTCACCGAGTGTCCCCTCACCCCTAATGTGTTCCTTACTATGTCAGGAAAGTCCCACCACTACTTCTTATTTCCCACATCAAACACGACTCACATGGGATTATTAGTTTTGGTAGGATGTGTACTAGCGCAGCCATGCCATGAATGCCCTCCATCTCCCGCATGATTTTAAGCTGTGCTCTCAGAACTATATACAGCTTGATTCTCATCCTAATGCCACATTTAGGAACATCTAGTAACCTTTCCTTGAGCCCAAACTTACTTTCACTTTTTGTCCCTCAACCTAAAATACTTCTTTCAAGGATACGTGGTGTGGGGTAGACTCCTTATGTCCTCATACACATCGTTTTTACAACTACCACATCACATACTACCTTTCGGTGATGTCCCCTTTCACTCCCCATCCTATTGTATCATGTTAAACTGCACGGTTCCATACTAAACTACGCTTTTACCCTGAGCAAGTTCCGGATTCCCCATGATAATCATGGGGTGTGTCAGTTTCCTCGCTAGAGAGGATTCTCCCTACTAGCATTGGTCTTTGACCACGCTGTGTCTCTAGAACTACGTTTAGCTTGATTCTCATCCTTATGGGATACGTAGAGATGCCTAAACATTTTTCCTTGGGCCCGGCCTCAGGGTCATTAACCAACCTGTCCCCTCGAGCCTGATCTTGGTCCAGGAAGTATGAACGTTAAATCATGTGCACCGTCCTCATCGTACAAGATCCGCAGCATGCCCAGCCAGCCATTCACTTCCCCGGTTCGCGAGCCTACTTTGCTAGACAGCTTCACGAATGGATGAGAAATTTTGGCGATTGACCCTCAAACTTTTACCCTCAATTTCTCCTCAGCTCCATGTCTGAGGGGGGAATTTGTTGGTGCCAAAATTGGGGACAAAGAAAAACAAGTAGAAAGCCTCAGGGTTGCCTCGTGAAGACCATTCACAGAGCCCCCATGGCCCCATGACTACTGCGTAGCAAGGATGTGAGATTCCACGTGATCCGCATTGACGTTTGCGATCCCACCATAGAGCAAGGAGGCGGGATTCTCTGAGAACTGATTTGACGTTCACAAACCCACCGCGGAGCAAGCTCCGTCTTTGTGCCGAGCGAGCTCTACATTGCGGCACCTTTTGCCTATAAATAGAGGGACCCCCTTGATCCCAAAGGGGGGATCATCCGACTATTCAACATCCTATCTCCCAAATCACGAATCACTCTCTGCTCTGCGAAACATGAGCTACTCGAGTTACTTTTGCATCGCGAAGTGCCTCCCCCTTTCTTCAATGTGTCCCTGCATTAGAGAGGGATGTGTTTCATGGAGCCCATGGGCCTCCGTGGTGGAAGGGGATCCCCAAGGGGACCCGGGTCATCCCATATAGTTTTTGTTTCGCAAAACACCCCTCATGAACATGTGACCCATATGCTAAGGTAGGGTCATTGTGCATTGCAAATCACCTTACTTCACAATCGTACACTTCACATGGCACCCTTTATTTGCGAGCCATTGCTCTACAAACGCCTTCCCACTTCATGAAGCACATTTCATATGTACATTTTCCCTATTCTTAGGCTGGGCCACTGCACTTTGTGAAGTATACCCCTTCACAAAGACCCTCCACTACATGGAGCACCAGAGATTTACAAGGCCTCTATCGATGAACTCCTTTTCCCATGCGACTCTACAGGATTTCACGAAGTGATTTCGAAGTCCCTTGGACATTACATCCAATTGCTTTTCCTCGCCTCATGCTCCATCGCATAGGCACGCTAACGACTATTTCTTTTTCACATATCCACACTATCATGGACCCCCCCCCCAATGGATCGCTCCTTAACACCCCCTAACCATGGCGTTGCTGATGTATTTCCTTCCCCAAGGGGTGGGAGGTATCAGCCATGTAATTCCTAGGGGTGAGGTGTGAACCCACCTTGTCTGGGCTGCAGGAAGTTAAACTTTCAAGCACCATCATCCTCAACACGTGACATTAAACTACAAACTCCCCCGCACACACTACGCCGGGAACCACATCTCGGACATTCTCTACGCCCGCTCGTCTCCACGGGAGTGTGACCATTCCTCACAAGGAATGAAATCCACTTTATGGGAGCGGCATCTGTCCACGGGAAAAGGGAAACCATCTTGGTGTAATCCCCCTATATTTTCTTACAGGAGGTAGAATCCCTGCTCCTCCTTTATTCTTCGATACCAAGGACCAGAGGGGGGCACCAGAGCCCTCTTTTCTTCAGTTCCAAATCCTTCTCCCTTGGGGCTTTTTCACTAATGGGCCTCCACCCTGGAGTAAGTCCTAGTCTCCATCTTCCTAGGGCTACTAACCAGCAAAATCCCCTTTTACCTCTTGGGCCACTATCCAGGTGTAAGCCTCATTCCACTTCCCACAGACTAAACTTTCACAACGTGATTGTCAGGTCTTTGCTGCCTGTTGTTTCTCTTACATAGCATGACTCACGTGGGCTTAGAGTAAGCACCGACCATGGAACCCCTTTCTGGGCAGCCTAGAGTGTAATTCCAAAAAACCACCTGAACTACGTGGGATTTGATCCTTTCCGAGTCAAGGTACATAGGAATCATCCCTAAGGTTCAATGCCAACAACAATTGGTTCTGACCATCTTCACGTCGGTTCAACAAATCACCATTCAGAACTATGTGGACTTTGATCCTTGACAAGGAAAGGTACTTAGGAGGCCTCTCTATGGTTCATGCCCAACAACCATTCATTCTGACCCCCTTCACGTCAGTTTACCAAAACCATTCCAAATTATAAGGACATTGATCCTTGCCAAGGAAAGGTACGTAGGAATCCTACATGAGGTTCAAGCCCCCCATCCATCGGGACCCCAGGTCCTTATTCACATCAATTAACCAACCCCAATCTGGACTACGTGGACTTTGATCCTTTCTGAGGCAAGGTATATAGAAAGCCTCCATGCGGTTCAATCCCATCATCCATCTGGACCCCATGTTCTTATTCACATCGATTCACCGACCCCAATCCTGAACTACGTGGACTTTGATCCTTTCCAAGGCAGTGTACGAAGGAAGCCTCCCTAAGGTTCATGCCCAACACCCTTTTCGCCCGACCACTACACGTTGGTCCACCCCCATCCTGCACGATGTTAAACTGAATTCCACTTTTGTGCCCCATCCATCAGTAAGCCATTGTGGTCCCTACTCAGAGGTAATCCATTGTCAACTTCAGTCAGCATTAAGCCTTTGTCGACCTAAACGTAGTGGTAGGTTGTTGTCATCCCCTCAATTGGGACACATATCTCAGGTCCATAAAAAATATTTTGACACTATTGATTGGAATTTTATCTTTAAAGTTCTAAAAAGCTTTGGATTTCAAGATCATTTCATTGAAATAATTAGGATCTTATTTCTTTCAGATTACATTTATATCCTTATTAATGGCACTTCTAGAGGGTTTTTTAACTGTTCTAAAGGTGTTAGACAGGGTGACCCTCTTTCTGCTATCCTTTTTGCCATTGCTGAGGATTATCTTAGTAGACTCCTCAGCAGTTTGGTTGACCAAAGTAAGCTTAAACCTATACAGGTTGCTAGAAATCTTAACGCCCCCACTCACCTTCTTTATGTTGATGACATTATCCTGTTTCTAAAAGGGGACCAAAAGAATATACAGACTCTTAAGGAAGCCATTGCTCATTATGAGGAGGTCTTTGGTCAAGTGATCTCTTTGAATAAATCTTTCATTTTTTTGTTAAGAATTTTCCTATCGGTAGGAAAAATAGTATTACCAATTATTTGGGTATTAAAGAGGGTCTGATTCCATTTACCTACTTAGGAGTTCCTATTTTCTGGGGGAGACCCAAAGCCAGTTATTTTTCTAATGTTATTGATCAGATTATAAAATAACTTTCCAATTGGAAAGGGAAATCTCTCTCCATGGCTGGGATAATTTTCTTGGTCAAGTAAACCATTGTATCTAAAATGGTCTAATCCCTCATGATTTATAAATGGCCTGCTGGCCTTTTCAAGAAAATTAATACTTATATTAAAATTTTCATCTGGACTGGAAGTATTCTTGAAAGGAATCTTGTCACCATTCCTTGTAATTCTTGTGGTAGACCTATTGAAAAAGGTGGGATTGGCATACAAAATTTAAAGCTTTTCAATGACGCTCTCCAGGCTCATCTCACTTGGCATATTATCAATCCCTCTTCTAAAGCCACTAATTTTTTGTATCACAGATTTCTTTCTAATCTCTTAAAAGGGAATCTTAATTTCATTAATTCTTCCATCTGGCCATCTATCATGGACTCTTATCATATGATCATGGAGAAATATAGATGGATGGTTAGTGTTAATTCTTCTATTAACTTTTGGTGTGGTAAATGGTATGATAACCCCTTGATAACTTTGTTACCTTCTAGTCACATTCTTGAGGACACTAATAAAACTATAAAAGATGTTCTTCAATCTCATCGTCATGATCTCCCGGACAATATTATGGAGATCATTGATAATCATTATTTTTCTACTGATGGTGATTTCCTGGTTTGGGAACCTTCCCCTAATGGTGTTCTAGACTCCAAAAGCTTTTATAAGCAGAATTTTTCTCACTTTGATTCTAGTTATATTTGGGTGAGCCAGTTTAATAAACCTTGGATTAAACCCTCCAGGCTCACCCTCATATAGCGTATTTCCCATAATAGATTTCCTACAGATACTATTCTCCAAAATTTTGGTATCCAACTATGTTCTAAATTCCGCCTATGTAACCAACACCGAGAGGATGTGGATCATCTTTTCGTGTCTTGTGCGACAGCCTCTGCATTATGGAATTTTGTTTTTTATCTCTTCAATTACAGATGCTCTTTTACTAATTCTATATCTGTGTTTCTTAAAAACTGCACTAGATCTGATCTTTCTTTGCAGATCAACAACATTTGGCTGGCGGCAGTGGCAGAGATCATTCACGAGATTTGGTACGTTAGAAATGACCTTACTCATAATAATCATTCTTTTAACCTTAATGTAGGAAAATCTCGGATCTTGGTGGCGATCCAGGAAGCTTCTTTTATTCAAAAATATTGCTGTAACAACTCAGTTGGGGACTTTAAGATCCTTCGCCGTCTCCGAGTTCCTAGAAATTATCCATATCCAAAATGCACCTTTGAGGTTTTCTGGCAAGCTCCAATGCAGGGATGGATCAAAGTTAATGTTGATGGTGCTTCAAAAGGAAATCCAGGTCCTGCCAGTTGCGGTGCTATTTTCAGAGACTCTGTTGGCCAGTGTCAGGGCTGTTTCTTCATTGTATTTGGCCACTCGACATCGCTGGAGGCGGAACTATTGGGTGTCATCCATGATGTTGATTTTCCTCTTCAAAGAGGCTGGAGGAAACTATGGATTGAGAGTGATTCTTCCACCATCATTCATGCCATCTGGAATGGCAGCACTCATCTGGCCTGGAAGCATACTGCTCATTGGATGAATTGTCTTAACTCGCTCCACGGGTTTGATTATATCGCCACCCACACCTACCATGAAGCTAACTCTATCCCTGATGCTCTTTCCAACAAAGGAATCCACCAGCGAATGACTTGGATGGACTCCCTACCTGCTGATTTATTTGAGCTCTTTGATAGAGATTGTAAAAAAATCCCCTATTTTAGACTCTTGTAACTTTCTTGATTTTTTAATAATGATTTGTTCTTTGGTCTTTGAAAAAAGCATTACCTTTAAAAAAACACATATCTCAGGTCCATCCTAGTGGTGCCAGATCAACCTTGGGCTGCTAACCATGCGTAACCCCCAATATATCATCGGATCACTATCCTCTACGCACACCCTGATCCTATGCACCATCTAAAACTACGTGGACTTTGATTCCATTCCACAAGGATACGTAGGAGGTCTCTTCAAGGCTCAAGCCCAACATCATCATCTCCCTCGAGTCGACTCCATTTTCATCCTCTGTTCACTTCACTTAATCATCCATCATCCATCCTGATACTTAATCGGGCCACCACATTCCGTTGAGATCATTCCAATTCACCTCCTCACTGATCCTAGAAGTAGCTGGGTAACTAACCACATGTTAGCCCTGACATCGGTTTTCCCTCAAGGGGTTACACCTATCTGATCCACTATAGTCAGTGCTCTGATCAATCTGATCCGTCTCTGTTAGACGTTAAACTCACAGCATACCTTGTGTTAAACATAGGAAGATGAGGAAAACCTCAGAGACATGCCTATGGAATATAATTCCTCGAATTTGACGTGGGATGCCTCGGGATTCTACGCCGTCGAGAATCCCTATAATAAGTGGAAGAACCCCAGATGTGCCAGTGTTCCAGCGTCTAGACACGCCGATGATGTCCGGCGTGACTACTCCCCCAACCAAAGGTTGCTACCCCAGCTGGACCCCTTAGAATGTCCCGAAAGAAGCATAGTAATTAACTGGGGTCAATGAAAATATGTCACTGAGAATATTTTCACGAACAACGTATTAAATCTATAAGGGAGACCCAAACTAGGTGAAGAGTTCTCAGGAGGAATCCATTGAAGGAAGAACTGACATCCCATCATCCTGTTTCGATTAAGGAAAAAACGTCCCTGAACAAGTGACGGATGTCGCCCGCCTTTGGAAAGCGGGAATGCAGGGTAACAAACAGCGCTGTCATCCCCGAATCGGAGGGACACGTGCATGCCCCGATGAAAGCGTCAGAAATAGTAGTTATTTGAAATTATTCAAAGTAAACAATTAGTGAATTAATAAACATGTTTTTTGATAAAAAACTGAAAAAAATGATTTATAGAATTAAATTAATGATGAAAAGATCTTTCCATTATTACTATCGCATTATACATTATGTTTATAGAACACAATAAAAATTTTAATTAAAATTTTACCTCCCTTTCCATAAAATTTACAAATTTATTACGTGAAACATATCATTTAAATTATTATTGACATTTTTTAATTATCAAAAACTTCACAAGGGAAAAGAAATCATATGGAAAATAGATAACTATAAAAATTTTGGTAGAAAAAATTTTATTCAAAAAATTGAACAAATAAACAAGAATAAGTAAATTATAATGGAGGATAATAAATGTTTGTTAAGATATTTCTTATGGTTGTCAAGATGCTTCTAGAGTTTCTCTATAATGCTCTGGTAAAAATAATCATGCTTATGTAGATTAATGAAACCAACTTAATATTTTAGGGTCTCTCTTTAGAGTTGGGAGATAGGTTGATGGAGATCAGTATTCTCATATAGAAAAATATCATTCTTTATGACAAGGATATGAGTAAATGGGGCTTCCATAAGAGGAACATGGGAGGATAAGGTTTAGTTCTACCAGTGTGTGATGAAATTGGACAAAATAGTATAATTTTTTAGTGTAAGTTCATTATAGGATAAAATTTCTTATTTTTCAATTATTTATAATTATTTAGAGTTTGGACCATGCCAACTGGTGTAGTATGGTTGGTAGGGGAAGGTAAGGTCGGGAGACATGTTGATCATGGGTTCCCTATGAAGATGAGATAAGTATATGATAATAAGATAATTTAAAATAGTATGTGTAATAATATTATTTATTAGAAGATACTTCATTATGTGTGTAGATATGTGGTTGATCTTTCAAATATTTAAAGGAAAAGGATAAGGTATTGATTGAGACAAAGACCCATTGTATCTTCTTATTTAGTAGAATAAGTGGTATAATAATTTTTATTCATTTGATAAACTTACAATATAATGAAATTATAATAAAAATAATATCATAAAAGGATTATTTAAAAGAGATCATGTGTTAGGAAGAAAATATGTTGACACTACAGAAGCATGAACTCTCTTACTCTAAATTTTAAAAATACATTTTTAATTTTTATAAAAAAATCAGAAGCATATAAAAAATGTTGTTATTGTGGATATCATATTTTATTAAATAAGAAAAATGACCCAACTCAATTGATATATGTTTGACATGTATAATAAACAATATATGAGAAGTAATTATATCAAAGGGTTGAGCATCTGAGAGGTGAGGTAAATTAATTATTTGGATATAAGTTTCATGTTATTGAAGTTAAATATCCTAATATGAAACTATAGGATATTGAGATCATATAACATGATGGTGTTAATTTACCATTGATAGGAAAATTCAAACATGTATACCAACTTGAAAGCTATTTGGAATTATATTTTAAGAGAATTAGTCATGAATACTTACACTTATATAACCTTATGTGTTATCGTGGAATCATTTTTTCTGAACAATCCATATTCTTCAAAATGATTATACGATGTGACTCAGCTTTCACCAAAAAGAGGGGCCCTAATATGGATATAATTATTCTATATGGAAAGAATAAATCTCACACCTTGGGTGATAATGGTTTACCACAATTTATCTTTACTGGTCTTAGAATCTACAAATAACTCTAAAACAAGTTTTAGATTACACATAAGAGGTTTATCATTAGGTAAATATTCTCCAATTTATGATTGGTGTTAATTAGCATGAGCCTAGAATTTTAAACCTAATATTAGTCCATGTTGACCAATTATCCATAGATAAATTTCTGAGTAAGGAAGTAATTTTGATTTATTTCCATTGTCTTGGGGAATAGATTCAAAAATAAATGTAGTATATAATTAAGAAACCAAGGATGAATCTAGAATAACAAGATAATGCTGGTGACAATAGGATTAATCCAAGATCTATTTAAATAAATTGGGTCTACCCCATAATTGTAGATATGAAAAAATATAAAAGTATCATATTGAGTCCCATATACCCATAGGTTTATTTGAAATAAATATTCAATATTTTCTAATTTTATGAACTCCTATAATAAAAGTTCATGAAGTCATATTTAGAGGGAAAAAATGTATTTATTTTGTGGATAATATCATGATGACAACTTGAAAACTAAATAGATAAATAATCTAAAATTAAATATTTAAAAAAATTTAAAAACAAAGGTTACCACTAATAGTTTGAAATTGTTGTTGAAATTCAAAATAGGATTTCCATTATTGAATATTTATCCAATTTTATTTCAATTAATCTGGATATTTAAATTTAGATAAATGATATAATTTTTTCTATTTCGCAAGGATCCTAATAAAAAGAAAAAAACATTAATTAAAAAAACATTATCCACATTTTGCAAGGAGTTAGTTTTACTTTAATAGATTATCATAGCACTTGTTTTGTGTAATTGAATGAATAATTACAATATTTAATTTAATAATTTTAAAACTCTAATAATATAATATTGTTTTGAAACTTTCAACATTTTGATAATCCATTTTGAGGAAATCTATATTTATATATCCTTTTTTAGTTTTCTCTTAAACTAAGTGATGTTGATTATCATTATATATTGGTGTATACTGATGTTATAGATTTGTAAAAAACGAGATCGATATAGTATAATCCAAAGTTCATGATACATAAGTTTAAATAAAACCCAAAATTGTAAAGAGTGAGTTTCATCCATACAAAATGGTTACATTAAAATCTTACTACTATGTATAAAACTTAAATAGTACAAAGTTAAAAAAATTGTAGAGTCATACTAGAATAATAAATAGGTTCCCAAAGAAAATCAACAATATATAATTCACATTTTTCATCTAATCTATATCTTCTATAGTTTTCTTTAGAAAACCATTTGAGACTAAAACCTCCTCTATAATGATAAAACAACCCATGGTCTAAGGTTACTTTTAAATACTAAAAAATAATTTTCTAGACATTTATATGAAATTCATTTATATTTTATTAGAATATATAACATATAAATACTAAAAACATAAATTTTTTGGAATTTATTTTAAGTATGGTTGATTAATAATCCTTCCTATATAAAGTTTTTGATTGACAATTTTTACATATTCATCATAATATTACTCTTTTATAGTAATAATTAGAGTATATATACCAGAGTCATCATCTAAGTCAAGAAATTAATATCAATCAATGGTATAATTTACTAATACCATAATGATACCATTAAATGTTTTTTCAACTTGAAAATCAGGAAATACATTATATTCACACATTATGGTAAACTCAAATTTTAATTGAAAAAGTTTTAAAAAATTTCTACAAGATATTTAAATGTTTATCAAAATATGATATAACCCATACAGATCAAATGATAAAAGTGTTAGTATGTAAATTATTGATAAAAAATGGGGGATCTACCATTCATATTTTTAAATATTTTAGAAAAATAAATTATCGTAATTGGTCATAGTAGGATCTTACAACATATTTAAGTTTATTAATATATTTCATAAGTTTGAGAACATGTTTTAATATATGCAGTTTTTTAAAAAAACAGAGGATGTTCAATATAAACATTATCCATTTATAAACTATTTAAAAAATCTATTTTAACATATATTTTAAAAATAGTAAAATTCATATGCACTGTAATTGAAATTAAAAAATTAAATAGATTCATTTCTAGAATCAAAAGATATAGATTCATCATAGAATATGACATCATCTTCGGTTTTACCTTGATCAACTATATTGTCCTTATAATGGTGAATTATACAGTTTTTATCAAACTTACTTCATAAAACCCATCCTAAACCTGTAAATGGAGAATCATTCGATCATTCAACCTGATTCCAAACTTGGTTCCTCCCAAAATAATTGAGAACTTCTTGTATGAGAAACACTCTATCCTCAACACCAATATATTCATCTAAAATCATTGGTTCATACTGAGAAAAAATTAAAACTGATCACATTCATATCAAATATCAATTCATGTTGAAATTTGTTGAATGATATCATTAATGAAAATATCAATTGGTTGAGAAAAATATATTCTTTGAGTCTTGGGTTGAAAGGAAATATGTTTCCTATTATTTGAGTGAATAATATTCTAGATCAATATGTTTTATAATTGTATCCTTAATAATTAAATTTATTAAATTATAATAGGTTCTCACGAACTCATTCAGATCATCCTCTAAAAGTTTGGAAATACAACTTTCCAAAGGGTTTGTTTCATGAATATATATAAGATACAATTCTTAAATAGTGTATAACTATTTTTTGAAGAAATGGTACACCTTAATTATTATGAAGAAAGATATATAGATTCATTTATTTATTTTGAATCAAACTTACCAATATTTTCATTTGTTTTTAGAATAAATAGTTTACATCTAAAAACACCAAAGTATCTCATCATATGATTTTTAAAAATACATAGTTTAAAATAAGTTTTCATTTTAAAAGTGGAATAACTAAAACATAATTTGTAGTATAATGAGATGTGTTTATATCCCCATGATAAAATTAATTTTGAAATTTATATTGACACAATATCATTTGGAAAATCTCTATGAATGTTTTATTTCTCAATTTGAAACTAACAATATTATTTTAAGTTCATGGATCCAAAAAAGCTAGGTTCTATACCTTTTCACATGAAAAGATTTAAAAATACCAATTTTAAAACTCACCACCATCATCTATTTATATAGTAATAAATTATAGGAATTATTCATTTTTAACCAAATCTAAAAATCTATTGAAAACCTTTAGGAATTTTAGTTTTATAAATTAAATATAAACCATGTGTAATTAGAATAGTAATCAACTAGGACATAAAAATATATTTTCTATAATACTGATAGTTTTTATTTTTCTATAGAGATATATATGAAAAAATTAAACTAGTTTAAAAGTTGAAACATAGTTTAAAATATTTAAGCTAAATTAATGTTTCTTCCCATATTGGAAAGGATCCCACATATTTTTATTAAATAATATCTTTTATCAAGTATGTATTTAACTCAGTCATGTTTACATATTTGGTCATGGAATAATGTTTATAATTTTTGATACGTCTATTCCATAGATACAAATCAATTTCCATATATTAATGGCAGGAAATGTTCTAACATGATAATTTACTCAATTTCAAAGTGTCAAAATTTTTTTAGTGATCTATGGATAATATGTGATATATATGGGTTTTATTTATAAAATATGATTTTTTACCAAATATTATATATTATCCTTCATCACATAAAGGTTTTTTGATTATGAGGTTTTTCTAATGTCATATTACATGCAAGACATTTAAGATCATAGGTATACCTTATATGGTGAAATCACAATATCGCAAAACATTTTTTCCCACATTATCTTTAAAAGTGAAAAAATCATCCATCAATTTCCTTTAATTACAATATAATGGATTTTAATATAACCATATAATTGGATAAACCATTACAAATGTAATAAATGGATTTATTTATTCTATTGATACTATGTATATTACACCCAAAACCATGTTTATAATAATTTTAATACCCAAATATTCCTGGGTCTGAAAAAATAAGAATATCATAACTTTGGAACTCGTACTTCTTTGACCTTAAAATGTTAACTTGAAATAATGTTAATTTCAATAAAATATCTTTTATTACCAATGGATTGTTTATTCTTAATGTAAATATTTTATTTTATTTCCTTCTAGTTTGAATATAAGTAAAAAAGGTATAACATTTGATACACATATATTACAACATTTTTTTAACTAATATATATAAAGTATCCAAGTCATTTTTTAGACTTGTAGATTTCTATGTGTATTAAAATTTTTTATTTTTTCTATAACCTAAGTGAACTCTTATTAATCCTTTTTTATACATTCATTCACATAATTTATTTGAACCTCTTTTTGTTGGTCAGTGGGGGATTCAAAAATGGTATATACAGATTATAGTATGGGATATAGTGTTGATATTTTTATATTTTTCATTTTCATATCTTATTTGGTTATTTGAAACTTTTTATTTCAGATATTAAATATTCTCAGTGTAATATTTGGTTTTATCTAAATATGATAATCCATTTATAGAATCTTCAATAGGTAATTATTTAAGGATTCAATGGTTTTGGAGTCACAAATTGTTTCATAATGTATGGTTTAATAATTTTGGTAAATATTTTTGATATATGTATGCTATCAACACTCATAAAATAAAATTTCAAAGATGAGTTATAATTTACTATCATTGATTCTTCATTTTAGTGTCATATTTCCAATTTCCTTTTTAAACATTCTTAGGCCCTTATGTATGTTTCATGGGAAATTCATCTTTATTTGTTTGGGTGTATTAAATTTGTTGAATATATCATTTATTTTTTCATTCAAATTTTTTTGTATATTCAGATTTATCATGTTAGTCCATTTTATGTAATTGATTATTTCTCATTTCTTTTCATTTCAAAAATTAACTGATTCTTCTAATAAGTTTATAAAATTCATCATCACATTGTTTTGGACCACTGTCATCAGATGAAGATGGAGTAATAATTGACTAGATTAAATTTATATTCTTTATGTTTTTTCCTCTTCACCATATCTCATATATATTAGCTATATATACATATTATTTTGAATAACTTCATATATTTTGATACTTATAATTCGCTTTGTATGTTTAATAACAGTTCCATTTGACTCCCTTGAATTGGAAGGGTGTTAATGAATTTTTACACAATCGGTTCATCATCAATATACTTATTTATTAATGTCTGAAGTCCATTAAAAATAGTAATGATAGGATGATAAATTCCTGGAATTAGTTCTTCATTTTAGATTTTTAATTTTGGTTATAAGAGTGTAAAAATGAATTTTTTTGTAAAAAAAAAATTTTCTTTCCCTAAATAGAATTCTAATTCCTTCTAAAAATATTATGAATTTTATTAAGATAAGATACTTTAGTATATATGTTCCATGAAATATATCATTATGGATCCTATCTTACTATAATGTTATTTATTTACTCATCACTTTCTATGTCTATGAATTTATCAAGTTCCTTCCATGTAATTTTATAATATATATTTGGTATAAACCAACATTTTGAAAATTGTTTTATAATATAGTTCACTATCATGTATGTTCGGCAGTCCTTGTATATCAATCAAAGAATGGTGGATTCTTGAAAACTTGAGATTCAAATAATCGTGAAATATTCTTCATGAACACTCTAAAATTGTTTCTTTATAGCATGTTAGTGTAGGAAAATAGTGATATAGAGACTCTCCAGTACCAATTTTTTTCTCAGAATCGAAAGGTTTAAGAATGAGTGAATTGAAAAAAAAAATGAAAATTTTTATAAAAGATACTTTTATTTTTTTAATTACTAATAATATATAGTTTCAAATTAAAGTATCAAATGAAAAAACATAAAATGTGGTAGAGGAAAAAATATGGTTGATGTCTGATAAACTATAGAGATATAATAAAAGTATAATAAAAAATGATTTTGATATTTTAAAAAAAATGTAAATGTTTAATGTAAGGAAGATAAAAATGTATAAAGTATTTTGAGATAATAAATCATTACATCTAACAAATTTACAAGTTAAGGAAATCATGTTCCTATGCCTAGAACATCTTCATATTTAACCAAATGTGTTCGGAGATTTTATTCCCCTATCTAGTATATTAGAATTCATAATAAGTAGTTCACACCTTTATAGAAAATATTTAGTGAATAATTCTTTATTAAGATGATCGGTACATAAAATTATTGAGTAATTCAAATGGTAAAGAGACTTTGTGCCACATTAAAATAAGAATAAGAAAAGAAATAAGGAATTGGGGTGATGATCAAAATAAAATAAAATCATAAAAAGGTTATTTTTATCATTTAAGTTAGATATATTATTAAAATTTAGGAATAATCTAAAAATAAATAGAAATAAAAGATAAATATTTTAGTATTGTGTTAAGATAATTCTTGATCAAAACATTACAAATAACTAAACTGATCACTCATGTATATGGATTTTGAAATATGAGTATTGCATAGGTTTTACATTGATATGTTTAATTAAATGATTTCATTCATTATTCGGTCCATAAAAGATGAAATGACATCTTAAGGATTTGGTGTTGACTTTATTTCTCCATATTACTTTGTGACTTTATGTATAATTTTATTCAATAAATGTTAAATCCATTAGGAAATATAATAATTAATGGTTTTTGTGAGGAAAGATAGTTTATTTCTATAACATAAGAGTCGTTTTTCATTTTTTTATATTGTAACTCATGATTTTAACCTATTGGTGATGACATCAATGTATACACCATATCTATTATCCATTTTTTGAGTTTTGTTAGACTTTATGTTTTATGAACTTATCCATAGATTGATTTTATTTTGATAAAAAAAATTATCAAGATAGGTTTTAATTAATAAATAAAGATTTATACAAAGAGAATAATTATAGTAGGTAGCTAGATGGAATTATTCAAAAGTAATATGTTGGTGAAATAATAAAAAGTTGTTGCAATTATTAAAACCAAGGAAACAACTATGGAAATTAAAATATTGACTTAAAAATTACATAGATCAATAGTAAGTCTATGTTTTTAGGATTAATAGATAAATAAAAGAGGATATACATTTTATCCCTTTTTTAAATCTTGGTCATCAGATATGAAATAAATTAAAATGCAAAATGGAGTTTATGAAACTTAGTGGAGATCCCATTCCATGTCTCTATGTTATAAAAATAATATATTTTGTTTTTTAATACATCATGATACTAATTATATATTATAAAATTTATTTAATTCTTTTAGGATGTTATGATTAAGGAATTATTAATTGAGGGAGGTAGGGGTTGATGTCGAGAACTCAATAGATCGTTTATTAATTAGGTGAGGAGACAATGCTTCCAATTTTTGTATAATCATTGGTGGGATTGGGTAATTTTTTTACCATTCTATATTATATGAAAAGGGAAATATTTTTCATGTAATAAAACCATATTTTTAATGAAATAATGTTTAAATAAAAACACATGATTCATTATTATCTATTATGTATCATGTTAAGAATATGGGGATGAAATTATTTTTAATGATATTGAAAAAAAATATTTTTATAATTTATGAAATTTTCAAATGTTTTGTATTTTAAACATTTTTTAATGTTTTTTCTCTTGATATTTATTACATGGGATGTAAGAAAGTTATATGGTATATGTTTTTTATTTTTTTATAATTACATAAATAAATTCATACGTGACATGTTTTTTCGTGTAAAAAAAGTTTTTGTTTTAGTGAAAATATATATTTAGATAAATATATTAACAGTGAAACCAATGGAGATATTTTTGAACTAGGATAATGTTAAATATTTTAAAAATAATTTTTTATAGAAATGATGATTTTTGAGAAGTTATTTTAATCCAAAGTAAAATACAATAATTAATATAATCTATTTTTTTATTATAATATTTAGAATTTGATTTGTAAAATACATAATTTAGTGTAAATATTTATAATGTTACTTATTGTTGGTGACCTCTTAGATTGATTTTATTCTTTGAAATATTTCTATGTGTTTTTCTTTTTTTAAATATAAAAAGTTAAAATACCTTATAATATTGAATATTATGAAGTAGACAAAATTTAAAAAATGTTAAAAGTGTTAAAATGGGTTGATAATCCTAATATAACCACTATCCAAATATACATTAATTAAAAATTTGATCTCACTCAATGTTTATAGAGGTAGATTTTATTAATGAGTTAGATACATGGATATATAACAAGTTTTTTAAAAGTCCATACAAAAAAATATACCCATTATAGTTACTAGATATTAATATGTGGTGAGATCAATGAATATGCATATTTTTTTGTAAGTATTTTCTTATAAATTTTTTAATTTTATATAATAAATAATGTTATATAGAAACATTTCCAAAACATTATTCATTCATATTTTTTGTATATATCATGAATATTTGAATTATAATTATCCTCTTATACTTTATAATCTATGTTAACCCTGGAAAAATATTGGCATTGAAACTAATTGATTATTAAAAAATCTTAAGATAAATATTAATTGGGGGTCATATAGTGATACAAAGTTCACTCACGTGGAAAAAATATGGATTTTTTTATCTAGATTTACTTGGAAAGTATACTATATATAATTTCATACATTATTTAATTTTTATAAAATAGGTTTATGTTTCATAGTAATCACCATTACATGAGTCTAACAAGTTACCTTATAGGTGAATCGTCATATAGTGATACAATATCTTACCTTTCTAATGCAAGACCTAAGGTTGCGATGATATGGGGGTGGTAAGTATATTTATGATTATAGGGTAAGTATATTATTAGAAAAATTTGATTTTTACACCCATGCGAGGAGGTAATATATGGTATTATTATTGGGTATGAAATTTTAAATATATTCCCTTACCTATATAAATTACATGATATGTGTTTATTTAATTTGGTGAGTGATATTCGATATACTCAACTTTATGGGTGAATGAAATATGTTTTATTTTAAAATACTATTTAGTATTTACATAACTAATTGAGAATTCACGAGTTGGAATATATGACATTAATATAAATTAGGTCTCATAGTTAGGACCAATTTCTTGTATAGAAGTATTGTATTATTATACATGATGTATGAGATACAACTCCAGGACACGAGTTTAGAGATACATTTTTCTGATAGAGATCATACCAGTTCCTTTTTTGCTTGTGTAGAACATAATGTTTTCCAGATGATTATTATTTCTTATAATTTTTAATTTTTAATTCAAAATTTATTTTTTGAATATAAAGTGTAACACCATGATGTTTTTATGAAATATTTTCTTTAATTTTTTTTATTATTCAGTTTCATGCATTACACACAATGCTGAGTTTAAACGATCCTTGATATTCCCTTAATATAAAATTTCCACTATAGCCTAGCTGGTAGGTTAGCGAAAATAATTATAACTAACTTATGAAAATGCATTATGAATTCATTGGCTACCAATTACATATGAAAAATATAAATCAATTAGATATTTGTACTTTAGAGTGAATTACTTTTGGTAATGAAATTAATGAGATATATATGTGTTATATACTTAATAAAATATTTTTTATATTCATCTAACAGATATTTTAGTCATAGGTTATGAATAAAACCCCATTTGATGTATTATTTTAAAAAGGTGAATATTACAACTTTGAATGAAGAACACATTTTAAATTACGATTTTTACACATTAATAATTTTTATATGACAATATAAACATGTTATTTTGAAGGTAAATATAAAAATTTACATTTGTTAAATTTTTATATTTTTCTGATAAATTTCATATTTTGATGAATAGTAAAAATATGCTAAATTTTAAATAAAAACAACTTTTTTCATCGAGATAATCTATATGGTTAAATTATAATATTGAGTGGTTTCAAAGTATAAATAGAATATATTTTTTACCATTTAATATAATTTATGTCATTAGAATTAATTTTACATTGAATTAATTGGTAAAAACATTTCATTCTTTTGCAATGTTTTAACTCTTAAGAGGTCTTTGCTTTAATAATAAAAATGAGTCTTCAGCCCCAACCCTAAAAAACTCTTAAAACCCATTTTCTCAACAAAGAGATTAATTTTAAATTTATTACTGAAAATTCTATGTTTTTAATTTTGAAAAATGGATTCCATAATTTGAATTAGTAGGTCTAAATTATGTTAATAGGCTAATTTTATTTTTGGGCATTATGAATAGTAACATTGGTAATTATTTTTATTACCATGGTTAAAGGTAAATCGAGTAATTGAGGGTAAAAATAATATAAGAAAATGACTTTAACACCTATAAAAATCCTATTGGGTGACTGAATTCGACCCTTATCATCTATTGTTCGAAATTGAATCACTTTATGGTCACATAGCTATGAAAATTACATGAATGTAATAAAAACCAATGAAATGGACAAAATGTCACAATCTCAATTTATATAAGTATATGAATATATGGACTACAAGGAGATAAAATCGATTATAGATAGTATATAGAAAGATAAAATAAGTAACTACATCATAAAAATTTATTTGTAATTTTTAGAAATTAAATAATTCCCATTAATGATGACACAATAGTGATGTAGAAATTATTTTATTAATAGAAATATCAAATAAATGTTTTTAAAAATATTAAAGGAAATATCATATGAACTAATTAATCTCCTCCACGAATTTTCTAGTTTAATATGACATTTTAGGAATGTATTTAATATTTTTTTTTGAATTTATCTTCTGTTTTATTTTTATTTAATGTCTAATAAATGAATAGTGTTAAAATTGACACTATTGACATTTTATAAGCATAAAATTTTATTGAATTCTTTAAAAATCATAAAAATATTTAAAAATTATAAATTCATAATTATAAGGTCTAAAATTTCATAAATTATCCATTTATGGTAAAGTAACACCACATAAGTAAATATTCAATACCATTAAATATCTATAATGTTATTACCAAAATTAAAAATTAATAGAATAACTACGTATAAATTAAAAATATAAGGTTTCAATTGACAAAATATGTTATCCAAAAAATTTTTGATGATGATATTACGACCCTATCTCATATCATATTCTAATTTTGGACACTTTGGAGGTTTTTTTTGTAGGGTTTGATTTTATTATAAACTAATATGTTTGAGAGTTTCCTAAAGTGACCCTCTGCTCTCTTATTAAAGGGAACCTAATACCTCTCTTATTCACTCTATTATGAGCCTTGAAGCTCTACCAAACCCTGCCCATTTATCTTCTCAACTTCCCTAGTAACATTATAGATGTTTTGGTCTTCTCATAAGACCAGCTCTATTTCCCTAAGAGGAAAATTAAAGTATGAACGTTGAGGAATATGTAATCCCTTCAACCGATTATTTAAAATTTATTTCTTCTTATAATTCCACATCTTTAGTAGATTAATTATCAAGTGATAACATCATTATCACTCATATACCTATATATTACTATAAATATAAAACAACCCTATTTCACCTTCTATCCATCCTACGAAAAAAAGAAATTACCACGTGTGTGTACGTACGGCTTACCGTCTCCACACAGTGGTGTAATCTGTTTTTCACCACCACCTTACATGGATGTGTATAATATTGGAAATAAAAACTATATATGATTATTATAACATGATACTAATTCTTAGATACTATAAACCATCCAATTCAATACCATTCAACAATTATGGGAACGATATTTTTGCTTGTGCGTACGTACGACATACCATCTCTATGGTGCAATGTGATTCATTCTAAAAATTATTCATTAAAACAAGATTATATAAATGAATTGAATGAATAAATATGATATATATTATAAAAATACAATGTTTTAAATGATATAACTATATCCTAAAAAGAGTAATAAGAACTTATCCAACAAAACAAACATAAGAACATAAAACAGTTAATACCCGGATAACGAGTAACAATGAAATGTTACTAACAAAATGATGAAAATATAATAATAAATGTTATCATAAAATATTTTATGGTTCTGGATTAAATAAGTAACATTATTTAAATCATTATACCTGAGTTTCAGATATATACAGAGCATATCGGACCTAAGGTAAGGGATAACTTTTCAAATCTCATTTTTATCCGAGTTAGTTTATATGTAAGTATTCACTAGGGGTATATTTATCATCCATTTCCATGTTATATAAGAATATTCTCATAAATTATTAACTATTATTCTATGTATGTTTAAATTCATTTTTACTCATTTTGACTTTTACAACATAGTTTGGATAGAATCTTTCTTAGGTTTACCATACGTGGTACTTTTTGAATTTTCCATCAAAAGTAGCAGAAGAATATTTTTTTAAATTCTACGGCATGAATTGATTTTTATTATTTAATAACGCCTTATTTCCATGAATATTCCTATACAAGTTTTCAAGTTTATTTCCAACCAGATTCTTTTATTTTAAAATTGCTTAGAATTTTGACAAGAGAAAACGTTTTTGAAAAAGAAGGATATTTTCCTCAAGAATTAAGTTCAAGTGTTTTATAAAATTTATTTTCCATTTAATATGACATAGGGTTATGTTTCTATCCCTATTATTAATTTTATTTTCATTATGTTTATGATGGAATTTTTTTTATGATGTCTATTTATCTTATATGGATTATGTTATTATGGAATGATGTTTAATAATCCCATTTTATTACATGGGTTATGCTGTGACGAATGATTTATGTTTTTGTGGAACACATAAAAATGGCTTAATTATGATATCTATGGGACCTATATCTCTCTCTAATTCATTGGTTAAATATTTCTATCTCATGAGATAGACATGGATGGAATGGAATGTAAATCAAGTTCAGTAATACAAGGCTGGAATGAGAAGTGAACTCAGTTCAGTAATGGAATTTTTCCACTATGATGGTCTTGGAAATGAGCCTTAACTAATATGAAATGATTTTCTATTCTTATGTGTGTATTACAAAAAATTTCATGTATTATTTTATGACTATTGGGATTACATTTCACTTCTATGATTTCTCCTGTAACATGATATTATGATCTTTTATATAAGGGATAATGTTTTCAAATGTTATGTTCTTATGAATATGATATGATTGAAATTTAATTTGATTAACCTTAAAAATAATTTGGCTCACCCTTTATATGTTTATTTTACATAGGTGATGAATAAGGGTATTTAGTATGATATTCCAAAAATAAGTCCAGTTATGATGAAATAAATGGGTGATAATGTAGATGTTTTATGAACCAGTTGTTTATGTTTCCCAGTTTCTAAAGACACTACACCTATACTATCCTATCATGGTTTTTTTATATTTTATAGTAAATAGACTTCAATTCTGAAGTAATATCAATGTATGTAAATAATTGGTCTTTATTATTGGTATTAGGGGAAATGTACAGTTAACCTTTGGAAACTAGGATGATAAAGCCTTAATAAGAACCATATGGATATGTCTATATATAAGATACAATCATAGTGTTTAAGAAATGGTAATGAATAACCTAGGATAATACCTAAAGTAACCTAAATTGAAATTTTATTCTTTATTATTTGGTATTCATGTTATGATTAGTGTTTCTCACACTATGATTATTTGTTTTACTCAATGGTTGGAACGCGAAGGAATTGCGTTAATACCGAGTGAGATGTTCAATGCAATAATTGTCCCCCTAAGCAAACAAATGTTATGGGAGTTGAAATGAAAAATCATATATACATGCTCACACATCTTTCTCAAGCAATGGATCAAGAAGTACTTCCAAACGAGCAAAGAAGGGAGTAGCATTCCATTGAGTCCTTTATGACGCAGCGTCTACCTTTATTCAGTGGGTATTATGATCCATTAGTGGATGAACAATGTATCAGTACCAATGAAAAGATATTTTCAGCTCTACAATGTTCTGAACATGGTAAAGTCATCTTATAAGTATATCGTTTAGAAGGTTAAGATGATCATTGGTTGAATCTTATCAAGAATGGGAGGGAAAGAGATGAAACTGAGTCCATGGAATGGGATGAGTTCAAGAACTTATTTTTCAATAAGTTATTTCATCGTATTCTTTAAACAAATATGGATAAGGAGTTCCTTGAACTTAATAAAAAGGATGATGAATCTGTTGGTACCTACAAAGATAATTTTACAAGGCTTGCAAGATAAAATTATGGAATTATTATCCAACCTAAGAGTAAAATTGATCGATATTTTAGTGGAAAAAAACCATGTCTCCTAAGGTAATTATCCATAATGGAATTCAATATCTAAAAGGAAGTTATTTGATGTAATCTCAAGGTTTAGATGTATATATGTGTATCGCTTCGGTCATATGGGTTTGATAAGAAGAGAAAAATGGAATTCAAAGGACAATCTAAAGACCAAACTGAAAAGAACAAGAGTTTTCCCTTATGCTCAAAGTGTGGAAATAAACATGTAGGAAATTGTCTTAAAGGTACTAGTAAATGTTTTAAGTGTGGAAAAGAAGGTCATCAAAAAATTGAATGCCAAAGTGATGGGAAAAATATTTCTAATGATGCAAACAAACAAAAGGACACGCAGAATGCACCTTCTACACTTTAATGATAAAAGTGCAAGGAAATGGAGCATTATGACAATCAATTCCCTAATACAAGGGTGATTAATGATGGTCGAATTTGACCAAATCATAAGGCCAAAGACAAAGGAAAGTCACATAAAATCACTATCAGCAATGTGGAGTACGATAATGAAGTGGTGAAAGGTACACTTACCATCCACTCTAAAATAGAAATTGTTTTATTTGATTCTAGATCCACCCACTTTTATTTATGAATAATATTCAAATGGAATCACTGTATTATCTCAAAAATTAAATGTTGATTTATCTTTGAAAACTCCTAACAGCACAATAGTTACATCAAAAGTTTATAATTCTTTTCCTATTGATGTTTGTGGGAAAGTGCTTCCTATAAACATTGTGATCCTTCATATAGTTGAATTTTATGTGATTATTGGAATGGAGTGGATTTTTCTATATGGAGCTCATAAAAATTTCCAAGGAAGGGAAGTCACAATTCATAATCCAGATCAATCTATGATCATCTATCAATGCATAGATGAATATAACCTTCAAGTATAAATTTATTCCACTTATGGTTCTTGATTCCAATAAATGAAGGTTATTTATCACAAATTTTTGGGGATAAACTCATGATTAAGAATACACACATTTTAGGAGAGTTTATGATGTCTTTCTGGAGAAATTTTCAGGACTTCCACCAAAGAATGAGGTTGAGTTTTCAACAGTTTTCATATTGGGTGCGATGCCTATTTCAGAAACACCTTATAGAATGGCCCCAACTAAGTTGCAGGAATTAAATAAGAAACTATAAGAGAATATTTATAAAGGATTCATAAATCCTAGTGCATCACCTTGGACAGCACATGTTCTATTTCTTAAGAAGAAATATGGATCAATGAGACACTTTATTGATTATAGAGAACATAACAAGATCATTATCAAGAACAAATATCTTCTTCCCCACATTGATGACTTATTTGACCAACAACATGGAGATCAATACTTTTCCAAGTTTGATCTTCATTCAGGATAACATCAATTAAGGTTCAAAAAGGGGGATATACAAAATATGGAATTCTGTACAAGGTATGGACAATTAGAATGTTACGTTATGCTTTTTGGTCTTACTAATGCCCATGTTATCTTCATGGATATAATGAATAGAGTCTTCAGAGATTATCTTGATTAGTTTTTGGTAGTCTTTATAGACGAAATTCTTTTTATATTCAAAGAGAAAGGAAGAACATGAAGATCACTTGAGATTTTTTTAAGACCCCGATAAAAGAAAATATTTATGCCAAGTTCACCAAGTGTGAATTTTGGCTTCAGAATGATTCAAATTTGGGTCACATAATCTCAAGATTGAGGATATCTGTGGATCCAGCAAAAACAGAGGTTATTGATAGATGGTCGAGGAAAACAGCAGTAACTGAGATCCGAAGTTTTATTGGTTTGTCTGGATATTATATATGTTTTGTGAAATATTTTTCAAAATTGTCTAATCCACTCGCCTAATTGATTTAGAAAGTAGTTAAGTTAGTTTTGACGGAGTAATTTGAAGTGAATTTCAAAGAGCTAAATAGAAGGTTGGTCAATGCACTTATGCTCACACTGCCTTGTAGTGGAGAAAGGTTTGTCATCTATAGTGATGCACCCAAGAAGGGTATGGGGTGTGTTATCATGAAAAATTATATGGTGATATCTTATGCCTCACAACTGCTAAAAATTCATGAGAAAAATTACTCAACTCATGATTTGGAGTTGGATGCGGCATTATTTTTATTGAGGCATATTCTTTGTGGTGAAAGTTGAGATATTTATACTGATCATAGAATTTTAATATATATTTTCACACAAAAGGATCTGAATAAGAGCCAAAGATGATGATTGGAGTTGATTAAGGATTACGACTGCACAATAAATTTCCACCATGGGAAAGAAAACAATGTGTCAGATGCATTATGTTGACAAGAACGTGCTAGCTTATCTAGGATGAAGATCATGAAAGATCCTATATTTATGAATTTTCAAAGGATGGATCATGAAATTAGAATGGAAGGGGATAAATATTATCTTCCTAAAATGAATATTCAACCATCTATTTAGGTGAAGATTAAATAATAATAGAAGTAAGATGTATAGTTAAAAAATAATCTTAGAAATGTTCTTTAATTCGACCTTGTTTGTGATGAAATAATCAGGTTCAAGAACTGGATTTGTATTCATCCCATAAAAGAATTAAAGAGAGATTTATTGGATGAGGCTCATAGTTATTCATTATCTATTCACCCTGGGAGCACAAAGATGTATAAGAATATAAAATATTACTTTTGGTAGGAAGAAATGAAAATATATTTCATCAAATATGTCTCTTGATGCTTGGTTTTTCATTAATTAAGGCTGAGAGATAGAAGTCTAAGGGGATGTTACAACCATCACCCATAACAGAATGGAAATGGTAAAAAATCAGTATGGTCTTTGTCATCAGGCTTCCCAAAACATCCAAAGGCAATAATTCTATCTGGCTTATATTTGATCATCTTAAAAAGTCATCACACTTAATTTCTATTAGAGAGGACTTCTATATTGATCAACTTTCCAAGATATATATAAAGGAAGTGGTATGATTTTATGGATTACCACATTACATTATATCCGATCGGGATCTGAGGTTTACCTCGATATTCTGGTGAAGTCTTCAGCATGCTCTAGACATAGAGTTAAGTTTCAGTATTTCTTATCATCCTCAGATATATGGTCAGTCTAAGAGGAAATTTCAAACTCTAGAAGACATGATGAGATATTTCTCTATTGATTGAAAAGGTGGTTGGGATAAACACCTACCATTGGAGGAATTTTCATATAATAATAGATTTCACTATAGTATTCAGATGGTTCCATATGAATCCCTCTATGGAAATATGTTCAGAACTCCAACTTGTTGGGATGAAGATGGGGAAAGAAAGCTGTTAGGGCCAGATCTTGTTGATAAAATGGAAGAAAATGTCATATCTTTTCAAAAACACATAAGAGTGGATCAAATTCAACAAAAGTGTTATCATGGAAACTAAAGGAAATACAAAGGGTTAGAAGTGGGTGGTAAGTTGTTCTTACCAATATCTCTCTAGAAGAGAGTAATGAGATTTGGAATGAAGGTCAATTTGAGCCCTAGGTATACCAGTCCTTCTGAAATATTGTATCGTGTTGAGAAGGTAGCTTACTGATTGGCGCTTCCACCGAATGTCACTCAAGTTCATGACGTGTTCCATGTATCTCTCCTGAGAAAGTACATACCTAATCCTTTACATTTACTATGTTCAGAAGTCATACCTCTGGAGAAAGATCATTATTATAAAGAACAACCGATATAGATTTTAGATCGTAGCGAAAAAGTTCTACAAAACAAGATCACTTACTTGGTTAATGTTTTATGGAGGAACCACCAATTTAAATAATCTACATGGGAACTTGAGGATATGATGAGGGAGAGGTATTCTCATCTTTTTGTTTCCAAGTGACGAATTTCGAGCATGAAATTCAGTTTAAGGGGGGTAGAATATAACACGTGGATGTTTTATGAAATATTTTATTCAAATAATTTTCTATTCTTAAATAGAATTATTTTCACACAATCATGAGTTTAAATGCACCACGAGATGTGCTTATAATAAAATCACCATTATATCATTGTTGTTAGGTTAGTGGGAATAATTATAACTAACTTCGGAAAATGCATTTTGAATTCATTGGCTATCATTTACTTATGAAAAATTTAAATCAATTATATATTTATATTTTTGAGTTAATTACTTTTGGTAATGAAATTAATGAGATATATATGAGTTATATACTTAATAAAATATGTTTTATATTCATCCAATGGATATTTAAGTCATAGGTTATGAATAAAAGCCTATTTGATGTATTTTTTTTAAAGGTTAATTTTACACCTTTGAATAGAGAACCCAATATAAATTGAGATTTTGACATGTTAATAATTTTTATATTACAACATAAACATTTTATTTTTAATATAGATAAAAAAATTTACTCTGGATAAATTTCGTGATATTTTTCTGATAACTTTCATATTTTAATGAATGGTAAAAATACGTTAAATTTTAATTAAAAACAAATTATTTTCCATCAAGATAATTGATATGGTTAAATTATAATATTCACTATTTTTAAAGTATAAATAGAATATAATTTTACTATTTAATATAATTTATGTCATTATCATTAATTTTACATTGAATTCATATGTAAAAGCATTTCAATCTTTTGCAATGTTTTAACTCTTAAAACCCATTTTCTCAACAACATGATTAATTTTAAAATAATTACAGAAACTACTATGTTTTAAATTTAAAAAAATTTATTCCAAATATGGAATCAATAGGTAAAAATTATATTAATATGCTACTTTTATTTTTGGACATTATGAATAGTAACTCTTGTAATTAATTTTGTTACAATGGTTAAAGGAAAATCAGGTAATTACGGGTAAAAATAATATTATTAAATAACCTTAACAACTATAAAAATCCTATTGGATGAATAAATTCGACCCTTATCATCTATTTTTCTAAATTGAATCACTTTATGGTCAATTACCTCTGAAAATGACATGAATTTAATAAAAATTAATGAAATGGACAAAATGTTACAATCAAATTTTCTATAAGTATACTATTATATGGATAAATATGAGATAAAATCAACCATAGATAGTATCTAGAATGCTAAATGAATTAAATACATCATAAAAATTTATTTATAAATTTATAGATTAAATAATTTCCATTAATGATTACACAATAGTGATGTAGAAATTATTTTATTAATAGAAATATCAAATAAATGGTTTTAAAAATATTAAAAGAAATATCAAATGAAATAATTAATATGATCCATGAATTTTATAGTTTAATATGACATGTTAGGAGTGTATTTAATATTTTGGTTTGAATTTATCTTCTGTTTTATTTTTATAAAGTCTCATAAATAAATAGTGTCAAAATTGACACTATTGACATTTTATAAACGTAACATTTTATTAAATTAGTTAAAAATCATAAAAAAAATTCATAAATTAAAAAGTGATACATATATGGTCTAATATGTTATAAATAATCCATTTATATTCAGTTAACACCACATAATAAAATATTAATTACCATTAAATATTTATAATGTTATTAACAAAATTAAAAAATAATAGAATAACTAAGTATCAATTAAAAATATAAGGATTAAATTGACAAAATAAGTTGTCCAAAATTTATTGGTTGATGACATTAAAACCCTATCTCGTCTAATATTCTAATTTTGGACACTTTGGAGGTTTTGTGTAGGGTTTTATTTTATTATAAATTAATATTTTTGAGAGTTTTTTATAGTGAAACTCTCCTCTCTTATAAAAGGGAACCTCATCCCTCTCCTATTCACTCCATTTTGAGCCTTCAATCTTGAAGAAAACCTACCCATTTCTCTTATCAACTTCCATAGTTAAATTCTAGTGTTTCTGGTCTTATAAAAATATCAACTCTAGTTTCCAAAGAGGAAATATAAAGGAGGCACATCGAGAAAGAGGTAATCTCTTCTACTGATTCTTTCAAATTTATTTCTTATTCTACTTACTATTGTTTGTTTGTGTCATTATAAATAATAACATTAGTATAACTAATATACTGATATTTTATTAAATATTAAACAACTCTATTTCCCCTTTCTATCCATCCTACGAAAAACAAAATCACCGTGTGTGTGTGTACGTACAACATATCATCTCAACACTAAGGTGTAATCTGTTTATCACCACCACTTTACTTGGATGGGTATAATGGTGGAAATAATAACTATATATGATTATTATAACATTATACTAATGCTTAGATACTATAAACCATCCAATTCAATACCATTAAACAAATATGGGAATGATACCATTTCTCGTGCGTATATACGGCATACCGTCTCCACCAAGTGATTTGAGTAGTTCTACATAATCATCATTAAACCATGATTATATAAATTAATTGAATGATAAAATATTATATATATTACACTAATACCATGTTTTAAATTATATAAATATAACCTAAAATAGTAATAAGAACTTATCCAAAAAAACATACATAAGAACATAAACCAGTTAATACCCAGATAACGAGTAACAATGAAATGTTACTAACAAACAGATGAAAATATAATCATAAATGTTATCATAAAATTTTTATGATTCTGTAAAAAATCGTTAACATTATTTTAATCATTATATATGAGTTTTGGATAAATAAGAATCATATCCAACCTAATTTAAGGGATAACATTGAAAATCGTGTTTTTATACGAGATTGTTTATACGTAAGTATTTACTAGTGTATATTTAGCATCTATTTTCATGTTTTATAAGGATATTCTCATTAAATTTTTACTATTATTCAATGTATGTTTAAATTCATTTTACCCATTTTTACTTTTACAACATGGTTTGGAAGGATTCTTTCTTACATTTACCGCATGAGGTACTTTTTGACTTTTACGGAAAAAGTATGAGAAGAATGTTTTTTTAACTTATACAACATGAACTAATTTTTATAATTTATTAATGCCTTATTTAAATTAATATTCATATAAATGGTTTCATGTTTATTTTCAAAAAAAAATCTTTTCTTATAAAATTGTGTGGCATTTGGAGAAGAGAAAATATTTTTGAAAAATAAGGGATATTTTCCTCAGGAATTAAATTCAAGTGTTTTATTAAAATTATTTTCCATATAATATGAAATATGGTTATGTTTCTATGCCTATTATTACTTTTATTTTGATTATGTTTGGATGGAATTATTTTTATGAAGTCCATTTATCTTATATGGATTATGGTATGATGTCATGATGTTTAAGAATACCATTTTATTACATGAGTTATGTTATGATGAATGATTTATGTTTTTGTGGCACACATAAGAATTGTTTCATTATGAGATGGGTGGGACCTATATCTACCTCCAATTAACTGGGTAAAGATTTATATCTCATGAGATAGATATGGCTAGAATAAAAAGTAAACTCGGTTCATCAATACGGGGCTGGAATGAGGAGTGAACATGGTTCAGTAATGGACTTTGTCTGCTATGATGATATTTGAAATGAGCCTTGACTAATATAAAATGATTTTATATGATTATGTGTGTATTATGAAAAATTTCTTGTCTTATGTTATGAATATTAGGATTGTATTTCACTTATATGATTAATCCCATGACATGATATTATGAACTTTTATATGCAGGATAAGCTTTTAAAATGTTATGTTCTTATGAATATGATATGATTGATATTTAATTTATTTACCCTTACCAAGAATTTGAGATCACCATTTATATGTTTCTTTTCCTCAGGTCATGAAGAAGGGTATTAAGAATGATATTCCAAAAAGGAGTCCAGTTATGATGAAATAAATCGGAGACAATGTAGATGTTTTATGAACCAGTAGTTTATGTTTCCAAGATTCTAAAGACACTATACCTATATGGTCCTATCATGGTTTTCTTATATATAAATATAATTCAATTATGAATTAATATCAATATATGTAAAGAATGGGTCATTATATAAAGGATCCTAGGGTTACACATATATGTTTTCAAATTAAATTTTTTAAAGTGTGTGTACTGAACTTTTATATTTTGATGACATCTTCTCTAAAATATATTTTTAAAATATATCGAAAATGATTATCTGATATTATATAAAAAGTTCTTATATACGATGTGAAATTATTTACAATTTAAAATGGTTTATAAGGGTTTATTTAAACAATGATATTGAATAAATGTTTCATATTACCATAAACCATGGCATGGTGAATGTAACAGTTGCATGTTTTTAATAAAGTGTCAAATTTGATTCCATGACATAAATTTCGTCATGGTGGTTCATGTGTTATGATATAACTAACTATTTAAACTATTAATTTAAATATAAAAAATCATGTAATTTAATAATTTTTAGATAATGGTATAAAATAAATATATACATGACATAGTGATTTTTTTAGAGTTAAAAATAAAAATTATTTTGATTGAATATTATGTTTTAAAACACCAAATGTTAGTTAGAAATGATCTATTTATAAAGGGAATATATAATTATTAACCATCATCCAATGATAATCCTTTTATGTATATATAATGAGATTAAATCCATGTGAAAATTATAACAAATGAGTGTCATGAATGGGTGATTCCATCGTCGTATAACTCAAATAAATATCTCAAAGATTCTCTCTTCCCATTAACTAAAGGTTCTATCAGGATTTGAGAAAAGAGTGAATCATTAATATGGGGTAAATAATTCAACAACCCATGGAATACTGTAGGAGTAAGGTCATTATTGGATAAATCTAATGAATATTTTTCACTCACTTTTCAAGATTATGAGGTCCCTTTTTCATTTAAAATTATTAGAGTATGTTATCAATTATTAATTATATTTAAATTTTTACGATAACATAGAGATTTAATTATCACTGAAATGGGGGAGGGGTGAATTGGTTTTGATTCATTTTTTAATATCAACACCCTCTTTATTTTTCAATGATAATCTATTTCACTCACAATGGTTGTGAAAATTAATATTTAAAATAATTAATTTGTTAATGAGTTTCACCTTTAATGTGTATGATTGTGCCCCCAGTGTATGGGGTTTTTTATCCACCTCTACATAACTTCTGTTTTATTATCATGATGAAACTATAAGTTAGGGTATATCCCAGAACCTATTATAATCAATGTGACTAAATAGTTTTAAATAGGCATTTACTTTTTACTAAAAGAAATAAAAGTAACCTTCTTTGAAGAAATCTCTACAGTGAATGAAAGATTCATTAATGGACTATCTGATCATGTACTTACTCCCCATCTCCATCTCTATAAATCACAATGGGCAGTTCTCTTCTCATAGTTTTTCTCCAGAATGTTTCCATCATCCTCTCAATACCATTCTTATTCTAATATTTCCTTTTGTATTCATTCTATAAAATAACAATAAATTATCATAATTAAATTATGTAAATCCTAATTGAATCATTAATTTCATGATCATGGAATATTTAATTCCTCAATAGAACCTTGTGATGTTCTTACCTATGAACCTCAATATATAGAAAACTCTCATATTATCTCATGGGTCAACCACACATGATAGACTAATGGTCTTCCAAAATACCACAGATCATATAATTTAAACTATTTAAGAATATTCCTATAAAATAATTCATTTTTTAATATTCTTAAATAGTTTTTAAATATTTAAACTAGGATATCAAAAAGTAACGAGAAAATATATTACCAATCTTTCACTTTTAATTATTTAAAATTCTTAACTTGAAAAACTTCTTAATATCTATCAACATCGTAATATCTAATATTTAATGAATTTTGTAACACCATCACATTTAAATCTATTTAATTATCCTATTTTTCAAAATTATAAACTTTACATAAGATATAAAAATATTTGATATCATTATAGAGAGAACAAATATTTCATGTACTCTCAATAATATCTTTTATATGGTTTAATATATATTATGTATCACATTTCACGCATGCCTTTCCTATATTTCAATCAGTTCCTCAATACCAATATTTCATATAAACTAAATTATCTTATGTATGATTTGGAAAATTTTTTGTGTCCCTCGAATATTTTATGTTCCATTAAAAATATATTACATATCCTTAGAAAAGTATTTCATTTGTCATAGCTAATAATTTTTAAAGATATTATGTGTTAGTAAGAATCATATGCGACACCTAAAATATCTTACAAGACAAATAAAATATAAAACATATCTCGGGTAGAGCTTTCCCTTTGAAAATATTTCATCTTCAATATCATATGTATCTCATCCTCAAAAATCTAACTCCAACTCAGAATTATAGATCATCTTCCTCTCAATTTAAAACAATTTAAACTCTTATCATATAATCTCCACTTACTTTATCTTAACTCAAATGTATAAAAACTTGTCTACATGTGTTGACTAAACATGCAACATCTTCCTCATATGAGTCTGAAAATATCCAACTTTTCATTTCATATCAATAAGTTACATTTCTTCTGAAATTTAAAATCTTAATAATTTAGAAATACTTTTTTCTCCCCCTTAATAAAGTAATATAAAATCTTCACTTATGCCATTATTGACAACAAAGAAAAATATTTCATTGATAGTGGTGGTATGATCCTATTAAAATCAATGAGTCCAGAATTAATCCTCTCTAAGTCTACTTGATCAAACGTGATGTAGAAAATATGAGAGATTAATTCACTCAAAAAGGATATCCATTAAACAATCCATAAAATGATACCAATTTAGATATTTTTCAAGAAAAATTTTAAAAAAATCACTCATCTCAATAAACAAGCTATAATCAATCATCAAGTCCATCCATAAATAAAGTAATCAAATGGTATAAACTTATATACTGTTCATGAAAATTTTAAAATATTTTCATAAACATATCTTAGCAGACAAGTTGAAATAATTCAATAAATATTAGAACTATCAAATATATATTACAATGACCACATATAGTAAATAGAAAATAATTTAAATATGGAAGGATTCCTATAAACATACCTTATCATTTTTTGTTAATGGGATGAAAACAAATTTTTAGTAATAAATTATCATATGAATTAGTTGGAACATGTTTTGTTAGAATATCACTGACATTCTCCTTGGATAAGAGATTTTCCAACTTCACTGTGAATTAATTCACCATCGAATTTAGAAAATTTTACTTAGTTTCAATGTCATTTGATCTTGAATGTTTCACTATATTCTTGATTATATTTATATAACTTTGGTTATATCGACCAATGATGAGTGGAAATTCAAAAATAACATGCATATCCTCAAGTTGAGTAATCATCCCTATCATCAGTGTAGATGATAGTGATAAAGCCACATAATCATATTAAGTGTACCTAAAAGTGACTAGTTAATTACTCATGAAATTCCATGAGACACAACTTCCACCAATAAATAATGATCCACCTGATGTGGACATTCTATCATCCATATTATTAAACCAGTTAACATCAATGAATCTTTATAGGTCTATGTATCCATTCTTCTTATATTTTATTCCATAATTTTAAGTGTTTTGAAATATCTAAGAATCCCCTTAGCTTACAAGAAACATGATTACTATGAATTGAACTGATACCTATCAAAAAGAGTGAAGACAATCACAATGTATATCCTTAAGGTAGTCAAATAAAAATGACTACCAGTCTACATCCTACATTTTCTAATTAATAATTATTCCTTCATTTTACTTCTCAGTGTCCTTCCCAATGGAATTGTAAAACACACCTCTAGATTCCTCCATGTTAAAACTTTTCAATAAATATTTGGAATAGATTTATTAAGAAATTAAAATGTAACTAGAATCTTGGATAAGATGAAAATCCATGAAAATTTTCATATCTCTAACCAATGACAACAAAAACAACTTCTTCATTTGTGTGTATAATTCATTAAACAAATTATTCTCATTAATAGAAATGATAATTTCACCAACATACGTGATAAAAAAGTGATTTAGTGTTGGTCTTATTTATGTATACATTTTTTCCACCTATCCTTTTCTAAACCCCATTCTTCTAAAGCACTCATCTAGCTAGAAATAATAATATTTTATGTATTTCATAAATCCATATGAATCCTTATTTAATTTCCATGCATTTCTTCCATCTTCATCAAGCATAAAACCCTTAGGTTTATTTTTATATACACATCATTTATCTCCTCATTCAAAAAGGTAGAAAGTAAATCCATATAAAAACATTTAATTTTATTAGAGATATAATTTTACTAAATATTATGGTTCCCTAATTCTTATAAATAAGGGAAAACGTTTCATCAAAAAAATTCCTTTAATTTGTGAGTACCCTTAGTACATATGCCTTTATTTGTTTCTTGGAATTTTTCCTTTCTCACTTATATGGCTCCTGAAATCTAGTTTTGTGAAATTTATGTATTTATTCTTAGGCCTAGGAACAAGTTCCCATGTTTCATTATTTTCAATTTGATTCACCCCTCCATTCATATATTGAATCCATTATTTTTGTGAAAAATCCTCATTGATGGTATGAGGATTAAATTTTGAGAAACTACTAGAATGAATAATTGTTACACCTATCCTTCTTGGTAGTACACCATGAGTTAGATATCCAATGATATTTTCAGAAATAACATGTTTCATCATCCTTGAATTTTTCCTCATATGTCATATGTTCATATTTTCATCATTAGAATAATATGAATCCACAACCTCATCACGGAATTTTTTATTATCTTTTGTTCATGTACAATGTTAAAAGGTGAAAACATTATCCTCATCACCATTCAAATCTAGTTTTTTAGATATTCTTAAAATTTAAAGACTATCACATCATCCAAGTAAATTATCCTCTGAGATGTATTATTGTGGCATCTGTATGAGATTCAAATTAGTGTAAAACCAATGAATATTCCATCTCTATAAATCAGATTAATCTTTCCACTATTTTTAGCTTCAACTTAATAATAATATAATTCTATATTTTTTTATTAGACCCCTTTTTAACTGGATTGACAGAGAAACTATACATAACTTGGAGTCCTAAATTCTCTAACCCATGATTTACATGGTTGGATGGGAAATGGGAATAAACCCCTCACACATTATTTATTAACATGACTAAAAATAGATCATCCCCTACCTATTACCATATTCATGTCTTCACTGCACCCCACTTGGAGTTGTTATGGGCTTGTAGTTCCCATTGTGCAACTGCACAAGATGATGTCATGGCATTTATATCCCTCCTTCAGTCCTGGATATGGTAGATCCATCCAATAGCCACTGTTGTTCATATACATCATCCTGGGGATATTACAATATATTTGAACATGTTTTATTTATTTATGTAAAGGAACTATTTCCCAATGAACATGTGGTGGCCCAAAGTTCTTGGATCCCTCGAAGGTCAAACAACATGTAGGACCATGTCATGTCCGAAATTCCAAATGTGTTGAATAGTTACACTTATTTAGTACTATTATTATTCCTTCTATAGTACCTAATATTGTATTGTTATAATTACTATTGAAATTATCCCCAACGTCATATATTTCATTGGATTCATCTAGGATTATCAAATTTCATCTAGAATTCTTACTACAGTACTAATACAATGACTTTAGAAATTCTACATTGCGGAAACACTCTAAAGTGTTTCATTTTTATAGCTCAACCCAGATTTAAAAAGAATTCATATCTCAATGTTCCATTAAAAAGATCCCAGTTTGTATAATTATAGTAGTAGTGATAGTCTAAAACTCAAAACATCTTTAATTTTCATTCTAAATTGGTGTGGTTCCTGCCATATCAAAACACCTTCTATTTTTTATTTAATGCACACTTTTTTCTGTGGAGTACAAGGTTAAATAAACCCATTTAAAATTCCATGATTATAAAGATACCCTAAAAATTATTTGTTTTCATATTCACTCTCATTTTATGATCTCAACATCTTTAATGAAAAATAAGTTTTCTTTTAAACTAGTCTCCAAAAAATTTTAAGTATTATTTGAGATTGAGATATGTAAGACATAGACATAATACATGTTATCCTTATAAAGTCATTAAGGAATGTGATGAAATATAGATATCCAATTGTTGTGTTTTTGAAAATAGGTCTACAAATATGAAAGTCAACATACTATTATGGTCTCCTATTCTAGATATCAACTTTCTTATGACCTTTACACACCATCTCCCATTATAAAATTTAATTTATATTATGATGGGTACTTATTAAATGAATTCAATATTTATCATGTCTTATTATCTAGTTATCTTATTCATGTATTTTAATTCAAGATAGAAAAATATTATTTTCTACATATTACTCTCATATTGTGTACTCATACAGTAATTTATTTTTGACTCTCTAATTAAAAATAAGTTACCATGGGTTCCAAAACCTCCAATTAACACAACTCCACATTTTATTCCATTCAAAATAAAACCATTCAATATTAAAATCACTTTTTTTATATCATTATAGAGTTTTGATACACTAAACATATTATTCTTTATACCATTTACAAAATACAACATTTTTGGGGATGATATTATTCTTTTCATTCTTATATATTCTGATACCTTTTATTTTTAACCAAATTTCATTTAAAAGTGTAAAATATCCTCATTCAATATCTTTCAACAATCATTGGATTATTTACATCACTTTTAATGTGGAAGGAACACCAACTATGCATAATATTTGGATTCTCATATTTGAAAGATCATGAAGAAAAATTAATAACATTCACCTATTATATAAAATTATTGTATTTATAAATAGTCTTAGTACTCAAAATCAGATTTAATTGATCTGGTAAGATTGAAATACTCTCATTTGAGATGTTTCCTTCTTGATCACAACTTCCACAAAATTAATTCCATTTCTCAAAACAATTTTTCACTTTAATATTCTTAACAAACTTTTACAACAATTATTTTTTTGTTATTATTTCCCCCCATTAGTTTATGATCACTTATTTGTCTTGGTAGAGTTATGTTGTATCAAAAACTAAACAATTTATTTTTAAAAACACCACAAAACTAGTACTATCCTTGAAATATCCTTCTTTAAAAAGAATTTGATTGTTGAAAGGGTTTCTATTTATCCACATTTTTAATCCAATACTAATTTTATTTCACTAAACCCTTCTGAGAATCTATTCATTGGAAATTTAGAGCCGGTGTTGATATTTTTAAAAAATTATCATCCTTCTAGAAAAGAGAATATTTTAAATATTCTTCAGACTTATCAATTAATATAGAATATTTTTTCACTATATTTTCTAGAAATCGTGATATTATTCTAATGAGTAATATTTAAAATCTTCTAATATTCATACCTAAAATTACGTTCATTAATAGAACTTAGTATTTGGTGTGTTCGAAACATCTTTAACTTATTAGTATTTTAATGACCCAAAGATTCTATCAATGAAATATCTCTTCTTAAAATTATGTTATATAGTATAAATCTCATATATAACACAATAAAAACATTATAAAGGAAGAATTAATGAAATAATAATTATTTATAGAAATTAAGGAACCTATACATTGTAATAGTAACTTGACCTTTGGAATATTAATGCAACCCTTATTAATAGTAAATCGTCCAAAAGAATAGTAAACTCTCCTATGAAAGTATAAATAAAATTTATACATCTTATAAATGAAAATATGATAAAATTATATCATAATTTAAGAAAATAAATGACTTGAAAATGATAAATTAAGTAATGGAATTTTTATAAGTTGTAAATATTTATTTTCAATTTTATATTTAATATAAACATTAAAAAGAAAATTTACATTCATAAAATGTATTATAAAATTATTATTATTTTTCCTTATTATTATAGTATATTTTTATGAGACCGTCATTAATTTTTCAATGTGTTATAAAATCATTTATAATGTTAAAATTGGTATTTTCCATGTAAATATTGATTTTATATAAAATAAATAAATTTCTCATATTTAGAGAATTATTTTCATAAAATGGAGTTTTTTTATTATACACATTGAAAAACAAATTGGGTTAATTCTTGGTACTTTTATGAAATAATTGAATTTCTGATGAATAGTAAAATACAGTAATTTTCTATATATACTCATTATAAATTAAATACACTGTTACAAGATTAATTGAGGATTTAAACACCATAATATCAAACTCCACTTAATTATTGTAATATATATAGTGATAATTCTAAAACAATTCATAGTATTGACCTAAAAATAATAATCTAATTAATAAAATAATGAGAAAACACCCTTCTCCTCTATTATAAATACCACCCTCACCACCTATTATCGTCACTACTTTCAAGATTTTATCCTTGTCAAAATTCATTCCAATCCCCTTCCTCATTCTATACCCTATTTCCAGAAGCATTTTTTCTCAACAAAAGACCAAAACCAACCCCACTAAGGAGGTTCTCAAGGAGAAGGATTCAAGAGGTAAAGTCCTCTTTCTTTCCCTTTAATTTATTTTCATGATATTTTCTTTTCTTTTTATCTTCTCACCTCACCTCATAAAAGAGGCATGATAACTCTAGTAACTTATATATAATTGATTTTTATTATTCTAATTGAATAATTAATCATAAAAACTCTGCTCTTTTCCATTTTTATCTAAAAATGAAAATATCGTCAGTGAGGTGTTGATTTATCACCATCGAGGATGATAAGTTTCATTTTACATTACCTATTTCAAGACATTTCATAAAACCATTATAACGGTTTAAAATTAATTAAAAAACTATGTTATAAATTTATTTATATTACGTAACTAATATATGTTCATAATATTAAATAACATAACAAAACTAGTTTGTGATTATCAAGAAACCACCAATTTAATCTAAACATTTATCATCAACTTATTAAGAAATGAATAATCCTCACATAAACAAATTATATATAATAAAAATTATTCTCATGTATGTTTATTAAAAATGTATAATTTCAACTATAGAAAATTTTCCTCATTTAACATGAACTTCGTTACTTATAAGCAAGCGAACCGATCATCAAAAGCAAGAAAAAAAGCACACTCGAATGATGAAATTGTATCTTATATCTCATCAAAAATGACACAAATGGATTCAATAAAATTATACTAAAATAGAATAAAATTAAAAAAGGTTTTGAATTAATTAATTAATTAGTTAATTTTATTATTCAAGACATTTAGTACAGGTGAAAACCCATTTCAGACATAAGGTTTGGGATTTTTCTGAACTTCCATTTTTTCCTTTGGGTTATGATTTCCCCCTCATTAACCCAATATAACTCCTCTTTATTTTTATATAAATATTATTAATTATATTTATATGTTAAAAAATCATGTATCAAGACTGTTACATACTTCTTTGACGGGTAAATACATGTTTTAAAAAGTTTCCATTTCTCAATTCTTCCTGATAAGAAAGCTCGAGTAAAGGGAACTTCATTATTTCTTACCTATTTTAAAGTTCACTCCATAAGAAGTTTTAATCCAAAATTTTTTTTATAAAATCACACATTTTAAAATGAAAAAATACCTTGGTTCATTTGTGATTTTATACAGAAAACTAATCATTTTCTATTTTATAGAAACTTGAAAATTTTCCCTAAAACCGCAATAAAATGTTTTATTTCTAATATTTATTAAACACTTGTTTTAAATATTTCCAATTATTCTTGACATAAATTATCATGATATATTCCTATTTTACCTTATTAATTTCTATGTATGATATAAATCCATTCTTTCATAGACTCCATTATGATATTCCCTTTTGAAATGCCTTCTGAGATGATTATGATGCACAATTCTTTCCATGGGAAACACTTATGTTTATGATTCATTGTTTATGAATGATTATTTATGTGGAAAACATATTCATGAATATATTATGATGATTCCACCCATATAGATCTCCAATACATTGGGTAATCTTTAGTCTCCTGAGATGTCGTGTGAAATGGTCTAGGTGGTTAGCCTTAACTCATGCACCACGTGCAATGATCTTGGTGGTTATCCTTGACTCATGGTCCTCCATATGAAATGATACTTGAATCATTCTTATTACATGTTTTATGTTTCCTACACATTACTATGATTCGATGACTGCATGATCCCATGTACTGTATGTTAGTATTTTATATGTTTATTCCTTTTTATGTCATCATGTTGTGCCTTCTATCCCATGTGCTATGCTTTATTCATAGGTTTATTCCCTTACTGGGGTTTTTTCTCATCCATGTGTTCATTTATCCCTTAGGTTATCCTATGCAGATTTAGGGACTCAAATTATTTCAGTATCTCATTATGAATACTAAACAAAATTTGTTTTAATTTATGTTTCATGTTTTCTAATTATGTATCTAATCTTCCAAAGAAACTAGAATTTATGAACAGTGGATTGTAATTGATGGTTTATTATGATTAAAACTGTATAATACTTTGTGTAAAATGATATGATTGTTATAGTTTGTATCATAAAATTGTATGGTTATTTTTGGTGATTAGTACTAGAATACTTTAGTAATAAACCTACGGATAAATATATCACCATGGACTACCTAAGATGAAACATAAGGAATTAAAAGTTAGGATATAATTTGCATTTACAAGTTTATCATTAAATGTTCATAGTTTATTTATTTTTAATTACTATTAGCCCAGTATTTAATCCCCCTAATTTTATTTTCTTTTTCATAGTTTATAGATGGAAATAAAAGAATTCATTCCAACAATCAACGTGATAGGAAATGTGGTGTTTTCTCTAATGAAATTCAAAACATAGAATTAATGGTCACAAATTCATGACAGTAATTGCTCAACCAAAAAAATGATGAATAATTACATGAATTTCATGAATTTCATGGAATTGCCTGCCTATCCATAGAGATAGAATGTTGTGGTCGAATCCTTCATGAATTAAATTCCTCATATGTTTAGTTGATCCTTCGAGCCCCTCCTCACAGATCAGTGGATTAACTCCATTGAGAAGATATCCTCTATCCTCCAATCCTCAGAAGATGAGAAAGTTGTGTTAGTGGTCTATCGTTTGGATGGAGAAGCTAATTAGTGGTGGAAACTGATCAAGAACATAAAGTTCAAGGAGGGAATTGATTCCATTGATTAGGAGGAATTCATAAAACAAATTCAATAAATATTTTCCCCGAAACCTCTATATCAAGATTGAACGAGGGTTCCTTAGACTAAATCATAAGGAAGATGAGTCTACCAGGGCATATAAAGAAAAATTTACCAGTCCTGCAAGATATGCCACTGTCATTGTCCAGAAAACTAAAAACAAGGTGGATCTATTCTTTAGATAATGAAATATAATTCTATGAAAAGAATTGGTTATTTGAGACATTGAAATCTATGAAGAGATTTTATATTGTTCCCTAAAGGTAGAAATTGAGATCATAGACTCTCATTGGTCTCATGGGCTCAGAGATAAAAATAGTAAAATAGTGTTTAATATGGGTGGATCAACAGATAAAGACCATGATGAAAATAAATCCCAATATCACATCTGTCAAAATTATGGGAAGAAACATATTGGAAACTATCTAAAGGGAACCAAAAAATGCTTTAAATGTTGGAGAATGGGGCTTATGAATAATAAATATAAAAGGGATTTGAAGAATCACACTAATATATAAGAATAAGGGAAGGTTTAAATCAACACTCAGCTTGTAGTGTAGTGTTTCAATTGCAAGGAACATGGTCATTCTGCAATAAATTTACTTAAGCCAAGGTTTTCTAGGGGAAATCAATAAGAATAACCTCTAAAGATACAAGGAAAGTCATATTCTATCACCACTACTCAGGTGGGACCTGGAAATGATGTGGTGATAAGTACACTAGTTTTTTCTTCATTATAGATAACTTACTATTTCATTCTAGTTATACACATTGTTTTAAATCTTGTATGTTTAGTATAACTATACAAACACACCCTAAATATATGAATGTTGAGTTATCAGGGAAAATAAAAAATGGGTAAATTATTGCATCCAAAGAATATAATTGATGAACTGTTAATCTCTGTGGAATGAACCTATCATAATATCTTGTTTTACATTATTTGGTGGAGTTCGATGCTATATTGGGAATGGATTGGTTATCTTTATATGAAGTCAACATCAACTTTCAAGAAAGGGAGATCACCTTTCACATCCCGATGCATCCTCCAATTCTGTATGAGTGTAAGGAGGAGTATGGCTATCCATCAGAATCATTTTATCAATTTTGGATATTACCACCTTATGAGAAGGTAGATATAGCTCACATTATTATTAAAAAGGATATAATCATTCTTCAACGCATTCTTATTATGAGGGAATACACTTATGTGTTCCTCGATGAGTATTCTGGTAATCATCCTGAATGATAGGTTCTGTTCTCAATTGAACTTATTCCTAGATATCTACCTATACCAAAGAAAACTTATAGAATGGATACCTTTGAGTTGGAATAACTAAAAGAGTGGTTATAGGAGAATCTGGAAAAGGGTTTAATATGCCCGAGTGCTTCACAGTGGGGTTCACCAGTCCTTTTTCCAAAAATAAGGATGGATAAATGTTCCTCTATATTTATTATTATGATCTCAATAAAATCACAATAAATAAAAAGTATACCATGAAATAGATAGATGACATAATCAATAAACTACGTGGGGCCATTTATTTCTATAAGGTGGACCTTCAGTCAGGATATCACCAATTAAAGGTGAAGAAGGAAGATATTCCCAAGACTCTATTTTGAATGAGGTATGGACACTATGAGTTCATAGGGGTTCCATTCGAAATCACTAATTCTTTAATAATTTTCACGGATTTAGTTAATATATTCTTTAGAGATTACTTCGAAATTTTTTTGGTAGACTTTATTGACGATATTCTGATATATTTCAATATTATGGAGGAACACTATGAGCATTTGAATACTATTCAAACGAATTTGTGAAGGGAGAAACTATTTGAATAATGAAATATTTTTTTGTTTTTAATGAAGGAATTATTATATTTGGGGAATGAAATCACCAAAACAGGATATATATATATATATATATAAGTGTGTGTGTGTGTGTGGATCCTTCTAAGACAGTGGGAATTAAAGAGTGGCCTAGGAAAACATCTGTAACAAATATCCACAACTTCCTGGGTCTACTGGGTATTATCGATGATTTTTTAAGAACTTATCAAGATTTTAAAACCCACTAAAAATTTAGAATCAGAAAGGATTAAATTATAGATGGACATAATAATGTGAGGAAATATTTAAGGAGCTCAAAATGTGTCTTATCAATGCACTAGTACTCACACTTTCAAAAATTGGGGAACTCTTTGTGGTGTATAATGATGCATAAAATAAGGGATTAGGTTTTGAACTGATGAAAAATAATAATTTTATAGCCTACTCTTTAAGGTAGTTAAAAAATCATGATAAAAACTTTCTAACACATCATTTTTTGTTGGCATATGTGACCATGACATTGAATATTTGGAAGCATTATCTATATGGGGAGAAGTGTGACATATATACTGATCAAAAGAGTCTCAAATATATATTCACACAGAAGTAGATTAATATGAACCAATAGAGATCATTAGAGCTCACAAGTATAATGACTTCTCAATCAACTACCATCCAGGTAAGTCAAATAAGGTGGTAGATGATCTATTTATAAAGGATCCTACATCTTTTTCAATGATGTGAATAGATATTTTCCAATATTATTAGTCACAAAATGGATGGAAATGGGAATTTTTAAGGAAGGAACATCATAAATCCTTTCTCAAATGATTTCCCAACCATCCCTCAGTGAGAAAACAAATTATGCTCAAAGAAATGATATGGACATTTACAAAAGTGTAAAATCTATCAAAAATACTACATCCTCAATGTTCCCAATGGGTGATGAAGGATTCATGAGATTTGGGTCATGATTACATGTTCCATCCAATATATAGATAATGAAAGAGATTCTAAATGGCGCACATATATCAATATTATATATTCACCTAGGGATCATAAAGATGTATTGAGATCTATAAGAAAAATATTGGTTGGATTATATGAAAAAGAAGATCACTAAATATACATCAAAGTGCCTGGTATTTTAGCAAGTGAAGGTTGAAATACAAAATTATAATGGGATGATGCAACTAGTACCCATACCAATAAGGAAATGTGAAAACCTCACCATGTACTTAATCACCGGACATCCAAATACAACTAGAGGAAACAATTCTATATGGGTTTTTGAGGAATGACTCACAAATACAGCTCAATTTATCACAATTTGAGAGTACTTCTCACTAGATCAACATGAACGTATATACATCAAAGAAGTGGTAAGGCTGCATGGAGTATCACTATCGATTGTGTCTGCTAATGATCTGAGATTCTAATTAGAAGTTATGGAAAATCCTCCAATATTCTCCATCACATAGCTAAACTTCAGTACGACCAGTCATCATCAAAATGATGGCCAATCTCAGGGGAAAATTCAGACACTATAAGACATGTTGAGAGCATATTTTTACATGAAAGGAGGATGGGACCAACATCTACCTCTGTCTAGTTCTCTTATTATAATAGTTTCCACTCAAGCATCCATATGGAATTATAAGAAAACCATTATTGTAAAAGATACAAAACACTATAATTCTTGGATTAATTCGATGAATGTAAGCTGTTATGACCTAAAATGGTTGAAAAAATGGTAGAAAAAGTGAAAACCATTCAGCATAATATCTGGGAAACCCAATGTTGATAGAATATTTTTACATAAAATCATCGATAAGACCCAAAATTTTAGGTTGGAGACATGGTATTCCTCCTAATATCTCCATGAAATAGGTTTATTATATTTTAGAAGAAAGGAAAGTAATGTCCTAGTTACATTGGAACCTTTGAGATTCTTGATTATGTTGGAGTTGTGGCCTATCTACTATCACTTCTACTGACCCTGTCTCAAGTACATGATTTACTTAACATATCCATATTAAGTAAGTACATACCATATACCTCACATGTATTGAATTTAGAGGTGGTAATATTGGAGAATGATCTCTCTTACGAGGAGAAGACAATGAAGATCTTGGACTGTATTGATAAAGTTCTACGCAACATGACCATTAACCTAGTCAAAGTACTATATAAGGACCATAATTATTAAGATGAAACATTTGAACTAGAGGGATAAATGAAAGAGAAGTACCTTCACCTATTTTCCCCATAGTTTGTAAAATGAAATTTTGAGGGAAAAATTTCATAAGGGGGGAAGAATGTAATGACCCAAAATTATATCAATGAAATTTCATTCTTATATTTTGTTACATAGTATAAATGACATATATAACACAATACAAACATTATAAATAAAAAATTAATTAAATAATAATTATTTATAGAAATTAAGGAACTTATACCACTTGAATAGTTACTTGACCTTTGGAATAGTAATGTGGCCCTTATGAATAGTAAATTGGCCAACAGAATATTAACCTAGCCTATTAAAGTATAAATAAAATTTATCCATCATATAAATGAATATATGATATAAATTTATCATAGTTTAAGTAAATAAATGTTTCTGAAATGATAACTTAAGTATTGGTATTTTTATAAATTGTAAATATTTATTTACAATTTAATAATTAATAAAATGATTTAAAATAAAATCCTATTTCATAAAATTTATTCAAAAATTATTAATATTTTGTCTTACAATTATAGGATATTTTATGAGACCCTAATTAATTTTTCAATGTTATATAAAATTAGTTACAATTTTAAAATTGGTTTTTTCCAAGTAAATGGCGATTTTAATTAAAAATAAAATTTCTCATTTTTAGAAAATTATTTTCAAAAAATAGAGTTCCATTAGTAATTAAACATGTCAAAAAAATGGTTAGGGTTAAATTTTGGTATTTTTTTGAAATACTTGATTTTTTTTAATAGTAAAATATAATAATTTACAGTATATATACATTAAAAATTATATACACTATTCCTTGATTCATGGAGTAATTAAGAACCATAATCTCTAACATCCCTTAAATATTTTAACATATTTATTTATAATTCTAAAACTATTCATAATCTTGGGAAATATTATTAAACTAATTAATAAAATAATGAGAAAACACACATCTCTTCCAATAAAAATACCACCCCTCACCACCTATTCTCCTCACACCTTTAATCCTTTTTTTCCAATTCCCAATTATGACCAATACTCTTACCATGTATTTATCCCACGTCCAAGAACATTTGGTCTCAACAAAAGACCAAAACCAATCCCCCTAAGAAGGTTCTCTAGGAGAAGAATTCAAGAGATAAAATCCACTTTCTTTTATTTTAATTTCTTTACAAGTTATTTTGTTTTTTTTTCTATCATGAGAATGATAACCCATGTACCTTATATAAACTATAATTTTATTATCCTAATTAAACAATCCATAATCAAACATTTTATCCTCTCCCTTCTATTCTAAAAATTAAAACGGCGTCCGTGAGGTGTTGATTTATTCCCTTCATGGATGATAAGTACTCATTTTACTTCACTTCCTCCAATACTGGTCATAAAACCATTATAATGGTTTAAACATAATGAGAATTTTAATTTATAAATTTTTTTATTATCTCGAACTAACATATGTTCATAATATTAAAGAATAGAACAAAACCAGTTCATGGTGATCGAGAAACCGCCAATTTAATCTAAACAGTTATCATTAACTCTTTATCTGTAGAATCATCCCCAATAAACCAAATGATATATTGACCTATTAGTCTCATTTATTTTCATTAATTACTTATTATTTCAATTATGGACAACTATCCCCATTTTACATGAACCTCCATACTCATATACAAGTGAACTGATCATAAAAGCCAGGAAAAATGAACATTCCCAAACAATGAAATTATAAATTATAACTGATAAAAAAGGACATAAATGAACATAATTTTTTTTAAAAAAATAAAATAAATGTAATAGTAGTTCTAAATTAATTAATTAATGGATTTAATTTTATTATTTAGGACATTAATTTTATGTACAGAACCGTTTTAGAGATAAGGTAAGGGATTCTTTTAGAACATCCATTTTTTCCTTCGAGTTACGCTTTCTCTGCATTTACCAAAATATAACTCTTATTTATTTTTATATAATTATTATAAATTATATTTATATGTTACAAAATCAATTATCTTTATCATTACATCCTTCATTCATTGGTAAATACATGTTTTAAAAATGTCCCCTTATCAATTCTTCCTGATAAGCAAGCCCGATTAAAGAGAACTTCCATATTTGTTACCTATTTTCAAGTGAACTATATAATATGTTTTAAGAAACAATTATTTTTATAAAATTAATCTTTTTTTAAATGAATCACTCCTTTGGTTAATTTCTGGATTTAATCAAGAAATTATACCTTTTTTCATTTAAAAGAATCTTGAATCTTTTCCCTTAAACTGCACTAAAATGTTTTATTTCTAAAGTTTCTTAAATGCTCTTTTTACATGATTTTACATTATTTTGATATAAAATACCATTTTATATTCCTATTTTACATTATTAATATACATTTATGATTTAAATCCATTATTTTATAGACAGTATTATGATATTCCATTTTTAAATGCATTCTGATATGATTATGATACACATTTCCTTCCATGGGTAACACTTATATTTATGTTTGATTCCTTATTTATGATTATTTATGTGGAACACATATTAATGACCGTGTTATGATGGGTGTTCCAAGAAATTTATCCAATGAATTGAGTAATATTGTGTTTCATGAGACATAATGTGAAATGGTCTTAGCAGTTAGTGTTGACTCCTGATCCATGTGCAACAGTATTTGTGGTTAGACATGACTCGTTATTCACCATGTTAATGATCCCTGAATCATTATTATGTCATTTTCTATGTTGTTTCCACAAAACTATGAATCCATTTTTAAATTATAAAATTTTATGAATGTTATTATTTTAAATATTTATGCCTTTTTATGTCATCATGTTATGACTTCTAACCCATTTTCTATAACGACCCATACTTTACATACATTGTTAATACTTCAAAATTGAAGCATACTTATTACAACATATAACAAAACCACGAAAGGACCGTATAGGTATAGTGTCTTTAGAAACTGGGAAACATAAACAACAGGTTCATAAAACGTCTACACTGTCTCCCATTTATTTCATCATATCTATAGTCCCTTTTGGCATATCTTACTTAATAACCTTCTTACTGGCCTGGGGAAAGAAAACATACAAAAGGGTGAGCTCAAATTCTCAGTAGTGGTAAACAAAAGAAATATCAATCACATCATATACATAAGAACATAACTTTTGGAAATCTTAACCTGCAAAAGAGATCAAAATTTCATAACATGGGATAAATCGTGGCAGTGAAAAGTAATCAAAATAATCATAACTTAAAACATGAATCTTTGTGGCATACACACATAATCATATAGAATAATTTCTTATTAGTCAAGACTCATTTCCAAGACTATCTTAGTGGGCAAAGTCCATTTCTGAACCGAGTTCACTCCTCGTTTCAGTCCTGTTTCACTGAACCGGTATAACCTACCGTTCCAGCCATGTCTATCTCATGATATATAAAATCTTTACCCAATGCATTGGAGGGAGATATAGGTCATACCCATCTCATAATGATACCTCTCTTATTTGTGCCACAAAATCGTAAACCATACATCATAGCATAACCCATGTAATAAAAATGGGAATCTTAAACATCGGGACATCATAAAACAATTCATATAAGATAAAGGAATTCATAAAAATAACTCCATCCCAACATAATCAAATCAATGTAATAATAGGGATAGAAACATAACCCTTTATTATCTTAGATGGAAAATAATTTTGATAAAACACTTGAACTCCATTCTTGAGGAAAATATCCTTTCTACTTCAAAAACACTTTTCCTTTCTTAACATATCATACAATTATAAACTAAAGGAATTTGATTAAAAATAGAGTTGAAAACTTGTAAAGGAAGCTTCTTGGAAATAATTTTTTAAAAATCCATTCATGTCGTATAAGTTAAAAAAACATTCTTTGTACTTTTGTCGGAAAATTCAAAAAGTACCTCGTATGAAAAACGACAAAAGATTCCTATCATATCCTTTACTAAAAACTCACCGAAGGGTAAAATTGGATTTAAACAATTGTAGGTGGATGGAAATAATATTACATATTGAGGAAACATGGATTTGGATGACAAAATACACCCCATTAAATACTAAAGTATAAACAATCTCGGATAAAAATGAGATTGTGATATTTCTCTTACCTTAGGTCCGATTTACTTTGTAAGTGTCTGAACCTCCTTTATAATGATTTAAATAATGTTATTGACTTATTCCAGAATCATACTTATTTTTATGATATCATATATGGTCATATTCTTAGCTTCTTAGTAGTAATATTTCATTGCTACTTGTTATTCGGGTATTTATAACTTTTTTTTCTTATGCGTGTCTTGTCGAATAAATTCTTATTCTTCTCTTTAGGTTATAGATACCTCATTTCCATAATAGTATTAGTGTAATATATATCATATTAATTCATTCAATTCATTTATATAATCATTATGAAATGAAGATCATGTAGAATGAGTCGTATCACATCGTGGAGACGGTATTCCGTACGTACGCACGAGTGATGATATCGTTCCTATGATCGTGGAATTGTATTAGAGTGTATGTATACTATTTCAGAATAATTATTAACTTATAATAGTCATATATAGTCATTATTTACACCATTATACCCATCCAAGTAAGGTGGTGGTATAAAATAGATTACACCATGGCGTGGAGACGATATTCCGTACGTACGCACGCGCGGTGATTTCTTTTTCCGTAGGATGGATAGATGGTGAAATAGGGTTGTTTAATAATTATAATAACATATAAATATATGAGTGATATTGATGTTATTACTTCATAATGAAACAACTAAAGAAAAATAAGTGGAAGAAGAAATAAAGATGAAAGAATCGGTAACGGACATTACCTCTTCTTTGAAGTGATTCTTTGAGACCTTCTTTTAGAAGACCAAGACCTCTAGGATGTCTCTAGGGAAGTGGAGAGGAGGAATTGGCAGGGGTTGGCCGAGCATGAAGGCACAAAGTGGTGTGAGGAAGAGGGGGAGGAGGTGCCCTTTTATAAGGGAGGAGAGGGGCACCTTTGGAATAACTAAAAATATTATTTTATTATAAAGTCAAATTCGGTTTTTAATAGCTCCAAATTGATATATTTAGAAGATAAGGTGGGTAGGGGTCGAAATCCTCTCATACAATAGAATTTAGACAAGTTTAGGTATCAATTTTAACCTTATCATTTAGATTTAACTTTAAGTTAGATAATTTAACTTTTACCGTGTCTTCTTGTTTTCTTACACTATAAGGTTAATAAACTTACTATATCAAGCCAAACGAACCCCAAGTTGTTTATTATTAATATATATAATGTTGTCTAAGTCATTTTTCCGAACCTTAGATTTTTAGGAATAAAATAACAATTTATAATATAATATTTGTTTTAAAAACTATTTTATGTCAATTTTGACACTATTTAGTAATTGATTTTTGTGAAAATCATAACAGAATTATTAGTTCGAAAAAACTTAATTAAATCAACACTAACATGTCATATTAACCTAGAAAATTAGTGTAATTCATAAAAAGTCTCAAATTACATTTATTTTGGTATTTATAACATTAATTATTTCAATATTTCATTAATAAGATAATTACTACATCATCTTTGTGTCATAAATAAATTAAATTATATAATGTCTAAAAATTACAAATAAAATACCATTATGTAGGAAATATTTTTATATTTCTAATGAATATTTATAGTAAAATTTATATTATGTATAACCCCATATTAAAAATAATTTACTTATTAAACTTTTGATTTTAACTATTTTAACCCTTCTTTAAGTAAATTAATAATAAATGTCCTAATCTAATCCAAGTGGGCCTAAATGGTCATATTTTATTCCTAAGTTTTTTTTGGTCGAATTACACTTGTCCAATATAATTAGGACATGTGTTAGGGTAATAATAATATCATCTTTACCCTTAATTAGCCTATTTACTTTTAACCGTGGTAAAAAAAAGTAAAAAGATACTATTCACCAAAAAATTATTTTCATCTCATTGAACCACATTTTACTTACTGACATCAACCGTGTCTCACGGATTTTTGAAATTCCACTCACAGAAGCGGTAAAATTAAGTTTTATGAAAAATTCAGTTTTTTAACTACCACTTAGTGGTTTCACTATTCATCAAAAATTGAAAGTTTTCAGAAAAATACCAAAATTTTACCCTAGGCTAATTTCGATATTCCGAATCCAAAAATGAAGTTCATTTTGAAAAATAAAATTTATAAAATTTCAAAAAGTGGTTATTAATATTCATAACGGCTAGTTTTAATAATATTGTAATAGCATATCGTTGTTTAGTGAAACTCGGTATTGCGTACGACGCAAGCTATTGAGGAAGGTCACGATTTCGTGTAAAGCAAGCCAAGCAATTGTTGTGTAGAAAAAGATTCCTTTGATGATTTATATAACATAAAAGTCTCGGGTGTTACATTCTACCCCCCTTAAAATGAATTTTGCCCTCGAAATTCGTCACTTTGTAACAAATAGATGAGGATACCTCTCCCTCATCATATCCTCAAGCTCCCATGTAGCTTCTTCTAATTGGTGGTTCCTCCATAAAACTTTCACCAATTGAGTGGTCTTGTTTCGTAGGACTTTTTCGCTACGATCCAGAATCTCTATCGGTTGTTCTTCATAAGAAAGATCTTGCTCCAGTGGTATAGCTTCTGAGCTGAGTACATGTGAAGGATCAGGTATGTACTTTCTCAAGAGAGATACATGGAACACATCGTGAACTTGAGAGAGATTCGGTGGAATTTCCAATCGGTAAGATACCTTCCCAAAACGATCCAGTATTTCGAAAAGACCGATATATCTAGGGCTCAACTTCCCCTTCTTTCCAAATCTCATAACCCTCTTCTAGGGAGATATTCGTAAAAACACTTTATCACCCACTTCAAACTCTAGGTCTTTTCTTCGGTTGTCGGAATAACTTTTCTATCGACTCTGAGCTGCTCTTATGTGTTGTTGAATAGATCTGACCTTTTCTGCCATTTCGTCAACGAGATCAGGTCCTAATAGCTTTCTTTCCCCAACTTAATCCCAGCAAGTTCGAGTCCCCCATTTCTTTCCATAGAGAGCTTCATAAGGAGCCATCTGAATACTGGAGTGAAAGCTATTATTATAAGAAAATTCCACCAAAGGTAGGTGTTGATCCCAACCACCTTTGAAATCCATAGAGCAAGCTCTCAACATATCTTCTAGGGTTTGAATTGTTCTCTCAGACTGACCGTTTGTCTGAGGATGATAAGCAGTGCTGAAACTCAACTCTGTATCCAGAGTATGCTGAAGACTTCTCCAGAACTTCGAGGTAAATCTCGGATCCCGATCAGATATAATAGAAAGTGGTACTCCATGTAATCTTACCACTTCCTTTACATATATCCTGGCAAGCTGATCCAGAGAGAAATCCTCTCTAATAGCAATGAAGTGTGAAGACTTTGTAAGACGATCAACTATGACCCAGATAGCATTATTGCCTTTGGATGTCTTAGGAAGTCCTGTGACAAAGTCCATAGTGATGTTTTCCCATTTCCATTCGGGTATGGGTAATGGTTGTAACATCCCCTTAGAATTCTATCTCTCAGCTTTAACTTGCTGACAAACCAAGCATCAAGAGACATATTCAGCAACATCTCTTTTCATGCCATCCCACCAGAAGTACTCTTTCAGGTCCCTATACATCTTGGTGCTTCCAGGATGAATAGATAATGAAGAACTATGAGCCTCATCCAGCAGCTCCTTCTTTAATTCGGGGATGGGAGGAACACAAAGCCGATTCCTGAACTTTATTATCCCATCACAATCAAGGTTGAATTCAGGAACATTTCTCACCTTCTTTTGTAACTTGAAATCTTCTTTCTGTGCCTCTTTAATCTTCACATGTATAGATGGTTGAACATTCATTTGAGAAAGAAACAATTTTTCCCCTTTCATTATCATTCCAAGATCCATCCTTTGTAAATCCATAAATATTGGATCTTTTGTGATCCTCATCATGGATAAACTAGCATGGTCTTGTCGACTTAATGCATCTGCCACCTTGTTTGCTTTCCCAGGGTGGTAATGGATTGAGCAGTCATAGTCCTTAATCAGCTCCAACCATCTTCTTTGGCGCATATTCAGCTCCTTTTGTGTGAAAATATACATTAAACTTTTATGATCAGTATAAATGTCACACCTTTCTCCATAAAGATAATGCCTCCAAATCTTTAATGCAAAGATTACCGCAGCTAACTCCAAATCATGTGTTGGGTAATTTTTCTCATGGATTTTCAACTGTCGTGAGGCATAAGCTATCACCATATCATTTTGCATAAGAACACACCCCAATCCCTTCTTGGATTCATCACTATAGATCACAAACCTTTCTCCACTACAAGGCAGTGTGAGCACAGGTGCACTGGATAACCTTCTTTTCAAATCCTTGAAATTCTCTTCACATTCCTCCGTCCAAACAAACTTAACTCCTTTCTGAGTCAACTTGGTGAGTGGATTAGATAATCGTGAAAAATCTTTCACAAAACGTCTATAATATCCAGCCAAACCAAGAAAACTTCGGATCTCAGTCACTTTTGTTGGTCTCGACCATCTTTCTATAACCTCTGTTTTTGCTAGATCCACAGATATCCCCTCTTTTGAGATTATATGACCCAAAAATGAAACTTTTTGAAGCAAAAATTCACACTTGGTAAATTTGGCATAAAGCTTCTCCTTTCTTAGGGTCTTCAATATAATTCTCAAGTGATCTTCATGTTCTTCCTTTCTCTTTGAATAGACAAGAATATCGTCTATAAAGACTACCACAAATTGATCAAGATAGTCTCTAAAGACTCTATTCATCAGATCCATGAAGATAGCAGGGGCATTAGTAAGACCAAATGGCATCACTATAAATTCATAGTGTCCATACCTTGTACGGAAATCCGTCTTTGGTATATCCTCCCTTTTGAACCTTAATTGATGATACCCTGAACGAAGATCAATCTTGTAAAAGTATTGAGCTCCGTGTAGTTGTTCAAATAAGTCATCAATGCGTGGGAGAGGATATTTGTTCTTGATAGTGATCTTGTTAAGTTCTCGATAATCAATGCAGAGTCTCATTGATCCATCCTTCTTCTTAACAAATAGAACAGGTGCTCCCCAAGGTGATGCACTAGGGAATATGAATCCCTTATCAAGATTCTCTTGGAGTTGCTTCTTCAATTCCTGCAACTCAATCGGGGCCATTCTATAAGGTGTCTTTGAAATAGAAAAAGCACCCGGTATGAGTTCTATTGAGAACTCAACTTCACGATTTGGTGGAAGACCCGGTAATTCCTCCGGAAAGACATCATCAAACTCCTGTACAATGGGAATATTATTAATCGTGAGTTTCTCACCAACCATTTGAGATAAATAACCTTCATTTAGTGGAATCAAGACCCATAAGATGGATGAAATTTCCACTGGAAGGTTATGTTCATCCTTGCATCGATAGACGATCATAGATTGATCTGTAATATGAAATGTGACTTCCCTTCTTTGGAAATTGATATGAGATCCATATAAAGATAGCCAATCCATGCCAATAATCACATCAAATTCCACTATAGGAAGGATCACAAGATTTGCAGGAAGCACTTTCCCACAATCTTCGATCGGAGAAGAATTATAAACTTTTGATGCGACTGTTGTGCCATTAGGTGTTGTCACAGCTAACTCAGCATCTAATTGTTGAGGTAATACGGTGATACCCTTAGAAAATTCTTCAGAAATAAAAGAGTGGGTGGATCCAGAATCAAATAAAACATTTTCTACTTTAGAGTGGATGGTAAGTGTACCTTTCACCACATCGTTATCGTACTCCACATCGCTGATAGAAATTGCATGTGACTTTCCTTTGTCTTTAGCCTTAAGAGTTTGTTGACATTGACCATCATCATCAACCCTTGGATTAGGGCATTTATTGGCATAATGTCCCATATCCTTGCACTTGAAACATTGAAGTGTAGTAGGTTCATTCTGTGTATCCCTTCCTTTGTTTGCATCATTAGACATCTTCTTCCCATCATCGCGGCATTCAAATGCCCGATGACCTTCCTTTCCACATTTGAATCATTTACTTGTCCCTTTAAGACAACTCCCTCGATGTTTCTTTCCACACTTTGAGCATAAGGGAAAGCTCATCTTCTTTTCAGTGTGCTCTTTAGATTTTCCTTTGAATTCCATTTTCCTCTTCTTATCAAACCCATATGACTAATGGGTTACTCCAATCTCCATCTCGACTTTGAAATCACATCGAACGATTTCCTCGTAGCTATTGAAGTCCCTTATGGATAACGCCCTTCGAAGACTTGGTTTTAAGCCACTAAAGAATCGATAGATCTTACTCTCAGGTTGGATAATAATACCAGAAGCGTACCTTGCAAGTCTTGTAAAATTTTCTTCATAGGTACCAACATATTCCTCATCCTTTTTCTTCAGTTCAAGAAACTCTTTCTCCATATTTGTTCGGAGAATACGAGGGAAGTACTTATTGAAAAATAAGTTCTTGAACTCGTCCCATTCCATGGACTCAATTTCATCACTTTTCCTCGTATTCTTAATAAGATTCCACCATTGATCAGCATCACCTTCCAAACGATACACTGCTAAGATGACTTTATCATGTTCAGAACATTGAAGAACTGAAAATATCTTTTCAGTAGTACTAATCCATTGTTCAACAACTAATGGATCAGTAGACCCGCTGAAAGAAGGTGGACGCTGCCTCATGAAGGATTCAACAGAATGTTACTCCTTCCTTTGCTCGTTTGGAAGTCCTGCATGATTCATAGCTTGAGAAAGTTTTGTGATCATGGCTACAAGATTTTGCATTCTAGCTCCCATAACGTTTGGTTTCTCATGGGTACAATCATTGCATTGCCCGTCGCATTCCGCATTAACACAATTCCTTCGGGTTCCAGCCATTGACTAAAACAAAGAAGAATAGTGTGAGAAACACTAATTATACTAGGAAAACCACATAATCAATAATAATATTTCACACTTAAGGTCTTATCCTAGGTTATTCATGGTCATTTCTAAAACACTATGATTGTGTTCTATGCTTAGACTTATCCTTAGGGTTCTTACTAAGGCTTTCACATCCTAGTTTCTAAAGGTTGACAATACATTACCTCTAATACCAACTATAACGACCCATACTTTACATACATTGTTAATACTTCAAAATTGAAGCATACTTATTACAACATATAACAAAACCACGAAAGGACTGTATAGGTATAGTGTCTTTAGAAACTGGGAAACATAAACAATTGGTTCATAAAACGTCTATACTGTCTCCCATTTATTTCATCATATCTATAGTCCCTTTTGGCATATCTTACTTAATAACCTTCTTCCTGACCTGGGGAGAGAAAACATACAAAAGGGTGAGCTCAAATTCTCAGTCAGTGTAAACAAAAAAAATATCAATCACATCATATACATAAGCACATAACTTTTGGAAATCTTAACCTGCAAAAGAGATCATAATTTTATAACATGGGATAAATCATGGTAGTGAAATGTAATCACAATAATCATAACATAAAACATGAAACTTTGTGGCATACACACATAATCATAGAGAATCATTTCTTATTAGTCAAGACTCATTTCCAAGACTATCTTAGTGGACAAAGTCCATTTCTGAACCGAGTTCACTCCTCGTTTCAGTCCTGTTTCGCTGAACCGGTATAACCTATCGTTCCAGCCATGTCTATCTCATGAGATATAAAATCTTTACCCAATGCATTGGAGGGAGATATAGGTCCCACCCATCTCATAATGATACCATTCTTATGTGTGCCACAAAATCATAAACCATACATCATAGCATAACCCATGTAATAAAAATGGGAATCTTAAACATCGGGACATCATAAAACAATTCATATAAGATAAAGGAATTCATAAAAATAACTCCATCATAACAAAATCAAATCAATGTAATAATAGGGATAGAAACATAACCCTTTATTATCTTATATGGAAAATAATTTTGATAAAACACTTGAACTCCATTCTTGAGGAAAATATCCTTTCTACTTCAAAAACACTTTTCCTTTCTTAACATGTCATAAAATTATAAACTAAAGGAAGTTGGTTAAAAATAGACTTGAAAACTTGTAAAGTAAGCTTCTTGGAAATAATGTTTTAAAAATCCATTCATGTCGTATAAGTTAAAAAAACATTCTTCGTACTTTTGTCGGAAAAGTCAAAAAGTACCTCGTATGAAAAACGACAAAAGATTCTTTTCATATCCTTTACTAAAAACTCACCGAAGGGTAAAATTGGATTTAAACAATTGTAGGTGGATGGAAATAATATCACATATTGAGGAAACATGGATTTTGATGACAAAATACACCCCAGTAAATACTAAAGTATAAACAATCTCGGATAAAAATGAGATTGTGATATTTCCCTTACCTTAGGTCTGATTTGCATCGTAAGTGTCCGAACCTCCTGTATAATGATTTAAATAATGTTATTGACTTATTCCAGAATCATAATTATTTTTATGATATCATATGTGGTCATATTTTTAGCTTCTTAGTAGTAATATTTCATTGCTACTTGTTATTCGGGTGTTTATAACTTTTTGTTCTTATGCGTGCCTTGTCGAATAAATTCTTATTCTTATCTTTAGGTTATAGATACCTCATTTCTAGAATGGTATTAGTGTAATATATATCATATTCAATCATTCAATTCATTTATATAATCATTATGAAATGAAGATCATGTAGAACGAGTCGCATCACATCGTGGAGACGGTATTCCGTACGTACGCACGAGTGATGATATCGTTCCTATGATCGTGGAATTGTATTGGAGTGTATGTATACTATTTCAGAATCAGTATTACTTTATATTAGTCATATATAGTCATTATTTATACCATTATACCCATCCAAGTAAGGTGGTGGTGGAAAATAGATTACACCACGGCGTGGAGACGGTATTCCGTACGTACGCACGCGCGGTGATTTCTTTTTCCGTAGGATGGATAGATGGTGAAATAGGATTGTTTCATACTTATAAAAACATATCATTATATTATTGATACTGATTTTATTACTTCATAATGAAACAACTAAATAAGAAGAAGTGTAAGAAGAAATAAAGATTAAAGAATCGGTAACAGACATTACCTCTTCTTTGAAGTGCTTCTTTGAGACCTTCTTTTAGGGCACTAAAATTGGTCTTTGAAAAAAACCATGACCTCTAGGATGTCTCTAGGGAAGTGGAGAGGAAGAATCGGCAGGGGTTGTCCGAGCTTGAAGGCTCAAAGTGGTGTGAGGAAGAGGGGGAGGAGGTGCCCTTTTATAAGGGAGGAGAGGGGCACCTTTGGAATAACTAAAAATATTATTTTATTATAAAGTAAAATTCGGTTTTTAATAGCTCCAAATTGATATATTTCGAAGATAAGGTGGATAGGGTTAGAAATCCTCTCATCCAATATAATTTAGACAAATTTAGGTATCAATTTTAACCTTATCATTTAGATTTAACTTTAAGTTAGATAATTTAACTTTTACCGTGTCTTCTTGTTTTCTTACACTATAAGGTTAATAAACTTACTATATCAAGCCAAACGAACCCCAAGTTGTTTATTATTAATATATATAACCTTATCTAAGTCATTTGGCCGAACCTTAGATTTTTAGGAATAAAATAACAATTACTAATATAATATTTGTTTTAAAAACTATTTTACGTCAATTTTGACACTATTTAGTAATTGATTTTTTTGAAAATCATTACAGAATTATTAGTTCGAAAAAAGTTAATTAAATAAACACTGACATGTCATATTAACCTAGAAAATTATTTGAATTCATAAAAAGTCTGAAATTACATTTATTTTGGTGTTTATAACATTAATTATGTCAGTATTTCATTAATAAGATAATTACTGCATCATCTTTGTGTCATAAATAAATTAAATTATTTAATGTCTAAAAATTACAAATAAAATACCATTATGTAGGAAATCTTTTTATATTTCTAATTAATATTTATAGTAGAATTTATATTATGTATAACCCCATATTAAAAATTATTTACTTATTAAACTTTTGATTTTAACTATTTTAACCCTTCTTTAAATAAATTAATAATAAATGTCCTAATCTAATCCAAGTGGGCCTAAATGGTCATATTTTATTCCTAATTTTGTTTTTTGTCGAATTACAATTGTCCAATAGAATTAGGACATGTGTTAGGGTAATAATAATATCATCTTTACCCTTAATTACCCTATTTACTTTTAACCGTGGAAAAAAAAGTAAAAAGTTACTATTCACCAAAAAATTATTTTTATCTCATTGAACCACATTTTACTTACTGACATCAACCGTGTCTCGGATTTTTGAAATTCCACTCACAGAAGCGGTAAAATTAAGTTTTATGAAAAATTCAGTTTTTTAACTACCACTTAGTGGTTTCACTATTCATCAAAAAATGAAAGTTTTCAGAAAAATACCAAAATTTCACCCTAGGATAATTTCTATATTCCAAATCGAAAAATGAAGTCCATTTTGAAAAATAAAATTTATAAAATTTCAAAAATTGGTTATTACTATTTATAACGGCTAGTTTTAATAATATTTTAATAGCATATCTTTGTTTAGTGAAACTCGGTATTGCGTACGACGCAAGCTATCGAGGAAGGTCGCGATTTCGTGTAAAGCAAGCCAAGAAAGTGTTGTGTCGAAAAAGATTCCTTTGATGATTTATATAACATAAAAGTCTCGGGTGTTACATTTTCTATGATTTATTCTTATGTTTATTCCCTTAAAATGATTTTTAATTCATACATTTGTTCATGTATTCCATATGTTAACCTAGGAATATGTTAGTTATAAAAGGGTTTTATAATCTCATTATAATGATTAAACAAAATATGTTTTATTTTTGTATCATGTTTTCTAATTATGTATGTAATATTCAAAAGACACTAGTCATTAAGATCATCGGTGTGTAATTGATGGATTATGATGCTTAAAACCATGTAAAAATATATGTAAAACTATTGGGTCATTATAAGTATCTTTGAAAATATTCTTCACCAAATCCTATGATTCCTCTTTTATAATCATGCCTATGTCTTTCCCTTTTCTTTTTAGGTTAAAAATTTTTCATTTTACACAGGTCTACCTCTTCATCAATATAGATTATTGAGAATGTACTATCGTTAATGATCCCCCCTTTCTCAATATTCTTATGTTTTAACATCTCAACTTCACTGAACATTATTTTATTCAAACTATAAATATATTTGTTTTCATCAATTTATTTTTTATAATGTCAATTTTCGTCATTTTTCCACTCAATATCCTTTAAGAACATATTGATCTAAATTATAATGGTGTATTACATCGGTCTTTATAATATTTAAACAAAAAATAACAAAAATTTCATGTGTCATTTTATGAGTATGAACTCTATTCTTCTTCTTGTCCCATAAGGACTTTGTGTGAAGCTTCTTTCTAGGATTCCTCATCATCATAGATTTCTTCACAATCATAATTACACTTTTCCAATGATATAAATTCCTTATAAATGACATGGATGACATATTATTATTTTCATTGTTACTAATTTATTTAATATATTTTTTTTCCTGAACTATCACTTAGTTTCATCTTCCCGTTCACTTTCATTTCCAATTGACAATGGGATTGTTGTATATATGTGATGAATTTCCAAAAAATATTAATCATTTAATGGTTATTTTAACTTGATAATCACAATTACCCCTACTGAAGCTTTTTAACATCTAAGAAAGAATATCATCAGATCCTTTAAAATTATCTAATTTATGAGAGTAATTATTCTCATATATAATCTTCAAATTCGATAAATTTTGAAAATATATTTAATTTTATTTCATAGCCTCAATTCAGAGAGTATAACCTATTATCATCTAATAATTGATTAAAATGTTCTGTAATTGATCAATTATAAGGTCATTAGTATCTCAGTCTTCAAGAGATGATATTTTCTACATAAATAAATTCTAAAATGTTTTTCATGAGTTTCATCACCATTATAGATTTTATTATAGTTTCCCTTTATCCTTCAATAGTTCTAACAATCATATTAATCTTGGAAATTAAATCATCAACTGATTAACCTTCCCACATTCTCACATCTTTAAGCTATCTTTGAAAAATTTCATATTTTCTTCCATTACATTTTTATCTCCTTTATAGATATTTTGAAGCTTTACCTATATTTATTTAGTATTTTTATAGATCAAATTTTTTTTATAATCCTTCTTAGATAAAGAGCACAAAAATAAATTTCTTACCTCTAAATCACTATAAAAATTCTTCTTATTAGATTAATACCATGAATAAATCTCAATTAGTACTTTAAATAAACTGAAACTAAATCAAAGACATTGGTTCTGATAGTTATAAGTTGGGGTTACATACATTCATTCCAAATATGAAATCTATTCCCATAAAATGTAAGAACCTCTTTCTTATAGACTCAGTTATGATGATCCATACAAATTTCATGATAGATATTAAGAAAAATCCTATGCTATGGTACTTATTATTAGGATTACATTACAGTGTAATCAACACAAATAGAGGGGGGAATTAGTGTTGATACCCTTTCTTTTAAGTAACCAACATTCACATTCTTATTCAAGAACATTGTATATATCTCATAACAATGAAAACAAATTAATAGATGACAGAAAATATGTATTAATGATTTTCACCATAAATGTGGATGGCTATAACCCTTATATATGGTGGTTTTTATCCCCTACCATATCTTCCCTTTATAATATTGATAAATTTGTTGAAAAGGGTATATCCTTGAACCTGTTACAATCTCTTGGACCAAATAGTACAAAACCATAACTAAATTTTTACTCAAAGAAATAATAGTAACCTTATTTGAAGAAATATCACTTATGTAAGAAGGAGTTCACAATATATTATCTAATAATTATCTTCATAATCCTATATTTTTCTAGAAATCCTTTAATTCTTTTCCCTTCTCACATTTATTCTTTAGAATTGTTCCAACATCATTTCTCTACCCTTCTTATTCTTCTTCTCCTCTTTTATATTCACATCTATAAATCATAAAAAAATATTATAATTAAATTATGAAAATTTCAAATACATCTGGAAAATAAAAGTTATGGAATATTTAATTCCTCAAAAGAAACTTGTTAGTTCCACACCCGATGATCCTCAGCCCATTAAAACTATCAACTGATATCATGGATCTACAACCCCAAATCAGTAATTGATCTTGAAAAATCATCAATGAAATTATCATTTAAAGTAATAAAGAATATTACTAATAAATCACCATGATTTTGATTTTAAAAAATATTATTGAAAATAAAAGACATGAATGTCTAAAAATTTTGAGAACATATCCTCATAGTCTTCCACTTTTAGATCAATACAATTATAGGATTAAATCATTACTGAATCTCTATCAGGATCATGAAATATTAAATTTTAAGAATATCTCAAAATAAAAAATTTCATATATCCTAAATTAATTTATTTTATAAAAAAATAAACATTATAAAATGAGTAGAAAATATCACCTATCGTTATAGAGAGAGAAAATATCTTACATATTATCATGTGTATATTATGAATGTTGCTATATATATTACGTATCACAGTGAAGTCATTCCTTTGAAAAAAAATTATTCTTGTTATTAAGATATATATTATATATGACCAAAATTATCTTATGTATTATTTGGAAAAAAATACGCATCTATTGAAATACCAAACATATCATACAAAATATATTAAAAATCCCAATGAAAGTGTTTAGTTTAAATATCTTACATATCATCCAAAATTAATTATAAATCCTAGTGAAATTGTTTAGTTAGAAATATCTCGTAATTATGAAACATATTACTTATCAAATATAATCTTATTCTTCACTTAGAATATCACAAACATCATCCAAAAGAAAATATTTTTTACAATAAAAGATTTTCCTTTACTGATTCTGCATATTCAATGTCATATATATGCCCCTGTAAAAACCCCATCTCCACCTTAAAATTAGATAAAATATAAAACATATTTTTAAAACATCTTAAACCATACATAGAGCATCTCTACGTACATTATCTTAACTCATATATTTCAAACCTCATCCACATATATTAACAAAAAAAATTACAACAACAAAAAATGGGTATAATAGAATTATAATGGGAAATTGATATATCTAGTATCATAAGTTCTATATATTATTTTACGTAAATTAGAAAAATATTCATCCTCAATAGAAGCCAACACCACGTATAATTGAACTTTATATCATTATTACCACTATCCTAGATGTCTAGGGTTTTTCTTTAAAATTAACTATTGGATACCTAGGACACTATAATGATCATGTGAATGATTGTTTATTAATTTCTTAATAAATTATTTCATAAGATATTTATATACCTTACAAATTTTATTTATAAAGATATTTATTGAATATAATACTTAAAGTTTAATAAAAAATTCAGAAAAACACATTAGTTATGATGTTGTTACACATTAATGTGACTAGAACATGTTAGATTGGTTGAAATCATGAAACGTGTATGTTAAACTAATAGCTTCATGCATAAATTTAGGGAGTGTATGATTAATATATAAAATTTTTTGAGGTATTTTTTAAAAAAAATATAGCTAGTGATAATATGGTTCCTTTAGAAACTCTTTCATATCTCCACGCTCTCCACTGGAAGAATAGAAACATACAATGTGACTTGATCATTGACTCAAACTCTTAACTTTATGAATTCATCTTGCATTAGGATTTATCAATTTTTAGGATTCATAAAAAAATAATTTACATGGTTTAATACAATTGAAATTTGTAGTTTTATTTAGAATTAATGGGTATTATTATTGTTTGTAGTTTATCTATTCAAGATAGTTTTTTGGTTGGTTTTTCCTTCATTTTCTAGTCATTGAGTGTTGGTGAATTGTTTGAAAAGGGAAAAAGTTTTCCCAAATATAGAAATAACAAACAAAAAACCATTTTCCTTAGGTTATTAATGAATACATTTGAACAATTTTTGAAAATCAATAACACTTACCATTTTAACAATGATTAAATTTTTATATGATTCTTCTATATGTTGTTGATATAGATTACTAAGAAGAATCCAAAAAACATCTTACACATAATATATCTATGGTTTTTTAGAATATCTATGATCTTAGGATGCATTTAATTTAATCCATGATATTTTAAAACCATTGGTTAAAGTATTAGATAAAATAAATTCATAAAAAGTTCTGTAATTCATGGAATTTTCATATTTGGAGTTTCATATTTGAGGGAAAGTATTAATCGTCTTTATAATAGAGTCAAAGAAACCTAATTATTTATCATATATTAATCATATATATGAATTCTTAATTACATAACACATCCAATTCCACGTATAAAAACATTTTGTAATGTCCTTCACCACGTCTTTTAAATATAATGTGTTTTAAACTGAGGGTAAATTTTCCTATGATTTGAATTTGATAATTCACTCAGTGTCATGGAATGTATTAGAACATGCATAAATTTAAATGAAGTTATTTGGTGATTTTATTTTCCAACATGAAAAATTTTAAAAGATAATAATTGGAAGAAAATAAATATATAAAACTAAGGATGGGTATTGCCTTAGGTTGTGTGATAAAATCATAAATGAATTGGAAGTTCTTAATTATTATTCAATGAATGATGAGAAGAAAATTAGGAATGTTAATGAGGACATTAAATAAATAAGTGGTGGAATATATATGAGATATATTCAGATAACATGGAATTTTATGGGTATCGTAGAAGCAGTACATTGAGTTATATTTAATAACAATGTATTAATTCGATAAGGAGAGTGGAATATCCTAAAGTTTGATGGCTCAAATTGAATAAACAAATAACAAAATGTTGTTAATATTGATTTTTCATTCTCTATTTATGAGTTTGGGATGTGGAAATCAATTGAGTAGGATGTATTTGTTAGATTTAGACTCGAGGAGTATTGAATGATGGATAATTGGATCCTCAATTTTTATTGTGATGATTAATGTGTGTGGTTACTCATTGAGAGATGTGATTTGGATCCCAGAATATAGATTTCGCTGGAGATAGGATACAATGGTGGATATTCATTACACTCACCCTCCGACTAAGGTTATAGTGATATGAAAATGGCCATAAACTATCTCAACCAATTATCTTTTTAGAGATTCAAAATTACATTATCATGTATCTTCAACTGATCCCCCACTTACATAGAATGAAATTGGTCAGTTATTTCTAAGATATAGTTGGAGATGTGTAATTCCTCAAATATATCTAGTTTAGGATAAATGGAGATGGAAAATTCCTCCATTATACCCGATGTAAGAACATGATGGATGTGATAAGTGTAGATGGTAACTTCTTCTATAATATGTTATATAAGAATAAAATGGATGTTAATTCACTTGAGTTGTGATATTGTTCCTCTCGTATAACTTTAAGGTTGAGGTGGATGGTTATGGACCTAATATTATCTCCATTCCATACCAATTTTTATGGGATTGAGAGGAACTGATATAATGTTTCATTCCTAGAGAGGTGTATTTTATATAGTATTCTAGTATTCAACATTATCCTTAGAGTTGGGCATTTCATTTAATTCTAGAAATTTATACACTTATATCTTTATATAAATTTTTTTTAGCTTGATATATGTATTTTCTTTAACAATCCCGAGATATATAGAAATGTTTCCTTCCTCATGTTATTTGGAGATAGATAGATATGTGTATTTCTAATGTAATATCACGACTAGTGCCTCAAGGGTGAATTACGAAATATGAAATCTTTAAATTTTTGTGATTATTCATTTTCATTCCTTCTTAAATAATCATTGGTATCTCATATATGAAATGATAATATTACATGGGTTTAAGGATCAAGGTAGATCATGGTTATGTATGATGAGAATATATTGTGATGTTTGATTTCATATACTTCATTTATTATTCATGCATATACACATTATATTTTTATGGGGTAAGTTCATTATTTTTGAAAACCGTATAGAGAATTGTTATACTCACCATTGTATGTACACTGATGTGTTGGCCACCTTGTTTCTAGGAAGATCAATTTATGAGGAGGATTCATGGCCATGGATATTTGATTTGGATGGATGATAGGGATATATATTCGAGTAGATATCTCATGATGACAGTCACTCTTTTTTCATCATTTTTGTGACGGAATATATTTGGGATTTTATGTTTATACATGGTGACCTCATTTTTATTACATCACATTGAATATGTGTTTTTTATTATATATTAATGTTATATACTAAATATTTTATTTTATTTATGTTATATTTCAGACATTCCTTGGTTGATGTTGTTATATGATAGTAGGTGATCGGATTTTTAGAGGTAATTCCTCCCAAAATTATGTATATACCTCAGTGTTAGTTGCTAGACCTCATCCTAGTGGTGGTGGGATAGGAGATTTCACCTTAAGGTAATCAAGGATGTGATAGATAGGTATTTTATTGATATGATGGTGTGTAGAAATAGACACATGTTATGATTGAATGGGATAATCTAGAATAGGTACTCAATGTGTCAAACTCATATTTTTAAATAACAGGGTCTGCCCCACCCTAAAGTATTATTTTAAAAACATACAAAAATCACAGATGACATGAAAAATAAAATATAATAACAAAATTGAATGCTATAAAATTAACAAAAAATGTAACCATAAATTTTTGGGCCTTTAAAACCTCTGAATTTGGATTTTCTTCCTCATTAAGTTTCTTTAATGATTCTCACCATAAATCCATGACCAATGGGTAACATATATCATATTCCCATTCCCCTATCTCTTATTTAATTCATTCTAAAATATATTACTCATCTACACCCCATGTGGACTGGTGCTAATTCGAGTGTGACACCCCATAGATGACTCCAATAGGACAGTGATAGCGACTAGAATCAAGAAGGAATAACATATATAAGATACCTTGGCCTATAAAAACCTACAAAAAACACATATATCTAAGGAATAGAATAACAAAAAAACTAGAAATATATATAACCAATAGAATTGTATACAATTCATGCACGATACATCACATAACAAGTACAATTCCCCATTGGAAAAACACTAAAGTAATTATACATCTTAAAAGGTCTCAAAACACGAATTACCATAGAAATGGGTAAATATCCACATTTATGAAAAGGAACTAGGGTCGATCTTATTCAATTTTATTCACCACCATAATAATGAACCCCCAAGTACCATCACATGTCATATCTATACATGACACAATAGCTCCAATCCTTAAAGAACATATTTCAACTATGAATGGTCTTCAAAGACACAAAATGTGGGAGAAAAAAATATCATGTAGGGGTGAGTATAAACAAACTTTTTAGGACACCAAAAACCCTAAAAAGAAACATAAATTAAAAATCAATCACCAAATTTAGAACCAGATAGTAACTAGAAGGAATTTAAGAAATCCATATTTTCTCTATTATTACTAAGTCTCTAGAAAAATAGGGAGTACCTTCCATATCATCTTATATTCATGAATGTTAAATCCTTATATGAAACTAGGGACGCTAATATTATATAAAACTCTCTAATCCTAATGTCAATAGTCCAGTTGTAAGTAACATATTTAAGGAAACCAAGGGGTGTTTGAGGTGTCATAAGGCTCATAGTACATAACTTCTCATCCTATCCATATGTCATGTTTCCACTCAAAACAATATTTAAGGACCCACTCCCCATTTAATTATGTGCTTTTGTTGAACAAGAAACACACCTTATTTCAAATTATTACTACACCATGGTTCCTAGAAAATAATGGGGAACACATACCCTTTGAAAGAATAATTCTTTGTTCAGGGATTCCTAACCCCCTAATATCAAAACTACTTATCCATTTACAAATCCATATGATTGAAAAAAAATACATTATTGACGTATTTTCCTCTTTGAGTGAATATAATTATATTAGGGAGTGAAAATTCCATAGAAAGAGGGTATGTGACCCATTAGTGATGAAGTACCTGACTCTATCCATTATGTGAGGGACATGCACCTTGTCGACATAAAGTAGTTAATGACCCCTTGCCTAATATGGAGGACCGCTACCCTAGTCTTTTGGGTGACTACGAAACTCTTGGAATAATAGAGGGGACACACTCCCTATCGTTTATATCTCACTAGGGTAGTACCTAACCTCGTTCCCACTCTTATCATGTATTTTGAACCCAATCATCAAAAATACATAGATGTGGATATTAAACTACCAGAATCAACTCAAATATCACCTATCATCCCAATGAATAATGTACAATCATGTTATATAAGTAAATTTATATGGATAGACTACTACTATGCCCGAATCCTATGAAGATATGGAAAACACCATGGAAGGAAAAGGAACATGGAATGTACTATTTTTGATAGAGATTATATCCCATTTAATGTATCCAAATTTTGTTTAATAATTGAATTATATTATTAGATCCAAACTACATAGTTTTTTATATGAGGTGCATGAAATTTCGGAACCACAGGTCATCTTTTTCATGTCACCCTATACATGCTCATACAAGTCAATCATGGTTACATGATGAGTTTATTATACATAAATGATGTATGCTGATTAGTTTTTTGATGAAATTTATTTTGTAAAAACCTTAATTTTGTAGTAATATATGTAAATGAAATATATATATTAGAAAATTAAATTTCTCAAGAGGTAATTTATTTTAATCTATTTACATTAAAGAGAATCTATGTTATTCTTACACAGACTATACTTTGTGTGTCTTTGATTAGCATGACACATGATACTTATGAAGACATATTAATCCCACACAACCTAATCCCTTACACGATATGTGATTCCCTAAACTAATTGTCATGTAGTATTGTAATTAACTAAGATCTTATATTCCAATAACATTCCCATGGAATTTATAGGATCCTCCCCTAATCAGGCCCACCGCACAACCCAATGTTCCTAGACACCACTATGGTTCCTCTGTTATTCTCATCTTCATCATGCCTCTACATTTCTGATTCAATATGCCACTCCCAGGTCACATAGAAAAAAAATCTAGTTATATTATATTTTTATGGCCATTCCATCCTTCATCATTGATGTTTCAAACATTGATCAATTAAATTTTATCCCTATAACCCCATATAACGCCTTCCCTATGTCGATCTCACTGAAATTCCCCCCTTCACATTGTTTAATTAATTCTAATGAACCCACACACATTTTTAAGGATGTGGTGATTTTTACATAAGAAAGGGTAAAAAAAGGTGGAAAATATTAAGGGAGAGTGGTTGGTGGAGTAAATTTTGACCTCATAAAATATTGTTCACCAACATGTTCTTTCTAGAACATGTGAATAAGATAAATAAAGAACAATGATCAAATGATAAAAAATGTTTTAAACTGAAATAATGTTAATGGTGATAAAAAATTAAAATAAAGGCTTCCATAAAATTTTAACATTAATAACATAGAAAATTAAATGTATTAAATCCCTACCAAAATAGTGAATCATCATAGCTTCAACATTCACTTTCTATTAGTTATTGGTTCATCAGAAATGGCTCGTAGATTAATTTTTTTATTATTGATCTATGAATTTCAACGTTTTTACCACCAAGAATGAGATTCTCCATCAACCCATAACCTCAGTAGGATTTACACTAATTAATATAGATAAATATATAACAAAATTATAATTAGGGTTTTTAAATCAATCCATCCAAGTTAACCAAGTTTTCTAATAAAGGAACCAAAATACCTTGTCCATTACATGATACTAGGGATTTTAATTTACATCTGTCCTAGAAAAAACTCCATGTTGTAGACATAAATAAGGTGTCAGAATACCTATCTGAGTTCCCTTTCTAGATGGATCATTTTAAATTCCTGTGAAATAATATTTAATTAAATAATATCTAATAAAAATACTTTAAAATTAAACATGATCATAAATTATCAAAACATAATCCCAAGGGTAAACACTTCACCCCAAGATCAATAGATCCATAAAAAAATTTAATGTGATATTCTGGTTTATATTTATTATATTACCCATTGGTAGGTTCAAACACAATGAAAATAATATCTATGTTATGTCTTGAATATGAAAAATATAGGTCACTATATCCTCCCTGCCTATAAAAATCTTCATCCCTAAAAAATAAAATACTCATGATTCTAAAAAATTAAGATAAAAAAATTTCTTTTTGTGGAAATACAATCCATCATCACATCAACATTCTTTGTCCTTGGATGTTCGAATATATGTGAACTCAGTACACAACAATCCAAGAAAGGAACATCTTATTTCATCACTAAATCTATCAACTCTATCCCATATTAAATAAATAGTTTTTAAAAAACACAAGATCTATTTATGTGTACCATTACAAGACTCAATATAAAATTATCATACAACTATATGTGATGAAACCAAATAATTAACCAATTAATTCCTCCTTGAAATAGTTTGTTCCCAAGGTTAACTTCAATGGGAGAGCTATACTCCATGGATTAAATAAAATTCTTGATTATTTTATTATGACAAAAACTCATATGTGTTGTAATTTACTGTTGATAGCTACACAAATATTTGAAATTAACATTAGAAGAGATAAAATGAAGCATGGTCCATACGATTTATGTTAGTTTCTCTGTCCTCTCTTTCCAGAGAGGAACTAGAGCTAACATCTATATATTAAGAAAAAAGTAAACACACATTTTCTTACCCAAACTCTTCATAATCATTCATGGGGAAATTCCATACTCATAGTGATCACTAACCAGGATCATTTCCCCCATAAAAAGCAACTCAGTTGTGTTTTTGTTTATCCCTTATGAAATATATAAATGATAACCTCATGAAATATCACTAAACTCTTATATATAACTAGTATCAAAATTCTAATCATCAGGTGGAACAATATGCCATAATTCCAATTGGGAAGTCCTGACTACTCAGATAAACCTTCTTTGAGGGCTTTAAAACATAGGATAATTCCTAGAAAAACAAGAATGACCAAAAATCAAAACCTCTAATGGAAAACGCTTCCTTCATATCTTATAAATAGTTTCCATGTGATAAGATTATCTAAAATACTTCTCCAGATATAGAACACAGATAATGATGATACATTGGGGTGGTACTTACTCACAATGTCCACTATAATACTAAATAAGTCCATTATGGGGAAAACCACTATCCACTCAGAAAAGTGGATGACATTCACACCATCTTAAGAAAAAGCCTGCAGGTTCACCTTCTAAGAACATCTAGTCATATGATGCCAATGGTTTGATATCACCACTATGAGACCATCATAGACAAAGAAACGGTGTGGGGAGACCAATATTGATGAATAGTGAGCATCATATCCCTCTCCCATAAAAATCATCTATTTATAAGGTACCTATTCAAGTTCAACCTCTATCAACTGAACATGGGATTCCCTACAAAGGTAATCATCCACCACATTACAGCTACACCGATCTGATCTCATAGACCATCATAAATTAAACTTCACTATGTATAACCACTGAAACGTGAATCTATAACTAACATCATTGTATTTTACTAAATAACTGGTACTTTCATGGTAATATTTGGGAAATACCCAAAGAACACTAGGAAAAATTTGGGTCATATAGTCCATAAACATAGTTACGATGCACTTCATTCTACATAGAAACACTTGAACACCATCTTGATGATGTTGTATGATTCATATTATGGTATACTGTTGAGGGAAAGTTATGATTCACCCATCAGAATAATTCATCAATTTCTACCCATTCAATGAAATTGAATTATCTACCAAACCCCTGCTATATAAATTCATGCTTACTTATTTATTAGTAATTATCTATAACTTATTGAGGGTTTAATCTTTTCACAAAATTGAGGGGATCCTACTCACCACTAATGGTAAACATAACATTATTTACCACACTATGTATCACTATGTACCCCAGAAACTGGTTACCAATCCATAGTATAGTTCGTTATACTAGGTTTTGTCTCTACCATAAAAGAATATAATGAAAGATATCATTATCCAATATGGTTAAACTCATTTTAATGGAATGTGGAGTGAAATATGGCCACTATAATTATAAATTATCTAGGTGATAATTGTATGACTAGGGGTAACATTGGAATTGTTAACATCTCAACATATGGTGCATGAAGAATAAAATTCACCTATTTCATAAAGTATGATGTTTAATGATGGGAGTTCACAAATTGTACTTTTAACTATAACAGATGTTACCTAACCATGGTCATCCATTATTCAAAAATATGTAAATCTGACTGTCAGTATCCTACATTTGATAGAAATTATCTAAATTTGGTGATTATGGGAGTGGATTAAATCATTATCCAACAAAAATGGTAAATAAAAAAGTATATTCTAAATAAAAACTAACTCTAGGTATGTCACTTTTCTTACAATAGTAGAGTCTTTATGTATAATTCTACTTCGATCATTGAGTTACACCCATTCTATCACTATATTTTAACTAAGGTAAAACTCTAACCTTCTCCCATAGATAGGGTGTATCTCTAATAGGAATAATCAACTACAAATGATCACCTAGGGACTCCAACATATGTGGTGTTATATAAGAAAACTATCCTGTCCCAAAATTATTCTCTGATGGATACTCTATAACTTTTTGTTGAATATGTTTCCATCCCAAAACATGTACAGGGTATACATAATGAAGTATAGGGGCTTCAAAGTGTTATTAAACATAGAAATTATTATCTATGGAGGGTCTAATTTCCTTTGATATATACCATTATTCGATAAGGGTTTAAACACCAATCACCGTAGAGTAGTCTCATCGCAACTTAGAGAGATAAAGATTCCACTAATAACTCATTACACCATGTTGGGAGCTGAACATAATAATTTTCAATTGGCCAATGAGAGTTTAAACTAGAATTTAATGCAAGTATGAGACTCTATAAATTACTATATTTCCCAAGGATTATGATCTCCTCATAAACTCATGGGACCTCTATCATCAAAATTCACGGAATTTCCTTATCCTATAGGTGGGCTCTTCCAACTTATTGGAAACTACCATACACTATATGATAAAGTAATAATTAAGTGAAATTAGCATAGAAACTTCATCAAATAATAGGATAAATATATCTTTTAATTAAGTCTTTCAATCAATTCATTGTCCGTCATATACATAATGGCGATACACTCAACCATAAGCATGTGATATTTATGACACTGCAAAAAAATAAAAGTTGGTTATCAATGTGTTGTATCCTTCATTATCTAAGGTAAACCCACCAGGATTAGATAATATCTATATTATTTGAAAGTGGTAGGACACAAAATATCACATAATACAATATATTATGCATTCTCCACCATGACTGCCAACTCCAATCATTGTCCCTAGGACACAAACTGCTCAAATACCATTCCTATACAAATTATACAATTGGGAACATACCCAATATAATGGTATGAAAAGTATTATACCCCAAGACTACATAGAATAGTCCATGGGCTTGTGACTATTGGTAATAAGGGATAATATAAATGGGAGGACTTAGTATATAACATCCTACACCAAGAAAAAACACCTTTGGAATAAATTATCCAATAAATACAGTTGTATAGATATAACTAATTGAACTATATACAATGAATACATGAGACATTAAACGATAATTACATCTCCACATAAGTAAAAGACCATTATAACTATACATCATACAAGGCCTCAAACTCAATAAACAATAGGGAAATAAGAATGGTACTCCTTACTGATAAGACTCTAGGGTCAATCTCTATTTGTAGAAGTCACCAAAACTATCATGAACCACTAAACACCTTCAAGAATCTAAGAATTCCTGGAATACTGAAATCTCATAAATCATAAAGTAAATGAAACAATTATAAGTGGCATCTAAAATACAACCAAGGGGTTCCTAATGTTTCATAAGTTTCATAGTATCTGAACTACATGTCCCTTATAATGTCCACATTTCCACTCAAAACCATAATGGGAGACCCTCTACAGACTGAAGTATGTGTGTCAATTGAGGGAGTATCTTACCTTTCAACTCAAAATTAATATTTAATAATTCTATAAACATACTATAAAACTAACACATTACCCATGAATATTTTTTTTTGTCAAGGGGGTCCTAACCTAGATTCTATCATAACTACCCTTCCATGTGAAAACCCTTGTGCCTAAAATAATCTATAATTCTAGACTCATGCATCATTGATTGAATCATGTCATATGAGGTAGTAAGAAACTCCACAGATTGGGAACCCACACCCTATAAGGGGGTCATACCTGACCATCTATAATGTTGGGGACTGTTACCTTATTGGCATTGTAACGTCCTGATTCTAGGTACCGCCCAAGGTTTTCCCCTACACGGTTAGTCACATGACCTCAACTACATTTCCCCAAAATGTTACAGGTCACATATATCTAGGAAAGTATCCAAACAAGTCACAATGATGCAAATACAATACTAAAACAAAAATATATAAAATACAGAAACTCCAATACCATCAGAAGCCTTAGCTTGGTCCCATGCTCTACAGCTCCAACAACAATCAAGTACCTTATGAAGAAGGGTTCTTTCCATTATCTGTACAAGCAACCATATAATCTGTTTGGGTCTAAAATCATAACCCAAATAGGGTGTGAGTCTAATCCCAGTAGACAACCACCAAAATATATGTGCATAACTATAAGTGAATTTATATAGTATTTTATATGAAAAATGAATCAATAAATTAGGAATTACTCAAAAGTAAACAATCCTATAGTTTCCAATTACATTCATTTACATATATTAATTATTAAATCAATTGAATAATGTAACCTCGAGATCTATCCTATGCTCTGTATCCCCCTTTATAAGAGTACCAAAATAGAAATCTCATAAGACCATCTAAACAACCATGTAAGACTGAGTCCAAGATTGTACTTTGTCTTAGCAGACTCATCACAGTCATTTAAACATCCAAAAATGACCTTATAGGAATGTTCTCATGGTCTAACCCCTATGGTCCCACATAGAATAGAGTAATGATGATGACCTACTAGGAATCTATCAAATTCAATACCCCTGGGTATACATAGCATCAATAATTTATAAACGACCTCCGGGTAGTTCTCACGGTCAATACCCCTAGGACAACATAGCATAAATAATAATAAATGACCTCCTGGGTAGCTCTCATGGTCAACACCCCTGGGTAAAATTATACACCAAGGCACTCAAAATCATGTGTAAATATACATGAAAACCACCACAGTTTTTCTAGTCCATGGATCTCACAGTCTACTGGAATAATGTGCGCATATCATAACAAGGAAGAACATGTAATCTATAACTACTACATGGCTAAGATTTACAAGCATATTGTTGGAGTCAGTGGCCTAGAACCAACTAATTTGTAATTTATTAATTAAATAAATACCTTATCACATCTTGATTTTTCTTCTACATGAAAATGAATGTGATAATGTCCTAAGGATAACTGTTGCATTATAGGGTCTTAGAGGATCCCTTCTATGATGAGAACCCGGAAGAGCCATAACACTATTCTTGAATATATGTTTTACGGACAGATGATTTTATTTGAGGGACACAAATAATATATTCTATTAGGGGTGGGGACTCAAAAGAATTTGATGCACCTTCTCATTCTGTGTGCCATTCGTAATATCCAAGAGGATATTATGAGAACGAGACCCGCCAGAAGGAAATCTACATTTCATAGTGTCATTGGATGTTCATATCTGCAGACGTGTGCATTGGTCCTTAGACTATAATATTACTATTAATGGGTATTACAACTCATTCACTTAGATATGTTGACGAAAACTTTGATGACACATTGTTCACAATGAGGTAGGATACATTGGGTGTGTCACGAGTTAGACTACATTAATAGATAATGCGAGAAAGGATTTGTCCCTTCTATTCCATAACGGAAGTTGATATCTCAAGCCCTTTGATGGAATTTATATAGCCTAAAAAATACATTTCCATTGTGAGGAATGGGAAAGTTCAATTCCGGGAAGTCAAAGAAAGAATAATCGAGCACATGGATTGATGGCACTAGCATGCAACCTGTTTGATTCGAGATATCGAGACAAAGGGATTGTATTACATGGTAAGCATTCATAGGAGGTGAAACACCATTGTGGCGTTAACTTCTTTCTCTATGGGTGCCTTGGTGTATTTCTAGATTCTAACCTTATACTTTAGGCAGGCTCCACCTAATTCCATTGAGAAAGAGGCCTAGAGGGTCACACACTAAGTGTGTCCAAGTATCTCAGGGAAATATTAATTTAACAAGTTGAACAAAAATTATTCCTGACTGTGGTTTAATAATTATTCAAGGATGCCTGATTGCATTTATTTTGACACTAGTTATTTGAGAGAATATATTGTGGGCAGAAAAATATATTTATTATCGAGTAATGTAGTGTTATTTATTTCAGAAATAAATAGTCATTATTCAAGGTCAAATAAATGTGGTGGAGGAAATAATGAAAAATGAAAAAAATAAAAGTACACGCTGTGTATATTAATATATACATGCCATGTAGTTTTCCTAGGAATTTATGAGAAATAATATTATATATTTAATGAAATAATATTATGTGTAATTCACTGGGCGCATGTCAAGTAATAATAATAGTCAACTGTTATTATTAGACATGGGGTATTACAATGAATTAAATGAAATGAATAAATTATTTTGTGTAATTAATTCATTTTATTATTCTATGTAATTAAAAATCCCAATTAAATATTTCTCATTAGCCTAGAAATTTTGTGTGGTTGTGAAAAACAGATTTATAACATCTCTCAAGCCAAGAGAGAATTCCTTTTCCACCAAGAACGCTCTCAAGCTATGAGAGAGAGATCCACCACCATCGAATCACGGAGATCGAAGGCGGACATCACAAGAAAAGGATCTTACGTGCTATCACCCATATATCCCTTCGTAAACATCCATAGATACGTGGAGGACGTGTGGATCACCGCTAGAGGAATCCTACACTTATATTATACGATGCAATGACAGATCACATCAGATCATGACCGGAAACATCGACAAAGAAAGAATTCCATCAAGGTAATTCTTATTAATTAATTAAATTTATCATAACCAACATATGATGATCATATCTATGGTTTTGAGACTCCCCTCTTTATTTTTCATTCTTTTTTATATTCCAAAGATCGAGTGTTTTATTATCATGACGGATATCAGATTAATTGTTGTTAACGTTAAAATTAAATTTGGGTACACCAACTAATGAGCTTCCGTTGTGCCCAGAACCAAAAAGTGGTTTCAAAGGGATCATATCATTGATTATAATTTTTTAGTTTTTCATTGGGGATTTACATATTTAATAATTTAGTTGTTTCATTTCAAGTAAATTGTTCTTTAAATCTGAATCTCGAGATCTGTTCCTCCTCTCTAGTTTCTCGTTCACCTTATAGAAACACATTTTTTCTTATAATTTTGATTAAAATAAAATAGAGCATCTCATCCGAATGTTCCAAAAGTTCATGGTCATACAACACTATAATACACAGAGTGTATTCGGAAGTATACACTATGTAGTCTAGGTTCAATGCATCAGACTAGTCTGCCAAATCAGGCTGTATGTTGGAGTATTTCTATGTCATAAATGACACCGTGTGTTGACTAGAAACATGTGGCACACGGTTTCCAGATTACACTTTTTGTGGTCCAATGAACACGGAATGTAGTCCCTTCGGGTTAGGTTCGGACCGCGTACCCCGTACACAGCTTGCTCGGATAGAAATTGTGTAATGCGGATACTACACGGCATGTTTCCAACTGAACACACTGTGTACTCTGAAAATTTCCGAAGTACATCCACACACCATGTCCCAGGGAGTGTACTTCAGATAAATGGTGAACAAAAGTGCACACCGTTTAGTTGTAACTACATGTCGTGTACTAATGCAAATTACACAGATTTATTAAAATTTATTATTATAGTATACAAACCCTTGAGATTTGGACCATAGTGCAGGCATAAAGCTGAGTCACAACACGTGATAAGTGTTTTATATATGTGTGTTTAATTTAACATCTGCGTAATGTTCATTTCTATTCACAGGGTAGTTATGAAATAGAATTCATCGGGTTTCATCCAAGGTACAAGTTACGCACAAAGATAATTTTAAATGAATTTATTTGTTTAAAATTATGATGGATGAGAATCTCAAGGAAATTTAGAAAAAGGGAATAAAATAAAAGGATTGATTAATTAAAGATAATTAATTTATTCGAGCGTGATTTATCTTAGAGAAGAATGATTAAAGAATTTAATTCTAGTTTTATTTATGCATAAATATCGTTGAATGTATGGATGATCATGAGCTAGACCAATACATTTTTATGGGAATGGTTTCATTTAATTTATTTATTTAAATTAAATTTGTTGTCATGCAAGCCTTATCCTCATTAATATGTAGGGCCTACACGCCCAAGGTTTATTTTATGTAAAAATCACTTTTTACCCGTCACCGGCATGTGAGATAAATGTTTATGTAATGGATAGAGCTCCCAAGATAGTGGAGGCCTCTCAAGTGAGGAGCCAAGGCAAAACCAATCCAAGGAGATACAAAGGTACAGAGGTGGAAAGCTGTAAACACGAACCCGAAAGGTTCAACGTGTTTCTCCCCTATGTCTTGGGTTAGTTTATCAACTGCTAGATAAAATAAAAAATAGAACAAGCTCATGATCATACCATTTATTTTATTTCTATCAGTTGCATGATTTATTTATTTTGGGTTTTTTTTTCACAATCACACAATTAATGAATTAAACAAGCATGCAGATGGAACTAAAATAAAACCGGATTATGCATAAAATATTATCTTAGACATGGTTAATCAATTAAGTATATACCACTTATTATTAATAGAAAACTAATCAAATATTATAAATTGGAAATTTACAAATAAGGATAAAATCCCTCAAAGAAATATTAGGTTGGTATAGACTTCCCTAATCTTAGTTAGAATCGAACCATAGTTCAAAGTGCTTAACCAACCCTAGTTGGGGTGCTTTCAATTATCAGGGAATTCTAATTCAAGGTTTTGGGTTGACATGACTTGGTTCGCATCAAGGGTTAAATGCCATAGCAGGACTTGGTGTGACCACGAGGCAAATGTTAGGGAAATCCAAAATAAAAGGATTTCATGATTGGGGAGTCCACTCAGTGGATCAAGGATATATGAGTTAATGAAGTTGGAATTTGGAATACCTACCAAAATCCCTTAAAGTTTCTTGACCAACCATAGTTGGGGTAATATTAAGGGAAATATAGATCCTTGCTACTAGAATATTTAGGAAACATAATATTCTGAATTCAATGGTGAGGGCTGTTGGATTTCAATAAAATAGTGGGAGACTAATAAGTATTAAACTATTTATTTGTGTCAGCTTTATCATGATAAAGTACTAAACCTTTTCTCATCTTAATTTGTAGAAATGGAAAGAAAAATGACTTCAAACATATCATTGAGAACCATACTCAAGAAGGAAAACCTTCTCATCATCACCAGTTTCCAAGAGTGGTGGAGGAGTTTAAGCATCATCCTTCGCCACGAGAGGAAGTTGTATGTGCTGTAAGAGACTATTCTAGTTGCGCATGGGAAAGAGGCCAGTGATGAGTAACTATCTCTCTATACAAAACATATGGATGTTTCCATAGATGTCCAATGTTTCATGCTATCTTCCATGTCTAATGGGCTCTTGAAGCAACATGAAAACATGGATGCGTATAGCATGATGTATCACCTTAAGGATCTCTATAAAGAGAAGGCGAGATAGGAGAGATATGAGATCTCCAACGCTTTGTTTACAACTATGCTTGGAGAGTCTGCATCAGCTAGGCCTTATTTAGTAAAGATTATTGGCTACATTGAATGCTTGGAAATCTTAGATATTTTGTTCCCGGATGAGTTGCATATAGATCTCATCCTATCATCACTACCAAAGACATTATCTAGCTTTATTTTCAACTACAACATGAGAAATAATGGGAATATTCTATCAGAACATCTAACCATAATTATCCAGGTAGATAAGGACATTTGGAGTGACAAACCTACGGTCTATATGGTGAATAAGAAAAGGAAGGACAAGGAAAAAGGTCCAAAGACTTATAAATGGTCTGAATCCCCCAATCATCATCCCTCCAAGAAGGGTAAGATCCAGAGGCAGGCATGGAACAAGAGGTGGTATGTTTTTCATGTGGCAATAAAGGCCATTGGAAGAGTAACTACACCCAGAAGTGTGGTGATGATAATGGTGCATTCATTATCAAGTGTAATCTTTCCATTTCTACACATTGGGAATTAGATAAAGCTTGTGGGGCTCAAATCTATATTCAAATATAGGAACCAAGTATATTTACATATATTTCCATAGGAGAGGTGGATCTTCAAGCTTCTACTGGTGCATGGATGGATACGATGGCCATTGGTGATTACCATCTCTCATTACCAACAGGGATGATTTTGATTTTACATAACTATTATTATGTTCCTAGTGTTCCCAAAAACATAATTTCGGTATCTTATTTGAATATTGATGGATTTATATTCAAGTTTGGAAATAACGGTTATCTCTTTTATAAGAACAATGTATGTTATGGTATGGGGCATTAAAATAATGCTTTGTTTGTAATAAATTATGAAAACCAAGTGTTGTAAGTTGATAACAAAACAAATTCAAAAGACTCATACATCACTTAGTTGTGGCATCACCGTCTCGGTCATGTAAACGAGAAGTGATTGAAAAAGATCTTCCAAGATGGCTATTTAGACTCTACTGAGCTAAAACCACTTGATAGATGTCACACATGTTTACAAGGAAAAATCACCAAGTTGCCTTTCGATGGACAAGGTGAAAGGGCCACAGAGCTTCTAGGATTGGTTCACACGAATGTGTGTGGACCATTTCCAGTAGAAGCTAGAGGTCGATATTCTTACTTCATTGATTTTACTGATGTTTTGAGTAGATATGTCTTTGTCTAATTAATGATGTATAAGTCATAATACTTAGAGAAATTTATGGAATTCAAGAATCAAGTAGAGAATCAGCTTGGAAATAAGATAAAGAAACTTCAATCGGGTCAAGGTGATGAATATCTGAACCAAGACTTCATCGATCTTCTATAGTAGTCTGGGATTCTCTCTCAGATCACTCATAATTATACACCACAGTGAAATGGTGTTAGTGAAAGTAGGAACCACACCTTTTTGGACAAGGTGAGGTCGATGATGATTCATGTAGATCTTCCATTACCCTTTTGGGGATATGCATTACAAACAGCAGCATACACATTAAACCTAGTACCGAATAAGGTGAAAAATGGAATTCCTTCCATGTTATGGAATGGAAAGAAACCCATTTTGTCCCACACACATGCATGGGGATGTGAGGTGTTTGTTAAGGCCTTCTCAGAAGAAAAAAAACTAGCACCAAGGGGCACGGATTGTATATTTATTGGATATCCCAAGGAAACGAAAGGATATTACATATATAACCCTTCAGACAAGAAAGTGACTGTCACCAGATAAGCTGTGTTTCATGAGAGGGATCACATCCTCAAAAAGTATAGTGGGAGAAAGAATGACTTTGATGAATTTAATGATCAAGATACATAGGAATTGGTATAGTAACAAGTTCCACAAGTCCTCGTGGAAGAGGTTCCAGAAACACAAGTAATGCGTAGAAGATCAAGAGAGGTTGGGTAACCAGAGAGATTTGGTTTCCTAGTCACTGAGGATGGTGAATCATTATTGTTGGAAATCAATGAACCTCTATCCTACAAGGAATCAATAGAAATCCCAGAAGCTGCAAGATGACTAGAAGCTATGAATTCTAAGATAGATTCCATGTATCATAACCATGTTTGGGTTCTGGACGGTGATCCAGTTGATGTAAAGCCTATTGGACGCAAATGGGTACTCAAGAGAAAACTAGACATGGAAGGTCAAGTTAGAACCTATAATGCCAGAATAGTGGATAGAGGATTCAGAAAGATTCAAGGAATTGACTATGATGAAACCATCTCGCTAGTTCCATGTTTAAATCAATAAGAATCATACTTGCCATAGAATCTTACCATGACTATGAGATTTGGAAGATTGATGTCAAAACGTCATTCTGTAAAGGAAAACTTCAGGAAAATTCCTATATGACACAACTAGAAGGGTTTGTGACACCAGATGAAGCCAAACAAGTTTTCAAGTTGTGTAAATCCATTTATGGATTAAAGAAAGCATCCAGGTCATTGAACATTTGATTTGATGAAGCCATAAAGGAATTTGGTTTCAATAAAAATGAATGTGAGACATGTGTTTATAAGAGGTTTAATGGGAATTTTATCATTATCCTGGTAGTATATGTTGATGAAATATTTCTTACTGGAAACGATGTACCAATATTACAGTTAGTTAAGGACTTGTTGAACAAGTGTTTCTCTAGGAAGGACTTGGGTGATGCAGCCTACATTCTAGGGGTCAAGATCATTTGTGATAGATACAAGAGGATTCTTGGACTAAGTCAGGGTACATACATTTAATAGGTACTGAATAGATTTAGTATGGAACAATCTAAGTGTGGATTGGTTCCAGTGTCACATGGCCTACATCTTTCTAAGAAAATGTGTCATAAAAAACAAGAGAAAGATATAATGAGTAAGATCCCATAAGCTTTGGCTATAGGATCCATCATGTATGCCATGTTATGTACCAGGATTTATGTTTCCTATGCACTGAGAATGGTAGGTAGATATCAAGAAGATATAGGAGAATAGAATTGGAATGCTGCTAAGACATTCCTTAAGTATATGATAAGGACTAAGGATAGGTTCCTGGTGTATGGTGGAGATGAGGATCTTGTCATCAGAGGGTATGTTGATGCTGGTTTTCAGTCAAATTAAAATGATTTGAAGTCTTAATCTGGATATGTTTTATGTCCCAATGGAGGATCTTTGAGATGGAAGAGTTCATGTTGCCAGTTTTTATCGATTCTACAACAATGTCCGAATATAAATCATCATCTAATGTAGCCAAGGAATTCGTCAAGATTCGGAACTTTTTCTAGGAGATTGATGTGGTGCCTCGTAACGTCCCAGTTCTGGAAGCCACCCAGAGAATCCCCGTACCTGGTTGGTCACATGGCCTCGAGTGAATTTACTCGAATGCCAGAGGCTTCTGACTAGCAACGAGATCCTTAGGTATGATAGTGGGGAAACTATGCCCTCATTGGCAGAGTACACAGCAGAAGAAAACAAACACACAATAGCGGAAGCAATAAATATACAACAACAGTAAACAACGGAAAACAGGAATAATGAATAACTGGAGAGCATATATACATATATAATGATTCATGATACATATGTCTAGGAAAACAGCTAAGAAAGTCACAATGCTGGAATAAAAAACAGTACTAAACCAATGTACAAAAGAAAATAGATAAACAACTCCTCCGCATCACAAGCCATAGCTTGGTCCCATGCTCTCTAGCTCCACAGTCAATCAAGAACCTGAAGTAGAAGGGAACTTTCCCTTATCTATACCTGCAGCAATATAATCAGTTTGGGCCCAAAAGCATGACCCAAACAGGGTGTGAGAATAAATCCCAATAGGTGACCACTCGATGATCTGTGCCTAACAGTTAGTGAATATATTGTAGGTAAAAGTACAGAAATCAGTAAACTGGAAAGTTCTCACCAGTAAACAATCCACTGTTTAATATCAAGAAACATCTAAACACAAACACGTAACCCTCTGGGAAGTACTCACAGCCATCCCTTCTGGTCCAATCTAACAAGTAAAATCAACCCTCTTTGAAGTTCACTCATTCTAACCCCTCAGTTTCAGTCATAAGAATTCATAAATACTCTTTCAGGAAGCACTCATAGTCAATTCCCCTTATAGTATAAGGTAGTCAAAGACTCTGAGGAAGCTCACACAGTCAATTCCCCTTATAGCCCCAAGGTCAAAGACTCTCTCAGGAATCTCTCTAGGTAAATGCGCAATACCCTTTTCATGGGTATTGGGAGATTTTTCACATGATATTCAAAGACATCCTACAAAAAGGTAAAAGCACCTACCTCAATGTTTTTTGACGAAAATCCCAATAAACGAAGAATGCACTAGAAAACCAGGTTGATTCTCTAAGAACCCGGCTCACATATCTTCTCCTAACAAGACCAAGACAAAAAAAACTCATCAAAATTGTCATCCTCACACTTATATCTACCCCTAACAGGCATAGATCTATGAAACTGAGAGAAGAGGAGAAGTACATCTAAGTATATCTAAGAAACTGAACAAGAACGAAGAAGAATGTCTACATTCCTCAAGAATCTGGCTACAATTCTCCCAAAGAAGCCTTTGGATCGCCTTAGGAATGATGGTAGAAACTTCTCTAACCTTAAAAGAAGAAAAATCCCGAGTTATGGCCGATTATGTGGAAAAATGAGCCACTTAGAGGCAAAAACACCCGAGATCTACTTTTTTAGGATCTCACTTAAGTGCCTGCACAGTTTTCTCACATGGTTAGACAAACTGTGCGCTAACTGTGCATTAGCTACTGCCTCAGAAGACCCCCCCCCCCCACACACACACACACATGGTTTGTCTACACAGTTAGACAAACCATGTGCTAACCATTCGTTAGCCACTGTCTCAGCAGACCCTTCACACACGGTTTGGACGCACAGTTAGACAAACCGTGCGCTGCCCTTGCGACTTCCCCTTTGCCTAAAAACTTCATTCAAAGTTCTATTGACTCTCCCATTCATCACCCATAACCTTATAACCAAGAAAAACTTCAAACAAGGGTCACATACCTGAAAAGAAGTTCTGGGTTTTTACAAACTTCCCCATTTAATGAAATTTTTCCTCGAATTTCCCTAGCAAGGTGGTGCAGAAGAAGAAATGCTAAACAACTCCGGACACTGCGATCATACATCGGCCTCCCTCTCCCAATTCGTGTCTTGTACTCTCCCATGTTTCCATAGCACTCATACCAGAGGAATAGACCGGCCATTAAGAACCTTTCTACTGCGATCAACAATTTGGATAGGATGATCCTCGAATGATGCTTCCACTTCGAGCTCAACATCTTCAGCTTGAAAGAAATGAGATGGGTCTGAAAAGTTACGTCGGAGCTAAGAAACGTGAAATATGTTGTGCATATCCCAGAACCTCTGAGGTAACTGAAACTTATAGGAAACCGACCCAACGCTCTCCAACACCTCAAACGGCCCAACGTACCTCGGTGAAGGATTACCCTGTCTCCTAATCCTTCTGTGCCCCAACCTCGATGTGACACGTAGGAAAACCTGATCCCCGACCTCGAACTCCAGAGGTCATCTCCGCTGATCAGCATAATACTTTTCTTGAGACTGTGTTGTATCCATCCTATTCCAAATCAACTCTATCTACTATTAGGTCTCCCGAACAAGACGATGTCCCAGCAAAGCTGCCTCTCTTGCCTCTAGCCAACATAAGGGTGATCGGCATGGCCTACCGTACAAAGCCTCATAAGGTTCCACCTGAATAGTTTCTTGAAAACTATGGTTGTAGGTTAACTCCACAAGACCTATATGCTTCTCCAAAGAACCTCTAAAATCGGGAATGCATGCTCAGAGCTTGTCTTCAAGCACCTAAATCGTATGCTCGGACTGGCCATCTGTCTGAGGATGGTATGTTGTACTCAAAAGTACATGTGTACCCAAAGACTTATGAATCCCCTCCTAGACCCAAGAATTAAAACAATAATCCCTGTCTGAAACCATGGAGTGGTATTAGAGTGGATTTCCCCGAACGCAAGAGGCTGCTAACTAGAAGCGAGGGCCTTAGGTGTGATTGTGGGGAAACTATGACCTCAAAGGTAGAGTACACAACAGAAGCAAACAAACACACAATAGCGGAAGAAATAAATATCCAACAACAGTAAATAGTGAAAGACTAGAATAATGAACAACTAGAGCACATATATATAAAATGATGAATGATACATATGTCTAGGAAAACATCAAAAAAAATCACAATGCTGGAATAAAAAATAGTACTAAACCAAAGTACGAAAGAAAATAGATAAACAGCTCCTCAGCATCGGAAGCCATAGCTTGGTCCCATGCTCTCTAGCTCCACAGTCAATCAAGAACCTGAAGTAGAAGGGTGCTTTCCCTTATCTATACCCGCATCAAAAAATTTGTTTGGGCCCAAAAGCATGACACAAATAGGGTGTGAGAATAAATCCCTGTAGGAAACCACCTGAAGATCTATGCCAAACAGTCAGTGAATATGTGGAAGGTAAAAGTACAGAAAGCATTAAATAAGAAATTACTCAGTAGTAAACAATCCACAGATCACTATCATGCAACAGATAAACACAAACAGGTAACCCTATGGGATGTACTCACAAACATCCCCTCTGGTCCTATCTATCAAGTACGAGCAACCCTCTAGGTAGTACACTCGGCCTAACCCCTCTGGCTCAGTCATAAGAATTCATAAAGACTCTCTAAGGAAGCTCTCATATTCATTCCCCTTATAGTCTCAGGTATTTAAGGACTCTCCGAGGAAGCTCACACAGTCAATTCCCCTTATAACCCCAAGGTCAAGGACTCTCTGGGGGAGCTCACTCAGTCAATTCCCCTTATAGCTCATGTCACTCAAAGACTCTCTGAGGAAGCACTCATCATCTATTCCTCATATAGTCTAGAGTAATCAGGTAATTCAAAGTAAAACAAAAACTCTTTGAGGAAGCTCACTCGGTCTATCCCCTTATTTTCTAATGTAATCAATGACTCTCTGAGGAATCTCACTAAGTCTATCCTCATATAGTGTATAGTAATCAAAGACTCTATAAGGAATATCACTTGGTCTATGCCCTTATAGTCTAAAGTAGTCATAGGCTTTCTGAGGAAGCTCACTCATTCTATCCCCTTATAGCCTAAAGTTATCAAAGACTCTATGAGAAATCTCACTTGGTCATTCCCCCCTTATAGTCTACTACACAAGGTTTTCATGGCCCGGTGTAGGTCAACAAGCATAGCAATACAATATGTCCAAAGTAAACCTACAGAATTACTTGCCTAATAGTTTACAGCATAACAACATGTCAGATATCAAACACACCATCCTACAACTAGGAATGGGAAAATAGGCAAGGAGGCCAAAAAAGTCTAAGCAGGACCAAAAGGTCGTAAACAGAACAATGCATGGGAAAAACATCCAAGGCATAGAAAATCAACCTTATTCATATCCAATTAGCCCCTACACAATCATACAAGTAGGGTAGGAAAAAAATAGGGCTAAAACAACAAACGCGCAATACCTCATTCATGGGTATTGGCTGATTTTGCACATGATATTAAAAGACATCCTACGGAAAGGCACAAACCACCTACCTAAAAGGTTTTGAAAAAACCCCCACAAACGAAGAATGCATAAGAAAACGGGGTTGATTCTCCAAGAACCCACTTTAGATCTCTTATCCTAACAATACCAAGACAAAAATTCATCAAACATGTCATCCACACACTTAGATCTACCCATAACGTGCGTATATCTATGAAACCGAGAGAAGAGGAGAAGTAGATCTAAGTAGATCTACGAAACCGAACGAGAACGAAAAAAGAACGTTTGCATACCTAAAGAATCCTGCTTCGATTCGCCCGAAGAAGCTATCGAATCGCCTTCGGAATGATGGGATAACATTTTCTGACCTTAGGAGAAGAAAAATCCCAAGTTAAGGCCGCTTATGAGAAAAAACGATCCACTTAGAGGCAAAAACATGTGAGATCCACTTTTTTAGGATCTCACTTAAGTTCCTGAAAAGTTTTCTTGCACGGTTAGACAAATTGTGCGCTAACCATGTGTCAGTTTCTATATCGGCATACCCCCCCATGCATGGTTTGGATGCATGGTTAGACAAACTATGCCCTAACCGTGCGTTAGCCACTGTCTCAGAAAATCCTTCACGCACGGTTTGGCCGCACGGTTAGAAAAACTATGTGTTGCCCATGCGACTTCCCCTTTGCCTCAAAAAATCATTCAAAGTTCTCTCGACTCTCCCATTCATGACCGTTAACCTTATAAGCAAGAAAAACATCAAAAAAGGGTCATATACCTGAAATGAATTTCTGGGTTCTTACATGCCTAGCAGCAAAAATCATATCATGTTGTATTGAGATAATACTGCAGCGGTGGATCTTGCAAAAGAACCAATGTCACATCAATGGACAAAGAACATACTCTAGAAGTATGACCTCTTGAGGTATTTCTATCAAAGCGGTGAAGTTTCTATGAAAATAATGTGCATGGAGGAAAATGTGGCAGACCCCATGACTAAAGGCCTCTCTCAGTAGAAGCATGAATATCATGTGACAACTAGAATGTTAAAGGTTGTTAGCAGTTGGCTCTAGTCCAAGTGGGAGTTTGTTGGAGTTGGTGGCCTAGAACCAACTAATTTGTACATTATTCATTAACTAAATACCTTATCAAATCTTTATTTTTATTCTGTTTGACAATGCGTGTGATAATGTCCTAAGGATAACTGTTTCATTAAAGGGTCATAGCAGATCCTTGCTATGATGAGAACTCGGAAGTTCCATAACACTATTCTTGAATATATGTTCTATGACCGAATGATTTTATTTGAGGGACACAAATAATAAATTCTATTATGGGTGAGTACTCATAAAACATTGAGGCACCTTCTCATGGTGTGTGCCCTTGGTAATATCCAGGAAGATATTATGAGAACGAGACCCGCCAGTAGAAAATCCAAATTTTAGTGTCATTGGATGTTCCTATCTGCAGACGTGTGTATTGGTCCTTAGAATTTAAGATTATTATTAATGGGTATTACAACTCATGCACATAGATGTATTGACAAAAACTGTGATGATACACTGTTCCCAGTGAGGTAGGATACGTTGGGAGCGTCACGAGTAATACTGCGTTAATAGATAATGCGAGAAAGGATTTTTCCCTTCTGTTCCATAACAGAAGTTGATATTTTGGGCCCTTTGATGGAATTCATATAGACTAAATAAATCCATGGCCATGGTGAGGAATGGGCAAGTTCAATTCTGAAAGTCAAAGAAAGAATAATCGAGCACATGGGTTGATGGCACTAGCATGAAACCCGCTTGATTCGAGATATAGAGACAAAGGGATTATATTACACGGTAGGCATTCGTAGGAGGTGAAACGTCATTGCGGCGTTAACTTCTTTCTCTATGGCTGCCTTGGCGTGTTTCTAGATGCTAACCCTAGACTTTTGGCAGGATCCGCCTAATTCCACTAAGAATGAGTCCTACAGGGTCACACACTAAGTGTGTCCAAGTATATTAGTTAAATATTAATTTATCAAGTTGAATAAAGATTATTCCCGACTTTGGTTTAATAATTATTCAAGGATTCTTGATCTCATTTATTTCGACACTAGTTATTCAATAGAATATATTGTTGGCGGAAAAATATAATTATTAGTGAGAATGCAGTGATATTTAATTGATAAGTAAATAGTAATTATTCAAGGTTTAATAAATGTGGTAGAGGAAATAAATAAAAATAGAAAAATAAAAGTACACACCGTGTATATTAATATTTACACGCTGTGTAGTTTTTCTTGGAATTTATGAGAAATAATATTATTTATTTAATTAAATAATATTAGGTGTAATTCGCTGGGTTCATGTCAAGTAATAATAATTTTCAACAGTTATTATTAGACATGGGATATTAATAAGAATTAAATGAAATGAATAACAGCTTTCAGGTACTTAATTTATTTTATTATTCTATGTAATTAAAAATCCAAATTATATATTTCTCATTAGTCTAGAAATTTGGAGTGGTTATGCACAAAGGATTTGGAAAATCTCTAAATCTAAGAGAGAATTTATTTTCCACCAAGAATGATTTCAAGCTACGATAGAGAGATCCACCTCCACCGGATCACGGTGATCGAAGGGGGATATATCAAGTGAAGGATCTTCCATGCTAGCACTCAGAGATCCCTTTGGCGATTTCCATAGATACGTGAAGCACATGTGGATCACTGCTAGAGGAATCCTATACTTGGATTCTATGAAGCAATGACAGATCACATCGAATTGTGACCGGAAACATCAATGAATAAATAATTCTATCAGGTTAATTCTTAAAAATTAATTAAATTAATTATAACCAACATATGATGATCTTATATATGGTTCTCGGACTCCCCTCTTTCTTTCTTTTTCTTCGTTCTATTCCGAAGATCTAGTGTTTTATTATCGTGATGGATCACAGATTGATAATTGTTAACTCTAAAATTAAAGTTGGGTATACCCACCAACATGCTTCCGCTACGCCCAGAACCTTCACATATATCATGCAATTCATATATTCAATCAACTCCACTCAAATAAAACAAAGCATTTAAACAAGGTACGCCTCACAGGAAACATAGGTCAATTATCCATAAATAATAAAACTAGGGAAATGCAGCCATGGGGTGTCCCATAAACAAGGAATCTAACCTTACGCATATTCTACAACCCACTTTCAATCAATTAAATCATAGAAGGTAAATAATGGGGTAAATTTACAAAACATGCAATACCCCAGATGTGGTATACGACACTTTTAGCATATATAATCCAAAGATAATCAAAAAAAAGGAACAAATCACCTACCTTGATGTCGTATGATGAACAATCTAAAACATAGGCCCTTGAATCGGCCTAGAATGATATAGATATACAAAAAGATGAAAAAAATCAACCGTTTAATACCCACAAGAGAAGAGGAATAATGAAGAAATGATCTAGGGGAAGAGAGAACTCATTGGTGGGAATCAAATGCACCCAAAGATGTCTCAATCATAGGATAGACAAAGAAATGGGAGAAGATTGAAGTTCTACAGCCATTTGTTGGTCTCCTGTATAAACTGAGGGGAGAACAAAGTTTTTCTGAAGATGTGGCGTGACCCCGCTCTGATATATAAAATAAAAATAATAGTACACATTGTGTCAATTTAATGTACACACCATGTACTAGCTTCAACTGGCCCATACATTAGGCTGTCTTCGAGGTCACCTACAAGGCCATGTACTTGGACATTACATAGCCAGTACACAGCTACATGCAGCATCCAGGTATACAGCATGTACCGAAAAATACAAGGAGTGTACTTATAATGTTTTTTATTTCTTCCTTTTTCCTAAAAAACAACCTGAAATCATGATCCATACCTGAAATAAAGATCTGAGTTCTTAAAAACTCCCCCCTTAAAGTAATTCAGCTACGAATTTCCCTTCCAAGGGTTCTAAAGAAGAAGCTGAAAACAACTCTGGCCACCGTGGTCATACGTTGGGCACCCTCTCCCAAGTCTCATCCTGTACTCACATGTTTTGCCATACCAGCCATATAAGAGGAACAAAACAGCCACGGAGAACCTTCATGATACGATCCACAATCCAAATAGGGTTCTTCTCAAAGGATGCATCCACCTCCAAATCAACCTCCTTAGGTAAAAAAAATAGATACGGGTCTCAAAATTATTGTTGTAGATAAGAAACATGAAAGGCATCGTGCATAGACCGGTACCTCTGAGGTAACTAAAAATGATAATTAATCAGCCTGACTCTCTCCAAAACCTCAAACAGCTTGGCATATCTTGGTGAAAGCTTCCCCTCTCCCATAATCTTCTTATGTCCCAACCTCATTATGACATGTAAGAAAACCTGATCTCTGACCTAGAAATCCAAAGGTCATCTCCTTCAATCAGCATATTATTTCTTGTGATATTGTGAATTATTCATCCTCTTCTGAACCACCTCCATATGCTCTATGGTCTCCTGGACAAGACAAGGTCCCAACATCGCTTCCTCTCCTACCTCCAGCCAACATAGGGGTGATTGGAATTTCCTACCATACAAAGCTTCATAAGGTTCCATCTGAATTGTCTCCTAAAAACTATTATGGTAGGAAAACACCACTAGTGGTATGTGTCTCTCCCAAGAGACCCCAAAATCTAGGATGTATTCTTGTAGCATGTCATCCAAAACCTGAATCATGCGCTCAGACTGGCCATCAGTAATGGGATGGTATGTTGTACTCAAAAGTACCTGTGTACCCAAAACCCTCTATAGTCCCTTCTAGACATGATAAGTAAACTGGGTGTCCCTATCTGAAATGATAGAGTGTAGGACCACATTAAAATGTACAGTTCATCAGATGTACAACCTTCAATTCTCATTAACAATGAATTTTTCCTTGATCAGTAGGAAATGCGAATCCTTCATGAGTTTTTCAGCAACAACCCAAATTGCATCATTCCCTCAAGATGACCTCAGAAAAATTGTCATGAAATCCATCACGACATCTTTATATTTCCACTTGGGAATATGTAACTACAGTAAAATCCCTTCTGATCGCTAATACTGCACCTTCACCTGCTGATAGGTGGAACATCTCATGACAAAACCAGCTATATCCCTCTTCATGATTGTCCACCAATACAGACGGTGTAGATCTCAATACATCATGGTGACACCAGAATGAAATGCCCAAACTGAGGAATGAAAATCTCACATCAACTCCCCACGTAAATATGATGACACCCATATGTGTCCTTGAAAATGTAAGACCTCATCCTCTCTTATGGTCCACCCAGGAGTAGGTTCCTCCCTTGATGCACTCTCCCATGGGACTTGGCCTTCATAATCGGATAGCTTCCTCATTCTCACTCGATCCAAAAGAGTATAGGTAGCATCTATAGAAGAAAGAAATTTCTTCCCCTGTCTATTGTGAACCTCCAAATGCATCTCATAGAATAGAGCTATAAGCTTCCACTCACTGGTGGCCTCCAAAACTGCATGTATCTGAGTCCTCCTTCTCAACACATCAGCCATTGTGTTTCCTTTTCCAGGCATGTAGGCAATATAAAATTCAAAGGACTGAAGGTACTCAAACCACCATTACTGTCTCAAATTCAGATCATGCTATGTAAATATATATTTAAGGTATTTTTGGTCAGTGTATACCACATAATTATCTCCCAAAAGATAATGTCTCCAACAGAGAAAAGGATGCACAACTGTAGCCATATTGAGATCCTGCATTATGTAATTCCTCTCATGTTAAGTCAACTTCCGAGACCTGTATGCAATGACTCTTTCCTCCTACATAATAACTGCTACTAGATCAATACCTAATGCATTACAATAAATGGTTTAACTCTTTCCCTTATCCAAAAAATCAGTATTTGTGCTGAATTCAATATACCTTTCATCTCTATAATGGCTGAATCAAAGGAATCATCCCACGGGTACTTTTTAACCTTCTTTTTCAGGCTAGTCATTGGTGCTTCTAAGCGTGAAAACTCTTGTATAAAGCATCTATAGTAACAAGCCAACCTTGGAAAACTCATCACCTCCAAGACATTCTTCAGATTATCCAAGGAAACTACTACTCTCACTTCTTATTGGTCATCTGATACTCCTCTCTCTGAGATAACATTACCCAAGAAGTGAATCTGGTCCATCCAAAAGAGGAATTTTTAGATCTTAGCATATAATTGATGCTCTCTCGGTGTACAGAATAGGATCTCAATATGGGTGGTATGGTCATGTTGAGTGTACGAGTACACCAAGATATCTCCCCACAAAAACCACCACAATAGATTCAAATTAAGGATGGAATACTAGATTCATCAGTGCCCTGAAAACTTCTGGTGCATCCATGGGACCGAATGACATAACAAAATACTCATTTAGGAAATACCTACTCCAAAAGGATGTAAGAGGTATATTTGATGGTCTAACATGCTAATGATGATTACCAGATCTCATGTAAATCTTTGAGAACACCCTGGATCCTTGAAGCTGATCAAAGACATAATCAATATTCAACAAGGGATATCAGTTCATGACCATCAACTGGTTCAGCTTCTGATAATCCACACACAGTTTGAGGTTACCATCTGCCTTCTTTGAAAACAGGACAGGCCAACCCCAAGGAGAAGTACTAGGTCAGATGAAACCCTTCTCCTACAAATCATATAACTACTTCTTGTGAAACACTCTAGGTAAATAAAGAGTATGACATTTTCAAATTTATCCATATTTGTGAATAAAAAATTAATATATCTTTAAATGGGACGCTATGCTCGATGGCGTACCCAACACACAACAACGAGTTTCTTGGGAATCTTATGTTGCACTCTAATAATAAAATAATATTATTTTAAATGGTAGTTAATGCCTAACTGTTGTGATGGAGGGAATGAATAGAACTAACTAAAAAATTATTATATATGTTTGTCAAATATTTTTACTTTTTACAATAAATTCTAGAGGATTAAAAATGCGAATGAATCTAATTTTAAGCGTAAACATTCTAATATTCTTTAAAAGGTCGATTAACCGCCTTTTGTTGGCGAACCTCTTTTAAATCCACTATTTGAAAATTGTATGTGTTATATTTGACAAAATAAAATTCTCTTTTAGAATCGGGACATCAAAATTTACATTGTGTAATTTTTGGTATTTTTCTGAAAAAGTTCAATTTTTAATGAATAGTGAAAAATGTTGTATTTTAATTGAAAACCTATTTTTAATATAATTTATTTATATGATTAGATTATCTTTTGAATTGGGTTTAAAGTGAAATTAGAATATATTTTTACCATTTAATCCAATAGTGGTCGTTGGAAATAATTTCACTTTGAAATCGGACTTAAACTAGTGTCAATCTTTTGATACTTTTTGTTTCATAAAAACACGCTATTTGTTTTGACAGCGGGAATTAATTATTAAATTAATTAATGCAACTTATATGTTTTGAATTATGTAAAATAGACATAACTTTTGAATTCGGAATATCAAATATATCTTATGGTGAATTTTTGGTAATTTTCTGAAAAACATCAATTTTTTATGAATAGTGAAACCACTAAGTGGTACTTATAAAAACTGATTTTTCCGTTTAAATGAATTTTTTCCATATTTGTGTTTTGAATTTCAAAAATCTGACATACATGTTTGTCATTAAGAAGTAAAATGTGGTTCAATGGGATTAAAATAATTTTTTGGTGATTAGTAACTTATTAAGTTTTTAATCGCGATTAGAGGTAATTAGTGTAGTTTAAGGTAAGAATAATGTTTTAATAAAATGAAATGACCTAGATACATGTACTATCTTCATTGGATGAGTCGTGGCCGACCAAGACAATCCATGGGTCAACTTGGGGACCCCATGGAGCAACTTTGGTTGGAAAATGACATAAATAACTTTTTATTTAATGTTAAAGTAAAAATGGCACAAACATGAGATGTTTTACTAAAAAAATTTACATGGGGTTATACAAGTCAGATTTTTGACTATAAATATTTATTAGAAATCTAAAACGATTTTATATATCATGATATTTTTTTTATAATTTTTAGACATTAAATATATTAAATTATTTATGACATCATGATGATGCAGCGATTACCTCATTAATAAAGGATTTAAATAAAATGGAAAGATAATGTAAAATCTAAGACCTAAACATGGACAAAACCTATTGGATGGGTGGATTTCGAACCCTTATCACCTTATCCTCTAAACACATCAATGTGGGACCATTAAAATCCGAAACTCATTCTAAAATAAAGTAACATTTCATTACTTTCCAAGAGTGCCCCTCCTATCCTCTTATAAAAGGCCTCACCTCTACCACCTTACCCACACTTCAAAATCCTTTGGCTCAGCCAACCCCTGCCCATTTTTTCTCTCCACATCCCTCTCTAACTCTTTGAAGCCTTACTTTGGGCATAAGTCTTCCCAAGGAAGCCTTTGAGCTCAAACCAAAGGGAGGTACCCGATTTTAAGGTAATGTCTTCACTTGAGTCCTTTTGTTTTATTTTGCTTCTCCAACCCCCTAACCTCTGTTTATTCATTTCTTTTGTAACAAATACAGTATCCTAAATATACTAGGATGTTTTTATAAGAAGGATTCGAGCTACACTTACACACAACTTCATCTAATGGTTAAAGAACATACTGTTTCTGTGGTTGGCGATTTTCTGCCTCACGAAACGATGATTGTTCAATAATCTTTTAACACCTTTAAAGGTGGCCATTATGATGTCACTGTATTTTATATATGATATATATGGTATTTATGTTTACTATCTACTTCTGTATTTTATATTTAAACCATACCTTTATTCTTTTCATGTTGTGTAAATGCGATAATTTCATATGAGGAAGTGTGGACTACCGCCCCCTCAAGTGATGTGACTCGTACATGCAATACATGGAATGTATAAAGAATGAAATTAATGAACATATGTGACCTATATAACATATATATTATACTGGAATTATAATATATATATATATCTTTTATTTTTAATTCCATTAATATGACAAAGAAAAAATGAAAGTAGCGTTCATGCGTACGTACGACCTACCGTCTCTATGAATAGTGCTTTTCGTTTTTATCTCCAAATGATATGGAATAGTATAAAATAAATATGTACTGGATATATATGATATTTTAATCATTAATACTATTCTGGAAATTATTTACTTATAACTACTTGGACAATCATTTTTCAAACAAGTTCATTTTTGACTCATGTACCAAGCATCGGCAAAAACGTCTGATATGAACTAACATTATTAACCAATTAGTATAACATTATATTATGTGATATTAACGGAATTATAATCTCTAAATTAGGTCCTTAGGCAATTATAAATTGACCAAAGTTTATTATTCAGGAATATAAAGAAACGAACAAGACAAGTCAGACTTGAGGTAAGGGATCCTACTCCTCTCTTTCTTTTTAAGTACACTCTTTTATGTCATTCCTTTTAAAGCTCATATTTCTTGTTATTGGGATGTTTTTTTATATTAATCTTACTGTAACTTTTATTTTAATATGATGAGAGACCCTATTCTCTCTCATCAATCCATTTTGGAAGTTTTGAGTGGCGCCGTTAGGCTGCTGAATTTTCGTAAGAGATCTAACCTCTCTCTTTCTTTTTAAGTACTCTCCTTTATGTCACTTCTTTTAAGATCCTCTTTGTTATGTTGGGGGATGTTCTTTTATATTACTATTTCTGTAAACTTTGTGTTAATATGATGGGAGACCCTATTTTCTCTCATAAATCCATTTTGGAAGTTTTAAGTGGCGCCGTTAGGCTGCCGAGTTTTCGTAAGGGATTTTTCATATCACTTTTATTCCCGTGAGATTTATGCTACATTTTCCACAATTTCCTTTGAGTGGTGTATGTACTGCCCATTATTTTACTCATTTTGTAATATAATTTCATTTATGAGTATTTACATCAATTTTGTATTGTCCTTCATTCACAAGGTGCATGTTTCGAAAGATACCCATGTCGGTAAGGGAACCTTTCACCCTCCTCTTTTTAAAAGACTTATTTTGTTATGTATTTTAATTCACATAATATTATGTTGGGATATGTTATTCTATATCCTTATTGATGTAAATTTTATTTCCAAGTGATGAGATACCACTTTTTATCTCTCATCAACACTTTTTCTGAATTTTGAAGTGACGTCGTTAGGCTGTCGAATTTTTGCAAGGGAACTTCTTAACCCAATTTTTATTCTTTAGGATAAACTTGTACACCTTGAATATGTAGTTCTATGATTATGTGTGAATGTACTCTGATTGTTTTACACTTAATACCCCCATATATTTCATGTATTCATTTGTCACACAAAATTATGTAACTGATTTATCCATAATCCAAGGATATCGTCTTTCTATGGGACTTCGTCTCAATCTCCTTTCATTAAGGAAAATTTTGTTTTATACACAGCTTTCTTTTATACGGTGTATAAACCCCTTTGACTTTTACGTTTATTCAAAAGGAATCTTTTTTATACGAAGCATTTACTAAATGACAAAAGGGAATGTTTTTGTCATACGTATGCGACGACAACGACTTCTCCGCCGCTGTGACCATTATTTGAGTTCCAGCTTCCTCTATAAGCCATACCTTCTTTTTAAAAGAAAAATAAATACCATGTTTTACTTTTCTTTTATTTTGGAATTTAAAATGGTTTTCATAATGTTTTTATATCAATGTGTTGTATTGATATCTTGTGATTGAAAGGTAGAAATGTTATGTTTCCTTTATGCATGTTTTATGTGATACGATTATGTTGTGGTTCTTGGGAATTATTATGAAGACAGGTGGTTCCATGATAAACTAAGGGCGGGTGTGCCCGATATAGATCTTCAATGCATTGGGTAACCCGAAAGAGTGAAACGTTAAGGTTTCTCCGAAGAGATTTAGGGAATATACTGTGGTGGGTATTCCAAACATAACCAAGAGGGTTACTCCTTACGTAAGAATGTTATAAATGCCTCAAGATACCTTTATGTCTTATGATTTCTATGATTTATTCATGATTTGATGAGTTATGTTAAAGTGCTTATGTTTTATGGGTAAAGTATGATTTCATTCTTATGTATATATGAACTCATGTTTCTTTTCCATATTTTTATAACCCTTATTGAGCTTTTTATGCTCATCCCAAGTTTTTTGAAATGTTTTTCACAGGTCAAGAGAAAGGTACATGATATGATGATAGTGTCAAGGAAGTGTCAAGAAATAATCCATGTTTTATTTTTAAATATGTTTCCGTTGATGGGAAAAAATGGATACTATCTTTTATGTAACCACTTTGTTTAAACGTGGAATGTAATGCAAGTTTTATGATCTAATTCTCTAAAACTCTAAACTTGAAAATATCCTCAATGTGTAATCTTGTAATAACTCGAGATTAAGTAATGTTTAAGTTCGGGCCTTATAGTTTGTATCAGAGGTCGGTTTAGACAACTTTAAGGATTAGTAGTTTTTGTTAGACACATGATTAGTCCCTATATCTATTATTTCAGTTAGATCCTTGTTTTATAACTTTTTCAGGTCAAGTAAAGTCGGTTACGAATTGAAGGAGAAGGATCTCAAACGACATTCCTATCTCTTCCTGATGACATGCTTGCAATAATTATTGAAAAGTCATGTTCGAATGATTGTGAAACTTTTTCTAGCATACAACCCACTTGCAAGCAGTTGTTTGAGATATCAAACACCTCCACTATACCTCGTTATCATCATGGATCATGGGTTGTTTTTAGACAAATACTATTTTCACAATATTATCATATTTTCAAGAAAGGTAAATGTTATCAAGGTATTTTCAAATATTTTACCTTATCACAAGAATTTATTTTAAAAATGGTGGTGAGGAAGGAGACCCTTGCACAACCTATTTATATTTTATTTTAAAATATAGTCTCTCAGCACATACTTAGGGTATTTTAAAAGGACCAATAATAGAAAGTTTCAACTCAAATTCTGTCCGTATATTTTATAGAAATCATGTTTTATCAGATGTTTTGGAATTATATGTCATACATGATTATTTTCCAAAACTGTTTTTCTGTGAACGCCCATATGACCCATGTTGTACAAGGTGTATTAGGATGGAGGAATCAAATGATTTTGAAAGATCTATAAATCATTTTTGTAATGCATGGGACTTCTACCTACGTGAGAAAGATGACGATGAAACCGAGTGGATGTCATGATCAAGGTATGATGTTATTCATTTTGGGAATCGTTTTATTTTATCTTATGGTGGTGAAATAAGACATCAAGAATTAAGATGTTGAGATCGTAACAAATTTGGATGAAAATGAGAGCTATAAGGAAACTATTGAGGTTAAAACATGTTAGGGTTATTTTTGGAGTTTTATAAAATGGACAACATGCAGACCGTGTGACAACCCGTCGCGTCGGACAAAGCTGCGGGAATCGAACCCACAACCAAAGTACGACTATTATTTATCGCCTACCACTGGACTACATGAAGTCCCTGGTTAATTTTACTGATTCTTTTTAGTTAGATTATTTTATGAATTAAGAGGATGTTGATTTTGGGTTATCTATGGAAATTTATTAACCTATCATGGAGGATATGTGATTAGGTTAATTACTTTTCAATACGAGACATTAAGAGCAACTGATGTTGTTTGAAGATAAATGTTACGATTTAACTTGGAAGACTATGTGACTAAATCCTTCAAATATTTGGGTTTCAATATTAGTTTGGTTTACTTTGAAGAATTTTATGGACAAATTGTATATCAAATGGTCCTCATTGAACTTTGCGTTTTGTTGGAAAAATTTTGGAGACTAAGAATAGATTTTCATTTTATAAAGGGTTATCCTTTTCTCGATTATCTGATCTTATACTAACCTTTTTAGTTTTGGTTTTGGTTAAAGTATAAAGACATGGGAAGTATATAGTTCTCTTTTGTGGATTAGGTGATTCTCTAGAAGTTGATTATAGTACTCTTAATGTGAACAAGTCTTCCTAAATACTCGTCTTTTGGAGAAAATATGAGTTTGTGTAAGGAATCTAATAAAAGTTGAAAGTCAACATGATAAGTGATTATGTTTCCTTATGAAGAAATTCCTCAATAAAAAGTAACATAAAACAAAAATGTTTTCTATTAACGTTTCCTACTGGGGAATCGAATACTGTTTAACCCATCACAAGTTTGTGATTTTCATGTGGTTAACTTTCTCCTAAACATGTTTTAAATCACTCTCCTTCAGAACATGACCCTATGTTTTCTCCACCATGTCCATGTTTTCCTACATGGAATCCTAGTATGGGTTAACTCGGGTGACCTCTGTGCTTATCTTTCTTTATTTTAAAGTGATTGTTCTACTGACTCTTGTTCCGATGTGGGATTTTCAATGAAGTTTCCAAGCCCAATTTTAAAATTGCGAGGACGCAATTCCCAAAAGGGGGGAAGGATGTAACACCCCAGGTAAATAAAGAGTATGGAATTTTTCAAATTTATCCATATTTGTGAATAAAATATTAATATAACATTAAAGGTAACACTATTCTCTATGGCATACCCAACACGTAACAAAGAGTTTCTTGGGAATCTTACGTTGCACTCTAATAATAAAATAATATTATTTTAAATGGTAGTTAATGCCTAGCTGTTGTGATGTCGGGAATGAATAGAACTAATTACAAAATGATTATATATGTTTGTCAAATATTTTTACTTTTTACAATAAATGTTAGAGGATTAAAAATGTGAATGAATCTAATTTTAAGCGTAAACATTCTAATATTCTATAAAAGGACGATTAACCTCCTTTTGATGGCTAACCTCTTTTAAATCCACTTTTTGACAATTTTATGTGTTATATTTAACAAAATAAAATTCTTCTTTAGAATCGGGACATCAAAATTTACTTTGTGTAAATTTTTGGTATTTTTCCAAAAAAGTTTAATTTTTAATGAATAGTGAAAAATGTTGTATTTTAATTGAAAACCTCTTTTTAATATAATTTATTTATATGATTAGATTATGTTTTTAATTTTTTTAAAGTGAAATTAGAATATATTTTTACCATTTAATCCAATAGTGGTTGTTGGAATTAATTTCACTTTGAAATCGGACTTAAACTAGTGCCAATCTTTTGATACTTTTTGTTTCATAAAAACATGCTATTTGTTTTGACAGCAGAAATTAATTATTAAATTAATTAATGCAACTTATATGTTTTTAATTTTGTAAAATAGACATCATTTTTGAATTCGTAATATCAAATATAGCTTAGGGTTAATTTTTGGTAATTTTCTGAAAAACATTAATTTTTGATGAATAGTGAAACCACTAAGTGGTACTTATAAAAACTAATTTTTCCGTTTAAATTAATTTTTTCCATATTTGTGTTTTGAATTTAAAAAATCAGACATACATGGTTGAAATTAAGAAGTAAAATGTGGTTTAATGGGATTAAAATAATTTTTTGGTGAATAGTAACTTATTAAGTTTTTAATCGCGATTAGAGGTAATTAGTGTAGTTTAAGGTAAGAATAATGTTTTAATAAAATGAAATGACCTAGACACATGTCCTATCCTCATTGGATGAGTCATGGCTGACCAAGAAAATCCATGGGTCAACTTGGGGACCCCATGGAGCTAGTTTGGTTGGAAAATGACATAAATAACTTTTTATTTCATGTTAAAGTAAAAATGACACAAACATGAGATGTTTTACTAAAACAATTTTTACATGGGGTTATACAAGTCCAATTTTTTACTATAAATATTCATTAGAAATATAAAAGTATTTTATACATCATGATATTTTTTTTATAATTTTTAGACATTATATATATTAAATTATTTATGACATCATGGTGATGCAGCGATTACCTCATTAATAAAGGATTTAAATAAAATGGAAAGATAATGTAAAATCTAAGACCTACACATGTCCAAAACCTATTATATGGGTGTATTTCGAACCCTTATCACCTTATCCTAGAAACACTTCAATGTGGGACCATTAAAATCCGAAACTCATTCTAAAATAAAGTAACATTTCTTTACTTTCCAAGAGTGCCCCTCCTCTCCTCTTATAAAAGGCCCCCACCTCTACCTCCTTACCCACACTTCCAAAGCCTTTGGCTCGGCCAAACCCTGCCCATTGTGTCTCTCCACATCCCTCTCTAACTTTTTGAAGCCTCACTTTGGGCAAAATTCTTCCCAAAGAATCCTTTGAGCTCAAACCAAAGGGAGTTACCCGATTTTAAGGTAATGTCTTCACTTGAGTCCTTTTGTTTTATTTTGCTTCTCCAACCCCCTAAACTCTGTTTATTCATTTCTTCTGTAACAACTAAAGTATCTTTAATATACTTGGACGTTTTTATAAGAATTATTCGAGCTACACTTACACACACCTTCGTCTAATGGTTAAAGAACATACTATTTCTGTGGTTGGCGATTTTCTGCCTCACGAAACGATGATTGTTCAATAATCTTTTAACACCTTTAAAGGTGGCCATTATGATGTAACTATATTTTATATATGATATATATGGTATTTATGTTTACTATATGCTTATGTATTTTATATTTAAACCATACCTTTATTCTTTTCATGTTGTGTAAATGCGATAATTTCATTTGAGGAAGTGTGGACTACCGCCCCCTCAAGTGATGTGACTCGTACATGCAATACATGGAATGTATAAAGAATGAAATTAATGAACATATGTGACCTATATAACATATATATTATACTGTAATTATAATATATATATATATCATTTATTTTTAATTCCATTAATATGACAAAGAAAAAAATGAAAGTAGCGTTCATGCGTATGTACGGCCTACCGTCTCCATGAACGGTGCTTTTCGTTTTTATCTCCAAATGATATGGAATAGTATAAAATGAATATGTACTGTATATATATATATATGATATTTTAATCATTAATAATATTCTGGAAATTATTTACTTATAACTACATGGACAATCATTTTTTCAAACAAGTTCATTTTTGACTCATGTACCAAACATCGGCAAAAACGTCTGATATGAACTAACATTATTAAACAATTATTATAACATTATAATATGTGATATGAACTGAATAATAATTTCTAAAGGATGTCTTTTGGAAATTATAAATTGACCAATGTTATTTATTTAGGAATATAAAGAAACGAACAAGACAAGTCGGACTTGAGGTAAGGGATCCTACTCCTCTCTTTCTTTTTAAGTACACTCTTTTATGTCATTCCTTTTAAAGATCATCTTTCTTGTTATTGGGATGTTATTTTATATTACTCTTACTATAAATTTTAGTTTAATATGATTAGATACCCTATTCTCTCTCATCAATTTTCGTAAGAGATCTAACCTCTCTCTTTCTTTTTAAGTACTCTCCTTTATGTCACTTCTTTTAAGCTCCTCTTTGTTATGTTGGGGGTTGTTCTTTTATATTCATATTTCTTTAAACATTGTTTTAATATGATGAGAGATCCTATTTTCTCTCATCAATCCTTTTTGGAAGTTTTAAGTGGCGTCGTTAGGCTGCCGAGTTTTCGTAAGTGATTTTTCATATCACTTTTATTCCAATGAGATTTATGCTACATTTTCCACAATTTCCTTTGAGTGGTGTATGTACTACCCATTATTTTAATCATTGTTTAATATACTTTCATTTATGAGTATTTACACCAATGTTTTATTGTCCTTCTTTCACGAGGTGCATGTTTCGAAAGATACCCATGTCGGTAAGGGAACCTTTCACCCTCCTCTTTTTAAAAGACTTATTTTGTTATGTCTTTTAATTCACATAATATTATGTTGGGATATGTTATTATATATCCTTATTGATGTAAATTTTATGTCCAAGTGATGATATACCCCTTTTTATCTCTCATCAACTCTTTTTCTGAATTTTGAAGTGACGTTGTTAGGCTGTCGAATTTTTGCAAGGGAACTTCTTAACCCAATTTTGATTATTTGGGATAAACTTGTACACCTTGAATATGTCATTATATGATTATGTGTGAATTTCCTCTGTTTTTTTTACACTTAATACCCACTTATATTTCGTGTATTCATTTGTCACACAAAATTATATAACTGATTTATCCTTAATCCAAGGATATCATCTTTGTATGGGACTTCGTCTCAATCTCCTTTCATTGAGGCATATTCTGTTTTATAGACAAATTTCTTTTATACGATGTATAAACCCCTTTGACTTTTATGTTTATTCAAAAGGAATCTTTTTTATACGAAGCGTTTACTAAACGACAAAAGGGAATGTTTTTGTCATACGTATGCGGTGACAACGACTTCTCCGCCGCCGTGACCATTATTTGAGTTTCGGCTTCCTCTACAAGCCATAACTTCTTTTTAAAAGAAAAATAAATACCATGTTTTACTTCTATTTTATTTTGGTATTGAAAATGGTTTTCATAATTTTTTTATATCAATGTGTGTATGATATCTTGTGATTGAAAGGTGGAAATGTTATGTTTCCTTTATGCATGTTTTATGTGATACGATTATGTTGTGGTTCTTGGGAATTATTATGAAGACGGGTGGTTCTATGATAAACTAAGGGCGGGTGAGCCCGATATAGCTCTCCAATGCATTGGGTAACGCGAAGGGGTGAAACGTTAAGGTTTCTCCGAATAGATTTAGTGAATATACTGTGGTGGGTATTCCAAACATAACCAAGAGGGTTACTCCCTACGTAAGAATGTTATGAATGCCTCAAGTTACCTTTATGTCTTATGATTTCTATGATTTATTCATGATTTGATGAGGTATGTTAAAGTGCTTATGTTTTATGGGTAAAGTATTATTTCATTCTTATGTATATATGAACTCATGTTTCTTTTCCATATTTTTATTACCCTTACTGAGCTTTTTATACTCATCCCAAGTTTTTTGAAATGTTTTTCACAGGTCAAGGGAAAGGTACATGATATGATGATAGTGTCAAGGAAGTGTCAAGAAAGAATCCATGTTTTATTTTTAAATATGTTTCCGTTGATGGGAAAAAATGGATACTATCTTTTATGTAACCACTTTGTTTAAACGTGGAATGTAATGCAAGTTTTATGATCTAATTCTCTAAAACTCTAAACCTGAAAAGATCCACAATGTGTAATCTTGTAATAACTCAAGATTAAGTAATGTTTAAGGCCGGGGCCTTATATCTTGAGCTCATGTAACTATGGTGTAGCCATCCTATAAATAGGAATGGACACCGGTGGTGCTCTTGGAACATTCTCAATAGACAAATCTACCTCTCTCTTCAGAGGTAAACCTAATAATCATTTGTAAAGAGATATCTAAAACAATCTAAAACTATAGGAAAGTCCATTTGTGAAGTCCCCGGTTCATCTATATATAAACTTGAAATATGGGTTGTAATTACTCCTAAACCATGATGCTAGGGTCAATCTCTTCTCGCATGGACATCTCATTCGCCCTTGTGTAGAAAAGACCCTCACTATGGTGATGTGAAACTCACCCTGTGGAGATAGCAGTCAATAATGGACTGAAAGGAGACCAACCAGTCCATTCTTAGAATGAAATAGAAGCATGTCATCTCTATGACATAGAGGTCCCACAAGAAGTTACACCCACAAACTTCAAGGGGTAATTCATTTCACTGATGTACACTAGACATCCTAATCCCCAAAGGAGTTTCTGGTGTCATAATATCCTCAGAACAAAATATATAGAGCTTGAGGATCTCTAAAATGGAAATAGATATAAAACTATAGGAATCCCCTGTATTGAATAGATTAGAAGGTAAAACTGGGGCAACTAGAATCTTACCTATAACTATGGAGTGTCTAGGATCCTAATCATGCTGGGTCTACTCCACTGTAAATGTATAACTTGTACCCTAGCCCTGTGACCCCGCCTGACTACCCTGATCTGATCCACCCTACTGTCATTGAAAACATGTCGTTTAACTACCTCGTCCATGACCACCTCCTCGACTTGAATGTCCCAATGAACTCTAGTTCCTTAAATGAGGAGAAACCGATGGTACTGATCCTTAACTTGGAGTCATAACAGAACCCATCTCACTAGCTGCTGGTGAGAAAAACTGGAAAAATGCTAAATATGACTCGTCTTACCACAAGATCAGCATTTAACTAGGTCTATCGGGCACTGAGGTCTCCTGTTCCCACTCTTCATGTACTTGTAACACCTCACCTTGCTACCATTAGATACATCCCTACTAATGAAATCACTATGTGAAGGATCCCTTTGCTTCTTCTTGTAATCAGTTGAAGGAGTACCAACCCTAGATACTGAACCACCCTGGCTCACAGTTCCCAACTCCCTCATATTACACTCGGTAATCAGTGGTTGATTTACTATTGCAGTCATCAATGTCTAATTAAGAACATTCATCTACGATTGGATGTCATACCTAACACCGTACTCATATCTATTGTCAAAAGATAACTCGTCACCTCACAGAATAGGTCCGAAGTGCTGAAGAACTGTAAAATGAGATGAGTAATCCGTCACCGAAAGAGTTACCTGCTCCAAATAAAAGAACTCTTGGGATCATTCGGCCCTAAACATCTCAGGGTAAATGTAATCATAGAAGGTCCTCTGAAACTCTTCCCAATCCATATCTCGATGATGTATCATCAATGAGACAACGTACGACCATCTCTTGGCAAGATCATATAGCATGTACGTCGCGAGATTCACCCTCCACTTTAGAGGTGTCTCCAGATTCTATAAGATAGATATCATAGCCTCTAACCATGAATCTACAGCTTTTGGTCCCCCATCCCTTGAAATTGTTGGAGGATGCTGCTGTTGTAACACTCGCGTCAACTATGACATAGTTGGGGCAGGATGTGGTGCTACCTGAAAAGTCTGCATCATCCTTATAAAGCCTTCATGAAATTATGCATCAACACCTGCGTCTGGTACAACAACTGGTTCCATGACAGGAACAATGAGAGGATTTTCTGGAAAGAAACTCGAGAATAACACATTCAAGCTTAACAATAGAGGGTTACACAGTTTTTAGAACCACTACCCATTGTGTTCCCTTAAACATTAAACATGGTTATGTACCTCTGCCAACCTTTTTGTGTAACACCCCTACACACTGCGTGTTTCTCCTATGACACGGCATGTACATTAATATTCCATCATTCCTACGTTCATCTACATGGATAGAACTACACGGTTCTCTCCTGGGTAACACTAAACGACATGTTCACCCTAGACACATTGTGTGCTACTTATGTTCTAACCACCTGCGTCATTAATCACATGTTCAGATGAAAGGATGACTCTACACGAAATGTATAACCTATGTTTCATCCGCCCATGTCATTGGTCACATGATAGGATACACATTTGACTCTATACATCATCCATAAACATGTGATGATGTGTAAAACCTAAATTTCATCCCCTCGTGTCACTGGTCCCGCGGCCGGATACACAGTTCTTTATAACACGACATGTACAATCCGAACACGGCATGTTCTACCAAAAGTTTGTCAACCCTGTGTCTCTTCTCGCATAGTCAAAGACTACACAACTTGTACATAAGGTACAAGAAATGTACGTAAGAAAAGTTGTTTCTTCCATAACATAAGAAAGCATGGCGTGTGTTCATAACCAAACACACAGTGTTGTGTGTATTTCCAGATAGTAGGCCTCTAAAACTTCTCCGGAACCCCTAAAAACTTAAATTTTTTTCCAAGGCATGAAAAATTATGACACGTGAGAGCCCATACTACATGTCAATCACTGTTTTCCACCTATTTTACATCATAACTTGACAAAATTAAATTAAATTTCAACATGATAAACCAAATTTCGATCCAAGAGTTCCCATAACACCTCACGGACCAATGTTTGGTGTCCATCCAAATGAAACATTATATATATATCAATACCGTATAAAAATAGTAGGTATTTCATTCATGACATTAATCACAATAACATGAAATAAATAATTCATCCTAAATGGGATCACAATAATTCATGGCATGTGATCTCTATAATGTTCTCATATGATGCATGAGATGGAATACCCTCGGGTTGGAACAGAAATAGAACCAAAATGAAATAAATCATAACAACACAAAACAATTGAATCACCCAACAATGAAATAAAATCAACTGTAACAATTTAAAAACATGGAAAATTGAAATATTCGAGATGAAATGTCTTTTCCCTATACACGGGTTGGCTACTCTCTGGAACAACTTATTACCAACTACCTATTCCTTCTTATCCCTATCCATAGTCTCCAAATAGTAAGACAAAGTAGTAAGGAAACCCTATTATACCACTTTATAACATCCTAGTTCTGATTGCTTCCCAAGGGTGCAACTTACCCAGTTGGTCACATGACCTAAGAAACATTTCCCCAAAAGCCTGAGGATTTCGACTATCAGTGAGAGACATAGTCTGATTGTGGGGAAATTATTCCCTCACTGGTATAGTATACACAATATAATAACAAATAGAAAACAATAGTAGAATCAGTAATACCATACAAAAAAAGTGAGAAGCATAAGTCTTATACTAATAAAAAAATTGAAGCCTATATATAAATTATGTCTGTCACATATATCTAGGAAAGAACCCAAACAAGTAAAAATTCTAGAAATACAATACTAAAAAAAATTACATAAAATACAAAAACTCCAATAGCATCGCAAGCCTCAACGTGGTCTCATGCTCTCCAACTCCAAAAGAAATCATGTACCTGATGAAGATGGGTGCTTTACCTTATCTATAACTACAACCATATAATCTATTTGGGTCCAAAAGCATAACGTAAATATAGTGTGAGACAAATACCATTAGGCAACTTCTAAAATATTTTTTCCTAACATTTAGTGAGTATATATATAGAAGGTAATATGAAAAATGAAGCAATAAACTAGGAAGTACCCAAAAGTAAACAATCCTACAACTTCCAATTACATTTATTTACAATAATTAATTATTAAATCCATTTAATAATGTAACCTCAGGATCTAGAATAAGTGCAATATTCCCTTGTATAAGTGTTCCAAAATAGACGTCTCAGAATACAATATAAATAACCAAGTAAGACCAAGTCCAAGATTATGTTATGGATTAGAAGACTCGTCACAATCATTCAATAATTAAAAAATGAACCTCTAGGAAATCTCTCATGGTTTAACCCCTATGGTCACACATATCATAGAGTAATGATGATGACCTCTTTGTTAGCTCTCATGGTCAATACCCTCTGGTCTATATATCATCAATAATTTATAACCGGCCACCAGGTAGATCTCACGGTCAATACCCCTTGGGTCAACATAGCATAAATAATCATAAATGACCTCCTAGTTAGCTCTAATAGTCAATACCCCAGGTTGAACATCTACACCAAGTCTCTCATGGTCATGTGGAAGTAAACCTGGAAACCCCCGTAGTTTTCCTGGTCCAAGGCTCTCATCGCCCACTGGAATAATAGCCCGCAAATCATAACAAGGAAGCGCATGTAATCTATAACTACTATATGGATAATATTTACAATCATATATCATAAAATTCATATAGTCAATCAACTCCAATCTAACAAAAAAGGCATGAAAACAAGGTACGCCTCATAGGAAACCTAGGAAAATAGGTCACAAAGTCTCAATATAGGGAAACACACCCATGGCGTGTCCCGTAAACAAGGCATCTAACTTTATTCATATGTTACAAACCCTTTTCAATCAATTAAACCATAGTAGGTTAATAATAGGGAAAATTTACAAAACATGAAATACCCCAAACATGGGTATACGACACTTTTAGCATATATAATCCAAATAAAATCAACAAAATGAACAAACCACCTACCTTGATGTTGTATGATGAAAACTCGAGAATGTCATCCCTATAATTGGCCTAGAAAAATGTAGATATATAAAAAGTTGAAAATAATTCAACCTTAAAATGCCCATGAGAGAGGAGGAATCTGGATGAAAGGCTCTAGGGGAAGATAGAACTAACCAGTGGGAATCCAATGCACCCAACGACGTCCTAATCAGAGGTTGAATGGAGAAAAGGGAGGACCTCTAAGTTCTTTGGTCATTCATAACTCTATTGTACTAATCGAGGGGAGAAAAAAGTTTTTCTAATGATGTGACATGAACACTATCTGATATGTCAGATTAAAAATGAAAGTACACGACGTGTTCATTTAATGTACATGGCATGTACTGGCCTCAACCAGCCACCACTTTAGGTGTTCTTCTAGGTTACTTACACGGCCATGTACTCATCCATCACACAACCAGTACATGACAACATGTGGAAATTGGTTACACGGAGTGTACCCAAATGTACATGGAATGTACTGATAAAATTTTCTATTTCATTCTTTTTCCTAAAAACCCCCAAAATCAAGATCCATACATGAAATGAAGATCCAGGTTCTTATATGACAATGGGTGTACTAACCACATTCCTAATCTATAGGACATATCCTAGATGTATATTGGGGAAGAGCTAAACTTTTATAAGAATATAGGGGAATAATTCCCTATAATCTACACCTCACCTAGGGAGTACTTGACCCCATTCATGCTTTGATCATACTTCCTAAACCTATACAATCACCTTATGGAGATAAAGATACTATTAAGATCAAATCACCTCATGTATCACATCTGATGTTGAAGAGAGTTACATCATCATGTTCTATATGAAAAAACAGAATGGATGGACTACTCACCTTCCTAAATATAATCCCCATGAAAGAAGATGCAAAAACACCCTGGGTTGGAAATAGTATATGGAATATACGTTTTATTAACATGGCATGTATCCCCATAGTATTATCTTAGTCAAGTTCTCTAACAGAATTTTTATAAGGGTGTCAATTTAGATGACATATCCTATGAGGTACATGATGTGTGGGTCTCTCGGGTTAGCTCAATAGTGTACCCCGAGTACGCGCTGATCCATGACATATATAGTTTTTAAAAAAATCTTATGCATACATGAAATGTTGGACTCAATGTTCTATAGTGTTTCCTCAGTTGTAACCAAATTCATGTAGTCAATTTCATACATGGAATGTACATAGTAACACATGGTTTGTTTCAAGAGGTACTTGATTTAACCCAATTTTCATAGAAAAAATTCAATAAATTATTATGAATAATAAATGAACTGTGACTCTGAGTCACACAAAGTGTTATACTATGGTAAATAAATAAACCCTATGTAAACTAAGAACCTACACGATGTGTGATTACATGAATAATATGCCATATAGTCATGTTCTTAGTCCTGATTCTAGATTACCTTATATTTCTCACTAGTCATAGGATCCACCCTCGTTCGAGCCCATCATGATGCCAATTATGCCTAAATTCCACCAAGAGTCATTCTAGGTGAAATTATTTCCCTCACCATGCCTCCACATTGTTGATTCATTGTGCGAATCTAAAAACATGAAGAACCAAAAAACATGGCATCATTATACTTTAATGATCATGCTACCACCACCACTGCTACCTTCAAACCGAAATCCAAAAACTTCTATAACTCTAAGATATTTTCACATCTTCTCTAGGGACATCTAACTTAACCAACTCACATTTCATTGTTTGGTTCATTATAACAAACCCATGACCATTTTGAAGGCTATAGTGTTTTTCAAACATGATAGGGGAAATGATACGGGAAAATATGTTGGTTGAAGGGTTTTTTAAAAGTATCTAACCACCCAAATCATTTTCATCAATTTTTTATTCCCAAAATTATTGAGAAAAATAAATCAAGAAGAAAAATTCAATGATAATTAATGTCAAATACCATGATATCGGAAGGTATAAAAAACTTAAAATAGTGGTTTACATAATTATTTAACATGAAGAACATGGAATCATAAAAGTAATAAAGTCATATCTCAATTTTGAAATTTCATAGATCAAATGTTCTCTTTCCATTGATTTGTGTTCCATCTCTGTTGGCACATATATTAATTTTTTATTATCGATCCATCAATTTCATCATCATATCCACTAAGAACAAGATTCTCCATCCGCCCAATGCCTCTTTAATGTTTTCACCAAAAAACATTGGGTATCTCTATAATATAATTATAGGATGGGTTTTTATATCAAGCCATCCAGGTTGAATTTATATCTAATAAAGATCCAAAAAAATATTTGGTTCATAGTCTGATGTTTGGCTATGAAATTTACAAAATTCTTATTAAGGGAAAACCATTTTGGGTAAAAATATGGTGTCATAATTTCCTCTAGGATCCCATTTAGGATATATAACCATTCACACTCAAAAGGTAATATGTATTTAAATAATTAAAATTAAAATCTCTTAAAATTAAATATTCGTGTAAATTTTTAAAAAATTAGTCTAAGGTTAAACACAAAACCCTAAGATCAACACAACTATTTAATTTTTTTACAACATCATCAACTAGAAAAACTTAAAATTTTACCCAAGAGATGTCCTGGGAATATTAAACTCATAGTTGAGTTAATTCTAATCCAAGAAAATTTGAGTAACAAAACTTTCCAAACTATGATTATAAATGCATCATAGGAACTTTTCCCAATAATACATTCTCACTATGACCCATTATCTAAATCAGATGATTATCCAAAGTCATATATTCCTCTAAGTAAATATAATTTTTTTTATCTTGAAAATGATGCTTGACTCAAGACTCAAGATCTAAGACACATTAAATGAATCATGCAGAGCCTATGGTCTTAGAGAATGATACAATCAACAAGACTTTATTATAATATATTAAACAATATAAAATAGTCCCACAAACCATGAAACTAGATTCCATTACATCCTCATATGGTTGCAACCTAATTGAATAAAAACCCTTGGGAATACTAAGATACCCAAAGTAAACTCAAAAGGTTATATCCTTTAGTCAACATACACAAACTACCTGTTCTGAGCTATGATTAACCACTTATAGATAAATATCATGATCTTTGATGTTTTCTATACTAGGCCTGGCCTGATGATCACTAAAATACCTGCCTTTATCCAATATAGATGTTATTAGAAAATTCGAAAAAAATAAATCAAAATAGGGTGAAATTACTATCAAAACCTCATATATTTAGTTGTATTAAAACACTATTAAGGCCACATTGTCCTCCCATGACCCACCAAAATCTAACATGAAATATCCGAGCTTATCCTTCAATATCCTAATCATATTTTCTGAATTCATGCCTCTCTATGGTTTAAAAATAGTACTCAAAATTAGTAGAGCCCCAAGGCCTTTTATGAACCTACCAATATAAGGACATGAAACAATATTTTTTTAATGCAATTCTAATGGGAATCTTGGTAAATTGAAAAATCTTTCACATGTATTATTTCCCTAGATAATACGGTATCTCGGTATCTCATATAGAAAAAATTGTGATAAATTCATCAACCAATATATTTTGACACATATTGAATCATGAACCTTTGTAAATATTAGAATCCCTATAACATAGTCTATGGTCACCTAATCCCACTTATATGTATGCACTGGTATTGGTTGAAGTAATTTTGTTGATATATGGTGCTCATATATCACCCTCTAAAATTTATTGTATCATTAAACATAACGTACAATGTCCCGTAAAATTCCATGAAATTGGAGATGACATAAAATATTATGGTAAATTATAATCAACCCTATATATAGCATTAAATTGTGAGGTGTGAGTGTATCTTACTATCATAGAAGTTGGGACAACCACATTTTAAATCATGTATAGAACTCTATTTATATTTTGAGCACATTACTCAATGTTCTGTGAATGAAATAAAATACCTCATATCATGATGAAATCTAGTTCTTACTTATATTTCTTATCATCTAATCTATTAGATAGAAAGATAAGTAGAGAGTAATGAAACCCACCATTTCATTCTCCTCACAAATGTCCAAGGGTTATTTAGTGAAAAAGATAATTAGATGTCATTCCTCACTATGATTTCATATTACATATTCATTAGTATTCACACTAAGATATTCTTACATTACACACCCCTTCCTTGGGGAATAAGTTATCTCATAATAAAATTTTTATCGGTACTCAACCAAACACCAATGCCTCAGGTTCATGTCCCACCATAAGGTATCAGATGATCTTAAAGTATATGTAGGCTATGAATATATCTCCAAAGAGTTATTGGCATAAATACATTAGATCATACCCAAAAGTAGCTAGTTCTAAATCATGTATTGGGTAATTCTACCATTGGGGTATCAAAAAAGAATAGAAATAAGTGACTACCCTCTCCTCCTCTATCAAAATAGCTCCAAATCCAATCTCGAATTCATCATAATAGATGATATACCTCTATCTTGGGTGTTAATAAATTAGAATATTTTTCTAATTAACCATCTCATTAACTCATAATATACATCCTCACCTTAATTGGAATACTTATATTTGACTTAATTATTTGTTACTCCATTAATGAGTGAATATATATAAGATAAATATGGAAAAAATAGTCAATAGTTACCAATAAGGATAAGGAGATTTTTGATGTAAACAAATTATTAGGTCTATCCAAATTAGTTACCACATTGACCAACTTTGGTTTAACTAAAATACTGGCATTATATATTTCAATCTTCATAAAATACACCTATATAATCTAAATTTTTTACTATGATATTTTTTTATGTGATTGAAATGCTTAAAGAATTATTATATTACCTCCAAATTTTGCCCCTGAAACTCAAGGTTCAGATAGTATTCTAGATTCTATTGAAAAAATACCATAACAAAATACTATAACTAAGAGTGAAATATCATGTTCATAGGATCCACAAATGTCATAACCAATTTTTTTAGGATGAATCGAATCACTAGAAACATATAAAAAATTTACATTATTAAATTTTATTTAGTGGTATTTCCACTATCCTCACCCACATTTGATGATTTTACAATAAAAAATAAACCATGTGGAACCATATGAATCCACCCAACAAATCATGAAAATCATTTATACATGGAAGTGGATATCAATTATTAATGGTAACATAATATACCTTCCACTAATCAGAAAAAAAATGTCAGGATAATTTCAACATTATTATTGAAACATATTGGAGAAACTAAATGTTTTTTACTTGGACTTATCAATATATTTACCTAAAGGTATCTAAGATGACTTATAAACACTCCTAGTAATATTATAGTCCTGGGATATATGGGATAAATATTATCTTAACACTAGGGATGAGGTCAATGTTAAATTCGATCTCCCTTTGAGAAGGAATGATAAAAAATCATTAGTGAAAACATTATATAAATGGTCCACTAAAATTATAAATAGGTGGATTCATCCCATGATCAGCTATAAAAATCATCACGTCAATTTTTGTGGTGATCACTCCTAATTGGAAAAAAGTTAGGACCAACTTGACCTACCTGAAAATATTATTAATCTATGAAGAGTTTCATATCTAAAGTGAGATAATTGAATATTACTCATCTTTCGTAGTAATTGAATAAATACATAAATCACATCATCAAATACATACTAAATATTAGTTTAAATTTCAACATATGAAAAATAATGAAATCCCACATGTTATCAAACCTTCCAAACACTAATGAACTCCCAGTGAACTTTATTAGTAGATCCAATACACAACCCAAGGGTGTGTTTAATACTAAAATCCCCTATTAATACTTCACAAAGGGACCCATAACATCCCTCAAACATTAAAAAATTAAATAATGGGTTACTCCCACATCAAATAATTTATCATACAATTTACAAATAACATGAACCTTAACATTAACTACCAAGGGTCCATCATCCCAATAGTAATGTTACCCAATATCTTCCCATTTACACTACATTTGGGATCCCTAAAACCACTAAAGTAATATTCCTAATGCCACCTCATATTGAATACCATGGGATCCATGCCCACCTCTGCATCCTAACATTCATGAATATTCTATACTATATGTTTATGATATTCCCATGGATAAGGCTTGAGAATCCTAAGTATGTCCTTATACTTCCCCAATACCATGTTAGAGTATCCTATTAAAATATCATCATAAATGTCTCATCCTAAAATAATCATAAACCTCCTTTGGATTACTCTGACATGCTGACTATGCATGAACTAGTTTCCCGCACTGAAATTAAACATTAAAATCTCCCCTTCAAGGATGAAGTCAATATCTCAGACCATGAATCACTAGTTTATTATGGATCTGTTGCTCCACTCTCTATAAGGATACTCTTCACAAGGAAAAATACACAGTCATAGACTTCTGAACTAACTATGAATAATATTCTTAACTTAACACCATCACTTATTTCTTAATTTTTGGTTATATTCCAATATCAAACCTATAATAATGTTATTATTTATTCTAATCTAGTAATAGAGTGAAGAAAATTTAATCAAATAAATAGGTAAGGTAATTTGTATCTAGATTAACTTTATAATGGATATTCATGATCTTTTATTCAATATATAACTTGAGTGTGTGGGTAAAGTACTTCTAATGAATAAATCCTTCAAATAATACCATGTCAATCACTCATGTCTATTATCCTTAGTCATCACACCCCACCCACATATGAATGGTCTTAGGTGTATGAAACTGTCTAATCTCACCCGCATATCCTCAAGTGTCCTAAACAACTTGAATACTCTCCAGGTCATATTAATATAATCCTTGTAATAGTAAGGGTCGTATGTTCTTAGAAAGGATGAAGTATAATATTCCAAAATTCATGGGTAAGTCCTCCATAGAGGTTTATGATGAACCCACCAATAATAACCCTGATTTGGTAACCCGATCCTACCTCTGACATGGGATAAATCTTGTACAAAGTCACCATGGGCTAGAAAATAGTTTCTGAGAATTAAAAAAATACATCATCTATAATGATTTCACTTCATAAAACAGATAAAAAGGGGAGGACTTCCACCCAGTTGTCTGGAATAACCACTTCCTAAGTCCGGGATTTATGAAACATGAAATAAGAAGTTCCTAAATTATCATGGGAAAAAGAGGATAAAAAGTTAATTATAACTAATAAAATAAAAAATATACTAATATATATAGAAAAAAATAGTACATTTCCAAAAACAAATTTTAATATAAGATCACCATAATATAGAAAATTTCCAGAATAAGATTACGAATGATGATACGAACTAATATAAGATATGAGATATATGCATAACTGATAGATGCCCAAAATAAATCCAAATAAATCCATTTCCATGTACCAAGAGAGTTATCCTCACCATTCACTACCAATATACAAGAACTGGAGATCCCAAATGTTATCTTATATATCCAAGTGGAAGGATTACTAAACCTATAATAAGATAGATAGGAGTAAATATTCCTAGTTGGTATCCTCCCCACACTCCACACATAAAATATAAAATGGAAATCCATTTCACACTAGTTTGAAATATAATACTCAAAATTTATTCTTTTCTTTTTTAATAAAATAGGTAAGATGAAACCATTACATAAAACCATTATAGTCATTATATTTAAATTTCACTTTAAAAAACATACCGTAAATCCCTTCATGAAAATCTAGCATTTGGAAAAACGTAAAAATTTCTAAATCATTAACTAAAAACACCTAATCTAGAAATAATAAAATTATATCATGATTTTTTAAGTAACTTATAATGTTATATAAATTAAATTAAAATAGAGAATATCTTCAATTTTTTCATTTTAAAGATGAGGAAAATGAATACTTTTAAATACGAGTTAAAAAAAGTGATCAGGGAGAATATAAGGAAGATGAAAAATAGTAACCACTATCACATATATAAAATATCCATGAATCAACTATCGTATGAATAGTATAATCACAATAATCAGGGGAGACTAGGATCCTTAGAGACAATCTAGGTATTTATAACTATATAATCCATCTAATTGGATGTTGTTGTGATTCAACTTCCTAACACTAATTTTTAACCTATATAGCCTCACTAAGAGTCACAATCACCAAATAATGATATGATCCTAATTTATGGCCACTAGACATATCAATGGACATAACTAGTGTTTCACTCATACCTTTATATTTCTTTTATCTATTTCGACTTTCTAGTATATAAAATAGAGGTGAGAAAACAATATATGACATGAAGAATATATATACATGAATTAGAATAATCAATACACACTAATTCCTCCGAATACTATTCATAGTAGTGGACCCTTATTCTCAATAATAACATATAAAAAATACCACCACTATAAAGGAATTGTTTTCCACATTTCATGGGACCAAATCTACTATAACTATTACATAAACTACAAGAAAGTCCTAACTTAACTAGAAAATATATACCAAGAAAACCTATTTATAATGTTACAACCAGGATTTTGTAATATAATTTAATAAAAAAAGTTATAAAATCTAATTTGAATACCAAATCACATAAACATTATCAAATTACCTCAAAAAATCAAAGAAACACATAAACAACATATAAAGAAAGAAGAATGTATTTATTTTAAAAGTAGTGAATTTTTGTTGTGTTGAAAACCAATACAACCTTCGTAATTTTCAAATTAATTTAAAATAGAAACTTTTTCATTTATGAAATAACTAGGTGTGAATAGTTACATGATACAATATTTTTAGATATTTAAATATGATAAAACCCCTTTTATATCCCCTGAAACGAAGAGAAAAACCATCTTATTTTGGAATAAAAATTAATAAAAAAATTAATATAATTTCAATATGTAAAAATCGTGGATTAGAAAGCATCAAGAAATAGTGGGTTTAAATTTAATTGTTTTTGAATTCTTCGACCTACCTTAATTCATCATTTTCACTAATCACAGTTTCAATCCACCTGAAAAATGTGAGATAAACCCTTAGAATGCTATAAGAATGAGTAAAAAATCATGTATATTTATATAAAATAAAAATGTAGGTCTCCATGATCATTTTAGTGTAAGAAAATAAGAGTAAAGGAAATAAAGATAGGAGGATAGGGGATCTAGATGAATTTACCTTGAATAATCATTATCAAAAGTTGATGAAACTTGAATGAAGATCCCAAAGGTAGGGATAACCAAATGGAGATAATGATTGGAGCTCTAAGGGTTCAATGGGAAGATATAGGGAACCCCAAGGGTTAAATATAAGTAGGTAAAAGGGTAAAATCTCATATTTTTTAAATCTTGGTATTCCACATGGTTTGGTCACATAGTTTACCACATTGTGTTAACATTGGGAAGATGACATTGGATACACCAGGGGAAAATGAAAATTTTGTCCACAAGGGTTTTAAAAGCATAAACAAACCATATTAACACATCTATTGTGAGTTGTAGGATCTTTCATGGTTGGGTCACATAGTTTTAATTAGTAATTTGTATATTATGCAACATATATAACTCCCTCATGTCCTCTTTATTTCAATTAAAATATATCTAAATCAAAAAATAAATATAGAAAAAAAAATTAACAAAAATAATAAGAAAAATAGAAGATTATTATTTATAATTATCAACAGCATATCACTTTTCCCCTTGAAAGTCTTAGTATAAAAGGTCAATCAAAGAAAGAAACGTGTATAAATTCATTATTAATTATTCAATTCCAATAACCAAGGAACTCCATAACACCCATAAGGAAAAGGTTTACCCTACTAACCAAGTTTAATAGTAAAAAAATATCAAATAAATTATTTAATATCATTTGTGGCCACAAGCAAAAACTAGTTACGTCTTCATCAATATGAATGTTGAGGATACAACCCATACCCAAAAATATCATATACAGGCACCCATAAAAGACTCTAGACCAGATAATTGAAAATGCCTCTATATTAATAAATTTCAAACATATCTTGGTGTAGGTTTGTATTGGGAAAACTAAATTTCCCACTTGAATTTTTTCCATTTCCTCTATAGGAAACAAGGAAACATTTATTAGAGAATATATCATCCATGGTGGCATTCCCACAAGATTTAAAATTCATCTTATATAATTTTTATCTATAAAGAAAATTAATCTCTCTAAAAAAATGAGCAATGGAAAAAATAATCAATATAAGAATGAATCAATATCAATATATTTTATCACTTATGATTTAGAATTACCAAAATATTGTAATGTTTGGGAATTCTATATCCTCAAATATAAGGACAACTAAGATAAAAAAATATGGGAAAAATATATAACAGAAAATACCTAAAATATCCACTATATCACCATTAGGTTTAACTAGTAAAAACATGGGGATATTTTTAAATCATACATCTGGATCTAAATCTTTAATACATATCTCCTCTATAAATTCATTTTAGGTGTCCCGAACCGAAACAATTATGCCTGGTCTTATAATCTTCTTTTCACCTTTGAAAAAACAACCCCTTTAAAAATAGATAGGATGTACTCTTAATTTAAACACAAATATAATTATACTTAGTCAATTTCCTATTTCATTAATGATATTTCACTTCACCACCATTGAGATAAAAGGAACGTTAATTTTTTTAGACATCCCAACCAATATGATCTTAATTCAAGCAACATTTTTCACTACCTCTACATAAGTGAAGATACTAAAAGAGGATATTTTGATTTGGAAACCATAATGTGTACCTATTCCAAAAAACTGAGATTTATGTAATCATATAAATTTATCTCATGAAAAAGGGTACTAATTCGATGAAATAATGAGAATTCCCCAAAATCGCATGATCATCCTAATCAAGGTAATGAAATGGTATTCCCTTATACACCATAAGAATATTAGGGAAGTATTGTTGAATGAGAAATTACTTGAAAACATCATGTCAATCGTAATTTTATGGCTTAGTAAGAATTATGGAAATCCTCCACTTCCAAATTTGACCATAGAGAATAAATGTAATAAATTTATACTCAAGTAAATCTAGAATTTCATGAAGGTTGAATATATTATCAATATTCCACAATAAATATTCTACTTAATTGGAATTTAACTTTCCATGGAAGAGATAAGGACCCATGTTTGAAACTCTAGAACATAATATCTAGATTGATCGCCTATTGTTCTAAAATGCACAGAATCACCCATAAATCTCTCTTGATAATCCATGAAGACTTGGTGGGATAGAAATATAAAAGAATAAGAAACAAAAAACAAAATAAATATAATCCTCAAGATTCCAAAAATAAATATACTAAATATAAACCAATGGTTTAGTATTAAAATATAAAGAGACAACCACTTACACCACATTGATACCCAAAATTTGACACTGCAAAATCCAAAACCTAAAAAGAATTAGTCTTAAGAAATAAGGTTGACCACCTTTTGATAAAAACTTAAGACTAAAACTCTTAATTTATTAAAATCATTTTCAAGAATTTACCAATGATATTATAAAATATTTTATACAATCCTTCATTAAAATTAATAAAAAAAACTTGGTAAAACTAACCCATTAATAGATGGATAACACCAAATATTTTTTTATGAAAAACTTGAGTTTAATATATCCAAATAACATCAATAATATTTATAAAACTCCTCAATTCATCATAAATAATCAATATAAACGATTAAAATCAATTTCAGATCACAATTAACCACAATAAAAAATGGTAAAAATCCAAATATATATATGTGTTGGATTCATGGTTTTGGAAACCATTCGAAAACCATGATAAATTCATCTAAAACTGCCAAGATCAATCTGAATAACCTTTGAACTTTTCAATAGAACATACACAAGAATTCATATAACCCTAGTATTCTTTCAATTATAAATCTAAAATATATTTATTATAATAATAATCCATAACTATTTGATATAAATAACAAGTAATAAAATAATTATCAAATATAATAATAATGATGGAGAATAGGCTTGAATTTGAGACACACACCCCCCAAACACCCTTGGAAACTCATGGTTCAAAATGAAAAGTTTTGGCTCGACCCTCACTTGCCGATATAATTCTTTATCCTAGAAATCTTAAATATATTCCACCATTACACCTTTCATAACAATAAGGCTCGGATATCATTATTTCATGAATAAAGTAGGTATACCAGTAATTTTATTTCTCAGACGAGGTTCTGATAAGGCCTGAAGTGCATTACCAATCTCCACAGGATGAAAAATACTGTTGGGGCATTATAACATAAATCATTGGGATTTATTTCATATAATAAATCAAATTATAAAAATAGGACACTAACTAATAAGTATAGCATTTCCACTTTGTAAGTAAAAGAATCCCACAATAGGAAATAAAATATTACTAGAACAATCATATCTAAATAAGGCTTAAGAAGATAAATATAACTAATCAACCAAAAAGTGAACCAATAGGTATAAAAAAATTAAAATATAACCAAATATAAATTTTAATAAAATATAATTATAAAATAGAAGATAAAAGGAAAAATAATTAGAATTTTTATATGGAATCAAACAATATATGATCTATACATATAATAGATAGATACTCAAAATAAATCTAAAGACGCCCCTCTCCATATACCAAGTGAATTATACACACTTGTCACAACCAAAATACCAAAAATGGTGATCCAAAATGTCATATGTTTTATCTAAGAAGAACCATTACCAAACCATCAATATTATATACATGAGCCAATAGCACCAGTAGGAATACTCCACAAAACCCATGTAAAAATTTTAAAAATGGAATCAATATCCGGATTGTTTGAAATAATATATTTTAAATAATTATTTCATTTTTGAATAAACTTATTAATGTCATTAAATTACATAAAAACATTCCTTATATGATATTTTGATCTCAATATTTAATAAAAAGATGTACCATAAATCCCTTCATGAAAATATAAAATTTGAAAGTGAAAATAATAGTTCTAAAAATTACTTTTAAAACACCTGTATTGAAAAAATAAATCTATAAACTAATTAAATTATTAAAATTATAATGGGGTAACCTCTATAAATTTTTTCTTTTAAAAGGGGAAGAAAACAATTTCTTTTAAATATGAGTTAGGAAAAAAAAGATATCATGAATGAGTATAAGGATAATTAACAGTAATAACCATTATAAATTACATAAAATATTCATGAATAAACTATCGTAAGAATATTACAATCAAAATAATCATGAGAACCTAGGATCTCTAGTGAAAATATAGGACAACACAGATATTGAATCCATCGAATTGGTTCTTGTTGTGATTTGATATCCAAATAGTTAATTTTTCCTTACCTGGATTGAAAGAGAGTAAAAATTACCAATTTAAGATATTATCCTAATATGGGAACACTAGCTAGTGTAGTTGTTATAACTTGTGTATCCCTTATACCTATATTTCTAACGTAGGATCTCATTTATTCCAAGGACATAAAATGGAGGCGAGAAAATATTATATGACATGTTGTTAATATACTTACATACACAATACATACATACTAACATACATACATATATACATACATAAATATATACATACATACTTACATACATACATAAATGCACTCACATATATACATATTAACATATGAACCTACATGAGTCACAATAATCACAAGACCCCCTCACCTCTGAACACCCTTCACAAAATTATTCCCTTTCTCTCATGCATAAAATATAAAAAAAATTTCCCCACATGAAATAATACCATCTACTTTATATGATATTGTTTCCCATTTTAGGTTGGAGGGAAATAATGGTACAATGTGGATTTGTAAATCTATCATCCTAACAAGTAAAAAGGGTGACATAGTTGGAGAATTTAATATCAGGTAATTATTTTTAGATTCAAATTGGGTCACCATCCATACTTCTGGTGAAAATTGGTGGCCAAAAATTTATTGTGTGTGTGGGGGGGGGGTTCAAGTATGGTTTCATAGTAACTCAGATTGACATTACCATTTTCATCTCTCATGAAAACCCGAAATGGATCCCATATTCATAATGAATCATGATCCTTCTTTTTAAAGGGAGGTGGTCACTTGGAGTTTCAAACCCAATGACACTTAGGATATCACATTGGTTGAGAGGATAGAAGGTTGATCTCATCTCACCTTTTTGGAGGAATTATTTCATACTCCAATACTATTATATATATTTAAGATATGTTGATGAATCTCTTCCAAACCCTGATGTGGGATTGGTTACCCTAATAAAATGATCACGAGTTGAATCCTTGGGGGTCTATTAAGAATAAAAAATTTATATATATTTGTTTTTCCATGAATTTACCATTATTTCTTAAAAATGGGTATCTTCTTGTACATTGAATCCATATGAACACGAACTCTTGAGTTTACTTCCATTTAGAGAGGTGATTGATGGTCCGAGGAGGGGATTAAAACTCCAAGAGGTTTCCTACGTATCCTGTGAGAAAGGGAATCAAAACCCACGTAGTTAATTTTGGTCCAAGATGGGCAGTTTAAGTTCATGAGGAAATTACATATATGGGGGAACTTAGGCATCGGGTGGAGAGCTCTATCATTAGGAAGGAATCCTATGTATCCTTCTTATAATAGGAATTAGATTCTTTATGCTTTATTCTACCCCCATCCAACTGATGGAAATAGACATATGATTTGTTCTTGTAAGGATTATTTATAGAGGGTTTTCCAATATAGTAATTCCTTGAGAAATTATACCAAGGTGGATTCCTATGTATGGAGGTATTTTGATCATGTCATTTTTTGGGGATTAAAGACTAAAGTGTACTTGATTAGGGGATTTTATGATGCTATTGATATGATATCTCCAAATTCCTATGCCCATGTGATTCATGATCGATGTGAGAAATAAAAGATAATATGTAATTAGACTCATTGGATATGTACATCAGAGTTATGAATTGGGAGGACATGATGGGGTGTTTGACAAGGATCATGGTCCTTAGGAAGGCATCCTACATATCATGTTTGGATAGGAATCAGAGTTCTCATATTTCAGTTAACTCCCAACCCGCAGATGAGTTGGGATATGTGATCACACATGAGGGGATTATTGTAATTTTTGAGGGTTAGGATGGTTAGGGAATTATAGTAGAAGGGATTCCCATGTTACATGTTCATTATCTACCCTCTGATGGATAAAATAATAGGATGACAATGAAACATCTATCAAATATGTTCCCTATAACATGAAGGAGTGTATGAGAGAATAACATGAATAGAGCCGCATGAGTGTGTAACCCAAACTCATTAAAGGAACCCCTCTAGTAATCAGAGTTCTAGACCAAAGGTTCAATGTCGGGGTTTACATGGTGTAAGCCTTTTGTGTATATCAGAAAAAGTTTAGATGTGCTAGGGAGTCTATATAACATGTCTAGGGTGTCTGCCTGACATATACTGAGTGTCTGGTTAGCATGTTCAAGATGTCTTCCTGACATGTCTGGGGTGTCCACCAGACATTTCCCATGGTCTTTGTAGGATCAAAGTAGATATTTCTAGGTCATTTAATGTGATCAAGTTCAACATGACTAGGTTTATTTTCATGATTAAAGCATACATTTTTATAGGGAATCATATAAAATATCTAATATGATTGGAGTCTTATACATGAAATGCATAAAATGACCAAAGGGAATCATGTAAGATGGATATAATATGTTGATGCCATCACATGATATGTATGTCATGTTAAGAGAGAATCATATGACATGGTTGTGATGTCCCATGTCCATCGAATGAATTATATGACATGTCTAAATGACTTTTCATGAAGTAGATAACATGTTTGGAGGACTTTTCATAAACTAACTCTCATGTTTGGATGAATTTGATTATATTTGGTGATCTGTCTAATGGACATCACATAATCTGTCTGACAAATCCATAGGGCATCTCATGACTTGTCTGACATGTCTAGAGGCCAACAAATGATTCTTCTGACATTTATAGGCATCATCGTGTGACTAATTAATGGGCCATACTGAGTGAATGGTCCCCTATACATAAAAGTTAGTGTATCCATCTTCAAAAAAGGATTCCATCTTTTTCAGCCTTTTATCATATAAAATCATTAATATTCATCAGGTTTTATCATACTAATGCTTCTCGTGAACTACTAGACATACAATAACTCTTTATTGTGATTTGGTATTCAAGTCGATAGTCCTTCATGAGATCAATAGAGTGATGACATGAAGAATATAGACATACCGCATAATTTTTTAAGTCATTCCCCATGTTTACCAATGGAAGAATCTTGTGATTTTATAGTTCTCTGATTTGGGAATTTTGTTCTCTTTTTTATGCTCCTGTGTGTGTGTTTTTCAATTTCAGGGGGGTGGGGAACTTATAGTCCATAGCTCCTTAGATATATGACACCTATTATGATTCTTAAATCCCATATTTGGGCTTCAGTCTGTGGCGAGAGAGTCAAATCATGCACTTTTTCTAAACCCGTGAGGCATCATCCATGATGCCATCCTTCTGTCACATGAAAAACAGTGACCACATAATCACTCTTTCATTGGCATATTTATTTAACCCATGACTTATCAATGGTATTTCACATAATAAAATCGACATGCGAAATGGACTTCACATGATTAGTCTGACATGTATGGGGGCCATCATAAGATTAATTTGGCATGTCTCGATCCCTTAGTGAGAACGAGCTATCATGTCTATATCCCTTCACATTAAAATCAACGTAAATATATTTTTCCAGAATCTTACAACATTTTAGATTTTATTTTATAAATAATATATCATTCTCTAACTAGTTTCAATCTAGGAATTCCATGATCAAATGGTAATGTATAAGACCCTTTGCCTGATGAAGGTGCCATGTCTAATATCCTTCGATTGAAAATGTCATCATTTCGTCAAGGGTTTTCACAAGATCTAGTTGTGATATAAAAAACATCATAATCATTCCATGTGAAAGTTTACATAATTCTATTTTTCATGAATCTTGTTCCTTTTTTATAATTTATTTTATAAATGTATTGAATAATTGTCACGTATTATTCTATCAATATGTCATATGATTGGGGGAATTCATCTGGAATCCTTCTCATTATCATCTACACTTTTCTAGAATCCTTCTCAATATTAGGATAACTATATAGAGGGGATTAATATGATCATGAACAGATCACTCAAAGATCTTAACCCATTCATGTAATGTCCTTAGGATCACTTGATTCATATAACCCAGGTCCCTAATTCCCATGTGGTAATTCTCCTAATTTATTCCTCTAGTCGGTGTTCTAAGTGGATTTTGTTCTTCTAGGAGACTGTTCACATTCCTCAAGGTTCATTATAAATAGGGGAGTGGGAGGCGTTCGTTTCACTTGTGAACTAGATTTCCAGATCTATCATGATTTCCTCTTACTTAGGACCACTTCAGAAGATTTATTCATGAAACCCCATCATGAGAACCATTCTTGAGACTCTATTTCATGCTCTCTTTTAATGACCTCATCATGTGATCACCTTTTCTCGATGATTCATGCAGAAAACTTATTATCCGATCAATGGTAATAGAATTGAACCATGACACATGTTCTTGGCCACATGGGATCTTCACATGCTTCCAGTAATCTTGTGGTTTGTCACATGATCTCTTAATATTTATTCAAATCACATGAAATTTATATGGTCATAGGTTCAAAAATCATGAAATGGATCATGTGATTGTGAGATGTTACATAGGTCACATGATTATTGAGACGTGTAATGGGTCATATGATTGAGAACCCTTTTATGGGTCACCTGATTCATGTGATGATGCCTGAGCTATGTACTTATTTTACTCCTTTTGATAAGGTTCCCCGCCCATTTGACTTGTGTTTCTTTATTTGTACATATATCTTCAATAAAGGAGGCCACAATAGAAATTTATCATTATAATGAGATGGTTACCAACATGGATGTCGACGAACGTACATTCATCAAGTAATGTAAGGTTTAGCAGTCAAAACTAATGGGGAAGAACCTCTTGGAATATCCTTTTTCGGAATCCTTACCTCTATTTAAGTAGGTGTGTCCTAAAAACAATGCTCATATTCCAAAACCCCAATCAAACCTCATTCATTCTTCTTGGATTTTAATGAATCATAACACATTTACAAAAAATATATTTCATGTGGGGTATATAGTTTTAGAGGAAAATTAAATAAAGGTTCCAGATTATTATTCATGCCAATAGACATTACAGAGTTTTGTCATGAATCCATCTATGAAATTGATATGTACTAATTGATAATGATGAAATCTGACACAAATTATAAATTCTGATTGTTTCTCAACTAGTAAATTCGATCAGGATGGAGCTTTGGGATAGACCAATGATAACCCAATTGGGTATAACATAATACCACAAAATTCACTATGTATTTTAAAAAAATGGAATATTTGAGGCCACTTGGATATCATAAACCCTCATATATTTTAATAGTAGATTAATGGTGGAATTACATAGATGATAGAGTCCAAAAATAAATACATTTTATCTGAGACATGGAGAGGTGAAAATCAGTCTCTTGGATGTCGATAAAAAAATTTTCTGCAAAAATTTTATAATATATGTATATTGATGTTTTATTCATCATCTACATGGGATGATGTAGATAATACCCCTCCCATTTCCATGAATTTGATCAAGAAGGCTGATAAGTCCCTTGGAAAGGACCCACTTCCTTAGGTGGACATACCATTTAAGATATGGGTGGGATACTTTATCATGAAGGGTCATTCTGATCAAATATCCATGAAGTCAACTTTTTTCCCATCAAAAGAGTGTTATGAGTCCAAAGGTTCCTGTTGGTCCACGGTTGAAGAAAAATCATTCAATAACTAGCGTTGGTCGGTTATTCTGGACATTGACTAACGCATTAAATTGGAAAAAAATCTTGCAATGTACTTAAGAAGCTACCTACTCTTGAACTAAGAAACATGTGGATTCGGGGTTTCTACTTTTATGATGGAAGTGTCTATTGGAGGAGGAGTACTTATTGTTTTGGTCATTCCTATTTTTTCTTAACTATATACTTTTCCATATTTATAGGGAATGTCCCCCCTATGGAGTATTTGGACTCTTCCATGTTTTTTGGGTCATATAGGGGCTCACCTGGTCAAATACGATTATCTGAGAACCCAAAATAACCCTTGTGTTCACTTTATTCCCTTTTTACTGTATTGGTGGGGTAAATCCTACCAATTTGAAGGGATGGTAAATTAGGTCTTTCCTGAATCACTATGAAAAAATTTCTATCAATACATACAAGGAACCAACTTGCAGTATAATTGAAAATGGAGAAGGTTACTATGAAGCTCGAGCTTACATGATTTCAATTCATCAGGGAACCCTCTCTACTCGGATCTATTGAATAATTTTCTACGATTAGTATGAAACCTGTAGATTCAAGTTTCATTTTTTATTAATTAAAATAAAGTGTACTTCTTCAATAAACATTATATATAATATTTACCTAATGGTGGATTGACAATTTCGATTGATGATCACAAATGAGGAGACTCATAGTCAAGTTGAAATCCCTCGAAATGGTGTTGATATTATTCTATCACAACATTATGGTAAGACCTGGATGTGCCCATACCTATATAATAATAAATATAAATCAGTACCTAATGCCATAGCGAGACTTCCAATTATTGAATCCATCCCAAGACTCATCAAAAAACATTCTTCCAGTAATGCAATAACTTTAGAGATTCCTCCTAAATAATTGATTCATCAATTTTTAATACCAGGTAGGGTGTCAGCTGGAATAATATAATGGGTGTGATTCTTGAAAGAAATGTATTAGGTTGGTTTTCATTTCCCACAACATTTTATATATAGAAAATTTGTAGGGAGGATATACCATCCACTAAAATCTGGGTTTTTCTAAGTCAAGTGACAATAGACATGACGGGGTTATCAAAAATAAATACTCAAATGGGAATCAAATTTAAATACCAACCTACCAATGTTGATACATTATTTTATGATCATGATGAGGCATTACAAATTGTGAATGGCTAAGTCCTTTATTCACCACATGAGTATCAAATGATGGATCGTGGTGCAATTTTTTTCCATGGATGAGGGAGGCCATATTATCCCAAAGAAGCTATAAGATTTACTTCATAAACATATTTAAATTAATATATTATTATCATAACCATATTTTTTCATGTATAGTATCCCCTTTGGTATGATAGGAGGATGAAGGGGACTGGTTACTCCTATCATCTGCATTATATTCTCATAGGGGCACAACTACTGCAGGTGACTTAGGAAATGACCAGGGGACCGATGATGAGATCTATCTAGATCAAATGGATATAATTATGGTTGTGGTTACCATTCATGAGGCATTACAATCTATACGTCAATCAGTAAAATCCTCTATGCCTTAAGCATAAACTCCATCAATGGATCCTTCCTCAGAGAGGATAAGAAAAATAAAGTGCTCCAAGTCGACATGGATTTATCATCCAGAATAATTTATTAATGGTCACACATTATTTCTCCTTCATTATATGCCATTTAGGCAGATTATTCCGAACTTTCAAAATGTGAATGAACCTATTGATCCCATGTAGAGTAATTGAAATTTTTTTATGCAAATATCAGTGGGATTTATACTACTCCAAAAGAAGATTCTACACTAGGACTTGTCTGTTATGGAGTTGAAATGGTTAAGGTTCCAACATAGTGATACCTATCAATTTTCACTGATTCTCTAGGAATCATGATGTTTGGACTAGCATAGGAAAACATAATTTTGGAGGAGGTTGATACTGGTGACTATCTTGCTACTAATTTAGAATTGATGTAGGTGTCTCTGGGTGAAGGTGAGGATTTTTCAGAGACCAAACATATTTTTCAATTTTTATTATATCAACCAACATTTATTTCTTCTTACATCAGTTGAAGTTAAAGATACAATTATACTAATAGTATAAAAATTAGTGGTGTAACAAAGTTTGTTTTCACAAGATGGTGTCACCTCCTCCCCTGAAGATGGGATATGAGAGACAATTTTTACCAGTGGTGAAACTAAGAAATGTATGTTCCCATCATTAATCATAACCATTAACTATCTGAAAGCATCAAATTATTCACATTATGACTAATAATCCTTTTTTCCTCTCATTATAGTACCTTGACCTCAAAGATCAAAAGTTCAAGTGCATTCATTTTTGAAAGTCCCCACCAATCTAGTCGATTAATGCGGAGGTTGTCTCTAAACCCAACTCATCAAAGTCCATGAGTATGAGTACCTCACTTAGAGACGTAGTCCTAGAAAATATTCATTTTCCTATATAGGGATTTAATAAATTCTCAAAGTTAATAAAACTTATTCAACTAATGTTGTGTCAAGTGTGGGAGGATATTTGGACCCTAATCTCAAAGGGCCCTTTGGAGGAGCTGAAGAATAGAATGTTTTATATCAGGTTTATATTTACCACCCTCAGTCATGGGTTATTTTAATATAATGTTCTCAGTGTCTAGTTAATGGAAGTAATTCCTTATGAGAGCATAGAAGTGACCTTAAACTGAAGGTAGTAGTGGCAGATGATTTATCTTCAGTGAAACAAAGTTGGGTCAAGACCCTGAAAGAGGCTTACCTTCATGTGGTGGAAGAAAAAACTAAAAAAAATGTGATCAATAATAGGAAATATGAGATTGTATTATTTTAATTTTAAATCATTCATCTTAAGTAGGATCTATCTCGGTAGCAGTATGTGCTTAAAACCTCATATAAAACAGTGGTGGAGATGTGGGTGCTCTTTAACCTATTGGATAAGTCCTAAATTTATGTTGTTTTTTGGGAGGAAGCATTACCACATATTGTAGATTTTGAAACTAAATAATTTGATCAATTACACTGATCTATATATTCTCTATAGTATAATTTAGTAGATCTCAAAGAACCCTATATGAAATTTTTTTAATGGGCCTATAATTTTATGATCCTTAGTTTGTTTCAAGATTTAGTGGAAAGACTCTAGGCTAAAGAGATCCCCCTCCTTTTCAAATTATCAATAAATCAATCCTTACATATTTTACATGTCATTTTTAGGATTTATTTCATTCATCTGATTCATGTAATTTAATTTTCTCGATATCATATAGACCATAAAAAACAATCATTCCTTTTATAATACCAATCTTACCAAAATTTGGACCCAAATGATTGAATAACAACATACATTTCTTGAAAATTTACCATAGATTATTATTGACATAATAATTCTCGTTAATGTATCTACTATAGTGTCACTAGGATCACCTGGTTCAAAGAGAAAATCTTAGTGAATATATCCCATTGGAAAGGTGATCTATATTTTTCATAAGTTAGTGGACTTTTTGAGCATATTTTGTTTTTTTAAGTGAACAGTAATGATCCCTACAAACATTGAATCTTTTTTTAAATATTTACCTAAATATTTAATAAGATTCATATGGGGGATTATTAGAGGGTGTGTACTTGGATATTACTAATGGTTCCTTTTTTGGGTTTTGAAATTGAAAAGTTTTGTTCCTTTTTCCAATTTGATGTTTAAGTACTTCTAAATTAGATCATTGTTGCAGTTTAGTGTCTTCTAGCTCAGGACATTTGTTTTTGTAGTTTAGGCCCTTCTAGCTCAGAGTATCTCTTTTTATTTTTAAGGTACTTTTAGCCATGATCATTTTTTTCTATGTATTATTGTATTCTAACAAGGACCATCTATTTCTATAGTTTAGGTCTTCTAGCTCAGACTATTTTTTTATATTTTACGGTCATTGAGCTCGAACTATCTATTATTGGTTGTGAATGATGGGTATTCACGAGGGATTCAAGTACCATACATCCTTTTTGGGAATATGAATAATGAGTATCCATGAAGGGTTCTAAAACCCTACATTATTAATTGATATTCTGAAGAATGAGTGTTCATGAAGCATTCTAATTACCTACATTATTACATTAATTATAATGTATGGGTAACCATGATTTTTTGGGACACCCTAAATGTTTGTTGAGAAAATGTTTTATGTATGGTCGTGAAGTATTATGGAATTAAAATCTATATATATTGTTATAATATGGGTTGCGTAAATCACGTGTCAAGGAGTTTGAAATGTTGAATATGGAATTGGGCAGACAATCCAAGGATGGGAAAAAACACTCTAAGGTGTAGAATTCCACCATGATGTTTTTAGGGATCACAAGGACTGGAGGTACATACCTATAAGTAGTTAATTCCTATAGTTAATAGATCAAGTTACCATATGCATGATCTTATTGGTCATACATGCATGGTCAAGAAAAGGGGTCCCTACTTCATTCCAAGGTTCATGGGAGATTTTTGAAAATTCAAATGTTTGGATGATGAAGTTGGATATAGAGAAAAATGTTTTCCAAGAAGGGTTATGGAACCCTAATTTAGTTTATTTTATGGTTTATAATCTCTTTCCGTACACAATGTGGTTTCAGATCTTGTGATGAGTGTATCAAAAGGTTCCAGAATAAAATATCACCTTTCGGATTGGATATTCAATACAATATAAAAGGATGTAATGTTGAGGATAATGAATCTGCTAAATAGTATGGTTATATGAAATGTAGATCATGGTATATGAATGATTTAGTCCACAAAAAATGGGTATTAATGGATACAGTTCGAACATTATAATGGTAGAAACTGATATTTTATTAAACCAAGACAATATTTCATGGATTTAAGGGGTATATTTCCCCTAGGACCAAAAAAAACCTATGTGAAAGATCTGGGGTATTTCTTTATACATCAAATAATCCTAGTGGGGACCCTTTAGATAAATTGATACTTTTTTACAATACACTAGAGGGAAGAACCAGAAGATGTAACTCAAGGCCATACAGTTATAGGAGAAGTGCATCAACTCGTGGAATTTTTGAGACTCATCTCGGACCTTGAAAATATGAAGGTTATTTATGGAAAAATCAATATCCATGAAATTTTTAGGTTGCATAAATGTTTATTCACTTCCTAGAAAACATGTTATCATGGTGTGGATATGGTCAAAATCATTACTCTAAATTTTTCCATTAACGTGGTGCATAGTGATCATGGATAGACATTTACTAGGAAAACCAAATGGGCTCTGTAAACTTTATGAATTTTTTATTTGAAATCTATCATTTTTCTAAGATTTAGAGATAAAGAGTTTAGTGAGTGGAGACTTGAATTTTACGTAGAACTCCCTTTGTGTGTTTTTAGTCTGATATGTTTTATGTCTCCTTCACGAGCAGTTCTGGGTCTTGCACATTAGATGATCAAAGGTTAATGTGTAAGGTCATATAGTTTTGACCAAATTACATGCAGTTTAAGGTCACGATGAATTTGGACCTGATATGGGGGGAGTGTTAAATAATATACTAATTTTGATTCCCAAGGCCATTAGAAATCTAACACCTTACCAAAACAATGAAAAGAATGTTGTAAATTGTGGATCAAGGTTCTCATATCATGAATTATGATATGGGAAAATAATTTTCGTGATGATCATGAATCACTCTATGGTGATTAAATCCACCCTAATGATGTTGGTGATTGCAAGGATTAGAAGCCATTTTTTGATGAAAAGAAAAATTTGTTTTATGGTTGAGAGCTCTTATGGAGGATAAAAAGGTAGACATGTGTAGCCAAACAAAGGGTCCCTTGATGTAGGATGTCCTTTCCCAAGGGCCATGGAAGGTTTTCTGCAACTCAAGAAACTCAAGATATGAATTTTGGTTTATAGATTTAGGTTCTTGGAAGTATGATGGAAGTACCCTAAACTTTGGTTGGGGAAGGTTAGGCTCTTTTTTTCCTCTAATAAGGAGTGATGATGTATTATGGTTTTAAAAATACTAGCATTGTGTGGTGGGGATGAACCTATTGTGTATTTTAATATAATGGTATGATGATGTATTCCTTGTATTTTAAGATCATGTGGTTTGGATGTATTATTGAGAGGAATGACTAACATAGGGAAATTGGTTCTATAAAAGTGATTCATACCCTAATATTAAGGTGTATAAGAATACAATGTCAAAATGTTTCTTTGAGAATGGGTTTAATTCAAAAATCTATAGCATTGAGAGTATTTGAACCTTCTAGAATAGTTGGGTTATGGGGAAATGTAAATCAGGACCCAATAATATCAAAGTTAAATAGAGGTTGAAACTGGGTGCTATAGGTCAACCAGTGATAATGGCAGAAGACTATATTCCAGGTATTTAGGAAAATAACTCTGAGGTTCGAGGGGTTCCTATCATCTGGGAGCAAAACACCCACTAGGAATAATCTCTTAGAAATTTTTTTATTGATAATCGAGTACTAGCTGTGTTCCTTTGGATTAAACAATAGATGTTTCCCATTTTCTACATGGAAGAACTATGAGTATGGGAGCCCAATGTTTATGGGGTTCCCAAAGAAGAATATAAACTCAAATAATTGGTTGGTATCAACTCGGGTATTAATGATATGATGTTGTATTATGTAGAAATTAATATTAACAAGGTTTCAAGAAACCTAAAGGTTATGACATTTTCTATTGAACGTGTATCTAGGTGAAGGGATAAAAAATGTGATTCTTGAGTACTCAATCATCATAGGGGATGATCTATTCCATGTAAAGACCTCATTTTGTGTAGTTTAATGTCATGTGATAATGAAATTATCATTCAGTTTAATGTCTTGTGACTATGATGTTTTTCCCATTTGGATATAACACACATTGATCACACTGGTTAGAACGGCATGTCAGGTTCCCTAAGTTCACTTGATTCATGATTGGCATGAGAAACAATATACAATTGGACAGTCGATTGACACATGAGATAGTTAATGATAGAGAATATGTGGTGCTTCTCACATTTTAGTACTAAATGTAATCCCCCACACAAATTTGGTTCTCACCAAGGGGAATAGATGAGAGTTGTGAGAACTTACAGCTAGGCCCGAAATAGAGGATTCAGGCATCACTACATATCCCATAGAATGAGAATCAATCCACACATAGTTCTTACAAAGAAAGGTCCCTATATAGATAAGGATCTTTATAGGAAGGGAACTTTTCTATATATGTTTATACTGGTCATGGGATTGGGGATATGGGTGTCACTACATATCCTATGGAAATATGAATCAAGCGATACATAGTTCTTGAATGGAAAATTCCCTATATAGGTCTAACCCATACCTGGGGTGAAACATTTTTTTCCATTTATATTGTGGATGGAATAGGTATTAGAGATCTAGGAGTTAGGAGTTATCATATGATAATAGGATTAAATCAATTCGTAGTTTATGTATAAAAGTTCTATGTGAAGGTATGTCCATTGCGCAAGGAAGGGATAAATTTTTATATTATGGATGAACCTATGATTGAGTATTTGGGTGTCACTACATATCTTATGGTATTCAGAATCTAGCCATATATAGTGAGTGAAAGGGAAAACTTCCCAATATTGATATGAATCACACATTGGGACAAGATTACTTTATTTTAATTTCTCATAGATCTAACTCATGTTCATTGAATCGTTCATAAAGTAACATCCTCTGTATAGTTTAACGTTATGCGATAGGTATTCTGTCAATGTAGTTTAATGTATTTTTGAGAGGAATTATTCCGTGCAGTTTAACATGATGTGGTAAGCATGTATTATATATAGTTTAACGTCACATTATAAGGGAAAAATATTCTATATAGTTTTATTTCTTAATTGAAGGACATGGAATCCGTAATTCTAGCTATACGAGGTACATAATGAGTAACATTTCATTATTAGGCGTGTAACACATTCCACATCCATTGTGTGCAATGAGTAAGATCCATTGGAATGAAACTTATGTTTAATTTAATCCCCTTCCTACTTGGGTTCCAATTTTGCAGATTTTTTTCCCGATATCAATGGGGGTTTATGAACCAGTACTAGTTCTCCTTGAAGGAATGAGTATAGGTATACCATTTTATTGAAGGCTTGTTAAATCAAGATCTGATTAAATTTGAGGTTGTGCAATGTATGAAAAATTTTCTCAACAAGCCTCTCTAACCAATCTAGCCACTTTTTCGATTTCTCATATTATGAGAGTTTTCCACAAATAGCTATTCAGAGTGAGGAAACTAGACACCAATGGGTAACACTACTTTAGTTTCATATACAAATGAATATGGAGAATCTTTTTTTGTAATGAATGAGGTAGTACAGTTGGCCTATAAATAATGTAAGAGATTTTTTGGCCAGGAATTCTTGTCCATATCCACCATTTTTAGGTGTATGTTTTACATAGGCTTATTGAAGGCCACTATTAATCCATTTTACAATTCATGATAACATGATGAATTTTTGTACTCGATTTTTTACTATTGGTATATTTTGTTCAATTTAAAATAACAAGAGGTGGTGCTTTTGATTTTTAGTATTGTGTGTGGGACACCGAATCTAGTGATGATGTAGGAATTTATGAATTTGATGATATTCTTCTTCCTGACATCCTTTAGGGGTATGGCCTCAACCTATTTGTAAAAAAAGTCAGTTGTACAATGGATGTTCATAAACTTCATATTAGTATCTAGGATATATGACCCCACAACATCCATTCCCCATATGGGGAAGGAGAAAGAATACTTAGTTCTTTTTAGAAATTTTTGGGGTTGGTGGGTGAAGTTTTCATGAATCTGGAATGAATGATATTTCTTGGGGAATTTCATATATTTCTACATCATTCTTTTCTACTAGTATCCAAGCCACAAAATTTGGTCGGAGAGTCTTGTAATTTATTGATAAGAATTGTAAGAGCCTACATGGACTTCCTTCATGATGATGGGAATCTATCATTCTACAATGAATCTCAGGAGGGCTCTATCAAAACCTCGATTATAGAGGTATTTCTTCTCAATTGACCCATTCTAAAGGTCATGTTTCACTTATCATCATTGAATTTATTCCATTTTAGCATGATCTGATGGGAGCGTCCCATTTTTAGTTCATCAACTATAGGATCAATCCATCCAGGGGTGGATATCGATTCATCACACTCTAGGGAAGTATTTACCTGATTGATTCCATCCATGTCGTAGATTATGACTGATGAGATCACCCATCAATTTGTTATGTAGAAAAATACTTTGTCCTGATCAGGGTTTTCCAGGACTATGTCTACATTATCCAGTGTATCTATATGTGCATATTTTGTTCAGGGGACAGGTTACAATATTTCATCAAAATGGAATTAATAAATCAATCCTCTAATGTAGTCGATTATAGGGAATAAATATTCCTTTTTTATGGCATACTCTTCATAGATTTTTTTATCACTAGCTCCAAGTCTCCTTTAATTTCCATGTAGTCTATCTACATCCGTAGGGATAGCTCCAAGATGGAAAAAAGTTCTTGGTATTATGACTCATTATTAGTAAAGAATTCAGATAGTGAAGAAGAGTGGGAATGTTTTCATTTTTGGTGGAAATAAATATAGTCCATAGATCATCATAGTTGATCCTCACATTTTCCATTCTCTTACCAATATGAATTTGGTACGTACCATAAAAATAAATATCCTATCTTCAAAGCGATTCATGGTCATTGAAACCCTCGTTTTTTGGATGTTTTGTGTCCATTAAAGTGCTTTCTAGGGTGAGATGTTCCCTAAGGAAATTATCTAGGCTCATACCTTTTTCAACCTTCTATGAAGATAACTAGATTTCATATTTTTGTAGGATAACCCCCCATAGGTCCATAATACCAGTCAATATAATGTTTCCAGATATATATTTGATCATGTCAAAATGATAAATCAGGCTGAATTCATGAAGCTTCATGTAATTCCTTATCTTCTTCACTGCAAATATGACTGGTAAAAAGTTCTTATCGACAATTAAATAATTGGTCTCAGTACCTAGAATTGTTAATCTAAGATAGTAGTAGTTTTTTTCATTCCCCCAATAATTTTTCTATGTGAGGATAGCATCAAGCGATCATTCCATGGTAGCCACATATTGAATAAGTGGATTTACTTCTACCAGTAGCATCAAGATAGGCGGGTGCAATAGGTACTTTATGAAATTATTTAAAGCGTCCTAGTAGTCATCACGCCATCGGTAGGGAACTCCCTTATTTATTGTCTTAGTGACGGGGATATATTTTATATCATGTATGGAAATGAATCATTGAATATAACTGATGTACCCCTGGATTCCCCTTATTTTTTTAAGATTTTGATGGTGTGGTATTTCTATGATTTCACTAGTATTATATGGATAAAACTCAATTCCATTATGGTGAAATACAAATCCAAGGACATTCCTTGATGTTACTCGAAAAGTAAACTTAATAGGATTCATATTTAAATTGTGTTTCTAAAACATGAATAAATTTTTTTGAAGATATGTGAGGTGATCACATCGCTGTCGAGATTTACCCATCAGGTCATCAAAATAGAATTCCATGATTCATCAAAATATGGGTTTAAATATATGATATATGAAGCATTGGTAAGTATCACCATAATTATTCAATACAATGATCATTACCTAACTGTATAGGATCCCCTGCAGTGTTATGAAGGAAGTGAATTCCTCATCTTTAGGGGCCATCTTTATCAAATTATACCTTGAATAACCATCCATGAATTAAAGGTCTTAAAATAAAATGGTTTCATCAATCTAAAGTTATATTATTCTCAATGGTAAACCATCATTTTTAGTGTTTATTAAAGTTTCTAACATCAATACATACCATGATCTTAAAATTTATTCCTTGAAGTGAATGATGTTGGGGATCCATTTTGGGTATTTCTCCTCAAAGACCATGTGGGCTTCGATAAAATTTTAAACATTTTATTCTTTATTAGTAGTGTGAGAGGGATTCATTCTCATGGATACCATTTCAAAAACATGATGATCATCAGGAAATCCTAGGTGATGAGTAGCCATGTCGGGGTTCAACCCAAGCATTTTAGTATAATTTAAAGAGAACATGAATTGATAATTCATTAGAAATGAAATGTACATATACTATATTCTAGAGGCATGGTATCACTAATAAATATAGGTAGCAGGTCTTATTTTGTTCCAAAATCCTCCTACATGAGTTCATCAATTGTGGTGGGGATGCCATTTTCAAATGCGGGAGGGGAGTTCCTTAGGTTATCCTCTTCCTCATCCATCATTATGTCTATGGATGAATTTTTAGACATTGTGGGTATTCTAGGGGAATATTTTTTACTATCAAGATAACATAATCCATTAGGAGATAAATTTACACCCTAAAATATGAGAGTCATTTGAGAGATATTATTTTCATTATTTTCAACTTTTTCACTGCTACTGTTGAAGGAAAGGTACGGACATCCCGAGTTACCAAAAATGTCTTGGGGGGAAGCTTCATTATCTAAAAATATCGTGAGAGAATTATCGTATACAGATAGATAAATATTCTGAATTTCCTTTTAAAAAATCAATTTTAGCTAATACGATTATTTTAACAAGGACATATACTGGTGATTTTTTTGGTTCATGGTTGCTTTCTGGGATTGAATATACTTCCATGATCATTTTTTTGGGAAATACAATGTTTTTGTTCAGAATTATACAAGTATTTACAGGGGAGGTCCCCAATCCACTATGAGTTTCAAAAATCATTTTATCATCCACCATAGATTTTTCCTTCGTTCTTATAAAAACCTTCTTCATCATATATGGCTTCACAATACTCGAATGGGGCACTATCACCATGTAGTATGCAGGCCATTCTATTGATATGGCATTTATAGCATTGATGACATGGTTAAGGAACCTCTATGTGGAAATAAAGACATAATATTCCAAGCATGACACTATATTCTATTTCTGTCTAGATAACCATGAACTCAACATTAGATGTGTGATCCCCAAACTAATCCTTGATATTTATCTTCTTTGAGAGGCCTTTTTTTCTCTTTTAATACACTTGAATGGTCATCTTAATTGGATATAATTCACCCACACTATATCTCATATCTCAAATGGTCCAAATATTTATGATTTTGATCCTAGAACCATTTTCAACATGAACCTTTCTAAAGAAGACATTATTGAGTTTTCCAAAAATATACAGTGGTTTGATATGTCCCTGGATAACTTATTCTTGATTATATTATATGAATCAGATAGTGGTATGGAATTCTAATGGAATAGTTACCACATGGTAAACCTTGTATGTAGTGACTTCTATATCAAAAACCTATGGGATATATAGGGCCTCAATGAGTGCTTCTATGAGTTATTTTGAATGCTTAGAATCATTCAGGATTGGCCATTTGGGTGGGACAACCACCAAATGTTTAAGAATGTATTAATTTTTTTCTAGAGGGATGTTCTTCCAAGGGTGGGGTTTCTCCCTATTTTGTATCTTAGGATTTGATATTTTTGAGTTGGATGGTTCTAGTTCCGGATTTTTGATTGATGGAACATCTACTTCAAGTGGTGTAGGTCACACTGACCTTCCCCTTTGTCGAGCCTGGTCAAACAATCACACCCCCTCTAGTCGATCTTGTAAAATTATTGGGATTGAACCACCACTAGAGGAATATAAGGAATCTCCATGTTTCTTTTGTTATTTCCGAGGTTACCAACCATATCTCTCATCTATATATAGGGTTTTAATATTTATGTGACTAGCATATTGGGTTTTTCCACACTTTTTTCATCGCATGCATCCATGACGAATGTATCCTTAGCCTCAAAATCGCAATTCATGTATGAATAAATCATGATTATAAGAATATTTATCATCTAAAAAGGGATATGTTAAGTGAAATATGTTAGTAGAACAGAATATGATCTCTTCATGTGATGAGGGTTCCATTGGGTGGGGTGGTTCCCATTCTAACGATGTTGAAGGATATAAATCTGAAAGAGTTAAAACTTTTATGGGAGTTCTAAACAACACTTTCTATTGTATATTGTCCTATGTTTAGAGACAACATACGTATCATGGAGGTGTATTAAATAGATTCTACATAGGGACTATGATACCTATTGGTTTGTGAAATTTTTCTCATAGGGTGGCATGAGCATGGTCAAATGCCAATCAAGTCATTCAGTTATTGAATTTCATTCCATTCCTGGGCAAAAAATATTGCCAATCACCATCTTCTTCTAGTTGAGTTGTGGTTACATAGTAAACTTATGTCAAAGACTTCTTAAATGTCACCTATCCATAATCAACGATTCACTAGTGGATGAATTTGATGAAAATCCGTCAAGGATGGTGTGACCCAGTCTCCTATTGAAAGGGTAGTAATTAGGATGAGTAGTGGGGTTGGTCTCATTATGTTTCATAGGTTCCAATAGATTGAGTAGGTCATTTTCCATTACTATAAGAAAATGGCGTGGATGCTTCTCATTTCAAAAAGAATAAATTTTTCTCATCCATTCTTCCAATCATGGGAAACCTTGATCTCTTTTTTCTTCTAGTCTAGGATTATTTTGTTGTTTTTTCCACTCAATATGAGGTTTCAGATGATTTAGGGCCTTCCAAGGATCTTGAATGGGAACTGATACTAGTTTGAGGGTAACAAAAATAGTCTGTACCTTTCCAAGCCTTTCTACTCATGTTGAGTGAGTGGTCCAAGATTTTCTCATGTCCGCTGAATGGAAACTTCTATGAATTTTACCATCTTTGTGAACTCAAAAAATATTCTTGGATAATTCATCTTGATAAAATGTGTTTTTATCTAATCATAAATATTCATAGTATAATGTTCTATAAATTTATTTTGTGAGAGAGATAGTTATGAGTGAATAGGTTAAACATTTCAATCTGGTGATGAATTCATAAACCCCCTCATTTTCACGTTGTATTCAATTTTTGAGGTTGAAAATATTCATATTCCATAACATAGAGCTGTATTGGTAAAGGAATTGATGATGAATTTCTTCCCATGCCATAATGGATCCTTCTAGAAGGTTGTTGTACCAAAAAAAGGTTGTCCCTACCAGATTATATAGAAAATATCTCATTTTGGTAACCACCTATGGATTTTGGGTGGCATAATCAGGATACATCAAGAAATGAAGTGTGTGAGATATTGTTATGGATATCCAGTGACACCAATGGATCAGAAGATATTATTTCCAAAATTTGTTGGGAGACAACTATCATCCCCCTAGTCAGGATATTGAATCCTTTTGGGCTAAAACGGGGAGAACCACCCTTCCAAGGCTTCCATTCGAGTATCTGGGGATTCAATGGAATTGAGTAGAACTAGAGGTATAATTATCTAGACCACCTTCTATATGTATTGAGTTTGCAAGGATTCATGAGGTGTCCCCATATTAAAATGTCATTTATTTTTTATTCATGCCAGGATCGAATGGTCACCATGATGGGGGAGAGGTTTTCCCTATAATATAATAAGGTCATGACCATCCTCAATATCCTCATTTATATAGAATAGTTTCCTAGATCTATAGTAGTCCTGGTTCTCAAATTATTTCCTTTGAGGTTGTTTATCTCTCTCCTATTACATGGAATGAGGTATTTTAATTAATATTTGAAGATGGTTTCAAGATAGAATGTTTCTGTTGATTAGTTACCCATTACATCTATCTTTATTCTTATGTGAAATGGGTTTTGTGAGCCCTAGATGGAACAAAGATATGAGCCTATTCCTGTGCCTTTGGAGTATGCAACTTGCTTTCATCAAAAAGATTGTGTGCATGTCCCGAGACATGTTTTAGACTAAGAAGGTGATCTCCATTTAGAATAGGGATATGACCCCAGTCATGTGCCTATTCCATTACCAAAATATTCCAATAATACTCCTAGATGGGATATATAATGTGTGATTTCTCCAGAGTATCCATTTGTTTATACCGATCAAGGTGATATGATAATATGGATTTTGGGATAGGGATATGTTCATGTCCCTGTATTAGTACTAGTGCATGAATATGTCAATGTAGATCTTATAATATTGCTAGAATGTAGTGACCATTCAACATTTTTTATGTGTGTGAATGTTGTTCTATATGTTCTTAGTCTCCAAGATATATTGATAGATATCATTAATTTAAGTGGTGAAATAACCCACTCATTTCCTCCTTATGCAATCATAATATGCTGATGGGATTTATGACTGGGGGAAGGGATATGTGCCTCCCCAGGGCATGTTATAGAAATATGTATGTAGATATGATATGAGTAAGAAATAATATGAGCTTCATCACTTGACACATTTAGAATATACAAATGGGATTTGTTAATGGAATCGGTGATATGATCCCACTCCCATTTACCCATTGATTTCTACACCTGGGGGGACCTCCTTGGTACCCCTACATGAGTGTCCAGGGTGATGATCTATCAAGTGGTTCCCTTAGTAGATGATTTATTGTCATTAGTGGGAATATACTAGTGATGTAGTTTGATGGTATCCCTCTCAGGTAGATATTTAATCATAATGGATCCATTTTCAACTCCTTGATCCACCTTCCTAAGGTAAGGAAGGTTCTGATTACCGTGCTCTAGTGATAAGATTCCAAAAACGTTGGTGGTGGTCATAGGTACCACTGATTTCTTTGAAGCTATCCTTGAATGACACCAAATTGTTGGATTCATAATCTTAATACCTATATGTTTGGCTTTGAGGGTTTTTATCATACCATGATAGTAGTATTTATGAACAATTCCATTTTTGATTTGAAGCTGAAGTTGTTGGGTGGGTGAGGATTTTTTGCAACCCATAGAGGTTACTACTATACATGAGGTTCCAAAAAATTCTTTTTGAAGAATAAATGATCTTGGGTCAAGGTGGTATTTTTGAAAGTATTTTATGGTCAGAAAGAAAAATAATAATAATGTCACCGATCAGTGCATCATCGTAACTATGAAACATGCTTACTTAGATATGCGAAGAAACACAATTATTCAATATTATTATCAGTTCAACCATTTTTCTCTTATGGAATTTTCATGGTGAGAATGGATTATTTGATTGGAACCTTAATCCATTATTGAAGGATTTCAGGTCATAAATAAAATTTTTTATAGAATCCACAACAATAATGGCATGATGCATGGTCAGCCAATATTTTTTATTATTAGAGAGATTTCATGATGGGTTCTCCATTTTTGTTTCCTGTTTGAGGGTGTAAAATAATAATGTCTCAAGGGTAATTAATAAATCTATCTTTTTTAACCTATGAAATGGGTGCCATAATTAAAGGATTTCTTTCCAGGTCACTATTTCTAGATTCACATATAGTTCAACATCATTTCTTATGATGAAAACTAGGGTGGATGATTGATTGTTTGGGGTTTATGTATGGTTTCATAGTCATTCATGTTGGTTTTACCATTTTAATCTCTCATGTAAACTCCCAATGTCTCCCACATTTTCAATGAATCATGAGCCTGATTTCCAAAGGGAGTTGGTCACATAGGGTTTCAAACCCAATGGCACATAAGAACGTAAATTAGTTAATATTATGGGAGGTTGGGCTCATCACAACATTTTTGATGAATTATTACATACTCTAGGAATCTATTATAGATTTAAGATATTTCATGAATATCTACCATTTTTTGATGTGGTATTGATAAGCCAAATAAAATGACTAGGCATTGAATCCTTTTAAAAAACGAGGCTTCTATTAATGAGGCCATATATATGTATTTTAGGTTCTATATATATTTACCATTATTTATTATAAATTGGTATTCACTTGTATTTTTAATCCATATAACTAGGAATTATAGAATATACTTCCATCCAAGGAGGAAATTGATGTTTCAAATAGGGTATTTAACTGCCAAGAGGCGTTATATGAATCATGTGATAAATGAAATAAACATCTAAATAGTTAACTTCAGTATAATATATGTAGTTTAAAACCACAAAGAAAAGATATATATGAGGTAAATCAGATATTAGGTGTCGAGAGAAATCCATAGGAAGGTTCCCTATGCATGCTTCTTATAATAGGTAATAGATTCATAATAGTTTGGTCAACCATCACCTCATTGATGGTTAGGTACTGATGATTGGTTCCCATAAGGGTTATTTCCCTAGGGTTTACCAATATGGGAATTTATTCAGAAGTTATACAACGGTGGACGCCCATATATGGAGGCATCTTCATCCTTTAGTTGAATGGATATTACACACTAAGGTTTCTCTAATTTGTTGATTTTATAATTCTAGTGATATGATCACTGAAAATAACTAATCCAACATTATTAATGATCGGTGTGAGAAAAATGGAATAATAAGTAATAAGACTCAATGAACGTGGACACATGAATTATGCATAGGGGTGGCCCTGATAATGTTTTTTCATAGACCTTTGGCCTTAGCAACGCATACTAATTATCTTTTTAGGATATTAATTAGAGTTTTCAAAATTCAATTAATTCCCAACCCGCTAATGGATTGGGATAGGTTTTCACACTCAAGGGGGTTATTATTAACCCCAAGGTTTAGGAATGTTAGGGACATATATCAGAATAGATACCCATGTTTTATTTCCATTCTCTACCCCATGATTGATAAAGAGATATAATGAACATGAATGGTCTATCAAATATGTTTTGTATGACATGGTGTCCATCCGAGATCATGAAATTAATATTGTTTCATGAGTATGTAACCCTAACCCATTATGGGAGCTCCCATGTCAAGGGGGTTCTCAGCAAAAGGTCCATGATCAAGGGTTTACATGGTGTATGTCCAAGTGTGCCTACCAAACAAAGTTGATATGTCCTAGGGTTTCTACATGACATGTCTAGGTTGTCTTCCTGACATGACATGAGTGTATGGCTGACATGTCTTGGGTGTATTCTTGAAAAGTCCTGGGTACTTTCCTAACATCTCTGAGGGGCTTCACATGATTAAATAATACTTTTCCATGGAATTTTTCTTGATCAAGGATTTCATGCCCTGGGTGATTTTCATGATCAATGCCTACATTCCATAATACATTGTGTGAATTGGTTTATGATTTCAGATGACTTAACATGATCTACCTAATATTTTCAAAGTGCATAATGTAACATGGATATCATTTTCAGCGGCCATCACATAATATGGATGGATTGTAAATAGGGAATCATGTTATATGGTTTTTTTATTCATAGGAAATTGTGTGATATGGATGACCTTTCTTGAGGAATTAACATGAACCAGCTCACATATCCGGAATAATTTTTATGAAACAGTTAACATATCCTGATAACTTTTCATAAACTAGATGAAATGTCTTGAGGACTTTGAATGATATTTTTGGCATGTCCATAGGGAATCATGTGACTTAGATGACATGTATAGAATCGATTACATTATTTTCCTAACATGTATGAGAATCATTGTATGACTAATTAATGGGTCTCATTTGGTACATGAACCTCTTTACATGAAAATCAAAGAATCCATATTTATATAAGGATTTTGTATTTTTTAGCATTTTATGACATAAATTCTTTAATGTTTCTTAAGAAATGGTCTATTTTCCCCTCAAAAAACCAAGTATAAATGAAAAATATCCTTTATATGATCCATCTAGAATGGTGGGAGTCCCACACAAGATTAATGGAGTGATCACATGAAGCGTATTGACATACCGAATAATCCCCTTTGTTCTTTACAAGGTTTACATGGTGGAATTCTCTTGTAATTATGTAATTCTCCACTATGAGAAGTCTAATATTGCGTTTGAATTCCCTTGTGTGTATTTTTTATTTTTTTTGGGTTGATTTATATACCTCACCGACCATGATCTACACTTCTTTTAACAGTGATTATATCGTATATATAGTCTTAAATCAGTAGAGGGAGTGTCACATCATGTGCTTTGTGTGAACCCTCCATAGGTCATCCATGATTTTATCCATCAATCTTGTCATAAATAGATGACACATAATCACTCTTTCATTGGAATATTTATCGAACCTATTTCATTTTAAATCGATTTTTCATAATCAAATCAATATAGAAAAGTTACTTTACATGATCAGTCCAACATGTATGAGGCCCTTCACAAGATCAACAAGGCATGTCTGAATCCCTTCATGAGAACATGATTACATGTCAGGATCCTTCGAGATATCAATCTTTCATTTTTTGAGCCCTTTAAATAAATATCTAAGTAACTCCATTTCATATGATGCTTCCTCTTTTTCATGTTTTATTTTATAAATATTATGGTGTTTATTCATTGGTTATCCATCAGGGTGTTGCATGATCAAAGAGACATGTCTTAGATCCTTGCATAATGAAGGTGACATGTCTAATAGACTTCTCTGGACAAAGCCGACATGTTTTCCATGTTTTTCAAGCATTGTATAATTGACCACATGAACCATAGAAGCATTCCGCGTGAATATAAATGTATTTCCCTTTCACATGAATCTTCCTCCATTTTAAAATTTTATTTGATAAAAGGATTTGGTGATTTTTAGTCATCTACTGATCGACACATCACATGATTGGTGTAATTAATCCGGTAGCCTTTTTTTGATCATCAAAACTTTTATGGTGGCTTTATTTAGGCCAGTAATCTAGTCATAGGGCCTTCTCATGATCATGAAGAGATCTCACAAGGCTCATGACCTCTTTATGTGATGTCCTTAAGGTCGGGTGATTTTTATAACCTATGTTACTTATTCCCATGAATCCATGCCACTCGTTTCTTCCCTTACATGAAAAAAATATATATTTATGCGTCGGTTATTTCTCTATCCATAAATTTTCTAATGATCCTTTGGTGGATGTCAACGGATATCTTAGTCACTTTAACTCATACATAAACCACAATAAAGGGACTCATTTCATGGGAACCTTTACATTAAGAAAATATCTTTATAAAATTCCAATCATAGCATTGGAATATAATTTAAGAATCAATATTATAAAATCCTAATTGAAACCTAAATCACATAAACATCATCAAAGAATCTCAAATGATCCCAAAAACACAAAAAACAACCTTTAAAGTTCCAATTAAACCTCATATTGAAAGTAGTTCATTTGATTTGGGTTGAAAACAAAAACATCAACCATGATTTTAAAATTCCTTTCCAAAGGGACACTTATTAATTTAATAAAGAACTAGGTTTCCATATTTACATAGAAATAGATTTTTAGACATTTAATTATGAGAAATCCCCCTTCATATCCAATGAAAACCAAGAGAGAAGTAAATTTTTTTCCAAAAATATCTACAACAACACTTATTACAATTTTAATATATTTATATGATTCTTAAAAATAATTAAGCAATAATGGATTTAAATATAAAAGTATATGCATGGAGAAACCTACCCCAATCTATCGATTTCACTAATCACAATGTTAATTCACCATAACAATCCATGATAAAGCTTTATAATTCCATAAAAACCCCAAAATATGAAAATAACATTTTAAATTTGTGAAAAATTAAACACTAGGTTTCCATGGCCATTATAAGGTAAGAATGTTAGAGGAAAATAATAAAAGAGAGTAGTGGATGAGGTCTAGTCAATCATACCCTTAAGAATAATCCTTAAAAGTGGATGAAATCTTGTGCAAGAGATCAAATAGAGGAATAACAAAACAAAGCCAAAGCATGGAGGCATAACGGATGATTGGGAAGAAATAGAGAACCCGAAGGGTTAAATCTGAGTAGGGGTAAAGTGTAAATTATTATTTAAAATAATTTCGGTACTCTTCAAATATTGGATGTAGGATTTAACAAATCAATCATCCATCATGTTAATTGAACTTGATACACATGGGTAAATGTATAGTTTGGAAGACCATGCACTAACTATTGGAAGACCTTTTCAATGTGTTGCAAGATCTTTCTTGGTTGGGTCATAAGGTTTTCACTAATCATGTTACAATCATGAAACATTCACAACTCCATAATTCCCTCCAAATTTAAAATAAATTCAAAGTTAAATCAATAAATCAAGAAAATAATAAAAAAATCAAAAAGAGAGGTTGAGGTTGTACATTGTATAACCCATGTGTATTCATCCACCCATAGGTGGATTAATATGAAACAATTCTCCCTAAAAAGGCTCACTTACATGACATACTATGATATTCCCAAGTGCATGTACTATACCTCTCTCTAGATCTACTGTGTTATTGACATAAGCGTCCCTAAACTTTTCCCTCTACTAATCCATTGGATATTATTGAGGTGGAATTTTTATTAAATTATAAAATAATGATTCTAAATATTTTAGAAAATTATAAATCTCAAATATTGAAGTAGTGGTAGTTGTTAGTTATTTTAATGACTAAAATAATCAAAAAAAATTATATCCTTACTCTCGAACTATACCCACTATGCAAGACAACAAACCATAAAAATCAATTTCTAAATCCTCCTTACAAAATTATTATGTAAGAAAAAAAGAGACCCAATTTATTCCTTGTGATACTTTGAAATATTTATATATATATATATATACAGATCTATGCACTAAGACGACGTCCGATTCCAAGGCCCGGTGTGCCTCTAATTAATTTTATAAAAACATTAAGTATAAATTATAATATTCATGTGAATAAAATGGGATAAATATCAAAAAAATGATTAGATTAGAAATCCAAAGTGAACATTTGAGTCTAAAACATGGCGTTTTCCCTAGGTGATACATAACTTTTTTCAGCATGGGTATTTTGTAGAAAAAGACACCAAGGACATATCTGTAAATAAAATAATAAAATATATAAATTTATTTTGGAATTTTCACTTAACAAATCTGGAATTGGGACTTATATTTGAAACATGAGACCATTGTGGAGTTCGTAATGCAGTGTTTTACCTAAGTATGGCCTAAAGTGATAGGTTGTGGGATGTTAGGATCCATTGACCATTGGAAGGTGACCTATTAAAATTATATAAATATATTATTATGGAAATGAATTTGGTTTTAGATTATAAACCACCCACCCGCGACAAATCTCTCTCCCCTCCTCCCTTGGGTGATTCAACATAGAATCTTTGATGGGTCACACTGGCGCTGTAGATCTCAGTAGATCAGAGCATGACAAACACAATGATTGTTGTTGGGAATTTTCATTGACGAGGAATTGATATGAATCCAGGTGGGATTATTTTTTTTTTTTTCATATCACCAATTTATATTCTTGAATTATATTTCCATTTTATTGTCGATGGAGTCATCCTTAAACATCAACAATGATGGAAAAACTTACAAAACGGTCGATTGATTCCTCTTTTCTTTTGTTCTTCATGAGTTCTTCATTGTCTACATTTCAATATGAAGAAATATCAATGGATCATCGAGTAGGGAATTGATTTGTATAGATATTGGTCCAAGGATTCCAGATCTACTATTGTGTCATGTTTTGTACATCAGTGGAGGATCGGTAGTCCACATAGGGCACTATACAGCGGTGGTGCATGGAGGCGGAAGCCCCTAGAGTGTGTGACGGAACCGCAGGTTATAGTGGAGCCAGAAGCATGTGGGGTTTGAGAGGTGGCCGGTGAGCGAGGTGTTGTCGGAGAAAGCATCATGAAAAGAAATTCCAAGTGATGTGGGCAGCGGTGTCTCGGGGTGCGAACCAGGCGGCGATAATTATCCGTGAATCATGGCGGGTGACCACGTTGACGCGTGGACTGCATCCACCGACGCAGTGTGGGCTAGCAAGGTGGGTATGGCCAAGGTGGGGCAAGCAGCCCGGCGTGAGTGGTTTGGGTCCAACGTGAGTGGTTCGGGCCAAGTGCGCTAGATGGGATGGACTAGGATCAAACTTGGGTCAAACTAAGGGAAATAGTATTGAAGCGAGGTCGCGTTCAACCATAGAGGTCGACCGTGAGGCCGCAACAGATCGAGCTATCATAGGGCCAGTGACTATGGCTGGTCTCAGGAGGTCGACCGTGAAGGTCACCCACGTGCCACGGAAGCTTTAGCGGCCACGGGTGTAGCAACCATGGTCCGTATCAGGCGGTTGATTGCGGTGGTCGACCGTGGTGTCCGGTCAGCATGGCAAGAGGACCATCTGCAGTGGTCAGTCCATGGTCGGTCAGACGCGTGCTCCTGCAGGTTAGTGGGAAGCTCTTCAAATAATCATAACTCCTAAACAGAGCATCCAATTTTTGTTTTGTATATAAAAAATTTATCCTACTTATGAGTTTGATCTTTTGAGGATATTTTGGGGAATTTAAAATTCAGCATCGAGATGCGGGCCCCACGATGCGTGGTTCTGGCATGTTGTGGTGAAATTCATTTTTTTCACTAGATGTGAAATTTGGAGAAATGAGTAATCTATCCAATGAGATTTTCCACAAGGATCAAAATGGTATGATCTGTTTGGTTATCAGTGTATTTTTAGAAGTCATATTAGTAAAACTATGTTTTTTCCCTTCGGGCCAACGACGAGCATCGTGTGCTCATTATCCATTTAGCCAGATGTTTCATGTACTCTAGGAGTACATTGGCATGCTTAGGGGTACTTTTTCATAGTTTAGAACCCGAGTATTAGTAGGTACATGGCCATATGACAAGGTGTGGTCACACATCATGTTGGCCACACACGTGCCATGTACCTCTTTATAAATCTTTAACCTCTTGTGTCTCCGTTTTTAGACTTGAATTTTGGCCCACAAGAATCCTATCTTGAGTGTTTATTCAAGTAGAATGTGATGGTGCCCTCCATAGTGGTTTTAGAGGTCCAACGTGAGATTTTTCAGGTGTGACGCCTATCTGAGGTGATGCTTGAAGAAGATTTTGATCAAGAAGAATCACTAGATTCTTCTTCTATAGTGGAACCCCACATCAGCATCAGTGTAGGTCCTATACAGTTACATTTGAGTGGACCCCCCCCCCATCAAGTTGGGCATGGGTTCTAGATGACCAATTGTGGAACCCCCCTTTGGATACTAAGCCATGGGTCCTTGATGAGATCATAGTGGAACCCCCATTAGCATGGGTGTTGGTCCTTTACCTTCCGAGTTGAACCCCCCTTTCGACATAGGGTGCGGGTCAATGACCAAGGTGGAACCCCTATATTGTACTAAGGTGCAGGTCCCTATGACACTAGAGTGGAACCACCCCCAACTGGACACACTAGGATGTGGGTCCTCTATAGGTACTTCTAGAGTAGAACCCCCCCCCCCCCACCACCACCATAATAGGCGTTGGTCCTCTATAACTACTTTTAGAATGGAACCCCCCTGACGCATTAGCGTGAAGGTCCTATATTATGAAATTTTGATCCCACGGTTGTGCGATATAGTGACAAGATGTGGTTTGACATACCGTTAGACTCATGAGAAAGAGGGAAACATTCCCTTACTAGACACATCTTTATGACGCGACTGAAAACCGTGTGGGTGAGTCAGTGCCACCCAAAGAAGAAAGTGTCATGGTGTGGTTATTGATTCCCTTTAACTTGTGTGTTCAGGGAAGAAGTGTGGGTTTCTAGGCATTGTTGATGGATACTCCTGTATCTATTTTTGATGCTTCATCATGGGAAGAGTTGTGAGATGGATATCCCCTTACTCTCTCATTTAGGCTTCATTGAGTGATAATATGTATATATCTAGTTTTGGTACCCACTCCTCAGGTTTTGGTTACTCTCCTTCCATAAGAGGCGAAGACCCAAGAGGTATGCCATGTGTTTTACTTTTCTATATTCTCATTGTTAGATGACTCAACCCTCCTACCATAGGTAGTGAAGACTCAATGATAAGTTCATTTTACCTCTGTTTTGATCTCATTGTGTTTGGATGAGTTTACTTTAAGTCTCTTGTTGGTTTGAGCTATACTCTTTTTTTGTACCATGTTATATTCATTGTTTTTATCTTTTCTGTGTCTATTAAAGATCCCCCTTCACCATTGTGGGGTGTATTACTAAGTATTTTTGTACTCAACCCTACACGGGATTTTCACACACATGTCATGCCTTATGCAGATGACAGACATGTTGATATTGACTTCATAGGATCATAGGGATACAGGGTTCTTGGACAGTGTATGGTGGTTGTATATTGGGATCCTTGAGGGGGGATATCTCAGATGTATTAATTTACTAGTTTTCTTACATTGGGGCACTTTTCTGGTTGGCTGTGTATTATTCACCATTTTTCTTTTAGTTTACTTTACCCATCATATAATTTTTAGAGATCTATGCATGCTTGGTTTATTTATATCAATGTTAAATATTTTGTTCCTTTTCCCTCTGAACATTTTCATTGAGTTGGTTGTGTTCTTGTTTATAGGTACATTGGAAAAGGCCTCATCAAGTTGTTGTGAATTCAGAGCTTGTCTCCACCCCTTAGCCTATAGAGGCGGGATTGTGATAGTTTCGGCTCGATCCCCAGCTTAGGTAGGGTCGTGAAAAATTGGTATCATAGAAATTTCATTCCATAGGATTTTGTTCAGATGTTTCCCCTTAAGAGGACTGGTTGTGTTTATGGAAATAGTTTCAACAGGTCTCGAGTACGGGTCTTAGAATTTGGAGTCTACTGATGGTGTGATGGTCGACGTAGTTGTTCACCAGGACCATGATTACCTTCATATCGACTCATCATATTGATAAATTTGTTACAGGGATCAATGGTACATGCTTCAAATATGATTGAGTCATTAATCTTCATTCTTGACTCATCTAACCATAGTTTTTGATATATACATACATATATATATATATTAATATATTTTCATATGACCACAGTACTCCTTGATAACTTTCAATATTCCTCTGTGATGAAAACCAGATAGGATACCAGCTCTAGTTCATGATGAAGACCCTCTAAGAGATGTGGCCTCAGTTCTGGGTCCATCATATGAACTCATTCCTCTAGGTTGGCATATAGAAGCATCTCCACCTATTGAGGAATAGATATACCTAGCAGAGCTGGATGAAGATGTACATAAGTTGACCAAACTCTATGAGTTCCAGGACTAGAGACTGCTAAGGTTCCACAATGAGCTAGACCCTCAGGCGGCAGAGGATTGGCTAGAGTAGGTGGTCCACATCTTCTTGCTTGCTTGGGCCCTAATTAATCAAATGGTGGATTTGGAAGCTTTTCTATTCCACAAAACAACTAAGAATTGGTGGAGATTTGTAACTCAGATACACAATGAGTCGACACTCTTTTGAGAAGATATCTAGTAGTTGTTCCATGAGAAGTACTAACCCTCCTTATAATTCTCTATTTAGATTAAGAAGCTTATGGAGATTCAAAAGGGAGAGTTGATTGGGGATGATTACTATGATATGTTCAAAAATGTGACTCGGTAATCTGTCAACGTGATCTGGGATGGATACTTCTAAGCATAGATGTTTTATAAGGGACTTCGTATGGATATTTTTTCATGTGTAATACCCTTGTGCGACCCCAATTATGTCGGGGTGCTTGAGTAGACACTGGTGATAGAGAGATTTCTGTCAGAGGGATGTTAGATAGCTGGTGTTTGAATTGGGCGCAACAGAGCTCAGAAATCTATTGCATCTAGATGATTTTAGTTGATAGTGCCTCGACGTAAGATACCACCCCATGATCAGACTCAAGCACATGTTCAGGTATATCACAGAGCACCAGGATAGCCTGGGGAGGGCTGATTCTATGCATGTGAGAGGCGGGGTTACATGGAATGAGATTGCATGAATAGACATGTTGAGCATCTAAGATAAATAGAATAAGGACTACCATGGTAGAGACCAAGTTGTTTTCAAAGATCCCCCAGGAGGGTATAGGGTGGTCCCCAAGGAACCAGTTCTATCACAGGAGCAGGAGGAGCTACATGTGGTGGACGAAGATATGAAATCCTTCCACCACCACCACCAGGTGGCCCGCATCATGATTCAGGAGCTAGAGACTGGGTTCATGGGTTGTTATATTCTATATATGTCTATGATCATATAGTGCCTGATATGATAATAGGTATACTTTGTTTCTATTATACTTCTTAAAGTATTAATTGTTAAACATTATTTTAGGTACACTTTTCTCCCTGCTTCTTGCTTTAGGTGTTATAGGGGTGACACAGGGAGTCGTTATAACCTTGTATCGGTGTTGTTCGATGTAACTTTGAATGCCCAGGGAAGAGGGGTTCTTCCCCCCACTGATATTCATTTTTGTGACATGAAAAAAACAGTGGTGGAGAGTTAGTTCCACCCAATTTAGATAGTATCAAGGTGTGGTGGATGAGTTCTTTTGACTTGTGCGTTCAGGGTGAGGTTTTGTGATGGAGTGTCAGATTGGGTCCTGGCATTACCAGTGGATTTTTTCCTACATGATAATTTTTTCTTGGGATTTCTATAGTGGGTCAGACAGAGTATCTTCTTTGTGGTTTCTCTTTCTTCAAGAGCATCGAATACGCATGGGGTGTTCCATGTTATTTTTGTGTCTATATTATCATGGTTGGATGAGTTTTCTCATCTACCTTATTCATTGTTACCTTTACATGCTCAATGTCAACCATGATACAGTGACATAAATTTATCAACCATAGGGGTAGGTAGTTGAGACCCCATGAATAGAACTATGTGACTCACTACCTGGTGCTAGAAGCATTATTCTTTGCCCTTATAATATGGAGACACTACCTTCTAAGAGAGAAATTTTTGGTTTACTCAAACCACCAACGTTTCAAGTATGTATCTACCTAGAGAGACCTGAAACTGGGGAAACAATTCTGGTTGGAGTTCCAGCAGAACTATGACTTTGAGATAGTCTATACTCCGATAAAGGGAAAAATTTGAGCAGATTCCCTTAGCAATAATTCCCAGGCTCACCTAGTGCGGGATGTTTTGGAGTAGTTAGTTTCCATGCATCTGGCCCTAGTGGATTATAAGGGTACAATTTTTCTTTAGTTGGTGATGTTGACTCCTTCTCTTTGCAAGTGTGTGTGAGAGTCTCGATTGTGATACATCAACTGTGAGATCTTTCATGATCATATATCCTTATGAGATTCAACTGATGGATTTTCTAAATAAGGGAATCACATTATCATTTTTTAGGGATGAATGGTGATTATGTCCACGTTGTGAGGGTATCTTATAAGGGAGTTTCACACTTCTCCTTTGACTATGCATCCTAGTGTAAGGAATATCCATGTGTGGGTTCAGTGTCCCCACCACTTTTCATAGTTTTTTCTTATCAGGGATGGAAAACATTGACGAAGGGAATAATGTAGAGACTTGTGTTTTTTCTTGTAAGACCTTGAAATATTTCTATATATATTTTCGGAGCAAGGCACTGAGACGGAATGTGATTACAAGTCCTGGTGTGCTCGAAATTAATTTTATAAATATATTAAGTATGTTTTATACTATTCACAAAAGGAAATTGGGTAACTCTCAAAAGAAAGCTTAGATTAGAAATCATATTGCATGGTTGGTTCTAGAACCTGGTGTTTACCCTAGGCAAGACATAACTTTTTTCAGCGCAGGTCTTCTGTAGAAAAAGTCACCGAGGATGTAATTACAAATAAAATAATTAAATTATTTTAGTCTATTTTGGACATTAACTTCAACAACTCTTGAATAGGGACTCATATTGTAAATCTGATACCAATGTTGATTTCATTATGCAGTGTTTTACCTATGTGTGGCCGAAAGTGAGAGGGCACGGGATGTTAAGAACCATTTTACTTCGGAAGGTGACCTATTAAAATTCCAAAAATTGGTAATTATGGAATCAACCAAGGGTTTGGATCAAAAACCACAAACCCATGGTGAAGCTATCTCCCCTCCTCCCTTGGGTGATTCAATTTTGAACCACTAAAAGATCTTCGAGGTGCTATAGATCTAAGCAGATCGAAGCGCAGAAAATGAAGCGATTGTTGCTAGGCATGTTCATTGATGTCAAATGAATCTGAATATAGGTTGGATTATTTATTTTGGTTTACACATCCCCAATTTATATTCTTTAATTATATTCCTTTTTTAAGTTGTCGATTGACTCATCCTTGAACATCAACGTTGATGGCCAAACTACCACGACCATCGATCGATTCCTCTTTTCTTCCATTATTTATTATTTGTCTACTTTTTTATATGATGAAATATAAATGGAACATCAAATGAGGGATATATCTATTTGTATCCTTTTCCATGTATTCAAGATCTACTTTTGTCTGATGTTTCAGGCATTAGAGGATGACCGGTGGTCCGCAGAAGGGACCACCGGTGGGGCGGCATCACACACCGGTAGTGGCCCCTAGAGCGGGCGGCGGAATTGTGGGACACAACAAATCCTTCAGGTGGATGAGGTAGGTGGGGTGTGTGAGGAGACTAGAAACTGGGGTGTATTCGGTGGAGGTTTCAAGTGAGGCGAACCCATGGGATGGTAGCGGTGGTGCCGCGGGGTTTGACCCGGGCAGCGGTAGGCGGCTGCAGATCGTGGCGTACAACCACGTTGATGCTACGCCCATGTCCACCAACACGATGCAGATTAACTAGGTAGGTTAAGAAGGATAGCATGAGTGTTTTAGGTATGACATGAGTGGGTAGGTCATTTTTGGTCCAAGTGGGCCGGATGAGATGGACCAGGGTCAGACCTGGGTCGAACCTAAGTCGAACCAAGGGAAACTGGGTAGAAGCACGGTCGCAGTCGACAGTGTTGGTAGACCTACAGGCTATAACAGATCAAGCTAACACATGTCCTGTGACCATGTCTTCTCCCAGGAGGTCTACCCAAATGACCATACTCGTTTCGAAGGAGATCGAGATATTGCAGGTGTAGCGACTGCGGCCGGTCTCGAGTAGTCGACTGTGGCGGTCAACCATGGCGTCTTGTCGAACCAGTAAGAGTACACATCATGGTGCTCATTACATATAAGTTCGCACCATGGTTGGTCAATCATGATGGTCTACTGCAGTAGTAAGTAGAAAAATTGTGGTGTTCGGTCCATGGTCGGTAAAACGCAGGCTCCGGGAGGTCTTTGGACACCTGTTCAAACAGTCATAACTAATAAATGGACCGCCCAATTAATGTGTCATAAATGGAAACTTGATTCAAATTCCTAGGAGAATAATTTGTGGATAGTTTTTGGAATTTATAATTCAGGATCGAGATACGGGCCCCATGAATCCCGGTTAGGGCGTGTTGCAGTGGAATACATCTTTTTTACTAGATGTACAATTTCGAAAACTGAGTAGTCAATCCTATACACTTTTCTGCAAGGATCGAAATGGTGTGATCCTTTTGGTTATCTAGGGCCTTTTTAGAATGAATGTTAGTAAAATTATTTTGTTCCCTTTGGACCAATGATGAACATCATATTCTCATCAACCTTTTGACCAGATGTTCCATGTCCTCTTGGAGTACACTTGCACGCCTAGGGGTACTTGTTCAAAATTTAGTACCTGAGTATGGCTAGGAACATAGCCAGGTGACATGGTGGGGTCACATATCATGTGGTCCCCATAAGTGTTGTGCACCTCTATGTAAATCTTCTACCTCTCATATCTCATTCCTTTGGAATTGGATTTTTGGCCCGCTAGTAGCCTATCCTGATCGTCTTTCCATGTAGAATGCGATAGCGACCTCCATAGTATATTTAAAGATATGATGTGAAATTTTTTGGGTGTGACACATATCCAAGGAGATGCTTGATTATGGTTTCGATCAGGAAGAATCACAAGAGGTTTCTTCTATAGTGTAACACCCCATCAGTATGGGTACGGGTCCTCCACGGTTACTTTCGAGTGAAACCCCCCACCCCTACTGGGTTGGGAGTGGGGCTTCGATTGTCAAGAGTGGAACCCCATTTTGATACCAAGGCGCGGGTCCTCGATGACATCAGAGTGGAATCCCTCATAGGCATGGGAATGGGTCTTCTACCTTCCGAGTGGAACCACCCATTCAGTATAGCGCGTAGGTTGATGGCTAGGGTGGAACCCCCCTATTATACCAGAGTGTGGGTTCCCATGAAACTAGAATAGAATACCTCCTAACACACTAGGGCGCAGGTCCTCTACAGCAACTTCTAGAGTTAAACCCCCCCCCCCATCAATGTGGGAACATATCCTCTATATCTTCTTTTAGAGTTGAACCCCCCCCCAACGCATTAGGTCGTGGGTCCAATACTACAAAATTGTGACCCCTCGATTGTGAAACACAGTGATGAGATGTGGTTTGGAATTCCTTTGGACTCATGAGAAAGAGGGACACTTTCCCCACTAGGATGCGTCCCTATGATACAACCTAAAACTGTGTGGGGGATTCAGTTCCACCCAAATTGGACAATTTCAATGTTTGATGATTGATTCCCTTTGACATTCGTGTTTAGGGAAGACGTGTGGGATGTTGGGCGTCATTGATGGATACTCCTAGAACTGTTGGAGACTCTTTATCTTGGGATGATCTGTGAGATGGAGATCCCCTTACCCTCTCATTAAGAATTATTTTACTAAACACACACACACACACACACATATATATATATATATATATCCTATTTTAGTACCCACTCCTTAGGGTTTGGTTAATCTCCTTCCATGACAGGTGAAGACACATAAGGTGTGACATGTGGTTTCTGTGTATAGCTTCTCATGGTTGGATGAGCCTACTCTCCTACCATAGGCATCGAATACGCGACGAGAAGTTCATCTTCTCACCATTTTGAGATCTATGTGTTTTTATGAGTTTAATTTCACTCATTATTAGTTTGAGTAATAGTCTTTTACCGTACCTTTCTCAATGTGTTGTTTTTATCTTCACTATATCTCTTACTACTTCCCCATTTCATTTTAAGAGAATCCTACTGAGTATTTTTATACTCATCCTTACATGTTATTTTCCCGCATCTGTTGTTCCTTATGTAGATAACTAACATGTTTATCATGACTTCAGAGGAGCTTAGGGATACAGGGTTCCTAGGCCATGTACGATGGTCATATATTGGTTTCCAGGAGCACGTCTCTATCACCTATTTTACTTTTCCATTTTTTTCAGGTTGAGACACTTTTCTAGTTTGGAATGTATTTTTCAACTTTTTTCCTTTCAATTTCCTTTAAAGTAGTTTTACTATTCAAATGTCCAAGAATGATTGGTTTATTTATACTATTGTTTCATCTTTTGTTAATTTTACCTATCCACTTTTTCATTGAGAAGGTTGTGTTTGCATGTTTATAAGTACTTATGAAAAGGCCTCCCTAAGTATTTGTTCCTTCTTTGCTTGTCACCACCCCCTGGCCTATGGAGGCGGGCTTGGGGTAGTTGTGGCTTTAGCCCTTTCTTGGGGCGAGTGGGGACACAAAACCTTACCAATTCCCCCCAAAACTATAGAAATATCTCATTTACATATACAATTAATAGTTATAAAAAATAAATAGTGAGATAAAAATCAATTACCTTCTTTTTGAATTAATTTTAATGATGACAATAAATTATTTAAGGGAACATAATATAAATCTTTGTAAGAATTTAAATAATTAAAAATTATTATTTTAAAATATGTTTTCTAATAATATACTTAAAATAATATTTCATGTGAACCTATGTGTATACCCATTCCCTAATAAATATCATTTATGTGTAAACCAACAAATCATAAACCAATACACAACTTGTGAAAATTAAACACCCATAACTATCAAAACCATCAACACTAAATGTTACACCCCATGATTTTAAAATAGAAAAATCTTGTTTGATAGAATATATAAAACAAGACACCAAGATTAGAAGAGAATATGACACCATGAGACTTTATGATGGAATTCATCTTAGATTAATTAAATATATTTGATATATTGTGATGCACACTACATTAGGTTTAAACGAAACACAATACTCTATTTAAATATTATTATATAAAATGTGACTGTTATAACCCAATAGTTAATTTGGTGGGTATGAATAGTACTAAAAAAAAATTGAAATGTTCACAGATTAAACATGTATAAAAAAATTCGTTGTTTATCTATTGGTTATAAATAAAATAAAAATTATATCAATGAAAAATATATGTTTCCTGGAAAATAATTTTTTTTTAAAGATGATTTTGAAACGCTTCTCACACATATTTTAAAATTAATTTCTTCCAATTTCAGAAATTTTATTTTATAAAATAAACTTCATTTTTTAAATCATTAAAAAAATATATTAGGGGTATTTTTTTGTATTTTACTAAAATGTTTCATTTTTTGAAAAATAGTTAAAAACTGATTTTTATTGAAAATTGATTTTTCATTCAAATAATTTACAAGGTTAATTTATATTTTAAATAGATATAAAGTAAAATTAGATTAATTATATTAAAATTTACTTAATTTATGTCATTTGAATCAATTTTATACTAAATTTTTATATGAATACATTCTATACATATGAGAATTTTCTTATTGGAAACCCACATTCTCATCACATTTATAGATAAAATTTTTAATTAGATTCTACCAACTCTATGAACTAAATATGGAAGAATGGGTTCAATAATTGGAATAATAATAATTTATATTATACAATAAGTTCAAATTAATTTACAATCATAATTAATAGTAAAATATGTAGAAATCAATTACCATGGTTCAGGTAAAAATAGATTTACCATGGGTTTAACAAAAAAGATAAGGGTTAAATGACCTAAAAACATGTACAAAATTAATTTTATGTCCATATTCCGAAAAAATATAATCTAATAATAAATGATTACCAATTTTGGAGTATTTTGGTATGATTAAAATGTAGGTGTAATTGATTCTTTCAAAAATTTCATGTGTTCCCTCTCCCCCACTTATAAAAGGCCACACCATCTCCTCCCCTCTTCACACATCCAATGTTATTTGGTCCAAATAGTACCTACACATATAGATTCTATAATCCATTAAAAATATTCTATATCCCTTAGTTTAATTATAAATCCATCCAAGGAAGCCTTTTGGTACAAACCGAATGTACTTATCTAAAGAAAAGTTAACGTTCTTAAAAGAGTGTTTTTATTTTGTTTATTCTTTAACCTCCTTAAAAAAATTTGAACCTTGATTATATAATAACAAAATAATATCACATATACTTATATGTTATTAAGTTCTGTTTAGGACCTATACCTATCACATCTTCCATCAAATGGGGAAAAATCATTGATCATGTGTATGGTGGACAACTGCCTCACAAACCGATGTTAATTATTTTCCATCACCACCTTTCACGGATTGATATATAATGGAATTAACACATTTATAAGATATTTATGATATTATAATAATTATTTAATTATAATAATTGTATAAAATCTTAATTTTCATGTAGTTTAAAATATAAAAATGTTGCTCATGTGTATGATATACAATCTCCTCATGTAACAATGTGATTCATTTTTCACTTACACTTCCCATGGAATGTAATAAGGATATATCTAATGAATATATTTGATATATTTTAAATGAAATTGATTATTTACAATTAATATATCACCTAATTACTTACCTTTTCTCCCATTAAGAATATGATAACTTCACTCATGCGTGTGTATGGCCTACCATCTCCACAAAGCGATGTGATCCATTCTCCATGTTCAAATTTCAATAATGATTATAAAATTTCGATATAATTAAATTAATTAATATTTTTAACATTTATATAATTATAAATATGATATAACTGTATAATATTATTGTGAACCAAAACATTGATATAAAACCTGCATGAGGAAAAAATTATTTAACACTCAAAACAACGGTAATAATAAACGATTATTAACAAACGGGTGATAGTATGTTATAAAAGGATCATATATGAAATTATAAATATGAATATGGTTATGTTATAAATTAATGACATGATTAAAACCATAATACAGGATTCAATATAACGTTTAACCAAATGTATTTTTGGGGTAAGGGAATTAATCTCAATTTCACTTCATTGAGGCATATTGTAATTTTATACACCAAATTTATTTTATTTGGTGTATATACTAACACATTGATATGTAGTAGAATTATTACTTAATAATTCACAGTATTTAAGTTTCTATATGAACTATTTCATCCAATGGGATTTTACTAGAAAATTACCATGTTTTAATTAATTTCATTACTCAATTTCCTTTTATTAGGTTATATTTCTTATTTTTTTTATTTTATATTATAAGAATATGTTTGTTAAAAAATTTAATTATTTTTATTTTTATTTCCAATTATTATTTTTTGGATTTAAATTTGATACACATGATATATTCACTAATTAATTCTCATTTTAACGTTATGATATTTTTGAGTTTTTATTTCAAAATTTCATTTTAATCAGGATTATTTATGCTTGAATTTATATTGAAGGAAATTATTTGATCATTGGATAATAAACCATTTTAATTTTTTTATGATATGGTTATTCATTTATATTTGAATTAATATTAAAATTTTTACAACATATTTTATCTTAACATTTTTGGGAAAAGGTTTTCATGAAAATTCGACTACATTTCACTCATCGGTCGAAAATATTTTTTCTTCTGAAACATTGTTTTCTAAAAAAATAAAAAATATTTATACCTTTATCCAAATGATTTATTTAACAAATTTTTACCCATTTTTTAATTTTCCAAAAAAATCAAAGGAATAATAATGTCGTTTTCCAAACAATTTATGTTTGGGTTTTACCGAAAATGTGAATGGAATCATTGTTTCAACATGTTTGACATGTATGAAATTTTCCATAACCATGACTACTAAATGTTTTAAAGAATACTTTATATGGTGAAATGTTTGTTTTCAATGATAATAATTTTCAAAATATTTTGGGAAGTTTTAGTTTTAAAAATATTTTAAAATTAAAAAGGATATTTTCCTTAATAATGTTTTTAAATAAATTTTAATCGAAATTTTATTAATCATAAAAAACCCTTTATTTTACATATACTTCAGTAGGGATATTTAGTATTCATATCATCCTTAATCATTATATGGATTTCTTATGACCATTTTGACATAGGAAATTATTGATAATCACATTCTTGATTAGTTTTTCTAGCCAGTAACATTCCCTAGAAATATTCACTTTCATGTGATTAATGGAAATTAAATTTCCCCTAAATATCTATATTATTTATCATAGATATTTTTATTTATGAAACCATATATCATCTATACATATGGGGTTCTACATTGAAAGTTATTTGTTTGACTAGTGAAATATTGATAAATATATATTCTTTACTCAATACATATATTTGATGATACGACACATTATACATGAATTAAATAAATTATTTAATATATGAAGAATTCATTAGACATGAAGTGATAGTTGGTCCTGAAAATTATATATTACCTTGATACAATGGTATTATCATGAGGAAAATTAGCATGCTAGATTTAAATGGATTTCTACCTATATTTTTAAACCTTATTATGGATGGTCTTGGTTGTAGAGGTTTGATGATTCCTAAGATCATAACATCCAATAGTTAAGAATTTCCTTCATTAATAATTCAATTATTTTTATCCATGAGATTTTTACAATGGTATTATCTCTGTATTCTTTTCATTATCATTTTATTAATTAAATGGCATGTGGTTTCATTTATTTACATTTTCATATTGATTAATCATTATCTATTCATGATAGTTAAGTTATTTAAATGGAATTTAGCTTTAATTATTTACATTTACATAATAATTATTCCTTATCCAATCAGGTTAGCCATGTTATAAATTAAATGAAATGTGTGTTCTGATATTTTCCATACCATATTGATTAATCCATATCGATTCATGATAGTCATGTTGTTTAAATGAAATGTGTGTTCATTTATATACCTTCCCTTATTGATTATTGTTATTGATTCATGGTAGATCCCACTTTACGTAAATATTTCTGAATATCTGAGCTCACCCTCATTTTTCCCTTTCCTAGGAATCCAAGAAGTGTACAATGAATGATATAAAATAATATGCTAGAGATAATAATGATATTCTTGAAAAAATATGTATTAATTTTTGTATTAAAATTTAATTCAATACTTAAGTATGTATATAGTTTATCAATACTAATAAAAAATTGGCACGTTTGATGTGATTATTTGTATCTAATGATAATGTAAAAAAACAGACACCAACTCTGAGCTTTGGGATTGGGGTTGTTACAGTTTGTATCAGAGGATTATTAATAGAAACATTGGGAATTTTCTTTAGAAAACATACATTAGGGAACATAACCCTATTATAGAATTTGAGGACAAGTATAGAAGAATATAATAATTCTTTTGTAAGGTATATATTTTTTGTTATTTTCTAGAAATACATCCATATCTGGATACTACATGTAATGTAGTTATAGAAAAAATGTACATATGTGTAATATCTCAGAAAAAGTTATGTGAATATTGAATCAATCCTTACCTAGTACCTGACAATGGTCCTTACCACGCTCCTGGTTTGACACTCTTGGGGGATATACATTAGATAATTCACATTTTATTTACTAATTATTATAAATTATTTAAGTAGATAATGTAAATTAATTACCTCGTAAAACCTAAGGTGTATTATATTAAAAAGAAGGATTCATTATTTAGATAACCCATAAATGATTATGTGTCTTCCCACTATAATTTTTGTATCTAACGCTATGATTTTTGGTTTTATTCAATGACCAGAACACAAACAAATCGTGTTGACATTAAATATGGGGGACAATGTGGTTATTATGATAAAACAAATGGGATGATTAGTTGAGTGAAATAGATCATGATTATTCCTAATAAATTATCCCAATATATGGTTAAAAACCTATACCTTAACAAGCTTCCAGACTCCTTAAATAGGAGAAGGATAGAGTTCACTAAGAGCTCAAGGGGTGGAGACCATCGTGGAAAGAAGGCTAGATTTCCTTCATGTCAAAAATGTGGAAACATACACTTAAGAAACATTCTCAATGGAATAGTAAAATGTTTTATGTGTTTAAAATAAGGGTATAAAGAAATTAATTGTTGAGGAAAAATTATGTATATGTTATAAGGATATAAATTTCATCCTACATATACATTTATAGTTCATTATCTTAAATGTGCGGAACCAAGGCATTATCCCAGTCAGTTCCCTCTGCTAAAGTTTAACTAATATACCAATGATGAACCTATGTTTAAAGAATATAGTTGAAGTATTCATGTATTGGAATTAAATAATTTAATTTTGGGGTTAATTATAATATTTTTTGGGTTATAATAATAATGAAACATCTATGGATTGTGTAAAATTTTATAAGCATATATGTATTTATCAACTTAAGAATTATTGATAACATCATGGGTTTATGATTTTATGGTGTATCATAAGTTTAATTTCTAATTCTCCCATATTTATTTTTTTTAGGAATATAACATTATTAAAGATATTTTTGGAAAATATTTATCGAAATACAACCTATTGGTTTAGTATATAAAAAAGTTATTTATGGAAGAATGACATTAATTTTATTTAGAAATAAGTTTAAAGGAGATGGTAACCTTTACGTTTTATCTTGTCATTTATGTAGAAGTAACTATGGGTAATTAATCTTAGAGAATGTTATAGTAATTATATTAATGTTTATTTAGAAAAATGGAAAACTGCATGCTAGGTGATGACTCATCGCATCTGGTAAGGCCATGAGGCTTAAATCTTCAACCTGAGGGAGAAATGGGCGGTGTGCCTACCACTGGTGTACAAGATGTGTTGGTGTTTATGACATTTTTTTTACTTATACAGTATGATAGCTAAATATTATGTTGATTTTTAGAAACATATTATATGACCAAATATTTTTTATTTTGATACAATTAATGATATTTTAAGAGATGTTTTACTAGTTTTTGTTATATAAAATTATTAGGTTTAATGTAAAGGATTATTTATTAAAATTGAAATTAATGTTTTTGGGATGTATGTTAAAAATATATGATATCACCTTTGCGGTGAAACCATTATCTAATATTGAAAATATAGAGGATAATTTGAATGTAGGGTTATTTATTTGTGGTAGAATCTAAGTTAAACCTTTAGTAGATATTTTTAATTAAAAATTATTATTTATTCATATGAATGTTTATATATTTTTTTATTATCATAACTGGTGGTAACCATTTCAGTTATGGTTAATTTTAAAAGATAGGATGAGTATCTTGTTATTCTTTTATGGATCTTATAATCCATTAAAATATAATTTAAGTCAATATATATAAACAACTCATATTGTATAATTATTTATTAGAGTAATCCATAATGTGGAAATTGATCAATGCATTAGAAAACGATTAAATATAACATAAAATATATCTAATAATTATAAATCATTATATTCTAAGACACTAAAATAATTAATCATCTTCAAGAAAAGGATCTTGAAACAAGAATATTATCATACTACATGTATAACATATGAATCAACAGTCATTTAACACATCATAGATTTATGATTTTTAGGTCTTTAACTTTCCCTTGATCATTCACTTTATTGTGATCAATGATCTCTATCAATATCTATAATTATGTAAACTTTTCTACTATGTCCATATATTCACTTTCGACCAATGTTCTCATATTTCGAAACATAGTTATTTGTTATTACATATTTACTTTGTACATAACTTCAACTTTTATTAAGGTAATGTTTTATTAACCCATTTTATGAT